>JARQOC010000007.1:69376289-70576289 GCA_033576535.1 Allobates femoralis
GTGGGGGGCGCTCCTGCTGCTATTATATTACAAGGATTTTATAACTTTCACCACTGAGCGATTTTTCATTTTTGTTTTTTCCTCACCTCTTCCAAGAGCCAGAACTTTTTTATTTTTCCTTCCACATCGCCGTACGAGGGCTTATTTTTTTGCGGGATGAGTTGTACTATTAAATGACATCATTCATTCTACCGCAAAATGTACTGGAGAATGAGAAAAACATTCCAAGTGCTTTGAAATTGCAAAAAAAAAGTGAAATTCCACAATGTTCACTATATGGTAAAAGTGACATCATAAGTTGATTATCTAGGTCAGAATAAGAAGATACTGAACATTTTTTATTTCAATCATAAAAAAAAACCCAGAAATTTGTAAAAAAATAAAAATAAAAAAATAATAAAAATATAAATTTACTTTATTCGCCATTTTCCGAGACCCATGATGTTTTAATTTTTGAAGATACAGGGCTATGTGAGGGCTTACTTTATGTGCCCTGAGCTGACATTTTTACTGATACCATTTTGAGTCAGATACAACATTTTGATAGCCTTTAAGTGCATTTTATTGTAACGACGTAGTGGCCCAAAAAGCATAATTCTGGCGTGTTTATTTTTTTTCCCGTTACGCCATTTACCAATTGGATTAATTTACCTCATATATTGATAGCTTAGATTCTTATGAACGCAGCGATACCATATATGTTTTTTTTTTTTTTTTTACTGTTTTATTGTTATTTTCAGTTCAGCTCCTTTGGGGGCCCCTAAGAGAGTGGGGGCCCTGGGCAACTGCCCAGTCTGCCCCCCCCCCTAACGCCGGCCCTGCACGGGAATGCAATGATGCAATGCATATTGCATGAGCCTAATGAGCGGGGACACGTGACCACAGGCTGATTCTGCAGCCCGCTGCTGCCTCTGGACACCAATCCAGAGCCACTGCTCCCCCCAGCACAGCCCGCAGATATAATATATCCGGACTATAAGTCGCACCCCTTACTTTCCTCCAAAATTTGGGGGAAAAATAGGTGTCCTATAGTCCGAAAAAACAGTATGTTTTAGCTAATAAACTTCTCTGTCTGTTATTGTGTAAATCTTTCATGGAGTAGCTAATTGTTACCATCAGGGGCGTAACTACAATAGGTACAGGGGTTGCAATCACACCTGGGTCTTTGAGCCCATGGGTTCCCAAAAGTTCCTTTGGCCTTTAGAAAAAGACTAATGTTATTAAAGATTTGCAATAATTTGGGGCCCCATTGGAGCTTTCAATTGGAGCCCATGTTCTTCAAGTTACGGCTCTGGTTACCATCAAAATAATAAGGAGCTTGTTTTCAGATTTAATAGCTGAATTAGTATTTAAAAATGTACCCGGTGGATTTATTTAATCTGAGGATAAATATCCGATTGTTTTTCTCAGTATTGAGGCACCAAGGAATGGGGAACATTGAGGATTGTAGAAGCAGTGATCGTCTATAGTGCAGCAGATGAAAGACGCCATGTTTACTTTACTTTGAAATTGGAAGATGTCCAGCAGTGCCATCAACTCAGAGCATGAAGCAACCAGTGGGACCCAGCTACTGTTCGAAGAAGCACAAACATAACTGGTCTTAATGGAAGAATCAAAAGCCATACCTTCAACTTGGAAATAAGATCAAGTGACTGTATGCATGGAAATATAAGAACTGGGGTGCAGAAAAATGGCAGCAGGTGCTCTGGACTGAAGAGCCAAAATGTGACATTTCTGGCTGTAACAGAAGACAGTTTGTTATAAGTCTGATACGTTCTGTCATCCTGTTTGTACTTTGTTCACATGTGCATTACAGAGCCCTGGAATTAAGGAAGCTTCAAAAGAAATAATGATAATAACCTACATAACAACACAGGTCATAGAGTGCAACATTTATACAATTATACGACATTATATAAAAGTAATTCATGGCCTTGTTGTGATGTGTAATAACATGGCTAGCTATAGCCTTACTGGATATGAATAATCTACTAAAAAAAACCTTATTGTATAGTTGTTATGCTTCGTCAGTTTCAGGACTCCATCCAGGGACCTATTGCTGTGTGGTTGGTTTCCCTAACTACTGAGCCACAGCCTGTTTTGGTCTTTGTCCTTCTGGTTCTTTTGGTCTTTTCTTTCCTTTCTTGGACATGCTTCTGTTCTAGTAAGATGATGTTTTGAGATCCAGCATCTCAATTAGGGATTGATGTGTGTTACCTTACCTATGGTTTATTATGTGCCTTCCTCCCCAGTACTCTCCTTTCTGTTGGTGTTAGGGATGTTTTCCATGTATTCCGTTTGTTGCATGGTTCTTCTTACTTTCTTCCTGTGTTACTGAGAACACATTCCTAGACCTGTGCCTCATCCTCTAATTTATGTGTCTTTATATCTTCTACTATAATTGTTTTTGTGTTGCACATTGTCTAGAGTTCAGGCGCATTTAAGGACACTCAGTGGTCAGTGAACGTTGAGTGGGGGTGCCATTGCGTATTCTTAGGGTGTTAACCTTCGCAGTCAAGCAGGGACAAATCAGGGTCAGATTAGGGACTATCCTAGTCTGAACAGAGACCTGTTGGGTGCAGGTGTTGGGTTTCTCCTAATTTGTATGTAATCTGTGTGTGTAGGCATAGTCATAACAACAGTGTGCACTCTTTTGTAATACACTTTATTTTAAAGCATAGGACTTGCTTTTAATAACCTAAGTTATGGTTTTCTCATTCTCTTAAGACTATCAAAATTGAGCCCCCCCTCCCTCCTTAGACCAAGCATGTGGTCAGCACATATATACTGTTAGGTCTACACTTTTCAAGTATGACTTTGTTTTTCCTTTAGAGCTTAGAATGATCAAAATCCTCCCAGTCCCCGGAGAGATCGAGATGACTTGACTCGGCCGGGGCTGCCAAGTTTCAGTGCAAATGTTTTGAGAGGGAGCCAGTTTCTTGGCAGTGTGCGATAGTTTTGTTTTAGGAAGCTCTACATCACCGGGCCTCCCGTCACACAAATGACATTATTCAGCCCGTCTAGCATGTCGTTGATGAATGAATTGAAACAATCTACATCTTCCATTATCATTGACTGTATAATCTACAAAGAATAGCATGTTAATTATATATATCTTCTGGAGTGTACAACAGCCGCAGGCTTATGCTGTGGAGGGACTTTCTTGATAAGACAGGAGATCATGGTGTGTTCACTGCGGTCACACTATATGATCACTTTATTGATTTTCTTGTAATCCTCCATATCATGATAATGAAGATGATTGTTCTTGTGGCGCCCTGCTCACGCAGGTAACCACAGATATCTCTAATGCACAGCTGGGTTTCCACAGCAGGTACCTACTACATACAACATCTTCCACCCCGGCACAGTAGGGGGAGCTTCACTTGCTAACGTTAGGCAAGATCCCCTATAAATACTGCTGCTGGGGGAGGAGTTAATGAGAGTGTGGCAGACGCTAGAAGAGCTGCAAGGACGTCGTCCTGGTGGTCAGTGCTGTGTGTAGGCCCGAGCCAGTGACCCGGAGTGGCCCTTCAGTGTTCCACGAGCCTGTGGGACTGAAGGCGAGGAGCAGAGAGAAAGAGAGAGAGAGCTAAGAGGGAGCGAGGAACTTAGAGAAGAGTTGCCCCAGAGAATCACCAGATATTGGGGATCCGCACCTGTGGGACACTATAGGACCACAGAAAACCCCGTCACACCGTGGAGGCTTCGGCTTCCCGGCTTGTTTCCCCTGAGAGTCAAAAAAGGGAGCCAGACACAGCAGACAGCACCGCAGTGTTCAGAGAGGGCATCCCAGAGACCGCACAGGAGGGAGGCAGACACTACAGTCAGGAAGAAAGAGGAGGCAAGTCTGGCTGCAAGCAGGCTGTGCTTCACCCATCACCACAGAGCAGAGGAGGCCTTATACCCACTTGCTGTGGAGACTCATTGTGCAACCCTGTCACCTGTCGGTGCCCTGGACAGATTTACCTGAAAACATCAGTAAAAGGTAAAAGAGACCTCTTCTGTGTGCGTGCATCCTTCTCCTCCACTCCCTGAGCCCTCATAGACTGTTCCAACTCTTCCTTTACAATCTCAGCTCCACTGTAGGCGTAGTGCCTGCGGAGGACCCCAACATCTCAGGCCCAATACCACCGACGTCCGGAGGACTGTGGCGGCGCTGGTGATATCTCACCAGGTACTGCAGGTGGCGTCATGACAAACTTTTACATAATCCCCTGTATATATAAACCCCCTTTTCAAAGATAGGCCCAGGATACAGGATCAGGCGCGCCGCCATTCCCCGTGACAACAAAGTTAACCCTTGCCGCCTGGTACCCAGAGTACCCCAAACCCTGGGCTCGACATTCTATGTCCAAAGCTAAATAGTGTCTGACTTCTGATAATTCTGCTGAAATCTGCAGCACTCCATCATGATGACCTAATACATTTTGTGTTTACTTTGTGCAGTGTGCTTTGTTATAATGGACAACATATGCAGGAGTTTGTATGTTCTCCCGGTTTTTTGTGGGTTTCCTTGGGGTATTCCAGTTTCTTCACACACTTCACGGACATGGTGATAGGGAATGTAGATTGTGAGCCCCAATGGGGACAGTGATTATATCTATGGAATTAATGTCGCTCTATAAGGGAGTAAAATAAATAATTAATAAATAAATATAATTCAATTTCCACTCCCTAGCCAGCTTGCTGTGGAGCGATGTGTCTGCGCACTGATTTCAAGAACTCATCAGGCACTTTAATCATTAATTAGGTATTTCTATTCCTAGCAATTGTGCTTGACTGCCCTTGAACGAGACATTGCTTTCCTGAAGGGAATAAAGAGGAATTATGTTAATAATTTCATTTCATTTGATGTCAGTTCCATTCACCAGCAGGGGGCAGTGCAGGGAGATTTATACCCAATTCTGCATAAAGCTTATACAGGTTATTTTAGGTTGTTGATATTTAAGGGCTTTAGGGGTTACATTTTGTTAACATTTCAAGTGAAAAGGCAAACATTCGATTTCTTTTTAATGTGCTAGATTTCTTTGTCATTGCAAGTGCATTAGACAGTGCACATGATCTACTTTCATGGTCTGATTCTAGTACAGATGGATATGCCCACATTTTCTATGTGGAAAATCTGCACCATATTTGTAACGGTTAATTCAGACAGCCGAATAATTTGGTCAAAGTTAGGACCACAGGTCTCAAACTGGGCGCTCATCTCCCAGTCTGAACGTGACAGTGTAAGGAGGTGGCTGATGCCAGGAGACGACTGCTTCTCCCCTTAATATCCGCTGTTTTTATGACTTACAGGTGTTGGCCAAAAGTATTGACACCCCTGCAATTCTGTCAGATAATACTCAGTTTCTTCCTGAAAATGATTGCAATCACAAATTCTTTGGTATTATTATCTTTATTTAATTTGTCTGCAATGAAAAAACGCAAAAAGAGAATGAAGCAAAAAGCAAAACATTGATCATTTCACACAAAACTCCAAAAATGGGCCAGACAAAAGTATTGGCACCCTCAGCCTAATACTTGGTTGCACAACCTTTAGCCAAAATAACTGCGATCAACCGCTTCCGGTAACCATCAATGAGTTTCTTACAATGCTCTGCAGGAATTTTAGACCATTCTTCTTTGGCAAACTGCTCCAGGTCCCTGATATTTGAAGGGTGCCTTCTCCAAACTGCCATTTTTAGATCTCTCCACAGGTGTTCTATGGGATTCAGGTCTGGACTCATTGCTGGCCACCTTAGAAGTCTCCAGTGCTTTCTCTCAAACCATTTTCTAGTGCTTTTTGAAGTGTGTTTTGGGTCATTGTCCTGCTGGAAGACCCATGACCTCTGAGGGAGACCCAGCTTTCTCACACTGGGCCCTACATTATGCTGCAAAATGTGTTGGTAGTCTTCAGACTTCATAATGCCATGCACACGGTCAAGCAGTCCAGTGCCAGAGGCAGCAAAGCAACCCCAAAACATCAGGGAACCTCCGCCATGTTTGACTGTAGGGACTGTGTTCTTTTCTTTGAATGCCTCTTTTTTTTCTCCTGTAAACTCTATGTTGATGCCTTTGTCCAAAAAGAGAGAACATTCTTCCAAAACGTTTTAGGCTTTCTCAGGTAAGTTTTGGCAAACTCCAGCCTGGCTTTTTTATGTCTCGGGGTAAGAAGTGGGGTCTTCCTGGGTCTCCTACCACACAGTCCCTTTTCATTCAGACGCCGACGGATAGTACGGGTTGACACTGTTGTACCTTCGGACTGCAGAGCAGCTTGAACTTGTTTGGATGTTAGTCGAGGTTCTTTATCCACCATCCGCACAATATTGCGTTGAAATCTCTTGACAATTTTTCTTTTCCATCCACATCTAGGGAGGTTAGCCACAGTGCCATGGGCTTTAAACCTCTTGATGACACTGCGCACAGTAGACACAGGAACATTCAGTTCTTTGGAGATGGACTTGTAGCCTTGAGACTGGTCATGCTTCCTCACAATTTGGTTTCTCAAGTCCTCAGACAGTTCTTTGGTCTTTATTTTCTCCATGCTCAATGTGGTACACACAAGGACATAGGACAGAGGTTGAGTCAACTTTAATCCATGTCAACTGGCTGCAAGGGTGATTTAGTTACTGCCAACACCTGTTAGGTGCCACAGGTAAGTTACAGGTGCTGTTAATTACACAAATTAGAGAAGCATCACATGATTTTTCTAACAGTGCCAATACTTTTGTCCACCCCTTTTTTATGTTTGGTGTGGAACTATATCCAATTTGGCTTTAGGACAATTCTTTTTGTGTTTTTTTTCATTGAAGACAAATTAAATGAAGATAATAATACCAAAGAATTTGTGATTGCAATCATTTTCAGGAAGAAACTGAGTATTATCTGACAGAATTGCAGGGGTGTCAATACTTTTGGCCAACACTGTATATGCAGTGGTGTAACTTGAACCTCATGGGCCCCGACACGAAAGCTCCAATGGGGGGGGCCCAATTATTGCAAATCTTTAATAGCACCTGTTGTAGTTACCACTGCATATATGTAAGTTTTAATCATACTTTGACTTTTATGTAAAATGGTTGTTTTAATTCTGATTGTCTCTAGGGGTCACTCTGTGGAGTAGGGGAGTTTAGGGTTTAGTATCTGGAGATAGAAGGGTTAAGGGTGCGCCTGTCCACTAGAGCGGGTATGTAATCACTCCAGCTCCTGTCTTGAAGTTATGGTTGGTATAGGACATGTGCAGAGAAAGAGTGCACAGAAATTGTACGGTGGCGGTAGAATGACAAGAGGACAACATGCCAAAGGGGCCCGGGTCATGGGCATGGCACAGGCTGAAGAGGTACAGTGAGGGAATTAGCGTCTACCTGGTACCTGGCAAGTATGGAGTAGAGAACAGGGGAAGGTTGTTTGGCTACCCTCAGAAGGAGGATGAAACAGCTCATAGGGTTGGAACCATGCACAACGTCAAACTTGCTGGGTCATTCGACCAACTCTGTAGCGAACCACATTGACCCGTGCAGAGGGACTGTCGGGGTAGAGCCGTGCCTATCCTCACATTAGGAAGCTTGAAAGTCAACCTGCAGCGTAGTAATGGGGTCGGTAGTTGTAAAGATGGAAGGAACACAAAGGCCAGAAAAGAGTGGAAATGACCACACCAGCACATGTCCTATGTTAAACCTTGTGGACATTGTTCTCAACATTGTTCCTAGTAAAGTACTAATGGTTTTACGCTGTGATAGACTACTTCTTTGTGACAATACACTAGGAACCATTGGAGCTAAATTTGGCCTTGAGTCAGGAAACATTAGAAGAATGGGACGGAGTCAAAGAACCCTCACAAGGTGTGTATGTGGGGGTCAGGGTGGCCAAATCCTTGATCAGGACGAGTACTGTTACACCAACCATGTCTGCAAGCCCCACGGCCACGTCCTGCACCGCTCTGGCCACCGGACGATGAGCAATCACAGTGACAGGTCCCAGCAGCTGCGAAGTGGCGTCCTCCCCCTCCCCTGTACACCCGCCACGCTGCAATAGCTGCATACAAATATATTGTGCTGTCACACTCGGGCTTGGCTAGTCCGGGCATGGTGGTCCAACCTTAGACCAATTCATATGGTTGTCTGACTATACTCTGATTGGTGGGTTTACAACATCAATTTATCTGTTCAATATCTGAACCAATCTCTGGTTGCAGTGAAATCATGGATACATTGCTCCATTTGTGGCTGTGTACATGGAGCAATGTGTCCATGATTTCACTGCAACCAGAGATTGGTTCAGATACTGAACAGATAAATTGGTGTGTGTAAACCCACCATAACAGCAATTTGGATGAGACTTGACCCCCATATGTGGATTTTCACACTGCATCATGTCAATTTATGCAGCACATTTTCACCAATGCACTGTAAAGTGTGGACAAAGTTGCAAATTAACAGCATTTACAATATGGGATTCGCTACAAAATACAGAGTGCGTTGCTGTAAATCTGCAGCGTATCAGTCTTATAGGAATGTACCCTTGAACCAATAATGCACATCGGCAGAGCTGTGCTTATAGGACCACAGTATATCCGCATTCAGACATCCGTTTTTACATACTTGTTTTATCCGATTGAGTCACAACAACTAGAACATGTACACATTATAATCTATGAACCTGGTCACTTTTTTTTTTGCCCTTCAAGTGTTTGAAGCCTTTTTTTATTCTGAGCCACGGCTAAACTAAGCCATATAAATTAATGTCAGTGGGAACCAATGGATGCCATAAGTGCGTCATTTTTGCTAACCGTTTGTCATAGTTTTCAGCTTAGTTCACACGAGCAAATAAAAATCGTTTTGGGTTTAATCCAAAAAACTCACACTATTTTTTTCTCAATTGTCATCTGGATGGAATTCATTTTTATACAGCAGCAATTACCAACAATTTACAAGACCAAGTACAGCGTCATAGGTTAAAGAATTGCAATGTATCCATAAAAGTCAGATGCTATACAGTCTCTAGAAGTATGAGAGACAAAAGAGCATCCAGATATATGTATATATTCCTAGATATGGAATATATATATATATATGATAATGTTTTTTTGTCCTTATTTCCATGCTAAGTGAAATAACCATAGCGGAGCATTTTCAGTGCGATTGAGAATGCACACTAAGGGCTCGGACACACTGGCGTGAAACTCTGACGACTGCAATGTGAGTTTTTATCGCATTGCAGTCGGCCCAATGTTACTCAATGTCCGAGATCACATTTGCGAGTGTCGGGTGTTTTTTTTCTCATCCGAGAGATGGACGAGAAAGCAATCGCAACATGCTGCGACAGTATGCGATTCACACGTGAGACTCGCCAATGCAAGTCTATGTGTCCGACAAAATCACGGACAGCACACGACCATCCGAGTTTGGACACATTTTTTTTCACTGATACTTTATTCCTGTAAATGAATATACAGTAATACTGCTGAGAAAAAAAAAACGGATTGTACACGGACATCACACAGATGTGATCTGAGAAAGATGTCGGATAGTTGCATAGCAGTTGGATGCAAAACGGACCAAAACTTGTACACGTCAATCGGACCGTTTTTTCACATGCCAGTGTGTTTCCAGCCTAATACACTCCATTGTCCCCTTATTACCGGCTCCCGAGCATTCCAGTAACATGAATAAATGTGGAATCTTGAAAAGGGAACATTCTTGTACCATCCATATTTCATCAGTTTTTCACCCACTTCACAGATAGAGCACTACTTGGACACTGCAGTTAGCACAATCATAGATAGCACTCTTTCATTCCAGATGATATGAATACAGGTTCAAGTGACTGATTTACCATAGATCTCAACACCAACACTTTTTTTCTTGCGAATATGAGATCACATATAACTATTGTTTTCCATCAATACAATGTTTCATACTTACACATGATTTTTACTCTTATTCACATCATATATATATATATACATCTCTCGAGTAACGGTTCTGCAAAATGAACTCTGTTACACTACCCTCTCCTACTGTACCCACCCCGTCCCTCATAGACTGTGAGCCCTCGCAGACAGGGTCCCAGCCACTCCTGTTCCTGTTTGTCTGCTATACGTATTTATTGTACTTGTACTTGTCCTCGTCTACCCTCTTATCATGTAAAGTGCCATGGAATCTAATGGTGCTATATAAATAAATAATAATAATAACTTTATTTACTCAGTTTAACAATTGATGCTTAATTCTATCATTACCAGTAATACAATACACAGTTATGTATCTATTTAAAGAGGACCTGTCACCCCCCTGCTGCATGGCAATCTAAATGCAGCACTGAATGCAGCATGTCTGCTGCAATTCAGGGAAGGGGTCCCCCATGTGTATGTGTGTGTGTACCCGAGATATAGCCTTAGGAAAATTACAGTTAGAAGCCATGAGTAGTCCTGTGCTGGAGTGAGCTTGATTGACTGTGGGGCCATTCCCTCCCCTCTGCCTCTCTGTGCCTCCTCCTGCTGTGCTGTTTATGCTTTGTTCAGACACAGGGCAGGAATCTGTAGCTGACGTCAGACAAATGATTTGCATCCGCTCTGAGTGACAGAAAGCAGGAGAGGAGGAGGGCAGAGCCTGCACAGCAGAAGCAGCACGGGAGGAGCAGAGGGGGGGGAATGGCCCCCTGTCAATCAAGCTCACTCCAGCCACAGGGAATGCCTTCATGGCTTCTAACAGTGAGTTTTCCTAAGGCTATATCTCAGTGTACACAGCACACAGACACATAGGGGACCTCTTCTCTGAATGCAGCAAACATGCTGCATTCAGTGCTGCATTTATATGGCCATGCAGCAGGGGGGTTCTTTTCCCCTGCCCTTTGTCTTTTCACGATTAATATACAATAATATCTCATGGTTTTTGTTCATTAAGCTCAAAATATATATCTATGGATATTTCTATACAAAAAAACAGGTGGCTCTCGGAGATTGTTACATATATCTCTGATCCTGCATTTTTTATGCATTCCTTTCCAATCAGTGAGTTCAAATCTGCCATTTAATTTCATTTTTTTCTTTTTCTTTTTTTCTGTAATTTACATTTCATGTTGATTATTAATATTATGTCAAGCATAACTGCATGGTTATGATTCATATATGCGATGCAAATGAATTATGACTCATGTCTATCCTTTGGCAAACCCAGGGATCATGTTGTTACTACGTCATGTTGTACCCTCTCTCTTTTTTGACGTCATGATGACACCTTCAATTGTTTTAGGCGCACTTCGTATGTATAAATTGCCGACATGTTTACATGCATTTGATAATCCCTGAGGAGTCGCAGAGGTTGCTCCGAAACGTGTCGGAATAAAGAACACCATTGCACCAGACTTCCTGGGTCCTGGGTCATCATTTCAGCAGTGCGGATCACCAGCACTTCGTCCTGTTTTTTCCAGATGCTATACAGTGGCTCCTTATGGAATCTGATTCTTTTTGCACACTCATAGACTTGAATGGGCGAGTCTCATCCGACACATGGAAGAAACCAATGTGTGCTACAATTTTTTTCACGTGTAGTTTAAGTCCGTGAAGAATACACTCATCTGCCCTGTCTCATTGAATAATATTGGTCTGAGCGCTGTCCGTGATTTTTTCAAAAACTGCATTATGGTAATGTGAACTTGAGCTTATGGGTAGGAGAAGTTGGGTTTCTTGTTTCTTTTGTATAAAAGACTATCGAATGCCAGACTGATGGTGGAAACGATAAACAAACTAAAAATGGATGCAAAATTGTATAAATGTAAACTGAAGAGGTTGGCCACTGCCCGAACAACCTCTTCTCAATCAGTATGTTTCTCCCCAACAAAATAATAACACCTACACTCACGTCCAGTGCTGTTTTAGCAGTGTAAGGACTGCCTATCCTGGGGATCGCGTGACATTGTTATGTCACACAATCCCTATGGCCTACCAGCACTGGCTTCGCTCTCTTCTTCTTTGGACAAATTAAGACATCGGGAGGAAATGAAAGCTGCTGCTGCCCTCTCACATCTTATGGAAGTCAATTGCGTCCAAAGGAGAGGAGAGAGAAGCCAGGGCTGATTAGCCCAGGGATTGTGTGACATAACAATGTTATGTGATCCCCAGGACAGGCAGTGCCGAATCGCTTGAATGGCACTATCACCGGAGGTGAGTATAGGTACTGCTATTTAGTTGGAGGGGGCAACATGAGAATTGAGAAGGGGTTGTCAGAGTAGTGGACAATCCATACAATGAAAATATTAAATAAATAGTTCTATCTGGATTTTGCATTAAAGAGCACCTGTTATATGGTTAGAAGTGGCCAGTTTTTGTTCTTATTTTGCTCAGTCCCCGATCAGCGCTGCCATTGCCTTATGTTATTTTATTGTACCCCCTAAATAGTGCCCCCAAAATAATACAAATTCTCCTGCATAAAACAAGGCCTCATACAGCAATGTCAGGGACAAAAGTAAAATGTAGAGGCCGAAATATAAATAAAGTATTTAATGGTTTATTATAAATAAAATGACTGAACATTAAGGCTCTTTAAGGCCTCGTTATAAAGGGGTTACTACATTTGGCATACATCAATTTTATTATCATCTTGACGTAGACTGGCATGAGATATGCTCTATAAATAATAATAATATTAATAATAATAATGAGGCACATGGAGTATTTGGAAGTAATATGTTGTCATATATCACTATCTTATGAGGGTCTCTCCCGAAAAAATCTCCTATAAGGGAAAATTTAATGAAAATTAATCGGAACTGCCGGAAAGAAAAACTCTTTGTGTTTCCCATGGCAACCAATCAGAGATCAGCTTTCATTTTTTAACCTGCTCTGTTAAAATAAGAGCTGTGCTATGATTGGTTGCTATGGGCAACAACGACAAATTTCATAAAACCTCTCCCACAATGTGTATGTAGGCCTCAAAAAAACACGGAGGGCCATTTTTACACTGTTCTGTCTACCATGTTCGAGTATATAATAATAATAATGATAATAAAGCTTTATTTATATAGCTTCAACATATTCCGCAGCGCTTTACAATGTAGGGATAGAGTACAGAAAATATACAGTAAGTAATTAGAGTAGAGAACAAATAAAGTACAATAATTGGATACAAAACAATAGGCATAGAATCAATGTAACAAAGAAAATACAATAAATAAAGCAAGAAATGAAGGTGACCCTGCTCAAAAGAGCTTACAATCTATAACGGGATAGGGGTTGCACAAAGTACAGGGGCTTATTGCACTAATGGTCCAGGCATGTTGAGGAAATGGGGCATAGGACTAAGCTTACATGGATGGTCATTATACAGTCTGTGTAGACCTTTATGGTTTGGTGGAGTTTGTAGAAGAGTAATGTCCAGAGGATAGCCCATTCACTGTCTACAGTACAATGGACTTCTATTAGGGAGTATGATAGGCCGCCTTAAAAAGATGCGTTTTTAGGGATTGTCTGCAAGTTGTGGATAGTCCTGAATTCTTGGGGAGTATATTTACATATTGCAAATCCAATACAAAAAAAATCAGATTTAATCAAGCTAAGGCCCCTTTCACATCAACGGTTTGCTGATGTTTGCGGCCGATCTGGCAGGTGGTGCCGCATCAGCTAACGACCGCACTGGTGGCCCCTATTCGGCAAGCCCCATGCATTGTCTATGGGGCTTGCGATCCAGTGCGGTTCTGCCGGATGTGGCAGATCCGGCACGTGCGGCCGTGAAAAAAAAACAAAAAACGCTGCTTGCAAGTGCCGGATCCGGCCGATCTGGCGTAACTGCACTTGCCGCGCCAGACTGCAAGCCCCATAGACAATAAATGGGCTTGCTGGATCGGCGCTGCACGTGCGGCTGTTAGGCGGCCGATCCGGCAGATGCAGTAAATCTGCCATGTCTGCCGCACATCAGCAAAACGCTGATGTGAAAGGCCCCTAATTTGTGTCTGGCTAATTTCATGCACTATCTACGATAATAGGTGGTCTAAAACCCCAGCTGAATTCAGGTCTGTACTGTTGAAGTGCAGGGATGGACACAGCGGTATAACTGCAACAGTGCAGGAGCTATCGTACCTGAGCCCCGAGCCTAAGGGCCCCAAAAGTCCCTTTGGACTATAGAAAAAGACTAATGCTATTAGAAATTTGCAATAATTGGGGGCCCCAAAATTGGTGCTTTCACACCAGGGCCCATAAGATTCAAGTTACGCCACTGGCCGGACATATCGTTGTGGCAACCTGTTCAAAGGGGCCCAAGAGGTACGAGGGCCCATATCTCCAAAATAGGTGGAGTTGTATATTTTGATGAGCTATTGGACTGCAAAGGGCCCAGAATACTGTTTCTGCACAGAGGCCCTTTTTTGTCAATGTTAAGGTGCTTTATCTTACTACACCAGGACTAACTATTAACCCTCCAATCCTGGGAAACAGGACTCTGAAGAGCCATGTCGGAATGTAGCGGAAGTTAACCATGCCCACTATTGTTCCATTAATTTTTAATACTTGGGGTGCAAGTTTTTACCATCAGTTTTGTAAGTTTTTTTTTCCATATATAAAAAAAAAAAAAAAACTGATGGAGGTTTGTATTCCTTAGCCGTGGTCCCACTGGCGAGAGACGTGCAGGAGACATATTATAGACTCGAGTGAGTCTCTCATTGCATCACCTAGCACGGCTGCTGGCTCTGCGGACAGGAGTGTGTGAGCCATAGAGAAACATGCAGCTGACACGCTCCTGTCTGGAGAGCCAGCGGTCGTGCAAGTTGATGCGATGCGAGACTCGCTCGAGTTTATCATATGTCTATCGCCAGTGGGACCACGGCCTCATACTGTTAAACAGTTTGTAAGAACGGGTTGACACACGAATGGCTTCCAAGTGCTGTCCATTTTTTCCAATGACCCATAAGGTACCTTTACACGCCGCCACAACAGGATGGATACCAACTGCTACTTCACGTGCACGAGCACGGCCAAACGGTTACAAACGGGAAACGCACCCTCTTTACACGCCGCCACAAGGGGCTACGCTACGCTACATTACAGCTAGCTACATCGCCGGGTGTCTCAAGTAGCCATCTGTAGCTCAGCGTACCTCATTTACACAACGCTACAACAAGCTAATATGGGCGGACCTGGTGCAGCAGGGACAGCACATAGGCGTGCCACAATTGTGGATTACAAGACGTCCGTACGGTGATAGGACAAAGCCAGAACATCATGATTGGGCAGGCATCGCAGGAGGCTGGTTAATACAGCACGCTCGAGCAATTGTGCTAGTGTGACTGGTCAGCTCCTTAAATATGCCGCCCTATGCAGCGACTACCAATCGTCATGCAGGAGCTTCCACCAATGATCGCAGATGGGGCGCGGTAACACGGAGCCTGGGTGACGCCTTAGCTACATTGCAGCTACATCGCCGGGTGTCCAGAGTTCCCTTCTGTGGGTTCTTTACACGCCGATACAGCTCGCTACAATCGGCGATGTAGCCATCTGTTTATGGGCAGTGCACGGATACAGATGTATCTGTAGCCGGCTGTGTCGTCCCGTCTTCAGACGCCGCTACTACGGGCGATATTGGCGCCACAAGCTACATTTGTAGCCTGTAGCGGGTTGTATGCATCCTGTTGTGGCGGCGTGTAAAGGTACCTATAGACTGACACTGTTGAATTCCATAATCATCAAACATGTCTTTGTGTTTTATTGTAGAACACAGAGTTGGCAGAAATACAGACATGGTAACATCTGCATAGATTAAGATGGCTACGAGTTCTGGGTGCAGAAAACTGAATGATGTCAAAGGCTGGGGCTACATGGTGACGTTGATTGCAGCACAGGTCCCTATCAAAGGATGGCTGTGTACCCATGATAGTTCACATTGCAAAGCAGGGCAAGTGAATGGGGCAACACTGTGACCCTGCAAGTCACAAAAAATCCAATGGGTTCTCATTTGTTTAGGCTGACCTGAGGGGTCACAACGAGACCATTAACCCGCACTATTCTGCATCCTTGCAGCGGCACTCCGTGAGTGGGACCCCCAAGTGTGGCCATGTTATTTGCTGATTTGTGATATTTGTCATTTTAAATAAAAATGTATAAGAAATCACGTTGTTTTTTTTTTAACTTCATGGGATGAAAAAAAATCTTTTCTTCTCCCTGTTCATTAAAAATACATAGATTACAGATGAAGTGCACAAAATCATTCACAGCTACAGAGATTGAGGCTGAAGAGACTAATGCTGCAGACTGTGGGCTCAACTGTACAGAGGAGACTAACAGGAAAAAAAGAGAAAATTAATTAAATCTGTGTAATTGCTTTTTATTATTAGTAGTTTCGTGAGAACAAAAAATCTTTTATTTTCTTCTAGTATATAAGCTCCATAGAAAGCATTGAAGGGTCAAGATAACTAAATACTCCTCTGCTTACAGCAGTGTGAGTGTAGCTCAGCGGTAGCCCCAATGACTGCTAAGCACTGAGACCTAGGTTTGAGTCTAAGCCAAAGCTGATCTTCAGCCTATGGGGTGTGAGCTGTGGTTGATTCACAATTTCTGTGGAGCAATGATCACTGTTTTATTTATAATTTTTTTCAATTTTAACATTTATTTAAAATATATTCACTGCACTAAGGGGAGGCTAAAAGCATCATGGGCAGGACTGGAGCCATCACACCGGGACAGTTGGGAGCTCTGGTTGTACTGGAGTTTATGGGAACAAAGTTGTGTGTGATTTGTGGATGCAATATTGCAATACGCCCAGATCCAAGTGCATAATACATCTTAATCGGTTATGAAGCGATAATCTAAGCAATGCCTGACTCCTGCCTCGGGGCCATCCTGGGTCACTGCCCCCGATACATTGGGGCCACCCCGGGTCACTGCCCCTCCTTCCGATACACCGGGGCTACTCTGGGTCACTGCCTCCCGATACACCGGAGCCACCCCAGGTCACTGCCCCCTCACGATACACCAAAGTCACCCCGGGTCACTGCCCCCTGATACACCGGGGCTAGTGATGTGTCGTTAGTAAACGAGTCATCACAAAGAGCTGGCTCCCTGCTGTAAATGATAAGAGCTGGCTCTTCCCTGTGAGTGAACCAGATTTTTTTATTCTTTAACCCTCTGACTGCCAGTGACTGTGTTCTGGGAGAGCAGGAATTGCAGTGCTAGGTGTGGAATGGTGAGGACCTGTGGGGCTCCTCCTACTAGTGCACATGACCTGTGATGTCATTAAGGTCTTTCAGTAAGTTTGCTGGTACAATATATAAAGTGTAGAGTCAGAGCCTCAAACAGACAGTCTTATTTCAGGCCTCTTTCACACATTTGTGCCTCTGGTACAGACATATGGAGGCACATCATATTCTATGGCCCCCTTCAGACATATGGAGGCACATCATATTCTATGACCCCCTTCAGACATATGAGAACATCATATTCTATGGCTCCTTCAGCATTGAGGCACATCATATTATGCCCTTCGACATAGGAGCACTCATATTTTACAGAGACGTGCCGTTTTTTGCCAGCAGCACAGACCGATTTTGGCCAAAAACGTCCTGAACACACATGTCCTCCATGTGACATCTGTGTGCACGGACCAGAGCCAGGAGTTTTAAGTGTTAAAATAAAGAATTTCCTCCTCATCTCCCTCCAGCGCTGTCCGCTCTCTCTCCTCCCTCCAGTGCTGTCCGCTCCTCTCTCCTCCCTCTCAGCTGTCCCTCCCTCTCCTCCCTCCAGCGCTGTCGCGCTCCTCTCTCCTCCCTCCAGCGCTGTCCGCTCCTCTCTCCTCCCTTAGTGCTGTCCGCTCCGCTCTCCTCCCTCCAGCACTGTGCGCTCCTCTCTCCTCCCTCCAGTGCTGTCCGCTCCTCTCTCCTCCCTCCAGCGCTGTCCGCTCCTCTCTCCTCCCTCCAGCGCTGTCCGCTCCTCTCTCCTCCCTCCAGCGCTGTCCGCTCCTCTCTCCTCCTTCCAGCGCTGTGCGCTCCTCTCTCCTCCCTCCAGCGCTGTCCGCTCCTCTCTCCAGCGCTGTGCGCTCCTCCCTCCAGCACTGTCCGCTCCTCTCTCCTCCTTCCAGCGCTGTCCGCTCCTCTCTCCTCCTTCCAGCGCTGTGCGCTCCTCTCTCCTTCCTCCAGCACTGTCCGCTCCTCTCTTTTCCCTCCAGTACTCGCTCTCCACTCCTCCCTCCAGCGCTGTCCGCTTCTCTCTCCTCCCTCCAGTGCTGTCTGCTCCTCTCCCCTCCAGCGCTGTACACTCCTTTCTACTCCCTCCAGCGCAGTCTGCTCCTTTCTCATCCCTCTAGCACTGTCTGCTCCTTTCTCCTCCCTCCAGTGCTGTCCATTCCTCTCTCCTCCCTCCAGCGCTGTCTGCTCCTCTCTCTTCCCTACAGCGCTGTCCGCTCCTCCCTCCAGCACTGTCCGCTCCTCTCTCATCCCTCCAGCACTGTCTGCTCCTCTCTCAGCGCGGTCTGCTCCTCTCTCCTCCCTCCAGCGCTGTCTGCTCCTTTCACTTTTGGGGCTCATCTAATATTCACTGCTCTGAGTGCAGCGCCCCGGAAGAGGAACAGGCAGCGCTGGAGGGAGGTAACTATGCAATGATGGATAGCACACAAAAAGTGCATTCTCCGCTTCCCTCCCCTGGTCCCAGTCTCTGCACAGGGAGGCAGAGAGAGCACACACAGTGTGAGGCACAGAGAGCGCACAGGAGAGTCAGGGAAGAGAGAGCGCACAGTGTGAGGCAAAGAGAGAGATCACACGGGGGGCAGAGATATTGCACAGGCAAAGGAGAGAGAATGTGAAAGGAGAAGACAGTGCACGGGGGAAGACAGGTTAAAGGAGAGAGCACAGGGGGGAAGAGAGACAGCACATGGGGAGGAGGGAGAGCGGACAGGGGGGAGAGACAGCCGCTGTCCCCAGCACCACAGAGCCGCCCCCATTGTGATGTCGTCTGCATTACAATCTTTACAGGACGATAATAATACAGCGTCCAAAAAATGGATTCTTCACTGCAGGAATCAGTGTAATGAGTGTCACAGTGACAATATGGCCGGGGCAGTACTGTATAGGAATAATCCTGCTGACAGGTTCCTATAAGAATTCGATTCCTATACAGAGCAGCAGATATTACAACATATAGAAAAGACAGATAGAAAGTAACAAAGGAGGGAGGAGAGCCCTGATCACAGGAGCTGACAATCTGAGGACACAGGAATGATAATGAGCCCCTATACTGATCACTATATACTGTATATATATACACTGTACAGGTGTATAATGGGAGGAGAGCCCTGATCACAGGAGCTGACAATCTGAGGACACAGGAATGATAAAGAGCCTGTATACTGATCACTATATACTATATATACAGTTGTGGCCAAAAGAATTGACACCCCTGCAATTCTGTCAGATAATACTCCATGTCTTCCTGAAAATAATTGCAATCACAAATTCTTTGGTATTATTATCTTCATTTAATTTGTCTTCAATGAAAAAACACAAAAAGAATTGTCCTAAAGCCAAATTGGATCTAATTCCACACCAAACATAAAAAAGGGGGTGGACAAAAGTATTGGCGCTGTTAGAAAAATCATGTGATGCTTCTCTAATTTGTGTAATTAACAGCACCTGTAACTTACCTGTGGCACCTAACAGGTGTTGGCAATAACTAAATCACACTTGCAGCCAGTTGACATGGATTAAAGTTGACTCAACCTCTGTCCTGTGTCCTTGTGTGTACCACATTGAGCATGGAGAAAAGAAAGACCAAAGAACTGTCTGAGGACTTGAGAAACCAAATTGTGAAGAAGCATGAGCAATCTCAAGGCTACAAGTCCATCTCCAAAGACCTGAATGTTCCTGTGTCTACCGTGGACAGTGTCATCAAGAAGTTTAAAGCCCATGGCACTGTGGCTAATCTCCCTAGATGTGGACGGAAAAGAAAAGTTGACGAGAAATTTCAACGCCAGATTGTGCGGATGGTGGATAAAGAACCTCGACTAACATCCAAACAAGTTCAAGCTGCCCTGCAGTCCGAGGATACAACAGTGTCAACACGTACTATCTGTCGGCGTCTGAATGAAAAGGGACTGTACGGTAGGAGACCCAGGAAGACCCCACTTCTTACTCTGAGACATAAAAAAGCCAGGCTGGAGTTTGCCAAAACTTACCTGAGAAAGCCTAAAACGTTTTGGAAGAATGTTCTTTCTTTTTGGGCAAAGGCATTGTGGCGCCCCTGCGTCCAGGTGGCCACAAAGGGTACTGCAGCCAGGCAGTTAAGACATAGTAAACACTACACCCTCACAGCCCACATCCCCACGCATAGAAAGGGTTCACATCCAGCTCTGAGGTCGGAGACTATATGAGACCAGAAGGAGTGGTGGATGAGGAGTGGGTTGGGCACACCAGAAGGTCAGGTGACTGACAGTATATAGAGAGGGGGAGGAGTGAAGGAAGTTAGTAGGCTGAAGTAGCTGAGATGCAAAGACAGAGAGTGCTTGCACGTCCTGGAAGAGCCTAAGCTGAGGAGCGCAGACCCGTACTGAGCCAATGCGAGCCAGATGGGGGGGAAAGCCCATCCAAGATGCTGAAACCACCAGGAGTGTGATAGACAGAGAAGGGACGGTGTAACCCGTGCCCTGGACAGCAGCAGAAGCTACTAACAGCAGGTGGAGAAGCCCTCCTAGATATCTGAAGGAAACAGAGGAAGGAGCCTGGTAGTTTAATGCTGTGGACTACTGCAGGCTGGGCTAAGGCAGAGTGTCAGCTCTGAAGGGGACCGAAGATTCACCCGGTATCCCCAGATTCACCGACGGGGAGCTTTAGTTTCAAGCTGGAGTTCCTAACCCCAAGAACAGGCAGCTCAGTGACACACTAGGACTCACAGAAGCCCGAGTCACCGCCATACTGTTCAGCGTCCGCATACACCCGTGTAAGACGGAGAGAGAGAGTAATAGCCCGGAAAGGCACACTTAAAGACTGTGTGAGGGGTCACAAGGAGAGAGGAGCCTGGCTGCAGACAGAGAAGGGAACCCGGAAAGGGAGAATGCAACAGAATGTAAAGAGCTGTGTAAAGAATTGCAGATGACCTGTAAATTGCTTGAAAGACCTTAAGTAAAGCTTTGGAAACCCTGCATTGTCTCCTGCCTGCTTCCATCTGCAGACCCTTTCTCCCATACAGGCTGCATCAGCACGACCTCAACCTGCAGAGCTACAGCCTGTCAGCACCAACGCTGAGGAGAGATCCCTGCAGCGTCTGCAAGTAAGTGTGCTCCACTACACCAAATAGACTTTAACTCCTTACTGCCCCGGGGGATACAGTTCTCCCCACTAGAACTATACCATCCCCGCTGCCATTCCATCACCCCCGGAGGTTCTGCAGCAGCCGCGGCCCCAAAGCTGGCCGCACCAAGTGGGTGGCGTCACCCGTGACATATCCCTTGTAAATAATTCCCCTTTTATTGTGCTGAGCCAGGGACACGGTCCGGACCAGGCCACCAGTGACATCCCCAGCAGCAGATCGGTCCGGTACCGAGTACCCCACGTCCCTTGGGGCTCCACAGCATCAACATAGAGTTTACAGGAGAAAAAAAGAGGCATTCAAAGAAAAGAACACGGTCCCTACAGTCAAACATGGCGGAGGTTCCCTGATGTTTTGGGGTTGCTTTCCTGCCTCTGGCACTGGACTGCTTGACCGTGTGCATGACATTATGAAGTCTGAAGACTACCAACAAATTTTGCAGCATAGTGTAGGGCCCAGTGTGAGAAAGCTGGGTCTCCCTCAGAGGTCATGGGTCTTCCAGCAGGACAATGACCCAAAACACACTTCAAAAAGCACTAGAAAATGGTTTGAGAGAAAGCACTGGAGACTTCTAAGGTGGCCAGCAATGAGTCCAGACCTGAATCCCATAGAACACCTGTGGAGAGATCTAAAAATGGCAGTTTGGAGAAGGCACCCTTCAAATATCAGGGACCTGGAGCAGTTTGCCAAAGAAGAATGGTCTAAAATTCCAGCAGATCATTGTAATAAACTCATTGATGGTTACCGGAAGCGGTTGATCGCAGTTATTTTGGCTAAAGGTTGTGCAACCAAGTATTAGGCTGAGGGTGCCAATACTTTTGTCTGGGCCATTTTTGGAGTTTTGTGTGAAATGATCAATGTTTTGCTTTTTGCTTCATTCTCTTTTGTTTTTTTCATTGAAGACAAATTAAATGAAGATAATAATACCAAAGAATTTCTAATAATTGAGTATTATCTGACAGAATTGCAGGGGTGTCAATACTTTTGGCCACAACTGTATGTATATACACTGTACAGGTGTATAATGAGGAAAGCCCTGATCACAGGAGCTGACAATCTGATCACACAGGAATGATAACGCCCCTGTATACAGATCACTAGATCCCTGTACATGTATAGGATGGCAGATCACTAGATCCCTGTACATGTATAGGATGGCAGATCACTAGATCCCTGTACATGTATAGGATGGCAGATCACTAGATCCCTGTACATGTATAGGATGGCAGATCACTAGATACCTGTACATGTATAGGATGGCAGATCACTAGATCCCTGTACATGTATAGGATGGCAGATCACTAGATCCCTGTACATGTATAGGATGGAGCCACTGTTGTACAGGCAGAGATCTGTAATCATCACAGGGTGCCGCAGGATTATTTACAAGAGCCGTTTTTTGAGTGTAAAGATCCGAATCCCTATAAAGCTCCGGAGTGCCCACCTCTACCCGACACACCGGGGCCACCCCGGGTCACTGCCCCGGTCACTACCGGCGGAAACTACGGCCCCGCCCACTATCTCTCTCTTTGACAGTTTCTAGTGGGCGTGGACCACCAAAGCTGGGCGGTGTCGCTGATTGGCCGGTGCCTGTCCCAGCCCCCTGCTCTCCCTGCCCGCGCTGATTGGCCGGTGCTTGTTCCCAGTCTCCGCCCCCCGCTCTCCCCGCCCGTTGCTGTGGTGACGCAGTAGCCCGGCTGCTTTGCGGCTCTGCGGGGAGGTCGCTCGTATTCAACATGGCGGCGCAGGAGGAAGGGGAGCGCGGCGGGGCTGTGCTCCATTAACGGCCGGATTGTGTCACGGGAGCAGAGGATATTCCCACTGAGGAGCGGCCGGGAGGTAGAAGCGGCTCCACTTCCGGCTGCAGAACTTAACTTTACGTCAGCTGTGCTGCGCTTTACGACACGTTCTCGGTTGTCACGGAACTCCCTACCGGGCCCCGGGTGTCCTGCAGTGAGGGGGGTGAATTGTGGCCTATCCCCGGGGGCAGGGCCGCCTCTGTGTGGAGGATGCCGCCTGGTGCACGGCCCTGAGCCTCCCCCACCTGTCAGAGTATGGCTGGGTGTGAGCTGTGATCTCCGGGCCCTGGGGCCCCTCACTGCCGCCTCAGCACATTCCTGGGGATGGATTAGTGTCTGGGACCAGTATGGGGCATCGGCTGTGGAGTTTACAGACTGATCCCTGGGATCCTGAATGTCTGGTGATCTGGTGAGCTTTCTCCCCGCACACGTCCGGACGTCTCCAGCCTCTGCTGCTCTGGATTAGGGATTGTCCCCCCTTGTTTCTGCCCCTTCCCTGATCGCCCCCATCCTTCGTCCAGATGCCTTCAGCCTTTGCGATCTTCACCTGCCGTCCAAATTCGCACCCGTTCCAGGAGCGCCATGTCTACCTGGACGAACCGGTGAAGATCGGCCGCTCGGTGGCCCGCTGCCGGCCCGCGCAGAACAATGCCACCTTCGACTGCAAAGTGCTGTCCCGGAATCATGCGCTCGTCTGGTTTGATCACAAGACTGGCAAGGTAAATGAATGGAGCTGAGAGCTGGCTAATGCCCCCTCTATGGGCTGAGATCTGGCTAATGCCCCTCTATGGGCTGAGATCTGGCTAATGCCCCCTCTATGGGCTGAGAGCTGGCTAATGCCCCCTCTATGGGCTGAGATCTGGCTAATGCCCCCTCTATGGGCTGAGAGCTGGCTAATGCCCCCTCTATGGGCTGAGATCTGGCTAATGCTCCCTCTATGGGCTGTGATCTGACTAATGCCCCCTCTATGGGCTGAGATCTGGCTAATGCCCTCTCTATGGGCTGTGATCTATTCTGGATGCCGAGGTCAGGGACGGCAAAGAAGGGATTGGGTTTCCTTAAAATGGAAATGTATGTACGTTTCATGGTATAGACTTACACCTCCAGCTGCTCCCTCAAGACCTTGAGTATAAATAGTGGGGGGCAACCATCAATGGTGTCTGACCTGAGCCTGGAGATTACATAAGGTGTCACTTATTGTATTAATCGTCATGTGTGTCAATACTGGGCATCTTTGTATCAATACTGGGGCTGACCTAAGGTCTTATGGGGTAGGAGGGTGGATTTATACTCTGCTAGGTTATAAAGTGGGGTAGTACAGCTGTCTTCATTCAATAGCACTGTAGGTAGCTAATAAGGCTGTGTTCACATCTACAATGCAGCATCATATCTCCCACATGATGGACCCCAGCGGTGCCTGATTGACCTCGTCACCATTAGTCAGATTCCATAGTGGTGCCAGTCATTTAACTGCTGGAATAGTTATGCTTAAAGAGCAACTGTCACCAGTTTTGGGGTTGTAAACCTTGCCCACCACCTTTAACATGATGAAATTGGGGTTCCTGTAACCCCCTTTTATATTTCCAGACCTCTCCCTTGCATACATCAGAAAATGACTTTTAATGTGCCCCAACCATATGGTAATTTCTTTTTAGGGTCATATAGATGTCTGCACATTGCAGTTAGCCCGCCGCCCCTCCTGAGTGTATGCAAGTGAATGACATGGCATCATCATCCACACAATTCCCAAATCTCGTGCCTGCTCAGTGGCACCTCACTGAGCCCTATTAAAGAGCCAGTGGTTCCACTGCGCTTGCACGAGACTTCTGACATTGTGCGGTTGATGGAAGACCGAAGTCTCGCGCCTGCGCAGTGGAATCACTGGCTCTTCAATAGGGCACAGTGAGGTGCCACTGTGCAGGCGCAAGACTTGGGAATTGTGTGGATGACGTTGCTATGACACTTGTATACACTCAGGAGGGTCGGCATTTGCATGGAGCCAGGCAGTGCTGACTGCAATGTGCAGACCCTCATATGTGACCCTTAAAAGAAATTGGGATGTGGTGTGGGGCAGAATAAAACTTGTTTTCTGAGGTATGCAGGGGGACATCTGGGGATATAAAGGGTTCACAGGAACCCCAACTACATCATGTTAAAGGTGGTGGGCAAGGTTTAGAACCCACAAAACTAGTGACGGGTTCCCTTTAATGATCATGTCACAGGCCAAGAATTCACAATCATAAATCTGAAGTGTGATTGTCACTTATTTGAGAGTATAAATGGTGGGGGGCTCGTATACATTTCACCAGAACTGAGGTCTAAATGGTGGGGGGCACATATGAATGTCATCCTGCCTTCAATGTGAGGAGCATGAATGAATATGATGGTGGATGTGGGAGCATGTATGATTGTCAATCAGCCTAGGGTATAACTAGTGAGAGGTGTGCATGATTGTCTCCTGGCTAAGAGCACCATTGGTAGGGGGCTTGTATGAATTTGTCCGCCTGTAGATTATACATACTGGGCGGCTTGTATGAGATGTCACCGGATCTAGAGTATATTGTATATGGTCACATGACCTACAGTGTGAATGGCAGGGTCTTGGATCACCAGAACCTTTTCTCCTTTCTATAGATTTGGCAGAGGTCGGCCTTGTTTTCAGTTGATCATACACTTCTCTCATAATGGGCACTTGTGACAAACAAGCTGAACTAGAAGTTGACTCACTACTTATGCTCAAAGTGACTATGCACACTCACAAGTATGGGGTAATCCGGGGGCAGCCAAACCTACTATATCTTGGAGAGCTGTCACAGAGATCAAGCCTGGATGTGACATTATGTGGATGACCGGGGTCAGTAATGACATTACCTGGTCTTTGTAGTAAATCAGAAGATCACTGAATCACAAGGATCATCTTTTATTTCCTGATGATTCAGAATTACTTGTTATGACTATTTCTGGTTTCCAATCTACTTTTTGGCAATGGTCATTTCATTGAGCGGTCCCAGTTTGGAAAAAACATGGCGGTTTACTTCCAGAAACAACACGGTTTTTTTTTCTAACTGGACAACCCATTCAAGACTGAACTTTTAAGATTGATCCCATATGTAGTGACAACAATGGCCAGCACTGGTGATCTCTACATATGGTGAAACCCCAGAGCTCATTCTTAAATTAGGGGCTTGTAGTTTATAACAATTTCTTTGCTTCTGGATATTTTCAGATATTTGGCTGGTTTCACACTACTGTTTTTGTGAATCTGGGGGGATGCGGGTACAGGCATCCCCCCACTTGGAATCCCCCGCAATGAGATAACTGGATGCACTCGTATTATCCCTGATACGGGCTCATGGATCAGTGATAATACTGGTGCAGGAGCAGACAGTTGCTTCCGTCTGTGTACCTTTTTGTTTTCCTGGATCCGGTTGAAAATTACACGCCCACTAGGGGACTTGTCAATTAGAACTGCTTTCTTGGTATGTGCAGACCAAAAATCCAGATCCAATGTCTGGACTCAGTGGGATCCAGAGCTTGCCAGATCCGGTTTACATAGAACCCTATCTTAAATATACACCATTACCCCGGATATGGTTGGTCAAGTTTTTTGTCCCTGAGACCAAAAATACAACTTTTCTGGCCTGGGGGGGGGGTGAAGACAGTAAAACTAGATACACCACAAGTGCCTTTCACCCCATTGAAAGTCATTGGGGTCGAAAGAGGATGCGAGTGCACCCAGTTTAAGCTGGAATCACATGCATGCCGAAAAACGCCAGTGTGAAACCAGCCTTAGGGAAGATTGCTGAAATGTCAGTAACAGCCAATCCAATTGCAGTCTTGATTTAAAGAAGGACCCCTGACAAAATGACATCTGGAGTCTTGTCTTGTTGTGGATATTGGTGCTGTGACTTAAGAAGTTATATCTATTATATGTGGATGTGAGTACAATGCTCTTATTCTTGTAGGCACAATGTGATCCTCCCAAAAAAAACAAACTGGTGGCTGCAAAAAAAAATGTTCTTCCTGGTCCTGGAGAATCACATGACACATTTCAGCCAGTCAGATGTTCTAATATTCTGTGCTGCAAGGAAAGTGTGTTGGGCGACATATGTTGTACAGAGAGGGGCAATGAGTCTTTATCTGAGGCCACCCAGGGAAGATTTCCTAGTGAAAGGCTCGGATGCACGGATCATTCCTAATCTAATACGGCTGGTAGAATTGCGCCTGTTGGGTTTAGTAGTCAAATGACCTCCAACCTGGTGTAGGCAGTGATGTAACTCTCATGTTGTATATGTAGATGACATATTTTTCACGTTCTTTTTACTCTGCACGTGTCCACATTCTCTGTGAGTACAGAGGTGGATGCCTCATACACTGCCAGGAGCGGTGACAATCATTATATGTGTATAAACATATAGACAGGTTTTACTATTCTACTTCATTGCAACTTTTTGGAGGTCTCTGCTCCCCCATCATCGAGCCGTCACCATTTGAGGTTTGACCTGTGTGCAATGCTTTCCAAGATTTTACCAATTTGTTTCAGACCCCCATGGATCAGACGCAGCCCCCTTATTGATACCAGTTCACTTGCAGATTTTAATCTGACCCATCCAAAAGTAAAGGCCTAGTAATAGGCACATCCCTCATCCACCTTTACAGCCTAAAAATATCATCCTAAAACCTGACATGCTGATTCATGTGAACGTGTAACAGGTTCCTCCGCTCATTCCTGTACATGTGCCGGAAGGTCAGAACTGCAACAGGTGATGTTATCGACCGTGTAAAGCAAGCACAGCTTATACTAGAGGAACGCGGGATGTGTCCGGGGAAAAAAATGACTTTATTAATCAAATCTGCCATTTTTTTGGCCTAGCTGTGCACCCCCTCACTGCATCTCTTCATGGGGAAATGAAAGTTGCTGCCTTACAGGTGTTAAGCCACGTCTCCTTTGTAGAAGACATCGCAGCATCATTTTCGGTTATTTATTATATTCTTTCACTGACCCGTGTATGGTATGGGGTGGATTAGTGCTTGTGGAAAAGATCCATTATGTAATATTATCGATGATGGGATAATTACTGATTAATAGGGTTTGACATTGGTTGGCTGTGTGGATCTTATAGGACTCGGTGCACATTGCTTTTAAGCTTTAGCCCGGGCTCATAGAAATACATTTTTTTTGTCCATGTGTAATACAAATGCTGCGTTTACCAACTTAAAGGGAATCTGCCAGCAGGTTTTTGCTATGTAAAGCTGCTTTCACATTCGTTGCAGCTCTGCCTCGTAACGACCAACTATCAGCAAGCACCATTCATTCTCTAGGGGACTTGCGGTCAGGTGCATCAAATGCAGTTTTGCCGTATCCGGCAAATCCGGCAGGTGCGGCCAAGCGAAAAAAAATGGATCCGGCAAAAATGCATTTGCCTCACCTGACTGCAAGTCCCATAGAGCATGAATAGGTCTTGCCGCAAGTTGAAATGTAGGTGGCAGATGCAGCAAAATCTGCTGCACATGTAAAAAGCCGCTAATGTGGAAGGTCCGTAAGCTCAGGACCGCATGCTGCAGGAGTTATAAACAAGAGTCAACTGTGGTCTATATCAGGCTATGTGCTGTTGCTTATGTAAACTAAAGGCTTTGTCACCTGGTGTTCACCATCACAGGACTACATTGTTGCGTGCACTGCAGTTCGACACCCCCTGCTGTGATTGACACCTCACTGTCAACCATGGCTGTGGAGTCAGTAAGCCAAACAACCGACTCTTCAGTTTTTTGACTCCAACTCTGCCAAAATGGACACCGAATTCTTGACTCTGACTCCACAACCAGGGCTGTGAATTCAGTAAGTCAAACATTCGACTCTGACTCCTCAATTTCCCTGAATCCGACACTGACTCCACGACTCTGACTCCACAGCTCTCCTGTCAATGTACAATCTCTAGAGAGCCTGGTGTGGGGGCGGGCAGCTCTCCCAGCTCTGCTACATGCCTATAACTAAATGCTTTGAATGTGACAGAACCGCTGCAGCCAGTTATCTAAGCTAAACATCGTTGGATTCATGGTCTCTTTGCCTACATAATGCTGCTCTCACGTGAGGCAGCAAAAACCTGCTGACAGATTCCTTCTAAGTAAATGGACCAGTTCAGATAATCACTTTTGTACAAGATCAATGTGTCTGTGTGAAAAATCTATTAATCGTATACCGTTCATTTTTTTGATGACTTTCACATCCTAGTCAGTGTATATAAAAAGGGATGCCATTTTTACCCTATGCATTGCTCCCATAGCAAACTATATTGTCCGTTATATGTTTTTTAGGCGGCCGTCACACGTTGCAATATTGCGAATGATATCGTTTAAGTGACCTGCTTTTTGATCGCTTAAGCGATATCGTTTGTGCATCGTTACGTGCGATCAAGCGATTTTACAATGTAAAATCGCTTGATCGTTAGATCGCAGATATGGGAGCTGGAGCTCATATCAAGCGATCATCGCTTGTTCAATCTGCTTCATCGTGGTGTGTGACAGCACGATGAAGATCTCCCAGCGGCAGAGCCTATGCTGGGAGATGGTATCTATGGTAAACGTCGGGTTACTAAGCGCCGCGCGGCGCCTAGTAACCCGATGTGTACCATAGTTGCCAGCGATCTCGCTGGCCCACATCGCTGGTGAGTCTGTCTGTGTGACATCTCACCAGCGATGTGAGCGATATTGTTAGCGATCGCGCGTGCACGTGATCGCTTACAATATCGCTGACGATATTGCAGCGTGTGACAGCCGCCTTAGTTTTGTATACGGATGTTAAAAAAACAAGTCAAAAATGGGAATCTGGATATGTAGGAATGTGAAAGATGAACATCTCGCAGATGAAAAATCATGAGTTTCTCTTGCACCGTCTGAACCTTACCTTACATGTCACACAGAAGGACCAGAGGGCGGCCTTTTTGCTTTCATCAGGGTAGTATGCAATTTCAAACCGCATTCCTATACTGAGGTCATATGAAAAAAGTTTGTCCCCCCCCCTCCCTTACCCCCAAAGGGATATTTAGGGACGTGTGCTATGCTGTCAATATGGGGCATACCTATGCCTTCCTTCAGGAGTGTTTACTGGAAATATTACTGTAGGTGAATGGCTCATAAAGTGCTCTGAGCCCAATTCTGTTGTTCAGAGAAGGTGAGTGGTAGAAATGAGACCAGTTTTTGAAAATCAAAATAAAAAACGGACAGCGCCACAGACCTTTGATGGTGAAAAAATCCTCTGTGTTTATTCCATGGTCAAGGAAAAAAGCGACGTTTCGACCACGCCTGTGGTCTTTATCAAGCTTGATAAAGACCACAGGCGTGGTCGAAACGTCGCTTTTTTCCTTGACCATGGAATAAACACAGAGGATTTTTTCACCATCAAAGGTCTGTGGCGCTGTCCGTTTTTTATTTTGATATGCCATTATGTTCCGGATGTGAACTCTCCGGTTTGGACGTGCGTCCAGGTGCAGGCTGGAGGAACGAGGGGCCTAGCACGTAACCACAGGTGCTGTGACCAATCACTTTATTTATATGAGACCAGTTTTTGGTCGCTCCACCTGGACAACCCAGTGTTGACTGACAGCTGGTTCTATTGCAGAGCGGCTGTCAGTCACTGCAGGGATGGTGGTTACAGCTGCTGCTATATATACACAGAGCGGTAAATGAACCTGTATCTGCTCCACCCCCGAGACTAAAACCAGAATGGTGCTGGGAAGAATAAACTTTGTTTCCTCCCAGCAGCAGGGCTCTAGGTAGTGGGACTCTAGGTGTGGAGGCTGGGTGGGTTTCAAACGATTTCAACCTGCAGATTTGTGGTTAATTTGCAGGTTTATATCTGCAGGTTAATAGCGTTTTTTAACATGACACGTTCCCTTTAAATACCTGAATCCCCTGAGTTAAGATGTGAAAGTTTGTGCTGACCTCCCGTACCTGCACTGATACAGCGCATTCTGCATCGTGTGTGCTAGCGCTTGCATATAAAAATAATCACCGGCCGCTGTCTACTTGCTCCCACTATTTCACATGACCTAACAATGGTGTGTGAGCGCCTGCAGACTTGGTGGCGAAATTGCTGGATCGACACCCATGTGGGAGTAGAGTATGGGCTTTTTATATGTTTTTTTTCAAACGAGAACTCTGGCAAATAAAATGAATCTGTCAACAGGTTGTTGCTATGTAATCTTACAGTAGTGTGATGTAGGGGCTGAGATCCTGATTCCAGCGCTATATCACTTGCTTGTGTACTTGCTGTTATTTTGACAGAATCACAGTCTTCTCTGCTGCAAATCTGGCAGTGCCCAGAATGTTGAGCTGTGTATAACTGGTAAATTTCTGTATTTAACCCCACCCATCCACACCACTGATTGGCATCTTTCTGTGTGTACTGTGCATTGACATTATGCTGACAATCAGTGCTGTGGGTGGGTTTGGACCAGGAGACCTAAGATGCGTAGTCCTGTAGTGATAATCTCCTGCTAATAAAGACTGATTTTATTGAAGTAACAACAAGTGATATATCGCTGGAATCAGGCTCTCAGCCCCTACATCATGCTGACCAATTCCCTTTAAGTTGGAGTGTCCAAGTAGTGAACGGTTTCAGTGCTATTACAAACAAAGAACATTTACACCATAAAAATGGTACATGGAATACAGTGAAATTTCTGTACAAATCTGCTTTGATATCTGTAGAATAAATTGACTTAAAATCCGCAGCGTCTCCACTTCTGCTGCTGATCCTCTGTACAGCGTGCGTAGATTGTGTGACGTCTCATCCTTTGCTGCGTATACGTCCTGTAAACCATCACAATGTGAATACCAGGAGGTGACTTCAGTTGTGAATACCAAGGGGGTGACTTCAGTTACTTTCCTTCTGCTGTGATGACCCCTCCTCCCCATGTGAAATCTCCCCGGATAGATAGTGTATAATGAGAGGACAAGCGGAACATTTTCTCCCCGTAGTATAAACACTGACTGCTCCACATTGTGACTGATCGGACAGTCCTCGTCCTGTTTATATCCTCTTCACGTCCTCTGTAGCAGATTTGTCCCGTGCGGTGGTTCTACATCCTACATAATGCAGAGCGTATATCCCTACAGAGAAGTGTTACTGTACTTACATAGTTAATATCCTGCAGCCGCACCCTTGGATACAGATGACATGATCTTCCTTCTTCATCATACTTTAGCTGATTTTTCTCAGAATGCATTGTTCAGTGTCTCCTAGAGAGAAAGCTCATGATCACCAGAGCTGTTAGTTCGCTTTGGTGGGGTTCTCCTCGGAATACTTACAGGGCGTTCCTGTTTTTTTTTTTTTGTTTTTTTTTTCCGGCTAAGTCACCACAAATGTAGCTGAAAATGAGAGCAGGAGGAGTACCAGTACATTCTGCATCTGTGTGTGCCCCATTCAGTCTGTCACCCATGGAGTTGCAATGACATCCCCGTTTCAAGCAGGTTTGTGTGAAATCACAGAAATAGGGAAATATTTATACCATCAAACTTTGAAATAGATAGATCTGTGCAGACCCATCATTTTGGCCAGGTATGTTTTGCTCTGGAACGCTGCTGGTTTCAGAGAGTAACAGATTTAAAGGCCAGCTGGGAACCAAGCTGCTCCGGTGACCTGTCCTGCATTGGCCTTTCCCTGCCCGCCTTGATTGACAGTTCTCTCCCTGTACACACAGACCCAGCACACTCCCCTGGTCTTCTGATTTGAATATGGTTTGTGTTTTCATGGATGCAGCCACCCTAAGCAATGCTTCCTATTGTGGTCACTCTTGTTTCCATAGGCTGCTGCTTTTATGCTTTGAGAGTTATCAAAGGTACATTATCTGTATCCAAATCTCAAGTCCCCCATCTTCATCCACTAATGATGTCACTTGTGTACCCATCAATTTGGATAAATTGTTGTTAAAGTGGAGATTGAGTGGCAGTAATGCGTCCCCCCGCTCCTATATAGAGTGGGACAGTGGTTGCACATACTCAGTACAGCTCTGTTCACCAAGGCTGTGGAGTCGGATGTTTGGCTTACGGACTCCACAGCCCTGTTATTCACACAGATGACTTTGGAACCCCTGTTCTCATGATCTCACTTTATAATCTGTCAAGAGGACTGGTGATTTATGTTGTTTTCAGGAGAAACCATTTTAAAAAGGGTTTCTAAGTCTTAAAGGGAATTTTAAAATAGGAAGGGGGAACAAGAGGCGCAATAGTGCCCTATCACTCAGACACTAAGAGATGAGAGGTATATTGTCAAAACCACTCACCTATTCCAGTTGTGATGACCCACAACTGGCTTGAAGGCATATAATCAATACCGGTTACTGCAGGACCTCCACCAACCACTCGCACGTGGAAAGACTCTCAGGAAGCTGGGAAAAGGTGTGTGACAGTCCGCGCCACCGGGTACCAAAGAAATCACCTGGGATGCAGGAAGTTATTTCAAGCTTTATCTTTATTCTCCAACATGTTTCAGCGCTCCACCTGGCGCCTTCCCTGAGGAAGGCGCCAGGTGGAGCGCTGAAACATGTTGGAGAATAAAGATAAAGCTTGAAATAACTTCCTGCATCCCAGGTGATTTCTTTGGCACCCGGTGGCGCGGACTGTCACACACCTTTTCCCAGCTTCCTTAAAGGGAATTTTGTCATCAGAAAATTTATTTTATTTTTAATTTCTCCCCTTCACCTTCCACGACAGCATTGGAGGATGTCGTCCACACCCTATTGGGGGAAGGAAACACAGAGAAATTAAAAGCCCCTCCCCTTCTTCAGTACTCCAGTGTCTTCCTGTCCCCCTTGTGGCATGGAGAGGTTCCAGTGCTGTCGGGCCGGCAGAGGCAGCATTGGGGTGTATTTACAGCCGGGCCAGGGACGGACGTTGGGGGCGGCCTCCTCGTCCTTCTCGGGGCTCCCGTGTTGGGACCATCCGGCCTTCCTGCGTCCTCTGGGGCAAAGCAAGCCGTGTATTGGAGCGCCGGGTGCCTATTTCAGCTCTCCGGCATCTCCCTCCTCCAGTTTCGGTCCCCCATGGTGGCACTTACGGTTTCGGATGGTGGCACTTACGGGTCCGGGCTGCGGCTCCTGTTTGAGTTGCGGCGGGCTGGGCGCGGCTCCAGGGAACCCAGCAGACCTATCACGCGCTACTGCCCACGGCTGGTGACCAGGAGGAGGGAGGGAACAGGTGTTCCTCGTTGGGTGCACGGTACTTCTGGATAAGTACCCGCTGGAAGCTACACCCCAGCTAAGGCTGATCTCTGAAGACATGGAGGGTGATAGGTCTTCCACCTCTGCTTCTGCAGAGCCCAGCGTTCCCCCAGCTCATGTAAGTGTTTCTGCGGGTGGTCACTAGGGGTAGAGTTAATTAGGGCCCTGCACTCACGCTGGGACCACTTTCTCTTCCCTTTTTTTCTATAGGGAGACAAGGGCCCGCCTGTGAAAGGGAGCAAAAATCTGTCCAGGAAATGTGGCATCTGCGGCACGAAATTTCCCTCTTCCTACAAAAAGAAGGTGTCAGCCATGTACGAACAGTGTTGTCAGGGAAGAATCCCCATCCCTGCTTGAGGAGCTCCATTGCATGGTTAGACATGAGGTTCAAGCGGTTAGGGAAGAGGTGCAGGCTTCGATCTCGGCACTGCCGGTTTTTGCTGCAACATCCAGGCTTTCCCCTCCGAAAAAGAGGAAGCTCCAGGATTGTGACTCTGTGGATCTAATGGAGGCTGCACAGAGCTCAGTGTCAGAGGACGGCGAGAATATTGCCTCTGTCCAGGCACGAGAATCTGGACAGTACTATTTTTCCACGGAGTCCATGGGTGAGTTGCTGGATGCTGTCCGTAGTACCATGGGAGTAGAAGTGGTGGAATCCCCTTCTTCTGTGCAGGACAAAATGTTCAAGGCCTGAAGGCTAAGCGGCAGTTGAGCTTCCTTGTCCATGAGGTCATCCGGGATCTCATCCGTCGGGAGTGGGAGTCTCCGGAAAATAGGCTGATCACCCCATCCGAGGTGAAACGGAGGTTTCCTTTGGAGGGTGATGAATTTGTCTGGGAGGTCCCGAAGGTGGACATCCAGGTGGCCAGGGTAGCAAAAAAGACCGCTTTACCTTTTGAAGATTCCTCCCAGTTGACGGACCCCCTCAATCGTAAGATGGAGTGTCCTCAAAAAATCCAGGGAGGCGGCAGCTATGCCTTTTAAATGTGAACATTTCCTCTACATGTGGGGCCAGGTCTCTCTTTAAGTGGATCACCCAGCTGGAAGAACTCATCCTGCAGGGTACTCCCAGGGAGAGCTTTTGGACTCCATTCCACTTCTAAGACGTGCTACCGGCTTCCTGGCCGATGCCTCTGCTGAGTCGATCTGCATTGGAGCCAGGTGCGCAGTGTTGGCTAACACAGCTCGTAGGGCAGTGTGGCTTAAAATGTGGAATGGGGAAGTCACGTCTAAGCTCAAGCTGTGTGGTACCTCCTTTCAGGGGTCTTATGTCTTTGGTCTGGCGTTGGATGACATTCTGGAAAAGGTGTCAGACCGGAAGAAGTGTCTCTCGAAACAGAAGCCCTTTCGGAGGCAGTCCTTTTGGCCTGAGCGCAGCCAATCCTCCCAGTATAAAGGGAAGGGCAAGTCCAGTCGCTGGGCCTACCAGAAAGGGGACAAGACCCGTAATATCTTGCTCCCCCAGCAGCGGCATCACCAGCCGGCCCCTAAACAATGACACCTTCCCCATTGCGGGGCGTCTCCTGCGGTTTCTTTCACAGTGGCAAGCAATCTCCTCGTGCCCTTGGATCCTCTCGACCATTCGGGAGGGTTCGCGCTTGGAATTCGAGAGCCAGCCCCCTCCGTGTCTTCGAGTCACCTTCCTTCCTCAGGGAGACTCTCACACGCTTTTTTTTGTCGGGTCTGCGAGACCTGTTGGATTCGGGAGTGGTGTCCCCGATTCCTCCTGGAGAAGAGGGCCATGGGCACTTTACCAGGTTGTTTGTGGTGCAAAAACCCTCGGGGGCACCTTGTCATATTCAATCTAAAACATCTCAATCGCCATGTCCTCTACAGGCGATTCAAGATGGAATCGATCCGCTTGGCAATCCCCTGACCGGTCTCGATTACGAGATGGCCTCCATCAACCTCCAGGACGCGTATTTTCATGTCCCCATTCACCCGTCCCAGAAACGCTTTCTGCGATTCGCGATCTCCTGGGCAGGCGGGACGGTCCATTATCAGTTCAATGTGCTGCCCTTCGGGATTTCGTCGGCCCCCAGAGTTTTCACCAAACTCATGGGGGAAGTGATCACGTTCATCCAGACCCAGGGGAAATGTGTGATTCCCTGTTTAGACGACATGTTAGCGGTGGCTCCTTCAGTACAGGGTCTGTGCACTCAGGTCTCCAAAACGTTGGAGATTCTTCAGTCCCTGGGGTGGGTGCTCAATCTTCGGGAATCGGTGCCGGCAACCCGTCGTCAATTTTTAGGAGTCTTGCTGGACTCCTCCAGACAGACCCCGTTCCTTCCTGCGGCACATCGGATTCTGCTCCGCGAGAAACTGACCCGCTTCTGGGCAAGGGGGTCGCCCTCCTTGCGGAAAGCAATGTCCCTGTTCGGGTCCATGACGGCCTGCATTCAGTCGGTAGCATGGCCTCAGGCTCATTTCCGACTGCTCCAGAAACATATACTGAGTTCCTGGGACAGATGTCAGGATTCCTTAAACTCGCGGGACCGTACCCCGGGGGGGTGGTAGCCTCGCTTTACTGGTGGATGAATCCCAGGAACCTTCGGACGGAGGTGGCCTGGCTGCTGGCTCCTGTGACCTCCGTTACCACAGATGCCAGCTGTTCCGGTTGGGGCGCGATAGTGGGTCGCACATCGTTCCAGGAGTTTTGGAGTCGCTTGGTCAGTCGCCAGTCTTCAAACGTCCGGGAACTTCTGCCGGGGGAGGAGGTGCTTCATGCTGCAGCTCACGTTCTCTGGGGTCATCATATCAAGGTCCTGTCAGACAAGGTTGCTTTCTTGCGGCACCAAGGCGGTACTCGAGGCTTGCACTTGCAGGTGCTCGCAAGACGAATCTTTTCGTGGGCAGAACACCATCTTCTCTCCATATCGGCAGTACATCTGAAGGGAACGGCAATATACAGGCAGATTTCTTGAGCCGCATGGAGGTCCACCCAGGAGAATGGAGCTTCGCAAAGGTGATTGAAGAGAGGGAGAGCAGGGACATCACCCATTGTGGATCATATGTTAATAGCTGTGTGAAGAGATGTTGTCAGTTATTGTTATCCTGACTGAGTTGATGATGAACTGCTGAAGAAAGGTCTTATGTAATTGACAAAAGGTATGAGTCTAGTGGCCACGGATAAAATTGCTAGATTATTATTTTTTCTTAACACAGATTGTGATATAGTAAATACCAAATTTTTTTTTCTTTTTATAGACATATAAGTCTACATTCAGACTGCGTTTATTTGCTCTTCTGTTCTGCTGCATTTTTAGCACCCAAAAAAACTGATTCGTTTTTGACTACTGCATATTTTCCCCTATTTTGAAAGGCTTCTATGGGAAAAACGCAGGACAAAAACACTACAGAAATTGACATGTCATTTTACAAAACTGAGCTCTCCTAAAGTGAAAGAACAGATCACTTTAAAAGAGCACAGTCTGAATGGCAAAAATAAAAACCCATAGACATTGCTGAGGTCTCATTTGAGTGATCCGGTTTCTGCAGTGCACTGCAAGAAACGGACAAAAAAATAAAGTCTGAATGTAGCCTAAAGCCAAAAATATTGAATAGGTCATTGCTGGACTGTGCAAAGGAATGGATCATTGACAATGTCCTGATGAACTCCTATAAACATTTATATGGAATTGAAAAAGTTTCTTCCTGGTCCGTACACAGTCACTGGTTGATGTAATCATTGTTTGGTGCGATGGGACTTGTAGTTCCAATTTCTTCTGTAATAAGTGTGTTCGGTGAGTTCCATCAGTTCCTATACTTTCTGGTAATGCCGTCATTTTGCTTGGTGCTAATATTATGTGATGTCGAGTTGTTGGTGATGGTTTTTCTGGGTCCTCCCCAGCGTCTGCTGCCATCATTTTACCGACAGTCTACATTTACATGGAGGATAAAATGCACAGGGTTGTAACTTAGCAGTACTGTACGGTGACTGCACTGGCTGCCTGTCCTTGTGGACAGTGGTGCGTTCTCCATGTGATATTCACTCGTTTGTACTGATCTGAACTTGTCTAATTCCTGGATCTCTTTACTGCTCTAAAGGTACCGTTGCACACAGAGATATCTGTGCAGACATTGCTTGCAACTCACTGGTTGCAGTGAAATCATGGACACATTGTTCCATTTTGTTGCCGTGTACAAATGTAACAATGTGTCCATGATTTCACTGCAACCAGTGAATTGCAAGCAATGTCTGCACAGATATCTCTGTGTGCAACGGTACCTTGACAGAAATGCTCCTGCTGTCTTAAAGTGATCCTAAACCCAGAAACTGACCCCCCTTATCTTTAGACCTGTCCCTGCACCCCCTCTTATAATTTCTAGCCATCTCTTTTGCAGAAAAAAATCGCTTTTGTAAAGTAAAGAGAAAAGGTTATAATACTTTGTCCTGTGTGAGTTCTCAGTTTCTGTGTGAGCCGCAATAGGAGGCGCCTGTCTGCTGCTGCCTGGTAATTATGCACGCCCTCTCTGCTTCTAAGAGCCTGACCGCATCATGAAAGGGGCGGGGCTAAATTGTGGCATGCCGGAGCCCCGCCCCCTTTCATGACGCGGCCAGGCTCTTAGAAGCAGAGAGGGGCGTGCATAATTACCAGGCAGCAGCAGACAGGCGCCTCCTATTTCGGCTGACACAAACGGAGAACTCACACAGGACAAAATATTATAACCATTTCTCTTACTTTACAAAAGCGATTTTGTAAACAGGTCTAAAGATAAGGGGGGGTCAGTTTCTGGGTTTAGGATCACTTTAAGCTGATCCCCTGTGTAATGCACACATAATTATTATTTACCAGGAACCTGTTGCCTCTTTTCAACTACCCAAACCCCACATCAGTTTGGGAAATCAAGTTGGTTCTCAGGATCCTTCTCAGACAAAGATTTGTAGTTCTAAAAGTTTTTCTGCACCATATATGAGCAGATATAACTTTAAAGGAGGTGACATGCTAACGTTAAGGGCTGTACATCTCAAAATGCAAATTATTAGACCCTGTACTGATGTCCTGAGCGGGAAGCCCACCCTAAATTATTGTCCCGAATGCTGGGACAACCAGAGATCAGCTGTAATAATGGGGAACCCTGGTAGAAAGCTTTCCTGCACCACCACCTGTGGAGAATAGTACAGAACAGATCCTCCAGAGGGAATCTTTGTGACCCTCACTACTCCAATATTTTGGCGGAGGAAATCGGGGGCATACATGTAGTAACGTCGGCAGGGCGTGACCAGCTTAGGTGGTATGGCGTTGGTGGGCATGGCCCAGTGTTTAAGGAAATAAACGTTATTTTTTAAGTCCACGTTGTCTTCGAGTTGTTTAGTAAAAGAAGCAAGGATCTGGGGGTATGATTGCATGATCAATTATAGTGGGACAGCTACCCCATCACGCCCACCAACCAAGCTGGTCATGCCCACTAGTTTCCTTTAACTATGCAAGGGTGATCTTAGCCCCTCCACCACCTGCATGTTTGTATAGGTATAGGTACGTGCTTGGTCGTGTCGCTCCCTTTGATGCAAGCTCACATTCTGAGCTCGCATCATTCGCTGCACATGCCGACAGATTTGATCAGCTGACGTGCAGCCTGCAGATGCAAATGGATCAGATGAACTGTCCATGACTGTTAACCCTTTAGATCGCACGGCCAAACACTGGCATTGTGATCTAAGACAGTGTTTCCCAACTCCAGTCCTCAAGGCACACCAGCAGGTCATGTTTTCAGGATTTCCTTAGGATTGCATAGGTGATAATTTAATCACTTGCACAGGGGATAATTCCATCATCTGTATAATGATAAGGAAATCCTGAAAACATGACCTATTGGTGTGCCTTGAGGACTGGAGTTGGGAAACACTGATCTAAGACACCGTGGCAGGGATAACGTTATTCTCTGCCGCCATCCAGTGATGACCTCACGGGGTGTCGATGTGTTGCCATGACATCCAGGGTCAAGTGAGGAACTGTCTCTCTTATGACTCACTTCCTGTAGATGCCCGCTGAGTGGCAGCTGTATTCAGAGATGATCATTTCTGCAGTGCAGAGACCTGCATCAGCACGAGACTGTACTGTAGAAGCGATTGCTTTCTGCAATGTTGAAGCATCCTATGGGGCAAAGTAAAATAAACATATGAAAAGCAAAGTTCAAATCCCTTCCTTTTGCTTCATTGAAAATAAAACGATAAAAAATGATACACATTTGGTATCAGTGTTCAGAAATATCAATCTAAAATACATTAATTGATCGGTAAACTGCGTAATGAGACAGTGAAAAGTAAAATTTTGCTGGTCACTGCAGTATTGCAATAACAAACGATGAAAATATCATATCCACCCAATATCATATATCATTAGAAACGTCAGCCCAAGATGCAAAAAATAAGCCGTCACAGCCCCAGAACCCATGTTTGGTATCTGCAAACGCATACCAACACGAGGCATCACACCAACACATCAGCTTTACTGTATAGTTAACATAGTGAATAAAAAAAAAACCCCATTGTGGAATGTCATTCTTTTTTTGCAAGCTCACCGCACTTGGATTTTTTAAAATCATTTTCCAGTACACTATATGGTAAAATCATTCATGTAATTTAACAGTACAACTCGACCTACACAAAAACAAGCCCTCATATGTCTATGTTGTTGGAAATATACAAAAGTTATCTCTCTTGGAAGAGGAGGAGGTAAAAAACAGAAAATCACCTGGGGCTGAAGGGGTTAAAGAGGATTTTTAGTTACATAAAGGTTAAAGCCAACTCGATTCCTTACCTGCGGCATTGCCCTTTTGGTCTTGGTTTACAGGGCTGAAGCTACGATGTTTTGTGTTCATGTGATTGCTTCATCTTCTGGTTGGGTGTGTGGCGTTTTTGTGGCTTCCACCTTGCCTGAGCTCAATGATTGACTGCAGCGGTCATCGGCTGTTCACAGGGAGTCTCTACTTTGTAGACCAAGCACAGTAAAGAGGAGCAGCGCAATGGGCTTCTTAACTTTGGCTCCAAATTTTTATTGAACTAAACCTTGCCTTGTAATATTGTACTTCAGATCTACTGTTTATTGGGACAACTCCATTATAAATATTGCAGGTAGATGTAAAATAACTTTCAAAGGAAAATGTATACTTTTATGTAAAATGATTCCTTATGGATGAGGATAACTTCTTATTGTTGGGGGACTGATATGTGTACCCCCAGACGTCCCAAGAACGGAGCCCTACCCTGAATGGAGCGGAGGTGCTCATGCACTGCCTCTTTTCTGGTTGTTGCTGTACCAGTCCGTGATTAGAGCAGAGTCCGAGCTTGAGCACCTCTGCTCCATAATGACTATAGCGGAGGCCGAGCGGGAGCACCTCTGCTCCATAATGACTATAGCGGAGGCCGAGCAGGAGCACCTCTGCTCCATAATGACTATAGCGGAGGCCGAGCAGGAGCACCTCTGCTCCTTAATGACTATAGCGGAGGCTGAGCAGGAGCACCTCTGCTCCATAATGACTAGAGCGGAGGCCGAGCGTGAGCACCTCTGCTCCATAATGACTAGAGCGAGGCCGAGCGTGAGCACCTCTGCTCCGTAATGACTAGAGCGGAGGCCGAACGTGAGCACCTCTGCTCCATAATGACTAGAGCGGAGGCCGAGCGTGAGCACCTCTGCTCCATAATGACTAGAGCGGAGGCCGAGCGTGAGCACCTCTGCTCGTATGACTAGGCGGAGCGAGCGTGAGCACCTCTGCTCCGTAATGACTAGAGCGCAGGCCGAGCGTGAGCACCTCTGCTCCATAATGACTAGAGCGCAGGCCGAGCGTGAGCACCTCTGCTCCATAATGACTAGAGTGGAGGCCGAGCGTGGCACCTCTGCTCCATAATGACTAGAGCGGAGGCCGAGCGTGAGCACTTCTGCTCCGTAATGACTAGAGCGCAGGCCGAGCGTGAGCACCTCTGCTCCATAATGACTAGAGTGGAGGCCGAGCGTGGCACCTCTGCTCCATAATGACTAGAGTGGAGCCGAGCGTGAGCACTTCTGCTCCATAATGACTAGAGCGGAGGCCGAGCGTGAGCACTTCTGCTCCGTAATGACTAGAGCGGAGGCCGAGCGTGAGCACTTCTGCTCCATAATGACTAGAGCGGAGGCCGAGCGTGAGCACTTCTGCTCCGTAATGACTAGAGCGGAGGCCGAGCGTGGCACCTCTGCTCCATAATGACTAGAGTGGAGGCCGAGCGTGGCACCTCTGCTCCATAATGACTAGAGTGGAGGCCGAGCGTGGCACCTCTGCTCCATAATGCTCTGAACTGAAGGGGGGCCTCAGCATTGACCAATTTTGGGAATAACCGTTCACATTTTTTAAACTTTTCCCTGAAGATATTTAATCTGATCTGAATCTTTCGTATGGATCCTTACTGTAAATGTTGTTGTTGTTGTTTGTGATTCAGATTTTTTTGACCTAGTTCCCAGAAAAATGAAAGCTTGTGCTCCAAGGCAAGTTCTCATGTTTTGCAGTTATTGCTGTACATATGATAGATTATATTTACTAATTACTTTGGTGTTCCTCTTACACTGACTCCTTTGTCCATCATACTAAGGTCTCTTATGTCGGTGGATCCGGTTTTTGCAGATGGTATCAGAAAAGGTGGACAACATGGTATCTGATGTAGCATTTCCAGGTTAATGAAGTTTGTTGGGCGCGCTGATGTCTAGTATCTATGGTGGGTCCGGCACTTCTATTGTTTTGCACTTGTGATCAAGCAGACCTAAGTAATATAAAATGTAATAAAATACAAAAAAAAAAATTCACGCATTTTAGATTATGGTCCGCCGAAAGCTCCATTAAAAGGCGCCTCTCTCTCATGGATAATTCATCCCGGGAGATCTAATGGGCTACCTCTAGTAACTGTAATCTTGACGGAAATCTGGCTTGTCGCCTCCTTCCAAAACATGTAGAAAGTTCTTGTGTTTTTTGGATTTGCCAAGATCTTCATGGTTGTCTTTAGGCCTTGTTTTGGTCTGTACTGTACAGTAGCTTTGGCATGTGAATTATGTTTCGCTACAGTGGTGTCTCATGGCAAACCCTTGGGGTGTAGATGTTTCGCCAACCCACTGGGTCCACTTCTTCATCATTTAGAGAGAGTTTCTTCCTCTGGAAACCCCTTGAAGTGGGCTCCTTGAGCTCATGAGTTGTGTGGGTCATTGGTAGGTTCTGTATCCCGTGTCAGTTGTGAGCACTTTTGTAGATTTCTGTTTTTTATATGTACAGATGGCACCCACACTTGCCGCGTTTTAGCGGTTTCAGAAGGGTGAAATGCAGAACACTATAGGCAGATGTTAAAACCCGCAGTATGGCCAGAAATCTGCACTGATGCATCCTTTTTTTTTGTTTGTCTTGTTGAAGGTGGCATGAGCTGACTATGACATATGGACCTCCTGCTTGCACTTTGTTACCTGATTTACCTTTATATCCTGAGACAACAGGAAAGCCCAAACTCCTGAAAAAGTTCATTGTAGAACTAAAAGTTGCTGGCGCCGCGATTTATTTTGCACTTAGTTTTTATTGTCGGGCTACTAAAAAGACCTCCTTTTTTGGAGGAGCCCTGTACTTTAAAGGCCTTTCCAGGACTTTGGTATTGAACTCCTACCTTTAGGATAGGTCATCAAGATCAGATCAGTGGTAACTAGTGATGAGAGAGTACTATTAGGCTATGTGCACACAGGAAGGTTTACTGCAGGTTTAGCCGCGGAAACCGCCGGTCAGTTTCCATGAGGTTTATGTAAATTTATGTTAATCCAAAAGCAGCTTTTGGGTTAACATATAAACCTATGGAAACCGACCCCCGGTGTGCACACACCGGCGGTTTCCACATGCTCATCCGTTGCTAACCCGCTGGGTTCCCAGCGGGTTAGCAAAGAATGAGCATGTTCTATAATCCGGCCGGTTCTGCAGCGGCTGCAAGCAGAATCATGTGCTGCTTCCAGCCGCTGAAGAACCGCCGGCGCTAACCCGCTGTGCACCCGCCGCACACCCGCCCGTCTCCCACAGCACGGACCCGACAGGAAGCCGGTGGACGGCTCCGGAGCTTCCTGTCGGGTCCGCCCAGCCGCCGCCGCCACTAACCTGCCCCCCGTGTGCACATACCCTTATGCTCGGGTGCTTGGTATTTGTAATGAGTAGTTGGATGTTCGGACTGGCACGTCTCGAGTACTGAGTACAATGGAAGTCAATGAGAACTTGAGCAATTTCCACAGAAGATGCTTGCTCATCATAAGTGGTGATCGATCATAGCACAACAGCAGGAAGCAAACACTGTTCAGAGCTGGGACACTATAGCGCCATATATTGTGTAGTGGCCCTCTAAACACTTAAATTGCAGTGTTCAATAATCAAAAAAAGTCCATTCACTGGGCACTGCTAAGTTAGGAGAAGTGCTTATTTTTTCATATGGGTATATGCGAGGTGGGGCATTGCTGGCCGCCTCTGGGTGCCCGCTATATATCATATCAATAGTAGCATAAAAAGAAAAAAGATAGCGGCACTCACCGGGCGTGTTTCAAAGGTGCTTTATTTGGGTACCCTCATTTCAGGGTCCCACTCAGGAGGGAGGGGGTGCAGAGACAGCAGAGATCTCTGCTGTCTCTGCACCCCTTCCCTCCTGAGTGGGACCCTGGAATGAGGGTACCCAAATAAAGCACCTTTGAAACACGCCCGGTGAGTGCCGCTATCTTTTTTTCTTTTTATGCTACACTTAAATTGCAGATATGGGGTTAATCTGGAGGCTAAATGGGTTTTGAAACTGCCCAACACCGGCACTTAGAGCCCCACTGCTGGGAGGAAATTATAATAAATCCTCCCTGTAGCATTCAGCTTCCAGTCATGGGGGTGGAGCTAGTGTGGATTCAGTCACCGCTCAGTGTATAGTGAGTGAGTGGCAGCTATAACTGTTCCCTTCACTGACAGCCGCTCAACATTAGAACCAGATGTCAGTTACTGGGAGGGGGGTGCTGTTACAGCCCTACTCACTATACAGAGCAGTGACTGAACCCACTCTGGCACCACCCTTGATGCCTAGAAAACCTGCCGGCAGCGCGGCTCTAGGTGCTGGTGCCAGGCAGGTTCAGAACACAATTAACTGTCTGTCATGCTTGGGAGGTAAGGGAATCAGGTAACAGGTAGGTGAATTGGGCAAAGTGGGGTCAGGAGAGCCTAATCTGACCCTGATGCTGGCGTCCCTGGCTCGCCTTGATCTCGGAGGTACCTCTGATGGTGAGGAGTTCCGAGCCGCCACCATGTACCCTAAAACTCCTGATTAGCCATAGGCTGAGGGCCCCTACCTCCACCCACAGGTAAGGAATCACAGCTTCTCCCAAGGAAATACTTTAGCCCAGCAGCTAAGCAACAGCACAGCATCAAGACCTAGAGCACATTAGCTATCAGCAGCACCTGAGAGAGGAGAGGGAAGGCTATTTAAAGCCAGAGGGAGGGGATTCCAGATGAGTCACACATTAACTCCTGAACCAGCAATTGAACATTATAGTGACTGCCGTTCTGGAGCACACCACAGGAGGCAAGGACCTTCACAACCATCAACCATGCAGCTCTTAAGGACAAACCACATACACAGCAGCATCCAACAATGTCAGCGCCATCTAAGCGCGTGACATTAACCTGCAGGTTTACCTCATATCTGCAGTTTAATAGCATTTGTTCACATGAGTGGTTGCCTTTAATACACAGCAACCAATCAGTGTGTGCACAGCTATAGGGAAAACCAAGCAGGAGCCTGGACCAATCAGGAGCCAATGGCGTGTATCAGACTACCTCAGACTCCCTGTAGGTACTGAAGCTAAACAGTAGTCACATCACCGCTCTGCAGTAATGTATCTGAGCTAAAGAGCAGCCAAGCAGCAAAAATGGAGGACTGTCTACACCTGTAGTTACTGACCTTTATATACTGTATTTATCGTCCTGTTGATAGGGCATTTCCTTTAAGTTGTCACTGGATATCACATAGGATTGGAGACCTGTTCCCTCCAATGATCCGGGTCCTACCTATTGTTTTAATCTTGTAAGTGATGGTTAAAAAATGAACACAATTCTTATTTATGTCTGTGAGTGCCAGACATACACCTATACCACAGCCTTGTTGTTCTGCATGCTGTAATGCTGCTCAGTTTTGATGCTTGCTATCTGTCGTGTGTCATGCGGCTCTCGTCAGTGTTCATGAGATATCTGCTCCTCTATAATGATCTCCTGGGGGTGGGAGGGAGGTGGGCGCTTCTTCTATGTCTATAAGGTACAAGCACAATTTTTCCAGCTGTAAAGCATTTATTTTTCTTCACCGGAAATTGCAGGATCTCGTTATGTCGTCCATGATTTTACATATCGGTGACTAGCTGTTCTGGATTACTGAGCCTGGACTTGCTGGCTTTCCTCCCTGTCTCGGGGTCATTGCCGGCTCAGTGCTCTGGTTACGTTGTCACAACCCAGTATTTGCACTTTTCATCCCTGTAGACATCAGAAATGCAGTTTTTCAATTAACACATCTAATTGTGGCTTTATAAGTCTGAGTGCTAATGGCCCTGGGGATGTCTGGGGTCTTTTTTTTTTTTTTTTTTTTTTTTTACAGTTGTTAGACATGGTTAGCTGGTGACTACTTCATAGTGATGGAGTTAGGCTGCCTTCACACTTGTGCATGCTTATGGCATGCAGTACGCAGTGCAAACGCAGCCATATTAAGGTGAACACAGCAGAAATCTCCGCTGCGTTCACATTAGTATGCACCCCGTCCAATCAATCAGCTGTCTCGGGGACGGCCGGGAGGAGATCAGCGGCACAGATCTCCTCCTCCCGGCCACAGCTGATCTCCCGCCGGTGTCGGCGTGGGAGATTTGAAGACACAGCTGATCTGACGCTGTTTAAATCTCCCGCGCTGACCCGGATAGGGTGAATCGGTGCAAGAAGAAACAGCTGATCGCTGCTTCAAATCTCCCGCACCGACATCACCTATTCAGTGTCTGCGCGGGAGATTTAAAAACTGTCAGATCAGCTGTGTCTTCAAATCTCCCGCGCTGACACCAGCATGAGAGCAGCGGCGGCTGTAGCTGATCTCCTGGTGTCTGCCGCTGATCTCCGGCGGCCACCGGGAGAGAATTCATTGTGATCCGCAGCGTTCTCCTGCGCTGTCATGCGGAGGAAACTGCGGATCCATTGACTTCAATGCATTGTTTTTGCGCTTGCAAATAAAACTAGCGCCCGCGAACGGGCAAAAAATTGCAACATGATGCTCCGAGGGTGAATACATTATGCGCATCCAATGCAAATGCAGCCATACGCAGGCACATGCGTTCCTATGTTAAACATAGAAACGCATGTGCGCAAGCGTATTGCTGCGTTCGGTGCGCTGCGTTCAAAACGCAAATGTGAAGGCATCCTAAAAGGGTTGAATGATTGTAGACGGAGTTGGGCAGAGTAGGCACTATGAACACCTTGATTGCAGCTGGGGAATGCCGTCACTAAAAAATAATTAAAAATGGCTTGAATCAAACTTGAGAAGGTGTAGATACATTAAGATGTGTCATTCTTAAAGGGAACCTGTCATGTCCTTTTTTGTTAAATTACTTTGGGGGGTACATAGTAATCCTACCAACCAAAGTGTAATACAGGTGTATCTCAATGAATTAGGAGTACCGTGAAAAAGTAAATTTTTTTTCAGTAATTCAATACAAAAAGTGAAATGCGTATATTATAAGCGTCATTACAGAGTGATCTATTAGAAGTGTTTTTTTTGTTAATGTTGATGATTATGGCTTCCAGCCAATGAAAACCCAAAGGTCATTATCTCAGACAATTAAAGTAGGGAGCATGAAGGGGTTAAAACCACCCGCCATATTCCACAAGACATCCAAGTGTGAATATAATATTGATTTATGAGTCAATGCCCTGAAACGTGGCAATATTATATTGATTTGTCCTGAGAAAAGGGGCCAAGGAGCTCTGAAACACGTTGACAAATATTATTCACCCTTTGATGTCTCGTGGAATACAGCAGCGCGGTTTTTAACCTATCATCCTCCCTACACTATATGCACCATGCTGGGGACTGCAGCAGCCGTGATATGCTTTTTTATAGTGGTTGTGACTCTCACAACCACACAAGGGAAGCCTCTGATATCTATTTAGGTAATATTGTGTCTCACACCTTCATCCTCCCTACTTTAATTTCCTGAGATAATGACTTTGGGGTTTCATTGTCTTTAAGCAATAATCATCAACATTAACAAAATAAACACGTGAAATAGATCACCCTGTTTGTAATGAGACTAAAAATATATGGTTTCACTTTATGTATTGAATCATGAAAAAAGTTAACTATTTGGTGATATTCTAATTCATTGAGATGCACCTGTATATTAATATCACTTAAAGACCGTCCAAAATTCACTAATGCTATAGAAGGACCTGTGATGATGTCATTACCATGTGACCGTAATGAGCAGAGCCAGGCTTATATTTCCTTCACGTCAGGCCTGCTTAACTCCACCCATTACGGTCACATGGATCTCCATCACCAGTTCTCTAATGTTGAGCTTTGCCTATTTGGACCCACTCTCACAGAACTTGTGGTGATGTCATGAACATGTGACCTAAATGAGCAGAGCTCAGTACAGGAAAGGACCTGTGACTATAAAAGGCAGAGCTAAGCAGGCCTGATGTGAAGGAAATCTAGATTTAGATCTGTCCACTACAGTCACATGGTCATGACATCAACTCAGGTTCTTAACCCAATTCTCCTATACTGAATACATGCAGTGATGTCAATATATTACAATGCAGGGGTGTGGTGTAATTCAAATATTATCATGAATGAACTTGAGCGACAGTAAGCAAAAGCGCCTTCCCTATGACTGAAGCCAGGTATGTGTGTGCAGTCACCTCCCCTATGGCTGAAGCTAGGTATGTGTGTGTGCAGCCACCTCTCCTATGACTGAGGCCAGGTATGTGCGTGTGCAGTCACCTCCCCTATGACTGAAGCCAGGTATGTGTGTGTGCAGTCACCTCCCCTATGACTGAAGCCAGGTATGTGCGCGTGTGCAGTCACCTCTCCTATGACTGAAGCCAGGTATGTGTGTGCGCAGTCCCCTCCCCTATGACTGAAGCCAGGTATGTGTGTGCAGTCACCTCTCCTATGCCTGAAGAAAGGTATGTGTGTGCAGTCACCTCCCCTGTGACTGAAGCCAGGTATGTGTGTGCAGTCACCTCCCCTGTGACTGAAGCCAGGTATGTGTGTGTGCAGTCACCTCCCCTGTGACTGAAGCCAGGTATGTGTGTGCAGTCATCTCCCCTGAAGCCAGGTATGTGTGTGTGCAGTCACCTCTCCTATGCCTGAAGAAAGGTATGTGTGTGCAGTCACCTCCCTATGACTGAAGCCAGGTATGGGTGTGCAGTCACCTCCCCTATGACTGAAGCCAGGTATGTGTGTGCAGTCACCTCCCCTGTGACTGAAGTCAGGTATGTGTGTGCAGTCACCTCCCCTGTGACTGAAGTCAGGTATGTGTGTGCAGTCACCTCCCCTGTGACTGAAGTCAGGTATGTGTGTGCAGTCACCTCCCCTGTGACTGAAGTCAGGTATGTGTGTGCAGTCACCTCCCCTGTGACTGAAGTCAGGTATGTGTGTGCAGTCACCTCCCCTGTGACTGAAGTCAGGTATGTGTGTGCAGTCACCTCCCCTATGACTGAAGCCAGATATGTATGTGCAGTCACCTCTCCTATGCCTGAAGAAAGGTATGTGTGTGCAGTCACCTCCCCTGTGACTGAAGTCAGGTATGTGTGTGCAGTCACCTCCCCTGTGACTGAAGTCAGGTATGTGTGTGCAGTCACCTCCCCTGTGACTTAAGCCAGGTATGTGTGTGCAGTCACCTTCCCTGTGACTGAAGCCAGGTATGTGTGTGTGCAGTCACCTCCCCTGTGACTGAAGCCAGGTATGTGTGTGTGCAGTCACCTCCCCTGTGACTGAAGCCAGGTATGTGTGTGTGCAGTCACCTCCCCTGTGACTGAAGCCAGGTATGTGTGTGCAGTTACCTCCACTATGGCTGAAGCTAGGTATGTGTGTGTGCAGTCACCTCAGCATAGAATGTTGTTTTTTAAGATAAATACGTTGAATTTTATGTTTAGAAAACCATGTTATTGATGCACATTGCATCATTTAAATACATTGGGGGTGGTTTAATATCACCGTGACATGACAGGTTCCCTTTAAAGGTTTTATCCAGTGCAATTAGTAGTCATCAATGCTGAAGATGTTACGTTCCATACACTTTCTGAGATGGTAGACATCGCGCCCATGCAAAATACCTGATTTTGTATGCGTCCCGCAGCGGTAGGGGGTTTTAACGTCATTGGCACCTCTTGCCTCGCTTGTGGAATTGTGTAGTGCAGCACGTTCTCCTCGTCATCATTCTTGTCTTAGGCTAGGGTCACACTTGCACGATTCTACGTTCCCTGCGTTGTTTGCAGAAAATGTAAAATGTTTTCCACACTACACAGCCTGCACGTAGCCTTCAGGCAGGCTGCATAGCGGCGAACGCGGCACCTAGCAAACCGCTGTATTCCCTGGATACCAGCTACACAGCGGGCTGCGGGAGTGCGATTTGCACCATGCACAGGGGAATGCAGCATGATGCGTTAACCTGTGCATGGTGCGTGTATGTGGTGCAAATCGCACTCCCCGAAATCCGCTGTGTAGCTGGTATCCAGGGAACACAGCGGGTTGCTAGGTGCCGCGCGGTCGCCGCTATGCAGCCTGCGTGAAGGCCGCGTGCAGGCTGCGTAGTGAGGAAAACTTTTTACGTTTTCTGCAAACAACGTAGGAAGCTTAGAATCGTGCAAGTGTGACCCTAGCCTTAGAAGGGTTTTTTAATCACAGGCTGGTCACAAAGTGTCCTTCTGATGGGGGAACACTCGGGATTGACGTGATACCAGAGGACACCTGACAGTATTCAGTTTACCTGCAGCACCACCAAAAGAGAAATGAAGCATTCCACCGTTCCCATTATTAATCCTTGGGTCACATGTATAAGAGGACAGGTCCTGTAGAGTGAGATGTTCTGCACAGCTTATCCTCACATAGAATTTTGTGGACCAAGGACTTAATATTCTCCACCGTTTCTGCACATGTAGGGCCGTGTTCACACTTTCAGGTAAATCTGACATGATATAAAAAAAAAAAAAAATCTGCAACAAAAACCTGTAACGAAACTTGATTTCTTTTGCTGTGGACGTGTGAGATGATCCACACTTAGATCAGGACTTTTCATTCAAATGGAGTCAATGGTGAATTTTTCATGCAAATTGTGGCTTGTACAATCCTCCACACAATCATTCTTCTTTTTCGGTCTGTGTTCACATTTGATATTAACCCATTAACCCCCCTTTACTTTGATCTGTGTGTGAACTCGGCCTCGGTCTGTAACCTGCAGATCTTGTTCACTGCTGCAGCAAACGGAGATGTGGAGGATTAACGCTGAGCGCACATGCCAAGCTATTTGCAGCCAATATACCCGTGTGTGTCCTCAAAACGCTTCCTCCTTCCATGGTTTATACTGATCATCCTGAAATCAAGAATTAAGCGTCTTCCTCCATTATATGGAGATAAGCGGCCATAAGATGATTCTTCATAAGCTCATCCGAGAAAGACGGCTTGTGGTTATCCACAGCGTATGTGAGAACTAACGTAATGGGTCATATAAGGCAGCATTTCACCCCCTGGGGTGTGGAGTGAACCTACTTAACATGTTGTACTCTTCTTAAGAAAACAGCGAGTGACTACAACCTTACCATACAAATTAAAGGAGTTTTTATAGGATAGAAATACATGGCTGCCTTCTGCAACACAGATCCAACTAACCATGGCCTGTTTAAAATTGCAGCACTACTCCAGCAGTGTGACTAAGGCTAAAATGCAATACCACATCTTACCTGATGACTGGGGTGGCACTGTTTTTTTTTTTTTTTTAAAGAAGGCACAACCCTTTGAATACCCCATACTAATGTTCTAGTATTTGCTCACTGTCAGTAAATGGCTGCTACATGGCTGGGATATGTCTGGCACGTTCCTTTTTTTATTTTTGCCCCCACAAACATTAGATTAATGATGACTGAATGCCCCGGTGAACTATCTAATCTGTAGGGGCGCCTCCTTCCCTTGGCAGATGACGACTGGGCAGAGAAGGATTGGGCATGGTGAATTAAAGCATCTGATCCTCACACTTTCCCGGGGAAGTAATCCAGTAAGTGTCTGTTTGGTGGATCACTTCTCATGATGAAAGCTTTTCTCTAGGTTACAAAGTAACAAAATAATTCTTAACATCTCATTGCCAAACATTCCATTTAAAGTAATGCCCATCCTTGGGTGCCACAATGTATCTATATGAGACATGTCACTTACACGGTGCGAGGATTTGAGGACAATCTAGTGTAGGAATAGTAATCGCCTAGAAGAATGAGGCGCTTAGTTGGTGTTTTCAGAGCCGGCTCCTTATGCTTTTAGGCTTGTCAAAATGTCTTTTATGTGACAAATGTGATCTGTCAGGATTTGTGCCTGCTATATTAATCCTTAACCATTGCAATGCTGGAACAGCTCTACTGTACAGATATAAAGTCAGCAGCCCATACTTCATCCAGATTATCACCCAATTACAGTAGTGGAATGCTTTCCCCCTCCTCTCCCGGTATATTTGCCCCTTTTACTGCATGGCTCAGATGCATAGTTATAACATTGGGGTACATTTATCTCATCTGCCGTTTGGGTTGCAAAGTTCCTTCACTTATGAGCATCTTAGAGGGGCTGTCTGGTGAAAAAACAAGTTATTTTTTTTTTTTTTTTTTTTCCCAATAAATGTTTATTGAATTTTAGCATAACTGCAATTAATACAAACAAAGCTCTAGGGCTTAAATCAAAATAACATACAGAAATAAACTGAAAACACATCACCTTTGCAAATTAAAACTGGAAAATAGGGGGGAAGGAATAGCAGGGAAGAAGGGGGGGGGGGGGGGGGAGTAGGCAAACGTTTTTAAAGTAGAAAGATGCCCCCTCTGGTTGAGCTATCGGGGAATAGCATCATAATTCGCTGGGACAGGGGTTGCCAAGGGGTGGGAGGCCCACAAGATCCAAGCATCACGAGTTTGGTTTCTACTCGCAGCATCCAACGCCAGATAGTATTCCTGGTGGAAAATGTAGTTTGTGCGATTCGCCACAGCACTGAGTGTAGGAGGGTCAGTTGATTTCCAGCTCGCTGCTAGGGATTGTCTGGCCGCCGTCAGTATATAGAAGACCACCGATCTGAATTGGGCAGGATATAGATATAGGCCTATGTTGAGGATAGCCAGCTGGGGCTCCAAGGGGATCTGTATTTCTGTGATGGAGCCAATCAGGCCCTCCACCAACTTCCAGTATGGAGTCAGTTTTGGGCATTGCCACCACATGTGCGTCAGTGTTCCTCTGAGGCCACACTGACGCCAACACAAGGGGGATGCATCCTTGGAGAATCTAGAGATCGTGGAGGGAGGGAGGTACCACCGCAGGTGAATCTTTTTGAGTATCTCCAGATGATTTATGCATCTGGTCAGTTTGTAAGCAAGTTTAGATGCGTCCTCCCAATCCTCCAGGGACCCCGAGAAACCCAACTCGTCCTCCCACCTAATCATGTAACTTAATTTGGACTCCAAGTTAGCCGCAACCAGCCCCTGATAAATCATAGATAAGCCCTTGGATCTCCTAGGGACAGAGAAGATGAGTCTCCTAAGTGGCGATGGTGCTAGAATGTCTTTCAAAGGATGGCGTTTGTTTACCTCAGTTATAAAGTGCTGGAGCCTCAGGTGGTGCAAGAAACTAGGTGTCAGTGAGGGAAACTTCGAAATCAGTTCTGAGAAGGAGACCAAGGACTCTCCTGACATAAGGTCCCCCAGCATGGCTATTCCCTCCCTCTCCCACATCTGCACCCCCAAAGCCGGTAAGTGGCTGAGGAGTGCCCTTAGGGGAACTTCAGAGAGAGGGAAGGAGGTCCAACCTTTCGGAGTCCCTCTCCAGCAGGTAAGCATCGAGCGTATCGTCGTTAAGTTAGGTCTGACGCAAACAGGCGCCAGGGACTCTGCAGCAAGGAGAAGCCGGAGTGATCCGACTGTAGAGGAGGCCTCCTCTATCTCCAGCCATCTCTTATCAGGAGGCAAGCGCCACCAGTTCTCTGCCTCTTCCAGAAGGCAGGCTCTCTGATACTCCCTGATGGAGGGGACTCCCATGCCCCCTCGGGCAAAGGGGAGGTATAATAATCCCTTAGCAACTCTAGGTCTCTTAGTGGCCCAGACATAAGAGTTAGTTAGTCGTTGAAGTTCAGCTAGCAATTGTCGCGGGAAGAGTATAGGAACACAGCGAAACGTGTATAGCAGTTTAGGTAGTAGAAGCATTTTAAATGCCTGTATCCTTGCTACCCACGACAGTGCTGCCAGCGGGTGAGACGTGATGGCCTCAGAAATGGCCGATTTTAATGTGGCGTAGTTTTTTCTTATTAAGTCATTGGATTTGCAGAGGATAATACCAAGGTAGGGGATACCCTGCTGATACCATTTGAAGGGAAGTGTGGACTCCCAATGATGGATTTCCTGGGGAGAAACATTGATCGGCAACACCACAGACTTAGATGCATTTAACTTATACAAAGAAGCTTCAGCGTAGGCTCGAAGGAGGTCCATAATGGCTGGCAGGGATGATTCAAGTTCCGTACAGGAGATTATGATATCATCTGCGTATAGGCCGACAACATGGACTCCCTGTCCAGCAGTGATGCCTTTAATCCGCGGGTGAGCTCGGAGAGCGGCCGCCAGAGGTTCCACCGCCAGGGCGAAGATCACCGGTGAAAGTGGACAGCCCTGGCGTGTTCCATTAGAGATGGTAAAGCCATTAGATAGGAACCCCGAGGATAAGACCCGAGCATTGGGGTTAGAGTACAGCGACAGTACTGCCTTGAGGAATGGACCAGCCAGACCAAATTTCTGCAGAGTCGCTTCCAAGTACCCCCAGTGCACCCTGTCGAACGCCTTTTCAGCGTCAAGGGACAGGAATGCACTGGGGGACCCCCCTTGTTCCGCCACTTGTATCAGGTCGATCATCCTCCGGGTTCCATCCTTTGCTTGTCTGCCAGCCACAAATCCGACCTGATCCGGGTGTACCAGAGTAGGGACCACCTCCGACAACCTGTTCGCTAGAAGTTTAGCGAAGATTTTGATATCGCTATTCAGAAGCGAGATAGGGCGGTAGTTCGCCGGGAGATCCGGGGGTTTCCCAGGTTTGGGAATGGTCACAATGGTGGCTTCGAGGAAGTCGGGAGAGATAGTACCACACCCACGCCAGAAGGAGAAAAGTCTAAGTAAAAAGGGGGCAAGGATGGGCCCAAAGGACTTATAGTATTCATTTGGGAATCCATCCGGACCCGGGGTCGAGGAGGTTTTCAGAGTTCTGATCACCCCCAGGATTTCCCCCACAGTGAATGGGGAATTCAGCTGGTCTGCCTGTTCCGACGTTAGAGTCGGGAGGTCTAGAGAAGCCAGAAATCCCTCAATAAGTTCTGGCGTGGGGGATGGCGTCTCCTCCGCTTCTTTTAAATTATACAGTTGTTCATAATAGGATGCGAATTCATTAGCTATTTCCTGAGGGTTCCTCACTTCCACTCCCTCTTTATTTCTCAGACCACCAATAGCCGCACCCGCCGCTCTTTTCCGGATTCTCCCGGCCAACAAGGCCCCAGCTCTATCTCCCGTCTCGTAGTATGCCAATCTAGTTCTCCGAAGCGCCTTTTCGTGTTGCTCGAGTAGAGCTGCACGTAGCTGTGTCCTAATGGAAAAAATTTGAGAGGAGAGAGAGGAGGAGGGTGACTCCTTGTTCCTCTCCTCCAATCTCCTAAGGTCTGCCATGAGGCCTTCTCTCATTAGGGCCCCTGATCTTTTATGCCTGGACGCCCTCTGTAGGAATAACCCACGGAGAACCGCTTTATGAGAGGCCCACAATGTTTCCTCCGTCACCTCTCCATTATCATTCTCTGCAAAGAAGCTGACTAATTGGCGTTCAAAGTCATCTACTAAGCCCTGATTAGATAACATATTAACGTTGAGTCTCCATTTACGTGAGGTCATTGGGCAAGTCCCCAAAGCGAGGGTCAGGGAGACCGGGGCATGGTCAGACCATGTAATGTCCCCAATTTCCGCACAGACACAGGCCGACAGGGTATCGTCATTCACTAGGAAGTAGTCTATTCTAGAATAAGACCTGTGTCTGTGCGAGAAAAATGAGTAGTCCCTTTCAGATGCATGAAAATACCTCCAGACGTCATGTAGATGAAGTTCTCTATGTACCTGGTCTAGGTCTCTCCTCTCTCGGATCCCGGAGGCCGAGCAATCCAGGCGCCGGAGAGGGACCATATTGAAATCTCCACAGACCACACAGCGGCCTCGAGAGAGATCTCTAACCTTCCCTAGAAATTGACGGAGAAATTTAATTTGGGCTAGGTTAGGAGCATACACTGTAGCTAGTGTCACCAAGACCCCCGATATTACACAAAGTAGAATGAGGTATCTGCCCTCAGGGTCTATGTGTGTTTCCTTGAGTTGGAACTGTACAGAATTACGCACCATGATGCAGACCCCTGCTTTTTTGTTAGGGGCGTTCGCACAAAAATACCTTGTAAAGTCTCTATGTGCGAGTCTCTGGTTGTCCTCCTTTAACAGGTGCGTCTCCTGGAGGCACAGGACGTCTGCCTTGGATCTGCGAGCCTCCCCCCATAGGAATGAGCGCTTTGCTGGCGAGTTGAGTCCCTTTACATTAAGGGTGACGATCTTGAGAGACATATTGAGAGAGCAGACTGATTAGTCACTAGTTGTGAAGGGGCAGGGAGGGGGGTTAGGTAAGTCAGGAAAGAAGGGTAAGGTAAAGAAAGGAGAGACGAAACACAAAAGAGGTCAGCCAATAAAAAAAAAATAAAGATATCAACGTAGAAGAAAACAAAACACTATCTCAAGGAGAAAACAAAATTATATACACTTATGTGCCAATATATTCAGGCTCCGGCCTGAGGCAGAGTGGGGGGGGGAGGGGGTTCAAAGGCACACTTCGTTACCGACCCGCCACATCAAACAGGACATCGCTGGGATGGCCAGGGATATCAAATAAGCGGGGAACCCCCTTCTCTGAGTCTAATCAGAGTCCAGGATAGTCTCCAGGCGAGACCCACATATTAATTAACAAATGTGATTCACAGAGATTGCAGCCACAAGGAGCTCAACGGACTCCTTCTGGGTCTGAAACGTGCGTGTCTTTGGTGCGGGGAGATGATGAAGCACTCGGTGGACATAAGTTCCATTGTTTCAGGGCACGTTTCAGATGGGAGGGAGACGCAAACATCTGACGTGACCCCTTGTATCTGAAATTAACCGAGACCGGTGTGCCCCAACTGTATTGAAGGCCCCTCTCTCGTAGAATCGCGCACATTGGTGCAAAGTCACGTCGCCTTGCCATCGTCCCTGGGGACAGGTCGGGAAAGACTTTAAGCCCAGCGTAAGAAGAGTCAGTCGGAGGGGATCTCCTCATAGTTTGCAGCACTAGATCTCTAGTCGATCCTTTAACAAGTGTCACCAGAACATCTCTGGACAGATCCTTAGGGAGGTGTGCAGGCTTGGGAAGTCTGTAGAGTTTTTCTATAGCGAGCTCAGATGGAGGGGTTTGAGGCAAGAGGTGAACTAAAAAAGTCGTGGCCATCTTTGTGAGGTTCTCCTCCTCTACTGCCTCTGCAATTCCCCTGATTTTTATGTTATTGTGTCGCAGTTTGTCCTCCATAGCACACATGCGGTCCTGCATAGAGAAAACATCCTTCTCCAGGGTTTTATGGTCTGTGACCAGCGTGTTATGTGCCTCTGCATACTCCCCCATCTTATGCTCAATGTGCTTTGTGCGGCGCCCCAGTGATATAAGCTCTTCCTTCATTTCCCCATGAGTTGTTTCAGGTCGTCCTGGAGGGAACTCCGTAGTGAGCCTAATGACTCCTTCAGGGCCGTGTTTAACATGTCCCTCATTCCACTGTGGGTGATAGGGGCTTCCTCAGAGTCTGGGTCTCCCCAGTCTCTTGGGCTGCGAGAGCCGCGGGAAGAAGGAGCTGTTGATGCAGCCGGCGCCATTTTGGGAGAGGCAGCGCGCTGCTGATCTCTGGGGAAGAAGTCTGTTACCTTCTGCTCCTCTCCCTGCGTCTCGGTGTGGCCCGCGGCATCTCCGGAGGTTCCCGGGTCTTTGCACAGGACTCAGCGGCGGCTGCAGGTCAATGTGGAGCTGTTAGGTGCCGTTTTGTGCGGTCTCGCTCTGGAGCAGCTCCTTCAAGCGTCCGGCGCCATCTGCGTCCAAGACACGCCCCCCAAAACAAGTTATTTATACACAGGATGAGTAATAAATTGTGCATTGGGGATCCGACTGCTACAACCTACACCGATCTGCAGAAACTTGAATCTGTAGTCGAATGGTCAGTGATCATGCCAAACCTCGCCGCCCCATTGATTCCATGCGTTGCGCTCAGTTGTTTCTGGAAGCCCCTTTAGAGAATGAATGGAACCGAACAGCGTTTGTTCATTTGACCTGTTGCTCCATTTTGTAACTGAGATGAGCGTTCTCAGTATGGGATAAAAGATCCCCGTTTGCCCAATCAGTGTAGGGATCTCTTGTGAATAGGTGATTACTTGTGTTCACTGGACAGCTCCTTTAATACAGTTTTGGTGTGGATTTTACATGGAAATTTGAACACTGAAATCTGGAGTGAACATACATTGAAATGTGCATATATTACCACCCTTAGGCCCCTTTCACATCAGCGGTAAGCGCTGATCGCGGCAGTTGCGGTGAAAAAACCGCAACTGCCGGGCACACTTGTGGCAAGCCCCATACAATGTCTATGCGGCTTGCGGTAAGTGTGCGGCAAGTGCGGTTACGGCACTTGCAGCAGGTGCCGCCGCGAACAAACCGCGGCATACTGCGTTTTTTTCGCGGCTGCACCTGCAGCAATTGGCGAAACCACAACTACACCGCACTTGCCGCACCTGCCGCAAGCCCCATAGAAATTGCATGGGGCTTGCCGCAGGTGAACCGCAAGTGCAGCGTTATGCGGTAATCGCGGCAGTTGCGTTTTTTTTTTCACCGCAACTGCCGCAATCAGCGATTACCACTAATGTGAAAGCAGCCTTATTTATGTATTTTTGTTTGTATCTTTTTATATGTGGGAATTTGCATATTAAACTTATTTTTGTATTATTTGCATTTTTGTTGTAAAATTTACATGTATTACCACTTTTTGTATTTTTATTTGCATTTTTTTAATTGTGGAATTTACATATGTTACCATTTTTTTTTATTTGCATTTTTATGTTGTGGAATTTGCAAATATTATATCTTTTTTTTTTTATGGTGGGATTTGCATGTATTTCCACACTTTTGTATTTTTTATGTGCATTTTTGTTGTTGTGAAAACACACCAAGATAAAGGAAAATTAAAATACCAACAAAAACAAGTACTCAAAACCATTATTCACCATAGGTTTAGCTGGGCTGCTTATCCAGAATTGCGTTTTCACTGCAAAAAGCGCGCGTAAAAAAATGCAGCAAAAAACACAGGTAAAAGAGAAGCAGCAAAATACGCAATGTGTGAACGTAGCCTAAGGGCCCTTTCACATCAGCGTTTTTTTCAAATCGCGGCAGATGCGGTGAAAAAACCGCATCTGCCGCGATTACCGCATACCGGCTGCACTTGCGGCACGGTTGCGGTAAACGCCATACAAGGTATAGGCGGACTTGCGGCAAGTGCGGGTTTGGCACTTGCGGCAGGTGCGGCCGCGAAAAAAAAAATGCTGTCAGCCGCGGTTTTTTTCGCGGCCGCACCTGCCGCAAGTCCGCCTATACCTTGTATGGCGTTTACCGCAACCGTGCCGCAGCCGGTATGCGGTAATCGCGGCAGATGCGGTTTTTTCACTGCATCTGCCGCGATTTGAAAAAACCGCTGATGTGAAAGGGCCCAACGACACATTTTTTCAAAGGTTTTATGGACTGATGAAATGAGAGTGACTCTTGATGGGTCAGATGGATGGGCCAAAGGCTGGATCGATAAAGGGCAGAGAGCTCCACTCCAACTCGGACGCCAGCAAGGTGGAGGTGGGGTACTGGTGTGGGCTGGTATCATCAAAGATGAACTTTGGGACCTTTTCGGGTTGAGGATGGAGTTAAGCTCAACTCCCGGACCTACTGCCAGTTTCTGGAAGACAACTTCATCAAGCAGTGGTACAGGAAGAAGTCGTTATCGTTCAAGAAAAACATGATTTTCATGCAGAACAATGCTCACATGCATCCATCTACTCCACAGCGTGGCTGGCCAGTAAAGGTCTAAAAGAAGAAAAAATAATGACATGGCCCCCTTGTTCACCTGATCTGAACCCCATAGAGAACCTGTGCTTCCTGCCAAAATGTGAGATCTACAGGGAGGGAAAACAGTACACCTCTGGGAACAGTGTCTGGGAGGCTGTGGTGGCTGCTGCACGCAATGTTGATCGTAAACAGATCAAGCAACTGACAGAATCTATGGATGGAGGCTGTTGAGTGTCATCATAAAGAAAGGTGGCTATATTGGTCACTCATTTTTGGGGGTTTTGTTTTTGCATGTCAGGAATGTTTATTTCTACATTTTGTGCAGTTATATTGGTTTACCTGGTGAAAATAAACAAGTGAGATGGGAATATATTAAGTTGCCTAATAATTCTGCACAGTAATAGTTACCTGCACAGACAGATATCCTCCTAAGATAGCCAAATCTAAAACAAAAAAAACAAAAAAAAAAAAAAGCTTCAACTTCCAAAAATATTAAGCTTTGATATTTGAGTCTTTTGGGTGATTGAGAACATTGTTGTTGATCAATAATAAAAATAATCCTCTACAATACAATTTGCCTAATAATTCTGCACACAGTGTATGTATCATCCCTTTATTGAGACCCTTAAACTGTAGAACACCCCCTTCCACTCAGAAATGTATGGTTCTTGTTAGCGTGGAAACACACTATGCGAGATGCATGTGAGATACTTGCATGCATCTCCTGTGACTCACCCGACCTGGCCCCCACCTCTGTGAATGGGAGCGAGTCAGCTGCTTGTGTTTCTATGCAGCTCCACGGGCCATTCCAGGTGAGTCATGCTAGTATCTTGCATAGTGTGTTTCCACCCTTAAAGGGAGCCCCTGATGTTGATAATGGTGTCTGATCTGCAGGCAGGATCTAATGGTTCAGGGGGAACTGATCAGGTTAATAGACTTTTTCTTTTTTGGAATACATTCATTTTAGCTTGCATTAATGTTTGTATGTATCAGTCCAGTGGGTGGTCCTACTCAGTGATTGACAGCTGGCTGCATGTGGTCATTGAGTAGCCCCGCCCACTGGACTCATACACAAACCCCAGGGATTTCTGTGAATAAAATAACAAGTTATAATGTTTTCCTTCAAATGATCCTCCTGCTCAGCGTCTCCTTCTCTGTACCGTGCTGTTGGCAGGTCGGCTTCGTGTACATCAGGACCGCTCCCTTTTAATGTCTTTGATCCTGGTGGGCTCTGATTGTGATGAGATCAGCGCTCCGTCCTCTGTTTTTCCCCATCTTCTGGATGGATGGAGGACGCTGATCTCCTGTTCGCAGTCATCCAGCGTTGTCCTGCAGTCCGCAGCCAAGTGATGAGATCAGAGTCAGCGCAGGATCTGTTTCCTGTTCTGCTGCACACAATCCTCCTGTTTATTTACATGATGGCGTGTTACGTTGTTTCCAAGTGCAGAGGTTTCACCAATTTGTTTCCGGTATAATGTTTCCTCATTTCCCGGAGATCACCCGGCCTGTAGTCGTTGCTCACGTGCGCAGGGCTGTAAGTTCAGGCTGTCTTGTGCCTCGCTGCCCGCTTGCTTGGCCGATGTTCTTACTACTGAAACACTGCTGATTTTTATTTAGAATAGTTTGATATCTGATCTATTAAAAATAAAAATAAAAATGAGACCTTTTATAGGAAAGCCAGAACTTCTTTTCCATCAATGGGGACTGTTCTTTGATGCCATCTACTTATTTTCTCTAAATCATTAGGTGATTTGCACGACTGCAGTTTACTCCCTCTATATAGGTGCAAGGTATATTAAATCTGGACATACGGTATATCTTTAGACAGCTGCCATCCGAAAATATCGCTCTTCTGACTCCTCCATATCTTGATGATCATGATCATGTGTTTCTAAAGACTCTTTAAAACCTGTAGGCCAAAATCATTGGGTGAATAGGATTCGACTGTCAAAGATTATGGAGGAGTCAGAATGGCCTGATATACAATGAATCATCAACCAATCCTATCAAAAGCAAAACATTCCACCCTGCTCATCAATTATTTTATCTGGTATTAAAGGGAACCTGTCATGTCCTATTTTTGTTTTTAAACCGCCTGCAATAGATCATGCACTGTGCATTACTATCCTGGTTAACCCCTTCAAATGGGTGTGGCGCGGAGCTCACATCTTCAGTCCTAGGGGAGGTGACTGCACACACACATACCTGGCTTCATAGGGGAGGTGACTGCACACACACACACATACCTGGCTCCAGTCATAGGGGAGGTGACTGCACACACACCTGGCTTCAGCCATAGGGGAGGTGACTGCACACACATACCTGGCTTCAGCCATAGGGGGAGGTGACTGCACACACATACCTGGCTTCAGTCATAGGGGAGGTGACTGCACACACAACCTGGCTTCAGTCATAGAGGAGGTGACTGCACACACATACTGGCTTCAGCCATAGGGGGAGGTGACTGCACAACATACCTGGCTTCAGTCATAGGGGGGGCGCACTCACATACTGCTTCAGTCTAGGGGAGGTGACTGCACACACACATACCTGGCTTCAGTCATAGGGGAGGTGACTGCACACACATACCTGGCTTCAGTCATAGGGGAGGTGACTGCACACACATACCTGGCTTCAGTCATAGGGGAGGTGACTGCACACACACATACCTGGCTTCAGTCATGGGGAGGTGACTCCCCACACACAATGAAACCGTATGGGTGTGCAGTCACCCTATGACTGAGCCAGATGTGTGTGCAGTCACTTCCCTATGACTGAGCCAGGTATGTGTGTGCAGTCACCTCCCCTATGGCTGAAGCCAGGTATGTTTTGCAGTCACCTCCCTATGACTTGAAGCCAGGTATGTGTGTGTGCAGTCACCTCCCCTATGACTGAAGCCAGGTATGTGTGTGTGCAGTCACCTCCCCTATGGCTGAAGCCAGGTATGTGTGTGTGCAGTCACCTCCCCTATGACTGAAGCCAGGTATGTGTGTGTGCAGTCACCTCCCCTATGACTGAAGCCAGGTATGTGTGTGTGCAGTCACCTCCCCTATGACTGAAGCCAGGTATGTGTGTGTGCAGTCACCTCCCCTATGACTGAAGCCAGGTATGTGTGTGTGCAGTCACCTCCCTATGACTGAAGCCAGGTATGTGTGTGTGCAGTCACCTCCCCTATGACTGAAGCCAGGTATGTGTGTGTGCAGTCACCTCCCCTATGACTGAAGCCAGGTATGTGTGTGTCTGCCGCAGTCACCTCCCCTATGACTGAAGCCAGGTATTTGTGTGCAGTCCTCCTATGACTGAAGCGTAGTGTGTGCAGTCACCTCCCCTATGACTGAAGCCAGGTATGTGTGTGTGCAGTCACCTCCCCTATGACTGAAGCCAGGTATTGTGTGTGCAGTCACCTCAGCATATAAAGGCTTTTTTTTTTTTAAATAAATACGTGGAATTTTGTGTTTATAAAACCATATCAGTGAAGCACATTGCATCATTTAAAACACATTGGGGGCAGTTTAATATCACAAAACGACATGACAGGTTCCCTTTGGAGGGGTTGTCTGTTATCTGCTTGTCGAGGGCTGTCAAAAATGAGGGTGGGTTAATCCTGGGTGGCCTATCCTGCCAGCTGGCACCACAGCGATCACCTGTGATCTGGTGGAGAAATGGTCCCCTTAAACAAATGAAAGCCGGTTGTTTCCGTTCTCCATGAACGCTCAGCCAATTCAAGTGCTCGTGTTGGGGGAGAGAGCTGTCATCTGACGTAATTTTGTGTGTATTCAGGGAAATCAGTCACTACGGTAGGATTTTCTATCCTACTTGAGAGCTGCATGATGTAGGGGCAGAGACCCTAATTCCAGTGATGTCATTTACTTGGATGCATGCTGTCATTATCGTAAGTCTCTGTTTTCTCTGCAGTTCTCTGAATGTTGAGCTCTGTATGACTTTGCCCCACCACTAATTGGCTGCTTTCTGCCTATGCAGAGTACACAAAGTGTCAAATCAGTGGTGCGGACGGGGTTGTACAGAGCTCATAGATATGGTAGACTACCTGACATATAGGCCAGAGATTGGCAGTCGAGGTAAGCAGAAGACCCTCTGGGATTTGTCAGGGTCTCGGCTTGATGTGAGTAGGGGGTGCGCTGTATTTGTCCTGTCCCCACCGTGCTCGGCCTCCCCTGTCTGGAGGGTTCTGTGTAACTTCGGGTCACATTTCTTCATGTGAACAGCAGGTTGTTTCTTCATTCACACACAGTAAATTTCAGCATTTCCTCCGGATGATGCTGAGAATTGATCCTTTAAGCACAGTCTTGGTACTGCATTGTCTTGCATTTGACTTTAGGAGCCTGTTGTTCGGTCTCCTGAGACGAGCCCTGCTCACAGAGTACGGTAAAGATCTTCGGCTTCCATCACTCTCTGTATCCATTTTGCATTTCTATAAAAGGGATTTTTGACTTTCCCACTGTTGCAAAACTACAGTTCCCATCATGTGTGGATAGCCGTCATCGATCAGGACATGGTGGGAGCTGCACGTTTGGTGCAGAATCTGTGGAAGTAGATAAAACCTATAGTCGCTCTTCAGCATTACCTAATTCCAACGTCTGAGCCAAAACTTGTTTCCTATCACTTTTTTTTTAAATGCTCTGTGCAATGTGTTGGATGAAAAATCACTTTCCCATAGGATTGAGTAACTTTGTAACATGGCCAGTAATGTGTATATTACTACCACGGATGACCTTGGATGCGTCGCTGGCACGTTTCTTGTTTTAGCAACCATACATTGCTAGTGTGTCGTCAGGTATTGGCAGGGTGCCGGTATGTTGGTCATGTGACCTGGACATACGCTCCCAAATATTACACTGGGAACATAAAACAGACAGCGTTTACAGGGGAGTCCTATTCTGCTGCAAAGTGCAAATGGACGTGTTTTACTTTTATTGGGTGCTGGATTGCATTATGGGATCTGCTGATTAGGATTGGAAAATCTTCTTTAAATTGGAATTTTTGCCTGTATAGGGCCTCATAGTGCTTTATTTAAAGGTGTTGTCCATTTTCAGAAAAGTGTTGCCAGCTGAGTTCATTGTGTTCTTTGCTTTACCTTCGAGCTCTGGTGACTGAATAGAAAGCAACCAATCACTGATCTCCCTGTATCTGTAGACCGCACGAGCCGCTGCGATCAGGGATCGACTGCAGAGCTGTAGTCAAGCAAAGACCAGAAACTGCTATAGAGACCCAGCGCTGGACCTGGAGAGGCAAAGTTAAAGGGAACCAACCACCATGATTTAACCACCTGTAAATGTATGCAGCATGACATCACTGTTTTGTTTTTTTAATTCCTCCCCTGTGGTCTTGTCTTTCTGCTGTAAACCAAACTCTCCATCGCCCCTGGATGAGTCTGGATGAGAGGGGGAGGGGGTTTGGCTTACAGCTGAAAGACAAGCCCACAGACGTGGAATAAAGGAAAAAAAAAAATTTGTCATGCTGCACACGTCATTCACTTGCTGCATTGATTTACAGGCGGTTAAATCCTGCTGGGTGGTTCTCTTAAGTCTTGTTTTTGCTTAGTTTTGGTTTATAGTGAACTTAGCCAGCAGGAAAAGTTTACTGACAGCGACAGCCCCCTTTAAAAGATATGTGGAGGCTTTTCAGCATAACTTGTATGCATCAGTTTATGTATTATCTTACATCTTGACTTATTATTACTCTCTCATTTGTTTCTTATGTTTCTGGCTTTGCAGAGCATAGAGTTGTCATACTGCCGTTTTAGCCTGTCTTCGTGCCTTCTGCTTGGGATAAGTTTCTCCTTGTGAGTTTTTAAAAGCAGTAGGCAAGGTGAGTGGTGTAAGGCTACGTTCACACATTTGCGTATTTTGCTGCGCTTTTTTGCGCGCGCTTTTTGCCGCGTTTTTCGGCCCGCGCAAAAAAGCGCAGCAAAATACGCAGGGGCTTTCACACACTGCGCTTTCTTTCCCCCAGAAAGCGCAGTGATGTCACAGAGGGGAGGAAGAATCCTGCTTCCTCCTCCCCTCTGTGACAGCTGTGGCCGCCCCATTAGACTTCACAGTGTATTAATATACACTGTGAAATCTAAATTAAACAAAAGCAAGTTAATGAAAAATAAAAAAGAATCAATACTTCACCTCTCCGACGCCTTCTCCCGCTGTGCGATCTCCGATTCCAAGTGAGATCTCTTCTGACAGGACCTGTGATGATGTCAGAGGGGGCGTTCCCGGGGCGGTCCCATCGCTGATTGGCTGCTCGCGGTCATGTGATATGTATCACATGACCCGAGTGTCCGGGAACGCCCCCCCTCTGACGTCACCACAGGTCTTGTCAGAAGAGATCTGACTTGGAACCGGGGATCGCACAGCGGCAGAAGGCGTCGGACAGGTGAAGTATTCATTCTTTTTTTATTTTTCAGACACTTGCTTTTGTTTAATTTAGATTTCGCAGTGTGTATTAATACACTGTGAAATCTAATGGGCGGCCACAGCTGTCACAGAGGGGAGGAGGAAGCAGGATTCTTCCTCCCCTCTGGGAGAATACGCAGAAGTAGCTGCGTAAACAATTGACATATCAATTGTTTACGGAGCTGCGTTTTCTCCCGGAAAACGCACTGCGTATTTTTACGCAGTGTCTGCACTGCAAAGTGAATTTCCCATTCACTTTGCAGGCAGACAAAAGGCACACTGCGTATTTTGAAAAGCGCGCGTAAAAAAAACGCGGCAAAATACGCAATGTGTGAATGCAGCCTAAATCTGCTTTTCTTATAGTACACTGGCACGTAGCCAAGAACCTGAAACTCTTCGCAGAATTAAAGTACAAAAGCCTTTATGTATCAGATCAGTCTCCCTAATCTTATGTGAAACTGTATTGGGTCTGAATGTAAACTGCAAAAGTTTCAAAAAAATGTAGCACGGTCACATTTCTACATGTTTACAGGACGTTCTCACTTTCTGCCTTGGCTCTTTGTGTATGTTTCTTCTTAGCGCCGCTCATTGTGTGGCCCTCGTAATGTGCTGAATACTTGCAGTAACTCAATCTGTTTGCGTCCTTTGTCTTTCCAGACTCCACAGGACACATGCGACAGTAAAACTATGTGTGACGTATGGAAAGTATGACATCGATATTGTGTGGTATGGTGTCTCTGCTGAAAATACATTTTTACCAGCCTTTAAATAAAAACATGGCGCCCGATTCATTAAACCTGGCGTAGTGCATGCCAGGAAAGGGTGTGCTTGTATACGGCGTGTCAAAATCACACTCCACTTGGGGCGTGACCTGGACATGGAGGAGACAAGTCGCACTTGAGGAGAGCTCCCGTGCCTGATCCCCTTACACAGCCTGCATTTGCAATTATAAGCCTGCTCGGTGTACCCGTGTACAGCCACAGCCTCCTGGAACCAGGGCGGACAGCTGCATTTCATCAGATGCCCGGTAAACGAGACATAGCCCAGTTTTTTATCCCACCGGGTGCCTGCCACCACTCAGCTAGCCCCACTGCAATGGCTTCCAGCACTACAGCAGGGGCTAGACACTCCGGGAACCCGGCACCCAGTTCAAAGCAGACATCAACTCCGTCCACCAGACGGAATACCAGAAGTGTGTCTGGATTCCACACATCAGCACTCAAGGTACCGAACGGGGGAAAGGGGGGCACAGGAAAAGGCGCGAACACCGCCATTACTGGAGACAGAGGGCATGATGGACGAGTGTCTCACTCCCCCTCCCTCCTCCCAGAGGGGAGAGACGCTGCTGCAGCTCAAACAATTAACACAGGAATGACATGCACGGGACAGTCTGGTACCAGTACTCATACATCTAGCCCGGGCTCCAGCCCCTCACATGGACCCTCTGCCCCTGCCTCAGAATATGACCAAGCCTCTCCTCATAGCTCCTGTGGCTCTCGGCCTGCAGACGCTTCCCTCCCTGGCTCCTCTGCAGGGCCTCAGCTCAGTGACCCCCCTCCCTCTCAGGCAGATGACCTACATGACATTAGATCTGGGATGCAGTGTCTGCCTACTAAAGATGATATGGAGGTATACATAAGAAGACTGGAGGCTGTCTGTAGGTCAGAGATCGGGTCACTCAGAGAGGACACTACTCAGCTTCAGACCTCGGTCCAGACAGTTACCCGGGAAGTTGCGGATCTTTCCTTATTGGTGAAACAACAACAACAACGCCTTGACCTGCATGAACAAAACTTCCACACGGTGCTGGATATGTTGGAAGATTCCGAAAACCGTAACAGACGGAACAATATACGGCTCCGAGGTATCCCTGAGTCAGTGGCACCCCGTGACATCACCCCAGTTTTGCAACGAGTGTTCAATTCCCTGCTTGACAGACCCCGAGACGACCATATTGAAATGGACAGGGCTCATAGGTCCTTGGGCCCTAGGCGAGCTGACTCATCCCGTCCCAGGGACATTATTTGCAGAATACACTTCTATCAGATGAAAGATGACATCATGAGAAAAGCGAGAGAGTCTGAATCCATCGACTTTAATGGTGAATCTATCCAGCTTTTGGCAGATCTCTCACCCATCACTTTGGCCAAACGCAGAGCCCTGCGCCCCCTGCTGGACATTCTCCGGGAACAGGCGATTCCTTATTCGTGGGGCTTTCCCTTTCAACTTCAAGTTCGCAGGGATTCTGGGATGCACGTCCTCAGATCTCCGGCTGACGTCCCTGAGTTCTGCTCAGCACTCGGGTTGCCCCTGGTGCCCATCCTCAATTGGCCTCAACTGTCCACCTTCCTCCGCAGGGGCCCTATACCTGCACAACGGTTGCCCTTCACTGAGGACCGGAAGAGGAAGAGAGGCCCTAAACATCAATCAACGTCTCCTGTAGCTACCACCTGAACTTCTGCATTTGAACCTTTCTTGCTCTTTTTCTCTTTCTAGATGGGGTCCCGTCGGGGGCCTCCTGGTGGATATTGCCTCCTTACTGAAGTATTTTGTTTTTGAAGACTATTGTTCTCCGGCGGAGACTTTCCCCTTGGTTACAGTAGTACCTGAGGGGCAGTCCTGGCTGTCCACACTGTCCCGCTTGGAGGACAGCTGATGACGTCTCACTTTATATGTGCCTTCCAAACCTGACCTTCCCCCCCCCCTTTCTACCCTCAGTACCTCCCCCCTATCCCCTTTCCCCTCCTCCTCCGTCCCTCCCTTCCCTCTCCATCCCTGCCAACCCTTCTCCTACCCTCCCCATCTTACCTTCCCCTCCCTTTTCTTTCCTCCTGACCCCCCCAACCCTCCCTTCCCCTTTGAGGTTTTATAAGTTACAATTTTGGGATACTCGGCTGCACTAACTTGCCGTCTTGTTTATTACTGTTATTTGCTTTTTGTGTTTTATTATTGCTGTGTTTGCATGCGGAGTGCCTATACTCGCCTCTTACTTGCTAGGGACACCGCATTTAGTAAGGGCTGTGCGTGGGACTCGGGTGCGCAGGATCCCTACCGTGTTCTGGTTACCCCACAATTAGGGAGTGTCTCTGACACACTTTACAGAGTTTAATCTGTTTACTTTCTTGGTCTGACGGTCCTTCACTCTCAGACCTCTGGGACCGGAATCAGATTCCTGGTCCGATTCACCTATTTTGTTTTATTTATTTTCTCTTTTTTTTTTTTTTTTTTCTCTCTTCTTTTTCACCTTTTACTCAGTTTCCTTTTCTCCCTATCTACTTTGCTGCTAGTCAGCTCTCTTCTCTTCCTCTCTTTTCTCTTCTGAACCCACTACCCCACCCCTCCCAGGTTTCATCATGTCCAGGCTCAACACGTGTTCTTTGAACATTAGGGGCTTTAATGTTCCTGAAAAACGTTCCCAGGTTCTCTCTCATATGCACAAAAAGCATGTACATATTCTCCTTCTACAAGAAACGCATTTCAGAACAGACAAAATCCCCTTGATAAAACATAAACAATACAACAGATGGTACCACAGTTCAAACCCGGATGCTAAGTCCAAAGGGGTCAGTGTGGCTCTTCATAGATCCTTACAGGCACGGGTCCTTGACTCCAAAATAGACCCACAGGGTAGATTCGTCTTCCTGAAACTGCAGATTGCGAATGACATCTTCACAATTGCCAACTTGTACCTCCCAAATCAGGACCCGGCCCGTAGACTCCTGTCTTATCTACGTGCCCTGACGGACTTCGCTGAGGGTTCGGTGATACTGGGAGGTGACCTTAATTTTGTTTTTGATCGTGACTTGGACTCCTCTACTCGTAGATCCTCTGTACCTGTTTCTCACCTGGAATCTTTGAAGACTAAGCTCCTTGAGATTAGAATGGTTGATGTCTGGCGGCTTCTGAACCCGAGGGTCAGGGATTACACTTACTATTCGGCTGTGCATGATATGTACAGTCGACTTGATCTTTTTCTGATCAGTCATAAACTTTTACTAGCTGACCCTGTCGTAGACATTGGTTCCATGATCTGGTCGGATCACGCTCCAATCTTTCTGTCCCTTGGCCTCTCGGGTTTGGCGCCGACGGAGTGGACCTGGTCACTCAATCCTGGACTACTGAGGCAACCGTCTTGCGTGTTGGCGGTCCGCTCTGCAATCACGAACTTCTTAGCTGACCACGAAACAGACCCTACAGCCCTCCCCTTGCGGTGGGAAGCTCTAAAGAGTGTCATTCGGGGGATTCTCATTCAGCAGGGGGCTAGATTGAAACGTGAGCGAACACGTGAGGTCTCAGACCTGATGACGTCTATACACCAGTTAGAGACCAGACATAAACAGTCACAATCTCCACAGCTTCTTGCGGACCTCACTAAGGCTCGATCAGACCTACGTACTATCATGGATACGACGTCTAGTCGCCAACAAGACCGCTTCCGTAAGTATTTGTATGAGTTCTCAAACAAGCCGGGGAGAGCGTTGGCTAGATTCTTGCACCCCCGACTCCCCTCCACTTTCATTCCTTCTATTAAGTCGAGACTGGGTGGTCTCCTCCACGGGCCACGTGATATAGTGGAGGCGTTTGGGGACTACTACAAATCTTTATACAATCTTAGAGGTCCCTTAGCTGACATGCCCACTGATGACTTTCGACGTCGGGTGTCAGACTATATTGGAGACACACCGCTGCCACCTATCATTGAGGGGGACTCGGAAACTTTAGAATTGCCCTTTACGGAACAGGAGGTGTCTGATACTATCGCTGCACTTCCTAACGGGAAGAGCCCAGGCCCTGACGGTTTTTCAGCAAACTTTTATAAATTATTCGCACGTGAACTGGCCCCACAACTAACTTCCCTCTATAACTCAATTTCTGACTCATGCCCTTTCGCCCCCCAGACACTGGCGGCCACGATAACGGTCATACCAAAGCCAGGGAAGGACCCTCTATCCTGCGCTAGTTATCGCCCTATCTCCTTATTAAATCTTGACGTAAAGATCCTCGCCAAAATTCTTGCCTCCAGACTTGGCCCACTACTACCGGCTTCTATCCACTATGACCAGACTGGATTTATTCTAGGCCGCGAGGCTAGAGATAATACCATTAAGACGTTACTCATTTCAGGCTACGTTCATGACAATAAGATCCCTGCATGCTTTCTCTCGGTTGATGCCGAAAAGGCATTTGACCGCCTGGGCTGGGAATTTCTTTTTGCTTCTTTGAGGCAATTGGGCTTAGGGCCGGTTATTATGGGGAAGATACAGGCACTCTACCATGGCCCCACTGCTCGGTTGAGGGTCAATGGGCTCCTTTCCTCGGCCTTTGAGGTCTCTAATGGGACGCGACAGGGGTGCCCTTTGTCGCCCCTGCTGTATGCCATCGCAATGGAGCACCTGGCGTGTGCACTAAGGGGATCTACGGATATTAGAGGCGTCCAGATACATGAGGAACATTTCAAATTGGCCCTTTATGCAGACGACCTTCTGGTTTATATTACTAATCCCCTGGTCGCATTCCCGGTGCTCATGCGGGAATTTAAGAGGTTTGGTGAGGTCTCTCATTTCAAAGTTAATTATTCCAAGACAGAAGTAATAAACCTGACACTTCCGGGCCCACTTGTCGCCCAGCTTCAGTCCTCCTTTTCTTTCCGCTGGGTGGACAGGGGCTTGAAATACTTGGGTATCTCTATTCCTGGAGACCCCAAGGACTTATTTGCTCTTAACTATACCCCACTCTTACATTCCACACTTCTTGAACTCAAAAGACTTCGCAGTACCCAGCTATCCTGGTTTGGCCGTATTAATGCCATAAAAATGGACATTCTGCCTAAATTCCTTTATTTGTTTCAGACAGTCCCTGCAGACATCCCTCCCTCTTTCTTTCGCTGCCTACACTCTGCATTACGCAAATTTATATGGAACTCGACGAGACCCCGGGTTCGCTTCTCGACCCTGACCGATTCGAAGCAGAGAGGTGGGGCGGGCTTGCCTAACTTTCAACGCTATTATCATTCTGTTCTATTATCCCGAATATTAGACTGGAAGTATAATCAATGTCACAAGCAATGGGTGAAGGTCGAAAACCTCCTTTCACCCTTCCCACTGCAGTGGCTACCATGGATCCGGAGGAGCTCCCGTCCTCTGATCTCGTTGTTTCCCCAACTAACACGTGTGGTGCTAGACTATTGGGATTCGTGGCGAGGGGGGAGATGTGATGGCGATCATCCATCCCTACTTGGGCCCTTGTTTAATAATCCTGACTTTCCCCCGACGTCTGGGAGACGGGTCTTTCTGGCTTGGCGTGCTAGCGACGATCCCTGTCTGGCTCAGGTGGCGGAGCAGCGCAGGGGGGATGAGGGGGGAGAGGGTCGTTGGGAGGGCAGGGGTCCTGGTTGGAGGTATCTCAGTTGGACACGTTTCTCCGGTCTCTGCGGGGGAAGTCACTCTCAGGCTTAGAAGCATTGTTTCTCTTGACTGAGCCCCCTGCTCACGTCATCTCCCTTCTATATGGCGTGCTCTCAGATGCGGGCCCATCTGCCATCCCCTCATTTGTAGGGACCTGGCAATCTGACCTGCGGGTGACTTTCTCTGACTCTGACCGGACTAAGATCTTTACACTGACACATAAGTTGTCGGTATCCTGCAGCTTTCAGGAGACGAATTATAAGATCTTAACTAGGTGGTATAGGTGCCCAGCGCTCCTTCATAAAATGTTTCCCTCAGTGCCCGATCTGTGCTGGAGGTGTGGCGAAGGGCCGGGTTCCATGCTACATATTTGGTGGCAATGTGGCCCCATCCAAGCCTATTGGCTTTCAATATTCTCGATTTACGAATCTATCTCAGGAATACGCCATTCACCTTCTCCACAAATCGCGCTTCTGTCCCTTATCCCTGGCTCACTCAAATCGTGCAAACGTGGTCTGTTTCGTTTCTGCCTGATGGCGGCCAGGGTCTTGATTCCACGACACTGGAAATCAACAGTCGCCCCCTCCATTGGAGAATGGGTAAAGGAAATGGACAGGATATGCCGCATTGAGGGACTTATGGCCCATGACCATGAGACCTGGGAAAAACACAAGCAGCTTTGGTCTCCCTGGTGGTATTACCGAGATGGCCCTCTACTTGAGTCTCTTCTGCGAAACGCGCAGACATGACCTGGACATCTTGAATACCGCTTCCCCGTTTATCCCTCCTTCTCTCCATCCTTTGATCCCCTGTGCTCTTCTCTACCCCTCTTGGTCCTTTCTCTTTTCTGCATCTCAAACTAGTATTCTTCTGATTATTTTACCCGCCGGAGTACTAGGAAGCTCACGGGACTACACCTCTAGTGGCCCCGGCATGCTCTGATGTCTACCCCTTCCTTAGCCTCAAAAGGGCGGATCGCTTGCCGTTTATACCGTGTACCTTCGTGTTTTCTGGCTTTACTATTGTAAGATACTTTCATGTATTATTCTTATTTTCTTTCTACTTTATTATTTTCTTTCTACTTTACTATGTATTACCATTCTTTATTGCTTGATATTTGTTATACTAAACTTTAATAAACAATATTTTCTGAAAAAAAAAAAAATCACACTCCACTTAAAGGGATTGTCTGCTTTTCTGATGATAGCTTGTGATTGCTGAGTTTTGAATCCTAATAGCGTGCGCACATGCACACTGTCATGATTCTCTGGTGTTGACAGCGAGTGTGGGTTGTCATGTGACTGCAAATGTGTGATTTTCATACATGCAATTGCGTGCTGATTAGGCATGCTTGTAGTCACATGACTGCCCACTTTCCTCGTAGACACCATAAAATCTTGACAGTGTGCTGTGTGCACGCTATGAGGGTTTATATGAGACATATAGACTGCAGACTTTCATCAAAAAACCCAACAAATTAGATTCATCTTATCACAAGGTATATTACTTCATTCAAGGACTGTAGTATATTTCTAGTGTAAATTTCATCATTAAAGTCGCCTAACTTTTGAATTAGTCCCGCGGGCATTGCCGCACCGTGCCCTGTCCTTGCCCTCCCCACTTTGGTGGATCTGTACAGGAACGGCATGAAAATGCTAAAAATTGCTGAACTCGAAATGTTTTATACAAAAGACTAGTCTAAAAATTCTTTAAATCAGGCCTTGAAAAAGGTTCTTGTTAATGACTTAAAGGGATGAAGTAGTGAAATGGTTATTCAGGCATTTTTTTTCGGCTATAAAAGTTAGTGTTTCATACATGTCCAAAATACTAGTCATGAGAGAGTGGCCTTGCACTGGGGGCATGTCCGAGCACTTAGAAGACTATGTATGGACATTCCCCAGTGCACTTAGGAGACGGTGTGTGGACACTCGCCAGTGCACTTAGGTGACGGTTGGGGACACTCCCCAGTGCACTTAGGAGACTGTGTGTGGACACTCCCCAGTGCACTTAGGAGACTGTGTGTGGACACTCCCCAGTGCACTTAGGAGACGGTGTGTGTGTGGACACTCCCCAGTGCACTTAGGAGACGGTGTGTGTGTGGACACTCCCCAGTGCACTTAGGAGACGGTGTGTGTGTGGACACTCCCCAGTGTACTTAGGAGACGGTGTGTGTGTGGACACTCCCCAGTGCACTTAGGAGACGGTGTGTGTGTGGACACTCCCCAGTGCACTTAGGAGACGGTGTGTGTGTGTGTGGACACTCCCCAGTGCACTTAGGAGACGGTGTGTGTGTGTGTGGACACTCCCCAGTGCACTTAGGAGACGGTGTGTGTGTGTGTGGACACTCCCCAGTGCACTTAGGAGACGGTGTGTGTGTGGACACTCCCCAGTGCACTTAGGAGACGGTGTGTGTGTGGACACTCCCCAGTGCACTTAGGAGACGGGGTGTGTGTGTGGACACTCCCCAGTGCACTTAGGAGACGGGGTGTGTGTGTGGACACTCCCCAGTGCACTTAGGAGACGGGGTGTGTGTGTGGACACTCCCCAGTGCACTTAGGAGACGGGGTGTGTGTGTGGACACTCCCCAGTGCACTTAGGAGACGGGGTGTGTGTGTGGACACTCCCCAGTGCACTTAGGAGACGGGGTGTGTGTGTGGACACTCCCCAGTGCACTTAGGAGACGGGGTGTGTGTGTGGACACTCCCCAGTGCACTTAGGAGACGGGTGTGTGTGGTGGACACTCCCCAGTGCACTTAGGAGACGGGGTGTGTGTGTGGACACTCCCCAGTGCACTTAGGAGACGGGGTGTGTGTGTGGACACTCCCCAGTGCACTTAGGAGACGGGGTGTGTGTGTGGACACTCCCCAGTGCACTTAGGAGACGGGGTGTGTGTGTGGACACTCCCCAGTGCACTTAGGAGACGGGGTGTGTGTGTGGACACTCCCCAGTGCACTTAGGAGACGGGGTGTGTGTGTGGACACTCCCCAGTGCACTTAGGAGACGGGGTGTGTGTGTGGACACTCCCCAGTGCACTTAGGAGACGGGGTGTGTGTGGACACTCCCAGTGCACTTAGGAGACGGGGTGTGTGTGTGGACACTCCCCAGTGCACTTAGGAGACGGGGTGTGTGTGTGGACACTCCCCAGTGCACTTAGGAGACGGGGTGTGTGTGTGGACACTCCCCAGTGCACTTAGGAGACGGGGTGTGTGTGTGGACACTCCCCCAGTGCACGTAAGAGACGGGGTGTGTGGACACTCCCCCAGTGCACGTAAGAGACGGGGTGTGTGGACACTCCCCCAGTGCACGTAAGAGACGGGGTGTGTGGACACTCCCCCAGTGCACGTAAGAGACGGGGTGTGTGGACACTCCCCCAGTGCACGTAAGAGACGGTGTGTGTGGACACTCCCCCAGTGCACGTAAGAGACGGTGTGTGTGTGGACACTCCCCCAGTGCACGTAAGAGACGGTTGTGTGTGTGGACACTCCCCCAGTGCACGTAAGAGACGGTGTGTGTGTGGACACTCCCCCAGTGCACGTAAGAGACGGTGTGTGTGTGGACACTCCCCCAGTGCACGTAAGAGACGGTGTGTGTGTGGACACTCCCCCAGTGCACGTAAGAGACGGTGTGTGTGTGGACACTCCCCCAGTGCACGTAAGAGACGGTGTGTGTGTGGACACTCCCCCAGTGCACGTAAGAGACGGTGTGTGTGTGGACACTCCCCCAGTGCACGTAAGAGACGGTGTGTGTGTGGACACTCCCCCAGTGCACGTAAGAGACGGTGTGTGTGTGGACACTCCCCCAGTGCACGTAAGAGACGGTGTGTGTGTGGACACTCCCCCAGTGCACGTAAGAGACGGTGTGTGTGTGGACACTCCCCCAGTGCACGTAAGAGACGGTGTGTGTGTGGACACTCCCCCAGTGCACGTAAGAGACGGTGTGTGTGTGGACACTCCCCCAGTGCACGTAAGAGACGGTGTGTGTGTGGGACACTCCCCCAGTGCACGTAAGAGACGGTGTGTGTGTGGACACTCCCCCAGTGCACGTAAGAGACGGTGTGTGTGTGGACACTCCCCCAGTGCACGTAAGAGACGGTGTGTGTGTGGACACTCCCCCAGTGCACGTAAGAGACGGTGTGTGTGTGGACACTCCCCCAGTGCACGTAAGAGACGGTGTGTGTGTGGTGGACACTCCCCCAGTGCACGTAAGAGACGGTGTGTGTGTGGACACTCCCCCAGTGCACGTAAGAGACGGTGTGTGTGTGGACACTCCCCCAGTGCACGTAAGAGACGGTGTGTGTGTGGACACTCCCCCAGTGCACGTAAGAGACGGTGTGTGTGTGGACACTCCCCCAGTGCACATAAGAGACGGTGTGTGTGTGGACACTCCCCCAGTGCACTTAGGAGACGGTGTGTGTGTGGACACTCCCCAGTGCACTAAGGAGACGGTGTGTGGACACTCCCCAGTGCACTTCCAGCTTGATTAGCATCTGACCTTTAAGCTAATTTCTCATGACTGGTGCATTTATTTGTACAAAAAAGGTATTTTTATAAGGAAACAAGCACTAATGCAGTTTCCCTTTAAACGCCCAACTGTGTTTGGTGTATTGAGGGCTTCATTTTGGAGCAATGTTTTATTTTTTTGGCGTGTTTTTGCCATAATCTGGTGTAGGACTCTTCTCGCTAGGTTCTCCGTCTGTTAGATGATCTCATCATACTTTATTGAATTCTTCCAGTCCAGATAAGATGGAATCTAAATTAGGAACGATCATAAAACTTTACTATGTGTCCACGTGATCTCCCGGCCTCTGGGGGTGGTGTTTTTTTTTTCTTCTTTGCTAATTTCTCCATCTTGGTCTTTGTGGGAACGGCAATTATTCCCTGGAGAGAAATCCTCGAGCTTTTAGTTCCTGATGGAGTATCCGTTGTCATCGCTGAAGGTCATTCAGTAAGAAGAGGGACTTGTCAGGACTCTGAGTGATCAGAGGAACCAGGTGATGACCCAAGTCAGCTCGGCAGAACAGCATATGCAGAGTTATGATCTCTTCAGAAGGGGCTTTCCTCCTCTGCATTTATGCACAGGGTGACTGGAGGTCTGAACCCAGAAACTTGAATAATCAGGTGACTTTGGTCCTTCACTATCTGATAACAAAGTTTGAAAAAACAAACCTGCCTTACTCCCCAGGTCTAGGTCTTCACTGCTTTTAGTGCCTGCAATGCTGATGGCATGTGAGTGGCGCTGCAGATAGTCAGTGATCTTGTGGCTCCAATCCAGTTGTCGGAATGGTCAGCTGAGTTCACTGGCTGCAGCGCTGTCAAATGTCAAGTCGGCACTGTGAACCATAGAAAATAGGAGCAGCGGCAGACTCAGCACTGGAGTAAAGCACAGGATTGTTTTCTTTAATCTGTAGCTAAGTAGCAGGGGTTTTCCTAACCTGGAAAATCCCTTTAATTGCCTGGTAGAGTGCAAATGTGGGCACCACTCCCTTATACAGGACCGCTGCCACCCTCCTCCCCATAGAAGTCAGTAAAGCTGTGAATGAACTGGTGCACCATCACATCAATCATGCAGGGTCTTAGTGAAGGGCCCATGTGAGACCCTAATGATAAAACCATTATCACTTATGTCCTTGTGTTTCCTGAGCTCTGTCTTTTAGAAACACATCATGGGCTACTCTGAAAAAAGCAATGCTAAGAGCTGCCAGCTGATCATACTGTCCAAATCACTGGTAGCACCACTCGCTGGCCTGCCAGCACCACTCGCTGGCCTGCCAGCACCACTCGCTGGCCTGCCAGCACCACTCGCTGGCCTGCCAGCACCACTCGCTGGCCTGCCAGCACCACTCGCTGGCCTGCCAGCGCCACTCGCTGGCCTGCCAGCGCCACTCGCTGGCCTGCCAGCGCCACTCGCTGGCCTGCCAGCGCCACTCGCTGGCCTGCCAGCGCCACTCGCTGGCCTGCCAGCGCCACTCGCTGGCCTGCCAGCGCCACTCGCTGGCCTGCCAGCACCACTCGCTGGCCTGCCAGCACCACTCGCTAGCATGGAATGGCAACTTTGCCCGAACCACACGCAAGCCTGGACTCGCAAGGCTGCTCGCACCAATCCCAGCCATGTATTTTTTTTCTTTAACATTTCACCATTTTAGACAAGATGTGGTTAGAAGATCTGTCTGGTGAACATATATGGCGCCATCCTGGCCTGCGTCTCCCAGTGGTGATTGACAGGTTTCTCTTATGTGTTTCATAAGCAAGATACCTGTCAAACCCCAGAGTGGCCCTTTAACAGAAAGGATGGCCAATCTATCTGCTATGTCATTAGTGTAGGGGAAAAAAAAAACGTGTTTATATTCAGTGAAAAATATTTTCTAATTTTTTTTAACATGCCGCTGCGAGGCCTGTGACAACACCCTGCTGGATAACCGGTTCTCATGTGCCCAGCAGGACCTGTGTGTTTACACATCACCCGGCTCATGATCTCTATAGGATCATTGACAAGAATGTGCTCTGTCATTGTCAGCCTGCCAGTGAGAACACGGGACGCTGCCCAGCTCACGTCTGTGCCCATTACGGTTGGAGGAGCACCTCACTTTTTATGCTTGTACTCGCTGCAGCACAGAATAATTTATCCCATTACCTCCACGTCTTAAAAGCCTCATTAAATCGTGTTTTTATTATTTTCAATGTTGGGCCATCCGTTTGGCTTAGTTAAGTGGATTGGGTGTGAACTTCTACTTAGTCACAATCTCTTTTTATGTTTTCCAAGTAAGCAAAGTTATATCGGCCAAACCAAGGCCCTGTCTGTAGGCAGTGCTGTTTGGGGAGTTTTGCCCCCCAGCAGTACAGTGCGGGGTATTGGTTGGCTAAATGGGATGCTTTACACCTAGTATGAGGGGCAAATATTGTGCTATCTACAAATTACCGTAATCGTTGGTTTGGCTGGTATGAGCTGCTTTGCATATTTTTCCCATGGTGCATTGCCTTGAGACTGTCTCCCTACAAAGTTGTACCTCTTCATCCATTACATTTTGCTGAATTGTTTTTTTTTTTATTTATTTATTTTTTTTAGAAATTAATATCCTTGTCATTAAACTAGGTCTTTCATATTAAATCAATAATGGTACAACCTTGATCAGCTGTTTGGAAGGACCTTCATGATCTGTCGCTCTACAGTTTCATTTAACTTAGGGAAATGGAGTAATGCAGCCAAAATGCGTCAGCTCCTGCAAACAGTTGATTGATGTCAATGCAGAAATGGTCTCCTATATATACGCAATTATTTTTTAAAATCCCTGTTATAGGGATTGTGGAGTCCAGTGCAAAACTTTCTGCAAGCAGTGCAATTTGCCAAATCCTAACAGTTTGTACTGTGCACACTGTTAGGACTCTTTTCGCCGTTTTTTGAGCGGTCGTCATGTGACAGGAAATAATCACAGATCATTGAGGGATACAGATGAGATGCAATCCAGCATGTACAAATGACACACTTTACATCAAGTGACAACTGCTTGAACCGGCAAGCAAAGCTAAATCCTAACAGTGTGTATGTTATAATGTTGGAGTTGGAAAGCTACATAACTTGCAAATGATTTGCACTAAGCTGGACAACCCCTTTAAGCATATTTTCTAGGAAAGCTGTGAATCAGATTCTGTGACTGTAGGCATTATCTGCTAGACCCCTGCGCACACTTTATACAGTTAGGGCCATAAATATTTGGACAGTGACACAATTTTCGCGAGTTGGGCTCTGCATGCCACCACATTGGATTTGAAATGAAACCTCTACAACAGAATTCAAGTGCAGATTGTAACGTTTAATTTGAAGGGTTGAACAAAAATATCTGATAGAAAATGTAGGAATTGTACAAATTTCTTTACAAACACTCCACATTTTAGGAGGTCAAAAGTAATTGGACAAATAAACATAACCCAAACAAAATATTTTTATTTTCAATATTTTGTTGCGAATCCTTTGGAGGCAATCACTGCCTTAAGTCTGGAACCCATGGACATCACCAAACGCTGGGTTTCCTCCTTCTTAATGCTTTGCCAGGCCTTTACAGCCGCAGCCTTCAGGTCTTGCTTGTTTGTTGGTCTTTCCGTCTTAAGTCTGGATTTGAGCAAGTGAAATGCATGCTCAATTGGGTTAAGATCTGGTGATTGACTTGGCCATTGCAGAATGTTCCACTTTTTTGCACTCATGAACTCCTGGGTAGCTTTGGCTGTATGCTTGGGGTCATTGTCCATCTGTACTATGAAGCGCCGTCCAATCAACTTTGCAGCATTTGGCTGAATCTGGGCTGAAAGAATATCCCGGTACACTTCAGAATTCATCCGGCTACTCTTGTCTGCTGTTATGTCATCAATAAACACAAGTGACCCAGTGCCATTGAAAGCCATGCATGCCCATGCCATCACGTTGCCTCCACCATGTTTTACAGAGGATGTGATGTGCCTTGGATCATGTGCCGTTCCCTTTCTTCTCCAAACTTTTTTCTTCCCATCATTCTGGTACAGGTTGATCTTTGTCTCATCTGTCCATAGAATACTTTTCCAGAACTGAGCTGGCTTCTTAAGGTGTTTTTCAGCAAATTTAACTCTGGCCTGTCTATTTTTGGAATTGATGAATGGTTTGCATCTAGATGTGAACCCTTTGTATTTACTGTCATGGAGTCTTCTCTTTACTGTTGACTTACTGTTGACTGTTGAGACAGATACACCTACTTCACTGAGAGTGTTCTGGACTTCAGTTGATGTTGTGAATGGGTTCTTCTTCACCAAATAAAGTATGCGGCGATCATCCACCACTGTTGTCATCCGTGGACGCCCAGGCCTTTTAGAGTTCCCAAGCTCACCAGTCAATTCCTTTTTTCTCAGAATGTACCCAACTGTTGATTTTGCTACTCCAAGCATGTCTGCTATCTCTCTGATGGATTTTTTCTTTTTTTCCAGCCTCAGGATGTTCTGCTTCACCTCAATTGAGAGTTCCTTTGACCGCATGTTGTCTGGTCACAGCAACAGCTTCCAAATGCAAAACCACACACCTGGAATCCACCCCTGACCTTTTAACTACTTCATTGATTACAGGTTAACGAGGGAGACGCCTTCAGAGTTAATTGCAGCCCTTAGAGTCCATTGTCCAATTACTTTTGGTCCCTTGAAAAAGAGGAGGCTATGCATTACAGAGCTATAATTCCTAAACCCTTTCTCAGATTTGGATGTGGAAACTCTCATATTGCAGCTGGGAGTGTGCACTTTCAGCCTATAATATATATATAATTGTATTTCTGAACATGTTTTTGTAAACAGCGAAAATAACAAAACTTGTGTCACTGTCCAAATATTTCTGGCCCTAACTGTATATAGCCTCACATATGGCAGGTGTCACACTTCTGCTTTTTGTGCATCAGATTCATACACATGCACTTGCCATCCTTGTTTTTAGTCATGTGAGCAAAGTTTACAGACGTTACTTGCAAGTGTATAAAGGAGTCTTCTTGCTTTCTCCAGACATCACCTGTGTGTTGTATTGATCGTGGCGGTCCGACCAGTCGGACGCTATTACAGTTAAGCCACATGGTGTATCCTAGACCACCATTCCATTCATTCCCTATGGGTCTGCTGACTGCTGCGCTTGGCTCTTTCCTGGCAGTCCCATAGAGAAGGAGCAAAACTAGTTGAATGTTGATTTATGGAGTGTGATGACTTTTTGACCAGTTGAGCCAGCGATGCCAAGCATGGTGCTCTGTCCTGCAGAATAGATCTGTCACGAACATGACTCCATTCAAGATGGATATTCATAGCCCTGATTGGAAGTGTGACCTTGTGGTTGGGTCAGTGCTATCAGCCAATTCATCCCCTGTCCGGTAGATAGACAACTTATTTTTTGTGAATTTTCCCTTTTAACTATTTGTCATTCACTTATCCGATTGCAAACTCCTAAAACAGCACCTGTTAATCTTCGACTGTCCTGAGGAAGGGCTTGCATTAATTTATGGCAGGCATATCAAACATTACTACCAGGGCTGTGGAGTCTGAATCGGTGACCATTTTGGTGGAGTTGGTAGAAAATGTACTGTAGTTCAATGCAGAATGAGCTGAGTATTATGAATTATGTTCCATCTTAACATCTTGATTATTGTATCATAATACTGATTAAATGCCTGATGTTACAATTGTACTACAATAAATGTATCAATTTAAAATACTGAGCCAGGGGGTATAGAGGGTCATGTTGGCTTGACTCAAGCCTGATTATCAGGGACATAGGATGGTCATTACTGAGGAGACCAGATTGGCATACTACGAAGGGGATCAGAATGGGGACATTACTACAGGAAGGGGACCAGGATTGGGGCAATTACTACAAGAAGGGAACAGATGGGACATTACTACAAGAAGGGGAGCAGGATGGGGACATTACTACAGGAAGAGGACCAGGATGGGACATTACTACAGAAGGAGACAGATGGGGACATTAGTACAGGAAGAGAACCAGGATGGGGACATTACTACAGGAAGAGGACCAGGATGGGGACATTAGTACAGGAAGAGGACCAGGATGGGGACATTACGTACAGGAAGAGGACCAGGATGGGATCATACAGGAAGAGGACCAGGATGGGGCATACTACAGAGAAGAGGCATTACTACAGGAAGAGGACCAGGATGGGGAATTATCTACAGGAAGAGTACCAGGATGGGGACATCACTACAGGAAGAGGACCAGGATGGGGCATTACTACAGGAAGAGGACCAGGATGGGGCATCACTAAGGAAGGACAGGAGGGCCACACTACAGGAGAGGACCAGGATGGGGACATTATACAGGAAGAGTACCAGGATGGGGACATCTAACAGGAAGAGGACCAGGATGGGGACATCATGCAGGAAGAGGACCAGGATGGGGACATCACTGCAGGAAGAGGACCAGGATGGGACATCACTGCAGGAAGAGGACCAGGATGGGGACATCACTGCAGGAAGAGGACCAGGATGGGGACATCACTGCAGGAAGAGGACCAGGATGGGGACATTACTACAGGAAGAGGACCAGGATGGGGACATTACTACAGGAAGAGGACCAGGATGGGGACATTACTACAGGAAGAGGACCAGGATGGGGACATTACTACAGGAAGAGGACTAGGATGGGGACATCACTACAGGAAGAGGACAGGATGGGGACATCACTACAGGAAGAGGACCAGGATGGGGACATCACTACAGGAAGAGGACCAGGATGGGGACATCACTACAGGAAGAGGACCAGGATGGGGACATCACTACAGGAAGAGGACCAGGATGGGGACATCACTACAGGAAGAGACCAGGATGGGGACATCACTACAGGAAGAGGACCAGGATGGGGACATCACTACAGGAAGAGGACCAGGATGGGGACATCACTGACAGGAAGAGGACCAGGATGGGGACATCACTACAGGAAGAGGACCAGGATGGGGACATCACTACAGGAAGAGGACCAGGATGGGGACATCACTACAGGAAGAGGACCAGGATGGGGACATCACTACAGGAAGAGGACCAGGATGGGGACATCACTACAGGAAGAGGACCAGGATGGGGACATCACTACAGGAAGAGGACCAGGATGGGGACATCACTACAGGAAGAGGACCAGGATGGGGACATCACTACAGGAAGAGGACCAGGATGGGGACATCACTACAGGAAGAGGACCAGGATGGGGACATCACTACAGGAAGAGGACCAGGATGGGGACATCACTACAGGAAGAGGACCAGGATCGGGGACATCACTACAGGAAGAGGACCAGGATGGGGACATCACTACAGGAAGAGGACCAGGATGGGGACATCACTACAGGAAGAGGACCAGGATGGGGACATCACTACAGGAAGAGGACCAGGATGGGGACATCACTACAGGAAGAGGACCAGGATGGGGACATCACTACAGGAAGAGGACCAGGATGGGGACATCACTACAGGAAGAGGACCAGGATGGGGACATCACTACAGGAAGAGGACCAGGATGGGGACATCACTACAGGAAGAGGACCAGGATGGGGACATCACTACAGGAAGAGGACCAGGATGGGGACATCACTACAGGAAGAGGACCAGGATGGGGACATCACTACAGGAAGAGGACCAGGATGGGGACATCACTACAGGAAGAGGACCAGGATGGGGACATCACTACAGGAAGAGGACCAGGATGGGGACATCACTACAGGAAGAGGACCAGGATGGGGACATCACTACAGGAAGAGGACCAGGATGGGGACATCACTACAGGAAGAGGACCAGGATGGGGACATCACTACAGGAAGAGGACCAGGATGGGGACATCACTACAATATGCGAACCAGGATGTGAGACAATACTACAATATGGTGACTAGGATAGGAGATATAACTACAATATACTGTGCTATAACCCATATGATGAAAGTTTTTTTTTTTTAAAAGCAAACAAAAAGTGAGCGAAAAATATAAACAAATAAAAATGGTGATCAAAAGGTATATACAAATAAAAATAGTATCACTTAAAATGTCACTTTGTCCTTCAAAGAATGTGGACCTCTGAAAATTATATTCAAATTATATGCAAAATATATATATATATATATATATATATATATATATATATATTTTAAATAAATAACATAACCGGCTGAGTCTGATACCCCCGAGTTATGGGACAGTCAGCTTGTATCCAGGACTGGTGAGGGGAAAAAAAGAAAAGGGATGACAATGGCCGCCTCATCTGGACATACAAAGAAAGGATTAATTTATGGATTCCCCATCCCCCTGCACATTTGATTTTTAGTATGGGACAGAATAGAAAGGGGAGGGTGCATGTGATTTCAGGAAAACTCACCAAAATCACGACCATTGCCTGTGAATAAAGTATTAAGCCTGGTTACAGGGAATTACAAATCAAACAGACATTTTACTCCATTAGATATATAATAATGTTCTGCACAGTTGGGTGTATTCGGATGTACGCGTAGCATTTTGCTGCTTTTTCAATATCTTTGTTTTTGTTGCCAGATTTGGGTTTGTGAGGATTTTGGTATCCGTTGTGTGTTCTTGCGATCCTATGATCTCAGCTGGGTGTGATGTCGACTGAACCTTACCCCCCCTTTTATTCCCCCGGCGGGCCCCCCTTTTATTCCCCGGCCCCTTATTCCCCCGGCGGGTCCCCCTTTTATTCCCCCGGCGGGTCCCCCTTTTATTCCCCCGGCGGGTCCCCCTTTTATTCCCCCGGCTGATGCAGTACTGGGCTTTATACCATTCTGCATTTACTGAGAAAGTTCCCTGCTCGGCTTTCGTCGCCTTCTCGTAGGAAAGTCTGTACCTCTCCTGTTATATCCTGATTCCCGGCTTCTTTTGTGCAGTTGGAGCCTCTGATAGAAAGTCCTCAAGTGACATCTGACCTACATCAGCGTTCTGTGATCGGTGCCAGGATGCCCGCTGTGCCCCCTCTCCTTCTAACCTTGGCACAACGTCCAAATAAACCAGGAGTATCGGATTTTACCATCACAAACAAGTTGACGTCCTGGTCTTATTACCGACTTCATGTATCGATTTAAGGCACCATAAGGCTCTGTTCACATATTGCATTTTTGCTGCTTTTTTTCTGCAGCCAAAACCTGTTCTCCTGACAGTAAAAAAAGCTGCGTCCAAATAGCAGGATTTGATGGTTTTTCTCTTGCTGCGGTTTTCTTGCACTTTTAGGGTACCGTATATACTCGTGTATAAGCCGACCCCCCTACTTTTGCCCCCAAAATCTGGGAAAACCTATTGACTTGTGTATAAGCCGAGGGTGGACCCCAGCACAGGTATACAGCCCCCAGCAGTGTGGTATACAGCAGCCTCCCCAGTGGTATATACAGCCCCAGTGGTAGTATCCAGCAGCCCCAGAGGTATATACAGCCCCAGTGATAGTATACAGAAGCCCCAGAGGTATATACAGCCCCAGTGGTAGTATCCAGCAGCCCAGAATATATACAGCCCCAGTGGTAGTATACAGCAGCCCCAGAAGTATATACAGCCCCAGTGGTAGTATACAGCAGCCCCAGTGGTATATACAGCCCCAGTGGTAGTATACAGCAGCCCCAGTGGTATGGCTTATATTGGCAGCCAGCCTACTTGCATACACATACCCATACACACACACCACACACACACACACACACACACACACACACACATACACACACAAAAACACAACACATCACACAGCTTCCTACCTTTTTCTCCCGTTCTGCAGTGCCTTCCGGTGTCCTCCGTGCTCCGTTCCCGGTCTGCTGTGCCTTGTGGTTCCTCCTGCTTCAGTTCCATCATCGGTGCTGGGGGCCGCCATCTTCCTTCTTCCCTCCGCCCCCGGCCAGTGATGTGAGAGCAGGCCGTGCTGTGATTGGCTAGCACCCGTGACATGTGATCACGGGTCTTGCCAATCACAGCGCGGCCTGCTCTGACATCACTGGCCGGGGGCGGAGGGAAGAAGGAAGATGGCGGCCCCCAGCACCGATGATGGAACCGAAGCAGGAGGAACCACAAGGCACAGCAGACCGGGAACGGAGCACGGAGGACACCGGAAGGCACTGCAGAACGGGGACAAGGTAAGAAATACTGCGCAGCGCAGCGCCCACTCCCACCATAGGATTACCGTATTGACCCGTTATAAGCCGAGGGGGGGACTTTTCAGCCCAATTTTTGGGCTGCAAAAACTCTGGCTTATACACGAGTATATACAGTAATTTGTCTACAGGACTGTTTCCTAGTTATTTCATTCACCACAAAAGCAACAAAAACAGAGCAGTTGCGTTTTTGCACTTTTTCATTGGTTTCAATGTTAAAAAAATGCAGTCAAATTCAGGTTGATCCGGACAGAACCTGATCCTGTTTTGCCTCCCATGTATCCCTATGGTGCCGAATTGGTCCTACTTGGCCATCAGGTTTTGTGTATTCTGTGTCTGATCCGGTTTTGTCAGGTTTTTCACCATCCCCAAAATTGGAGCCTGCAGCATTTTTGTTTCTGGTGCAAAAATCGGACAGAACCGGATCTGGCGCAATCCGGTTCCCATATAATGGGAGTCTATGGTGCCGGAACCGTGAAAAAAATCAATCGTTTCCCGGATCTGTGTTTTTGTACAAAGCACGCTCAAAAATCATGCCGTTCTAACTTCAGCACCTTGGAAAGCGGCAGAGGAGACACAGGCAGACTTCAGGACCATGGACAGCAGCAGAAAACGAATCCTGCAAAAAACAGAATAGGAGGCCATATTTGCACACACTTTCTGCACATCCTGTCCTGTCAGGTTCTGTCCGGTGGATCCTGCAAATAAAAAACAGGATCCACACTGACAGCAAAAATAATGTGGTGTGAAGGTAGCCTAACCCTCGTGTGGTGGAAATTGCTTTCAGGAACTGGTTTTCACCAGAATTCTGTCTCTTCACAAGTTTTCACAATGCAAACTGCGTATACGTAGATTAAAATATATCTAAGACCTGAAGAAGCTGGTGTAGTAGTAAGTACTGGGTAAATCCAGCTTTATAATGCTGATGGTAGATAATGAGGGACCTCATGAGTCCCAATATATTCAATCTCTTTTCGTTCAGCCTGACTGATAACTGCAGTTTGTACTGAGCAGTATGAGATCTCAGCAGGGAGGAGGGACACTGAGGAGGTGTCACTCAGACTGGATGGATTGAGATTGAGTTTTCTATTTTTACAAAGCATTCTCAGCCATTCTGACATGGATTTGTAAAGGAAGTTTCACCAGCCTATTCAGGTGTCAGATCTGCTTTGATGACTACCTTTTTTTTTGGACACAAAATCCCTAATAAATCTATCTGGTATTTAATGCTCCGTCTCGTTGTCATCCTTTGGCTGTCCAGGCCCACAGGCTAACATTAGCGGAGTACCTCCTTAAGGCTGCTCTCTGAGCTCTTCAGTCTAAATTTACACTAAGCTGTTTTTTTTAGGATCTATAGAATTGCTTATCAGGACCATGTGGGGGGACGTTGGAGGGAACACGGAGACACAAAATTACATGCAATTAGTGATCCTGCTTGATGCAACCCGGGCTAATGAAGGGTTCGCTCTTTGTCTTTGTACAGCTTTAGTCTCTTCCGCCTGCAGTCAGGATACACTAGTGAGTGATTTGGGCTTGGTACATTATTTTTTTATTTTTAAAGTAAGCGGACTTAAGTTTACTGGCATCAAAGAACAGAATGACGCTCCAAACTCATTACCTGCGGCGCTCAGAATAACCGACCACATGTGGAGCTGTGGGAGATAAATGCTTGAAAGCAAAATACCGGATAGATAATTAGTTCTATTGATGTTGCGGTTGATAAAATTCTGATTTTATTCGCTTTTTACTTTATATTTTTTTTTGTTTTGAGGTGGTGATTGCTATGCTGTTATGTCTCATAAATTTATCACTGCTCCAAAGATGATACACGGCAAATTGTTATAAATGGCAAACAATATCAGAGATTTCTTCTAAGTGCTTTTTTTTTGCTCATATTATGTGCACGGCTCCCTGGTGACTCTTTGTCAGTTTCTAAATCAATACGTAGCGTCGTCATGCAGCTGCTGATTGCCTCTAACCCTATCACACAGTATAGTCGCTTCTGTTTAATACGTTATGACAGGTGCATGGAAAAGAAGGTCTTCTCTGCTTCAGGGACTGTTGGCAGAAGTTGCTCTTTGAGGATGTTTGGATCCCATTCTTCATTTGTGACAGTGTGAGTGAGCCCCTCTATGGATGAGAAGCCCCCACATATTGTGAGTGACCTTCTCCATGGTTGAGAAGCCCCTGCATATTGTGAGTTACCTTCTCCATGGTTGAGAAGCCCCTACATATTGTGAGTGAGCCCCTCTGTGAATGAGAAGCCCCCACATATTGTGAGTAACCCCTCCATGGATGAGAAGTCCCCACACATTGTGATTGACCCCCTCCATGGATGAGAAGTCCCCACACATTGTGATTGCCCCCTCCATGGATGAGAAGTCCCCACACATTGTGATTGACCCCCTCCATGGATGAGAAGTCCCCACACATTGTGATTGGACCCCCTCCATGATGAGAAGTCCCCACACATTGTGATTGACCCCCTCCATGGATGAGAAGTCCCCACACATTGTGATTGGCCCCCTCCATGGATGAGAAGTCCCCACACATTGTGATTGACCCCCTCCATGGATGAGAAGTCCCCACACATTGTGATTGACCCCCTCCATGAATGAGAAGTCCCCACACATTTGATTGACCCCCTTCATAGTGAGAAGTCCCCACAATTGTGATTGACCCCCTTCATGGATGAGAAGTCCCCACACATTGTGAATTGACCCCCTCCATGGATGAGAAGTCCCCACATTGTGATTTGCCCTCACATGGATGAGAAGTCCCCACACATTGTGATTGGGCCCCACCTCAATGGATGAGAATCCCACACATGTGATTGACCCATCTGCTATGGATGCAGAACCCCCACATATTGAGTGACCCCCTTCATAGATGAAAGGCCACCACATATTGTGAGTGACCCCCTTCATAGAAGAGAAGTCCCCACATATTGTGAATGAGACCCCACCATGGATGAGAAGTCCCCACTTGAGTGATGTCGAGGTTTTACTTTTAACACAAGACTTGTGGCAGTCGCTTTGCTTTTTCAGACAATCCTTCTTCCTGATGCCCCATGCCATCTAAAGGAGGCTGAATTATCTACGGTGAAATGCTTATAATTGTACTATGGAAGCATAAAAACATGACTAAAATATCTAAAAACACCGAAGCCGCAAAACTTACAAAAAACTAAATTTATGACGTCTCAAGACTCTGGCTCTGACTGCATCTCCTCTTCCAGAATTAAAAAGAACAGTGCCTCTCAAGCTGGTATATTTTCCAATGCTTCAAAGTTTATTCCGTCCATCCCCCAGCACAATGTTTCGGTACGCAGACCTTTATCAAGTGCATGTTTCGGTACGCAGACCTTTATCAAGTGCAATGCACTTGATAAAGGTCTGCGTGCCGAAACGTTGTGCTGGAGGATGGACGGAATAAACTTTGAAGCATTGGAAAATATACCAGCTTGAGAGGCGCTGTTCTTTTTTCTTCTGTATGTATATGTCCAGGTGGGTCTCCCTGGCTGAATACGTGCATCTCACTATCTGGGGTTCGGTGAGCTCCTACTTCATGGGGTGCTGTGGACATTCCTTTTCTTGCATCTCCTCTTCCTTCTGCTATCTCTAACACTAAGGGAGAGCAGAGCGAGCCATCAGAACCAGGTCCTCTGGCTGATTTGAACACCACCTTTAATTTCTCTTCAGCGCCATCACATGGGAAATTTAACATTAAACAGCACAGCTGTGGAGTCAGGGAAATTAAAGAGTCAGATGTTTGGCTTACTAAGTCCAGCTCCGCACCCTTGTTGAACAGTATCCATTCACAAGTGCACCAACATCACAAAGCACTCACTGATCTCAGGGATCTCCTTCCCTGGAGGGATATCTGGCTAGTCCCGTTGGTCTCCCGTTGTCACACATGCCGATGCTGGCCGCCCAGCGGGAGACCAACGATGGAAAAATGGTCCTGGCCATTTACCAGCGATCTGATCGCTGGTCGTTGGTACATGTCGCACTCGGCGGCTTCACCTTGAGGTCGCTGCAACGTCACAAATCCGGTGACGTTGCAACGATATCGTTCGTGATATCGGTGCATGTCTCAAACACGGGACTAGCCAGATATCCCTCCAGGGAAGGAGATCCCTGAGATTAGTGAGTGATAATTCAGCCACAAGTCTTGTGTTCAATGGGGTGAATGACATTACTGAAATCTCACAATTTTTGCTAGTGCTGTTGTATAAAGCAGCTTTAATTTGCACAAATAAATGCAAGATGTGAACATAGTGCAAGGATTCAGAAGTTTACAATCACATGGAGCAGCTTCAGACTTGTCAGACCGGACTACCCTCTTTAATAACTGATTTCCACTCTGTCCAGAGGATAAGAATCCCCCAATATTAGATTGGATTTAGGTGACCTTTTTGTAGGCCTGGATTACTGTCCTTCCTCACAATGTAAATCTGTGAGGTCCAAATCGCTGTCTCCTTCTTGCAGATCCTGTCTACAAGGAATACAGTATATACATATTTTTGCTTTCGTCCCCATTGGTTTGTGCCTTTTATTTATCAGTGTCTTCATTTTTTTTACAGTTCTACCTTCAAGACACTAAGAGCAGTAATGGTACCTTCATAAACAGCCAGAGGTTGAGTCGAGGGTCGGAGGAGAGCCCGCCATGCGAGATCCTATCGGGGGACATCATTCAGTTTGGGGTCGATGTCACAGAAAACACCAGGAAAGGTATGTGACGATCGGACCGGTTGTAGTGTGGAATATTTACAGCTCCTGAAAGTGAATGACTAAACTGCGTCCGCAGAGTCTGGTGTGTGAATTGTGACGTGATGGCGGAGAATCAGCAGGGTGTGCCCCACATCCTTCTAACAAACCTCATAGGTTTTCTCCGATTGTAGGACGTTTAGCATTTTGGAGACCGTTTTACGTTCCCTCGAGGTTGGAGTTCTGCACTTAGAGGTGACAGTTTGTCATATGTTCACTCCAGGGTAATGTGAGATCCTACTACGGCGTATGTAATGGACACCGGCCGGCATCTGGCGCCATATCTGAAGCAGCCGGAGAGCTGGCGGGCACCTGCTCTATATTACATGCCGAGGAGTGGACCTAATACAAACTCATTTGTGTGTGAGAAAAGGCATCAGCCTAGAAGAGTCATTTACCATTTTGTGATTAAAAGCGTTATTGTTTCTCTCTTTACTATATTGATGCATATTAATATTTTCTTTTGCGTATTCTTTCCTGCAGTGACCCATGGTTGTATAGTGTCTACAGTAAAGCTATTTTTGCCAGATGGATTAGAGGCAAGACGACGGTCAGAGTAAGTGTCTGATGGTGCTATAAAACGTTTGTTGAAGGTCTAAGCAGGGATGTGCTCTTCTTCTCACCGGTGTACATATTTTTATTTTACAGTGATCCTTTATGTTCCTTTCTCTGTAGACATAATAATGGCTTCCCATCCTGCTAATCAGGGAAGGAGCAGAGTCTGTGGTTGCTTATTATTGTAGATGTGATGTTTTGGTGTTACTAAGGCGGCCGTCACACACACAGATATCGTGAGCAATATCGTTAGCGATCACGTGCACGCGCGATCACTAACGATATCGCTCACATCGCTGGTGAGCTGTCACACAGACAGACTCACCAGCGATGTTGAGCAGCGAGATCGCTGGTAACTATGGTACACATCGAGTTACTAGGCGCCGCGCGCCGCTTAGTAACCAGACGTTTACCATAGATACCATCTCCCAGCATAGGCTCAGCCGCTGGGAGATTGTTCATCGTGGTGTCACACACCACGATGAAGCAGATTGAACAAGCGTTTATCGCTAGATATGAGGTCCTGCTCTCATATCTTCGATCTAGCGATCAAGCGATTTTACACTGTAAAATCGCTTGATTGCACGTAACGATGCACAAACGATATCGCTTAAGCGATCAAAAAGCAGGTCACTTAAACGATATCGTTCAAGATATTGCACCGTGTGACGGCCGCCTAAGGGCCACGTCACACACACAGGTATCTGTGCAGATATTGTTCGCAGATCTCTGGTTGCAGTGAAATCATGGACACAATGTTCCATTTGTACACAGCAACAAAATGGGACAATCTGTCCATGATTTCACTGCAACCAGAGATCTGCGAACAATATCTGCACAGATATCTGTTTGTGTGACGTGGCCCTAAAGCTGGAAACACACTGTCCGTGTGATATATAAGATGTCACTTGGACGAGTGTCTGATCATTAACCCTGAACGACCTCTCCCCGTCAGGACAGGGAGTGTGGAGTGGCTGACAGCGAGAGGTCGTTCAGGGTTAATGATCCGACACTCGTCCAAGTGACTCGTATATCACACGGACAGTGTGTTTCCAGCCTAATAGGCAGTGTATAGAAGAAGGTTTGGACTGGCCCACCGGTGGACCCTGTCCTCATCATCTTTTGGCACCATATAAATCAGCGTTGTGTGCACTGCTCTCCCTGGTTGCGCTGAACCCCCCCCAAATTGAATGGTTATGTGTGCAGTTGGTTCTTCATCAGGATCTTGCATCTGCGCCACCTCTGCCTTTTATTATGTGGTCTACTGCGCCCTGCAGTGCATTAGCATTGGTAAGTATGGCTGGTTTTCTATGTGTTGATACTGGAGCTTCACCGATGACAGATGGAGAAGCCTCACCCCCCACCTGTGACCTCCATTTAACTGGCACTCACAGACCATCATACAGAAATACCTACATTCGACTTCAGTTGCATTTACCCTGCAAGGTTACGTTCACACACAACTTTTTGGAGCATTTTTTTCCCCTGCAGCTAAATCCTGCTCTTTTTAGCTCTAATAATGCAGGGTTTGCTAAATTTTTTTTTTTTTTTTTTTGGTTCAGATCACACATGTAATTTTTTATGCACTTGTTTAAGAAAGTTATATTCTCCAATGAAAACACAGCAAATCCTGCAAATTATAAAAAAAACACTGCAGTGCAAACATTCAGGAATGTCAGGAAAAAGCAATCCAAGCGGTGTGAGGTAGCGCCCCCTGGGGGACTCGATTGACAGTGTTAGTGACACCAACCAACCACATCTTTCTTAACACAAAACAGGGTTTTATTAATTTTCGTCATAAATCTCCCATTACTCACATCACACAGACAGTTTACACATCATATTTTCATCAACAGAACATTAAGGAGTCCCACACCGACCCTTACAGACCTCAGTCTGGTTCTAATGGCGGCTATGCCTGCATGGCATTATTCGCATGGGATCTCATACATGGCAGTTTTACATAAACCCGTATGAGTCACACATGAAACATCATATCCAGTATTTCCATTATCTTATACATCATGCATGGCACTTTTGCATAAATCCTTATGATGCACACTCAGTCAACAGGACCATATCACAACCTAATAGTCAGTCCCAATGGCGGTTACTGCCGCCTGGCCTTCATTCACATAAGACAACATACATGGCATTTTTACATAGACCATTATGCTTTACACATGAACCATCACACACAGTCAACAGGACCATATCATGACCTAGCAGTCGGTCCCAATGGCGGTCACGGCTGCCTGGCCTTCATGTGCTCCACTCATCACAGGGCCCTCTCACGCCCACACAGTTCTGCATGGACTACAGTCCTCTCACACCCATACATACAGTCAACAGACTCCATACAGCTCAGAGGGACAGACGTCTCCCACATAGAGAGCCCAGCTTCCAGCCTCGTCCCAGTGGGACAGGGACCCCCTCTGCCTCACATCCTGGAGGTCATGTCTGGTCTGCCTCCCATCTCCAGTCTCTCTCACACAGCACTAGGCAGCTTCTTATCCTGGCTGCCACACCCACACCTGCAACACAGTGAGTCAATCAGCACATCTCACTCAAAGTACCGTCACACAGGGACATATCGCCGGCGATGTTGCCGGGGATCGCGAGAGCGCGCATCCCTGACAACATCGCCGGGGAGATGTCAGACGGAGCAACTTACCAGCGATGTCGCCGGCTAGTTGCCGCGGCTATCGCTCGCTGGGTTGCCCAGCAACCCAGCGAGCGATAACTCGCAATGTTGTAGATGGGCGTAATCGCCCGCAACATTGCAGGTTGCCGCGTTACACAGGGCGATCAGGCATGATCGCCTGAGCAACATCGCCAGATTTCCCAACATTGTTGGGAAACCTGGCGATGTGACTCAGGCGATTTTTCGCCTGATTATCGCCCTGTCACACGAGGCAACTCTCCGGCGATGTCGCCGCAACCTGACCACGCCCCTCAGTTGCCGGCAACATTGCCGGCGATATCTCCCTGTGTGACGGGCCCTTCACACACACAGACCTGGGAGTAGTTAACCCTCTGTACACCAGTCAGGTCTAGCATAGCAATAACCCCTACATACCGGCTCAGATACCGTTAACCCTGTGTGCACGGCTCAAAACACATGTGATGTATACCGGCCATGAGCTCTCATGCCCTCATGCCGATTATACCTTACAGCGGGTACATGAGATTCCTGCAAACTCATAGCTTTACCAGTACTGTATAAAGCTTATTTCATGAAAAAACAAAACGCTGTATGTGAACACAACCCAAGATAATTGTGAAGGAGTGCTGTTAAAAATGCTTGTTTCACAATTATTTTGTTGTGATGATCACCTGAAGAATAAGCAGAATGGTCGTTCAGCGGGTGAAATGGTGTCTTACGCAGCACAAAAAAATAAATTAATGGTTCTCGATGCCTCGTCCTCTGCAAACACAGAGAACCGCGTCAGCCTCTGCTTTATTATGACGCTGTTGAATAATATATGGAAATAAACTCTATCCAGGAATTGAACACTGAAGTGTTTGTCATGAAGAATTACATCAGTGTTTAATAGTAAACGTCCTTATGTTAATCCAACAGATTGGAGGAGCCACAGCAGCAATGGTGCCGACACTCGCGCTCCTAATCATCGCATTTTCCTCTCTTCCTTCCTCACGTTTCCTCGTTGTGATTTGCACCATTCAGTAGTAATCTATACAATGCAGAAGGCTGAGGTTTCAGGGCTGCGGTAGCCATATCAGCGCTCGTTACCATCAGGAAGTCTCCACTCTGTACATGTCATTCACTAATGAATCTTCTCCAGTTATTGTGGCTGTTTTCAGCCTTCCTCTCCGATTATAGGAAGCGACACTTAAACAAGTTCATGTTCTCAGCATTCACTCGGACAAAGTGATGAATCGAGTTTTCCAAAGTTTTCTGCTTAATAATTATCCCTGAACTGTATGCAAATATCTTCCACTCGTCATCTCAGGAATACTGGACAAAGTCTAAGGGCCCTTTCACATCAGCGTTTTTTTCAAATCGCGGCAGATGCGGTGAAAAAAAACGCATCTGCCGCGATTACCGCATACTGGCTGCACTTGCGGCACGGTTGCGGCGCACGCCATACAAGGTATAGGCGGACTTGCGGCAGGTGCGGCAAGTGCGGTTTTGGCACTTGCGGCAGGTGCGGCCGCGAAAAAAACGCGGCTGACAGCATTTTTTTTTCGCGGCCGCACCTGCCGCAAGTGCCAAAACCGCACTTGCCGCAAGTCCGCCTATACCTTGTATGGCGTTTACCGCAACCGTGCCGCAAGTGCAGCAGGTATGCGGTAATCGCGGCAGATGCGGTTTTTTCACCGCATCTGCCGCGATTTGAAAAAAAACGCTGATGTGAAAGGGCCCTAAGCAAGTTGTACTTGTCGTGGTTGTACCTATGTGTGCATCCGATCTTCACTCATTCCCACCATACCTGGCTTGTACACTCTGTGTGTTGAAGGGAACATGTCTCTAAATCCTATTAAAGGAGTTGTCAACTACTTGGCTAACCCTTTTCTCAAGCCCTATGTTTTCCCCCTGGTAAAATAATAACACTTATACTCCCTGGTGATAAGTTCTTTTTAAAGGGGCTACAGCAGCATAGTTATCTTGGCATCTCATTTATCAGGCACAGTGCTTCTTCTAGATACTTTGTCCACTATCAAAGCTCAGACCCTTTACTCTGAATGGAACAAAGATTTAGGGAGCCGGATGGATGGATGAATGCAGCGATGGAAAGATGGAGGGGGTGCAGCGGTGGATGGTGGGATGGATGCAGCGGTGGATGGTGGGATGGATGCAGCGGTGGATGGTGGGATGGGTGCAGCGGTGGATGGTGGGATGGGTGCAGCGGTGGATGGTGGGATGGGTGCAGCGGTGGATGGTGGGATGGGTGCAGTGGTGGATGGTGGGATGGGTGCAGCGGTGGATGGTGGGATGGGTGCAGCGGTGGATGGTGGGATGGGTGCAGCGGTGGATGGTGGGATGGGTGCAGCGGTGGATGGTGGGATGGGTGCAGCGGTGGATGGAGTCATGGGTGCAGCGGTGGATGGAGTCATGGGTGCAGCGGTGGATGGAGTCATGGGTGCAGCGGTGGATGGAGTCATGGGTGCAGCGGTGGATGGAGTCATGGGTGCAGCGGTGGATGGAGGGAGGGATGCAGCGATGAATATATTGCCCCTATACTTTTCTCATTGGATGGCAGATTTGCTTTTCCGTTCTCTTATAGAGGATAGTGTTTATTCTAGAATATTGCATCATTCTAGTTCTAAGTCAAAGGGGAATCTGCCAAAACCAAAAGTGATTTGTACTTACAGATATAGGAGTAATTTGCAGGTGATCAGCATGTTGTCAGCTCTGGCATCTATATTGGCTCAGTGGGAGAAAATGACGTTGTGTCCTTCCTTGAAGTCATCAGGGAGGCACTGAGGGCTTATAGTCGCTGCTCAGTACTTGGTGAGTGCGCTGTGATCACTCACAGGTAAATTGAGCACACAGTGTTCACTCCCCGGCAACGTGATCAAGCGCCTACTCTTCACACTCGCTGCGATATGGGCTGTCAATCAATGTGTCGGGGAGTCATTACTGCACGGTGATTAACAGATCCCTGCACTTGGTGACTGATATAACGTCATTTACTCCATGTAGCTGCTGCTCCAGTTAGCTCACCAGGCAGGATTTAAACCCAATTTACATGCTGATTACTGCTATAACTGCAGGTAAGTAAAGGGAACCTGTTGCTTCCAAAAACAAAATCTACGTCATTTAACTACATTGACCTGAAAAACAGCCTGCATTACAGTTTGAGCTGCATTCTTTAGTTATTCAGTCCTCCAAACTGTAATCTCTGCATAAGACTTGCACTCTTCCATTCTTAGAAGGTGACATTTACACCAGCCACATGCAGTAGTAACCTAATGTGAGATAACCTTCCTGACTCCTGACAGACGTTCAGCCAAATTAGAGAAGGCGTTACTGTTGGCAGAATCATGAATGCAGCTCTGGAGCACATCACAGAATCCGAACCTTCTACATTTACTCTTCTCCTCCAGTCTTGTTATATTCTGTATAGGAATTATACAATAGTGCGCAGTGGAGGATCTGCAGACATTTACCTCTTTCCACCTTCTTGCTCCACCAGGTTTATAGCTGTTGTACACCTGCAGCTGTCTGATCATTAACCTGCCAGTGCAGAGTTCTGCTGCCTCTACAGCTTTTGCGTTCTGTAAAGGGGAACTGTGCGAAATACGTAGTCGAACAACGCAGTCAGCTGATTGTTATCTCTGTCCTCAATCATAGTCTTCTCATGGGAAAGTGACTTTCAGAGCTGTCCTCTACTGTACTGGAGCGCTCGTCACGGGGCAAATAATCGCTGTCTCTTTAAGTGCAGACAGATTTTAATTCCCCTAATGGGAACGTATGTCAATCAGTTCTCTTCAAATCAGTAGCTTGTGGGAAGGGGGGTGGAAGAGGTTCACTGTCGCGTTCTATCCTCTAATTAGTGTAAAGTTTGAGCTTGATGTATTGATTTTACTTTTTTAAAAGAAATTGGGAAAGTTAGCATTCAATTTTATATCTTACTCCGTCCTTTGGACAGAAAACCTGTAGAGACGTCTGATCCTGCTGTCCTCACCCCTACCTACAAAAAAGTGCGTTAGGTGCCAATACAGGACTTAAAATGCCCAGGAACAGTCTTGATTCTCATACTGTGTAATTTGTCTTTCACTCCATTTCAATGGGTGGCTTCATGTTTGCAGCATTCTACCAGCATGATAGGTGCTGTGACCTCTTTTCTCATGTCTTATCATGAATTGTGCCTGTCATTGTCAGTTTCCGCTTTGTCCTGTGCTACTCTTTACAATTTGAAGACCCCATTTCCAGGTAGACCCCTAATGCTTTCCTGATGGCAGATTTTGAGATCAGGCATGTTGATTTTTTTGCTCCTGCTTCCAAAGGACTGTTCCCCTCCCCTTACACCCTTACAACATACTGGGAGTGCGTGTGTATAACAGTCAGGAGGAATAGCTGAAGGCCAAACCAGCAATCAGCCAGCAGCAATTTAAGGTGTTTGACCACCCTGTCCACACTTATTGGGGTGCTGGCTTTTTTGAGGGGGTGAGAATAAAACACGGATACAGCATATTACACCAACAGTTAATTGGGGGTCCCAATTATGTTCAATGGGGTTGCTAAATACTTTTGTTTTTTTCCTTTTTGCTTATGGTCACTTTATTTAGAGGGGGCCGTTGACTTCAAGTGCACGGAGAATACCAGCTGTGCACTTGCAGGCCTAATTAGCATAATAATAAAAACTGCATTTTTGTGCAGTGGATGATGTTGTAGTTGACGCCTCTTGTATTTCACTACGTGCACAGGGAAGGGTTACTGACTCCTTTAAATAGCAGGTTTCTTGAAAATATAACCTCGCCTTTGTGCTCCTGAGTATCCCTGTTGTCCTGCTGCGGTGAATTTGTCTCGTTGAAGCACCTTATGTGGGTTTTCAGGTAAAAGTGGGGACTTTGTTGTTGTAGTCACCACTGTCGGCTTTGGAGGCTTTTTGTCAATTTTGGTCACCAAGTGAAGAGAGCATAAAATGTATAAAAACACTTTGTGTAAATTCTGCCTTTTGGGCGCTGATGCAAGGTACCAATGCTGGTGATGCCAACATGACGGCCCATGGAGAAGCTGGCAACAAAGCCTCCGCTGATGGCAGAACGTCTGTAGAAGCAGCTATAAAACATGGCAGAACCTGTAACTTCATTAAGATCTGCTTGTATTTGGATGCCAAATGTGTAATTTACTTGCACCTTAGTGATTAAGTGGTGCACACCTCTGACGCATTGCTGGGATAGCTGGAGGGTTTCCAGAATTTAGAAAAAGGCTAAACCCCCATAAATCTCGATACTTGTATGGGGACGCACCCGCACCTCTGTGCTCGCTGATGTATTTTCCATAGTTTTGTCCCCAGACTCTGGGTGTGTCCGCCATGGATGTGGTACACAAGTTGTTAGGACACAGGTGGCGCGGCACCAGCGAGGGAAAAAGTTTTTGGTCCCTCAACCATCTTCTTTTTGGAAATTTTTATTTAAAAGGCTAAATTAATTTTTAGTAGGTTGGAAATTACCAGGAAAGTCCCCACTGCTCCAGGTGTCTGGTGTCCTCAGTGCTACAGCCAATCAGTGAGCAGAGCAGCTTGGGCAGAGCCGCTTATTGGCTACAGTGCTGTCAGTGTCATGACCACAGACCCCTGGACCAGGGGAGAGGGAGGAATGTTTTTTTTATTTTTTTTAAACACCTTCTTTAAAGGGATCCTGTCACCCCCAAAACACCTCTAAAGCTATTAAAAGCTGTCCCTAGAGCATAGTAACACTTACCCTACACTCCTTTTAGCTCCTAAATGCACCAAGTGACATTAAAGATAAATGTTATTACAGTACCTCATTATGGATGATAATGAGTGACTATGCTATTCATAGTCACCCTGGCAGGCGCTCCCTCTTCATGATATCACGCCTCCATAGGCGTGATCTTCTAATCAGATTAAAATGCGCGCCTCCCTGCTGTGTCCTATGGTAGCCGGACCGCTGCAGTGTGCGGCTGGGTGACGCGAATCGCGTCATTTCGGGCGCCGGGTGACGTAGTACACCCGCGCCGCTGTTGGCTTCAAGACCCGCACTGCGCATGCGCATTGCGCGTTTTGAAGCTAACAGCGGCACGGGTGTACTACGTCACCCTGCGCCGGAAATGACGCGATTCGCGTCACCCAGCCCCACTACAGGCCGGCCGAGACAGCACAGAGCGAGGAGGCGCGCATTTTAATCTGATTAGAAGATCACGCCTATGGAGGCGTGATATCATGAAGGGGGAGAGCCTGCCAGGGTGACTATGAATAGCATAGTCACTCATTATCATCCCTAATGAGGTACTGTAATAACATTTATCTTCAATTTCACTTGCTGCATTTAGGAGCTAAAAGGAGTGTAGGGTAAGTGTTACTATGCTCTAGGGACAGCTTTTAATAGCTTTAGAGGTGTTTTGGGGGTGACACATCCAGCCGGGCTTAAAGGGATCCTATCTCACATGTCCGATCCCTGGCATTTTCTGGTCGTCATAATGGGAGACCCAGACAATGGGGTTTAGGGCTCTGCCCTCCGGAGGTCACACTAGGTACTACAAGTTTGTAGACACCGCCTCATCCGCTTATAAACCCCTACCGCAGGGAACATCCTCAGTTTTTAACTTAGTGTGCTCGGAGGATCACGCTTTGCTTGCACTTCACTGCATTCTCACAACTTACGTGATGGCGTCTGAAGACAAGGTAATGTGGTCCTAGTCGGGACCTGTGACAGCCTCCCCGCTCACCCTTAGTGGCACACGCTGGTGGAGGTACCGGAGGGCCTAGAGCCTGGACACTTTGTGTTCTCCCGGTACGCTGTCATGCTCCTTTCCATCCCTCTCTGGGGGGCTCTGGAGAGTGGGAGATGGGAGCCTTGCACAGCTCCGCTCCGTCCGAGGCCTCCCTAAATGGTGCTTACAGACCGGACTGGAGCCAGCCCAGTCCGAGGCCTCCCTAAATGGTGCTTACACTCCGGACTGGTGCTGAACCCCCGTCCGAGGCCTCCCTAATGGTGCTTACAGACCGGACCGGCACTGAGGCACTCTGTGTCTCCTGTGTGCCTGGGGGTAGTGTCGGTCACTTTATGTGGCCTGACACTCAGACCGCGCGTTACCCTCGGGTCCGCGGATCTGCGGGTGTACCCTGTGCTGGGGTCACCCTGGCTGACCGCCCTGTGTATCGCAGGGGCTGAGGCCATAGACTGCTTATGTGTGTTTGTACAGTCAGTCTGTGTGTGGTGTATCTCACACTAATTCCGCGCTGCGGGCTCCGGCGCCTTCATGCTGAGGCTGCCTGGAGGATGGGAAGCTGCCCGTGCGGTGACGTCATCGATGGGCGTGTGTGTGTGTTTCCCGCGTGCTTTTCGGCGCCGCCCACAGTTTCTCTGTCGGCGGCCATCTTTCCCCTTACTCCCTGATGGGATCTGTCTGCAGCGTGCGTCTGCACTCTACGGGGAGACCGGAAACGCTCACGGAGGTCACACACACACACCGCTTCCTCCTACCGCTTTGCTGCGGTCGGTAAGCCACCGGGATTCCCGGTTTTTGTCTGCAATTTGGCTTAATTTCCCCTACTGTGGCGATGTCCTCAGTTGGGAAGCGTGCTGCTAAGGCGGCAGAGGCCACCATTACTTGTGCTACATGCAATGGTACACTGGTGGAGGGGTCCTGCAATAACTGCGGACGCCCAGAGGCCCGGACTGCCGCTACTGAATCAGCAGCTCCGGTGCTGTACCCTGCGGTCCAGGTGGTCCCGGGGCCATGGGAAACTCAGAATAAGATTAATGAATCTCTGTTGTCCCAGCTGTCCTCCATGTCGCAATCTCTGGAGGCACTTAATAGGAGACTGGACAGCCCAGCTACTCCTTCCAGTTACCCCCGGGTGTCTCCCTCTTCTGCTGTGAGACCCCTTAAGCGGGCTCGTCGTGAGGATTCACCCGAGCTCCATACTCTCTCTGAGGAGGAGCGTTCCTCTGATGGTGAGGAAGATGATGGGGGTTCGACTCTCGGGTCTGTATCAGTGTCTGAACCACCGGACGGGGTGGAGGATTTGGTATCCTCTATCAACGAGACCTTACGTCTCGTGACACCCCCTGAGGAGGTGACTGTACACCCGAAGGAGGTCTATCAATGGCTGCGGCCGGAGGCTAGACCAAGTGGCTCCTTCATGGACCACACCAACTTTGGAAGGGTGGTTAGGGCACCCAGGTTACATCCTGGGCGGCGTTATGTCCGAAAACCAAAGGACAATCGCTTCCCCTTCCCCCAGGAGGTGCTTCAGGAGTGGTCGCAGTCCCCGAAGGTGGACGCTTCCATGACCAGGATTGCTGCACGCTCCCTATTTTCTGCCTCTGATAGCTCCTCGTTGAAGGATGCGACTGATAGACAGGTCGAGCAACTCGCCAAGTCTTCCTATGAGGCTGTGGGGACTTCATTTGCCCCCAATTTTGCCGCGGTTTGGACCTTACAAGCAATTACTACCTGCTTGGATGGTATCATTGACCTGGCAAGGTCCAGTCCAGAGGTCATGGCGCTTACCGAGAGGGCAAAAGCCTATGCGGACTACGCCAAGACGGCGTCTCTGGAAACTGCCACTCGCTCAGCTGTGGCCTCGGCCAATGCTATTGCGATTCGCAGGTTGTTGTGGCTGCGTCTCTGGGACTCAGATGCCACATCTAAGAATATTTTGCAGAATCTTCCATTTGCTGGTGACAGGCTGTTTGGCACTGAACTGGACAAGCTGATAAAGGATTCTGCTGAGTCTAAGATACCGCAGAATAAGCCTAAGCCACGGTATACTGTGAAAAGGAACCCAAAGCAGTGGTCCTTTCGTTCCAGCTCGCAGTCATCAGCATCGTCCGCTCGTACGGACCGAGGGGGCAAGCCCGCTTCTCAGTGGCGCGCTAAGAGTCGTCCCAAGAAGCTGGCGGGGGCAGCAGCTGCCACCCCCAAACCCGCCTCTACATGACTCGCTCTGCCTTCCTGCCTCCCCACAGGTGGGGGGCCGCTTGTCTCGCTTTCAGGACAAGTGGCTTCTTCACGTTCAAGATCAGTGGGTTCGAGACGTGGTCTCGCGAGGTTACAGGATAGAGCTGACGTCAAAACCTATACACCGATTCCATCGGTCGGTCCCATCACCAGACAAGGCTCAGGCTTTTTACCTGGTGTTGGAGGGTCTCCGCAGGGACGGAGTGGTGGTTCCGGTGCCTTCCGGAGAGAGGTTCAGGGGGTTTTACTCCAACCTCTTTATCGTCCCAAAGAAGGACGGCTCCTTCCGTCCGGTTCTGGACCTGAAGTTGTTCAACCGTCACGTGCTGGTTCGGAAGTTCCGTATGGAGTCGCTGCGCTCCGTGATCGCGGCTGTGTCACAAGGGGACTTCCTAGCGTCCATAGATATCAGAGACGCTTACCTTCACGTGCCCATTGCACCGGCTCACCAGCGTTGGTTGAGATTTGCAGTGGGGGAGGAACACTTCCAATTTGTGGCGCTGCCGTTCGGGTTGGCCTCGGCACCGCGGGTGTTCACAAAAGTGATGGCCTCCATGATGGCTCTCCTGCACGTGCAGGGCCATGCCGTCATCCCCTATTTAGACGACCTGCTGGTCAGGGCGCCATCGGAACACCTCTGTCAAGGGAGCCTGGATGTGACCATGCGGTCTCTGGAACAGTTCGGTTGGCTCCTCAATATTCAGAAGTCAACGTTAGTTCCGACCCAGTCTTTGACATATTTGGGCATGGACTTCAACACGGCCTCAGCCCTGGTGTCTCTGCCACGACCCAAACAGATGGCGATCCAATCAGGAGTGCAAGCAGTCCTCCTGTCACCACAATCATCCCTTCGGGTGTTGATGAAGCTGGTGGGACGCATGGTGGCGGCGATAGAGGCGGTGCCTTTTGCACAATTTCGCCTCCGTCCTCTACAGCTGGAGATTCTCCGCAGGTGGGACAAGAGGACGATCTCGCTGAATCGGCTGGTGACTCTTTCCCAACCGACCAGAGATTCCCTGCAGTGGTGGCTACAACCGCATCACTTGTCTCGGGGCCGGTCCTTCATAAAACCGTCTTGGTTAGTGGTGACCACCGACGCCAGTCTGAAGGGCTGGGGAGCGGTGTTCTTACACCACAGGGCCCAAGGCTTCTGGACTCAGTCGGAGTCGGCGTTGCAGATCAACGTGCTGGAGATCAAGGCGGTATACCTGGCACTCCTGGCTTTTCAGAGATTCCTCTCAGGACAACCCATTCGGGTTCAGTCCGACAATGCGACGGCCGTCGCTTATATAAATCATCAAGGAGGAACCAGGAGTGCGGAGGCTCTGGCCGAAGTTCACCGCATCCTATCCTGGGCGGAGGACAACAACTGCCTGATCTCCGCAGTTCACATCCCAGGGGTCGAAAACTGGGAGGCCGACTATCTGAGCCGGCAGGGGATGGACGCCGGAGAGTGGTCTCTTCATCCGGATGTCTTCAGAGAAATCTGCAGCAGATGGGGCACTCCGGACGTGGATCTGATGGCCTCACGGCTGAATCATCAGGTGCCGCAATACATGGCGAGGTCATGGGACCCCCAGTCTCTGGGAGCGGACGCCCTAATCTTGACCTGGTCCAGATTCCATCTGCCGTATGTGTTCCCGCCTCTTGCTCTGATTCCCAGGGTGCTGTGGAAAATCAGGTCGGAGTGCAGGGTAGCCATTCTAGTGGCTCCAGATTGGCCCAGGAGGTCCTGGTATCCGGACCTGTGGCAACTGTCAGGCGGACACAGGTGGGCTCTTCCAGAACGCGCAGATTTACTCGCACAAGGCCCATTCTTCCACCGCAATTCCAGGGCCCTCAAATTGACTGCATGGCTCTTGAGGCCTGGCTGCTGACGTCTAGGGGTTTCTCCCCTACGGTGGTTGCCACTATGAATCGGGCTAGGAGGCCCGTGTCCAGGAAGATATACCACAGAACGTGGAAAATCTTTTTTACCTGGTGTGCCTCTGGTGGACGGTCTCCGTGGCCCCTTTCCATCCCGACGTTGTTGGCTTTCCTACAATCGGGTCTGGAGTTGGGATTATCCCTTGGCTCTCTGAAAGGTCAAGTTTCAGCACTTTCAGTGCTGTTTGACAGGCGATTGGCGCTCCTCCCGAAGGTCCGTCAATTTCTACAGGGGGTGTCGCGGGTGGTTCCACCCTACAGGAGACCTCTGGATCCCTGGGACCTTAACATGGTCCTAGCGGCATTACAGAAACCGCCGTTGGAGCCACTAAGAGACATTTCTCTTTCTCGTCTGTCACAGAAAGTGGTCTTTCTGGTGGCGATTACGTCCCTGAGGAGGGTCTCAGAATTGGCTGCACTATCGTGCAAGTCACCCTTTCTGGTGGTTCACCAAGACAAGGTGGTGTTGCGTCCTCGGCCAGAATTCTTGCCGAAGGTGGTTTCAACTTTTCACCTGAACCAGGAGATTGTTCTCCCATCATTTTGCCCCGCTCCCGTTCATCAGGTTGAACGCGACCTCCATACTCTGGATCTCGTGAGAGCTGTATGCATTTATGTGTCCAGGACCGCTTCCTTTAGGAATTCGGATTCCTTATTTGTACTCGCGACGGGTCGCTGTAAGGGGGCCGCGGCTTCGAAGTCGACCTTGGCCAGATGGATTAAGACTCCCATTCAGGAGGCTTACCGGTCATCTGGTTTGCCTCTCCCGGTGGGATTGAAGGCTCACTCTACCAGAGCTGTCGGTGCCTCCAGGGCTTTGCGACATCGAGCGTCTGCTCTACAGGTGTGTCAGGCGGCCACTTGGTCCAGCCTGCACACATTTTCTAAGCACTATATGGTGCATGCCCATGCCTCTGCGGATGCGAGTTTGGGCAGGCGGGTTCTCCAGGCGGCGGTTGCCCACCTTTAAAGGGAACCATGTATTATCCGTCTTGTTGAGGAACTCTTCCCGCCCTGGGGTATTGCTTTAGGACATCCCCATTGTCTGGGTCTCCCATTATGACGACCAGAAAAAAGAGAATTTTGTTTACGTACCGTAAATTCTTTTTTCTTTAGTCATCAATGGGAGACCCAGCACCCACCCAGTGGTTCCGTTGCATGTTTTGCACGTGTTTTCTGTTCTCTGTTGAGACAGTGTTTGCCGGGTTGTTGAACCGTCTGTGCACGGCATTCTTCCCGATGTTTCGGGTGTGGTTTATTTCCTCCTCGCAGCTTGTGGACCAAACTGAGGATGTTCCCTGCGGTAGGGGTTTATAAGCGGAGGAGGCGGTATCTACAAACTTGTAGTACCTAGTGTGACCTCCGGAGGGCAGAGCCCTAAACCCCATTGTCTGGGTCTCCCATTGATGACTAAAGAAAAAAGAATTTACGGTACGTAAACAAAATTCTCTTTTTTTGTCATATCAAAATATTTCCCTGATTATCTAATCGAGCACTATTCTACAGGATTATATAATACGTGTGCTGGAGCCCTGGATGGGATAACTTCCTGCAGAGTCACTAGGTGCGGTCCGAGGACTTGTGTAACAAATTCCATTCATAAACCTTTGTCGTTCCTCTCTGGCGCCCCCTTGAGGAATGAGATTTCATGGCTTCCTAATAACAAGGTCATTCTGCAGTTTTCACTTGTTTACTACATATCGGTATATACATGAGACCCAAGCAGAAACATAGTAATGAACAACCTCTAGTGCGCGCTACTGCTCCTCTGCTTCTACCCAATGGCAACTTTATTTTTAGTGTACATACATGTATAATTTTTATTTATATAGCACAATGATGCTGTACATGAGAAGGTTTTTTATATATATATATATATATATATATATATATATATATATATATATATATATATATATATATATATATATTATATATACACACATACATATAACTTTCATTACATAACTACCGTATATATTATTGTATAGATATATAGATGAAAAATGAAAGGCAGCACTTCCTTCCGTTCAAGTTATGTGAGTTCATTTGGTCCTAGGACTGCGACATTTCGGCATGCAGCCTTCCTCACTGCTTGAACCGTCACAGTCCTTGGACCAGATAAACCCACATAGCTTCAACTGGAGGAAGTGCTGCCTTTCATTTTTCATCTACGTACTATTACCAGAGATTGTGGTAGGAGGGCTTTGCACCTGACCTAAAGAAGTTGTGCTGTTTCGTTTTTATGTTGTTTTTTTTCTATATACACATATATACATACACATTTGAGGCCTTCTACCGTCTTGCAGGTCACTCACATTTGTGTAACCACCGGTGCATTCACCTCCAGAGTAACACGCGCACAATCTCCTAAATCAGCGGTAGCCAGTCAATCATTTACCAAACTGCACCAACTTATAGATCCCCATTCAAAAATGGGGGCTATATCATTCTTAGAAACAATGTGTCATCATAAAATAAACTCCTTTTAGGTCATTTTCTTTAACTTTCCCTAAAATTTTATTTGAAATTTTGACATTTGTTTAAGGCTGCTTTCACATCAGCCATTTTTGCCATTTGCGGTACTTGTGGTTTTGCTGTGATCCGGCAAATCTGGCACTTGCTGCAACGCAAACAAAATGCTGCTAGCAGCGTTTGTTTTGACACTCTGCAAGTGCCACACATGCCCGCAAGTCCCATAGGGAATGAATTAGGCCAAACTTTGTCTTGCTGCAAGTGATCTGTTATGCGACAGATGCGGCAAAACTGCTGGATCTGCTGAGAAACATTGATGTGAAATCCTACTTAGAATATTAGAGTAGAATCCTACTTCCCATTTTGTGCAAAAGATTTTTTGACAGTCTCATTAACATCACAGACAGGATTACAATGACTAACCCCTCTATACAGTAAATAACACAGGATCCACCATTCACAATAGGTGTTATCACAGCTCACCTCCTCCTCCTGTACAATGACTGATAACACCTCTATATAGAGTAGATAACACAGGATCCATCATTCACAATAGGTGATATCACAGCTCACCTCCTCCTCCTGTACAATGACTGATAACACCTCTATACACAGTAGATATCACAGCTCACCTCCTCCTCCTGTACAGTGACTGACTGCACCTCTATATATAGCAGATAACACAGGATACATTGACCTATACATTGGAAATACTGCTGGCATAAACATGGTGTGAACAGAGACTAAGTCTGGATTCATGCTATTTTTGTGCTTTAATGCAAATTAAAAGCTGATTTGTACATCACCAGCCAAAACCTATGAGATTTCAGAAATTTCCTGCACACAGTTGCTTTTTTCCCCTGACTGAATTGCTAACCCTAAGCTTTTGAAAACTGCAGCAGGTCAATTCAGTCAGTGTTTTTGCTGCTCTTTTCTGAAAAGAACTTTATTAAACATGTACAGTTGACCGATAAACTATATAAATTTACACCAAAAAAATGCAGCAAAAAAGCAGTGTGTGAACATGGCTTAAGAGTATGTTGGGATATGGCTTTTATTATTATTTTTTTTTTGTGCATGGAAGTAAAAACAAGACACTGGCTGCTGTCAGAGAGCTGCAGTGGATTTTTTTGCATTTTATATTTGTCATTTTTTGTGCTTGTGTTTATAGCCATTTTGTTCTCAGTGCAGTATAACTGGAATAAAATTAAATACTGAAATAATTGGCATAGTGCATGACAAACAAACACTCCACAGGTCAAAAACAGCAGGGGATAAAACTACACCATGTGATTAAGAATCTAATAATCTTGCTGTTGCTTTAAAACTCTGCGTCTTATTAGAAAAAAAAAGAAAGTATTGTGTGAAGGAGCTATTAGGCTGCCTTCAGATTTGCAGATGCCTCCGCAGCGTTTTGCGGAGGCATCTGCATGCAGACGGCAGCCCCTATGTTTATAATGGAGCGCACGGCGGTCTGCAGATGCTTGCAGACCGCCGTGCGCACCCATTCTCTCCTATATGTGATCTGTGCGCAGGCGGATGCCTGCGTACAGATCACACTCTCTCGTCCGCACCAGGGACGCGACATGTTGACACAGATCACATATAGGAGTGAATGGGTGCGCACGGCTGTCTGCAAGCATCTGCAGACCGCCGTGCGCTCCATTATAAACATAGGGGCTGCCGTCTGCATGCAGATGCTTGCAGATGCCTCCGCAAAACGCTGCGGAGGCATCTGCAAATCTGAAGGCAGCCTTAGCTTTGTATGGTGCTGGGGACCTCGGCTGGAACTGGGATTTAATGGTTAAATCTTAATTGGCTGAAAAGGACCTAAGCGGGCGATGGTCGGACCCCTGAATCAGTGCTGAATGCTGGCTTTTATAAAGGTTGTGCCAATAAGTCCAGCGCTGGATCATTGAAGACAGTGATTGGCTGCAGCGGTCACACAGGAGATCTGTGGTGGAACTGCAAGGAAGAGATGGGAATATTTTGTTCTTTGCTTATTTTAGTTCTTTTACTGCTGCTCCATTTTACTTTACAGTAGTGATGAAAACTGCTGAACACGTTCCTCAGTGTCCGTCAGTCCTAGCCCTGTGCTTCACATTGTCCGTCCGTTCTACCCTGTGCTTCACGGTGTCTGTCCGTCCTAGCCGCGTGCTTCACGGTGTCTGTCCGCCCTAGCCACGTGCTTCACGGTGTCCGATTGCCCTAGCTGCGTGCTTCACAGTGTCTGTCCGCCCTAGTCGCGTGTTTCACAGTGTCTGTCCGCCCTAGCCGCGTGTTTCACGGTGTCTGTCCGCCCTAGCCGCGTGTTTCACGGTGTCTGTCCGCCCTAGCCGCGTGTTTCACGGTGTCTGTCCGCCCTAGCCGCGTGTTTCACGGTGTCTGTCCGCCCTAGCCGCGTGTTTCACGGTGTCTGTCCGCCCTAGCCGCGTGTTTCACGGTGTCTGTCCGCCCTAGCCGCGTGTTTTACGGTGTCTGTCCGCCCTAGCCGCGTGTTTACGGTGTCTGTCCGCCCTAGCCGCGTGTTTCACGGTGTCTGTCCGCCCTAGCCGCGTGTTTTACGGTGTCTGTCGCCCTAGCCGCGTGTTTCACGGTGTCTGTCCGCCCTAGCCGCGTGTTTCACGGTGTCTGTCCGCCCTAGCCGCGTGTTTCACGGTGTCTGTCCGCCCTAGCCGCGTGTTTCACGGTGTCTGTCCGCCCTAGCCGCGTGCTTCACGGTGTCCGTCGGCCCTAGCCGCGTGCTTCACGGTGTCCGTCGGCCCTAGCCGCGTGCTTCACGGTGTCCGTCGGCCCTAGCCGCGTGCTTCACGGTGTCCGTCGGCCCTAGCCGCGTGCTTCACGGTGTCCGTCGGCCTAGCCGCGTGCTTCACGGTGTCCGTCGGCCCTAGCCGCGTGCTTCACGGTGTCCGTCGGCCCTAGCCGCGTGCTTCACGGTGTCCGTCGGCCCTAGCCGCGTGCTTCACGGTGTCCGTCGGCCCTAGCCGCGTGCTTCACGGTGTCCGTCGGCCCTAGCCGCGTGCTTCACGGTGTCCGTCGGCCCTAGCCGCGTGCTTCACGGTGTCCGTCGGCCCTAGCCGCGTGCTTCACAGTGTCAGTCGGCCCTAGCCGCGTGCTTCACGGTGTCAGTCGGCCCTATGTATGCAGCAGTGTGACGGCTGCATAGGCTGAACACAAGGTGTCTTGGAGCAAAACGATTTTGGACAAAAGAAGACGTCTTTTCACAGATTCTGGAGAGCGGCTCATTCTCATTTGCTTTAACACTTGGGCGGACGATTCGGAGACTTCTCTTTCTTTGTACAGCTTTATGCTTCTGGGGCAAATGCTTATAAATGTCCCTGTCTCATGGTCAAGTCTCAGGGGGTGTACAGCAATAAATATGTATTAGATATTGTATTATTGGCACAACAGAGTCCTTGTCTCATAGTGAGACTGGCGATAATACAATAGATTGCACTGGAGCACACAGTAAATGCTAATATTCATCCTCCTGTAGCCAAACATTATCCAAAAATGTGTCAGCGGAGAAACAGTCTGAACTGTCATTGACAGAGAATATCGGCCGATCGTTCGCTCAGGTCATCTTACTACACTCCTTTATTAGTTCATAACCAATTTGTCTTGTGACTTTTGCACTATTGTAGTCTCCAGTAATGTTCTCACACAGCTGTATCCTTCATTGGATTTATTCTTTGTCCTAAACATCTGTAGATAATTAACATTAGAGGCCTAGTCTAGGCCTATGCTTTATTGGGTTGTGGTTATGCTATATGTGTCTGTGCCATGTGTTCCAAGAAGCTTGAGTGGTTAAAGTGGTTGTCCAGTTAATCGGTGGGTGTCCCTATGCTGGGATCCACCGTGATTGGCTAATTGTGGATTTTTTTCCTCCTTCCTGGGGGATCTTTTATCTCCATTCATTATCTATAGGGCTCGATAAAACCACTTGGAGCTCTCCACAGCCACAAAGACAATGATTGCAGCATAGGTAACCCGTAGACACTGCACTCCATTCTAAGGCTATGTGCCGACTAGAAAATTGTGCTAAAGGTTTTGGGCTTCTAGAAATCTGCACCTGCAGAAAAATGGATGTGCCAATGGTGCATTTTTGAGAAGATTTTTCATGCGAATTTTGCTGCGATTTTTATTTAGCATTTGTTCACTGTTGTGAATAAGAATAAAGCTTAAAAAAAGTGTTTACAGGTGTCACAATGTGACATGGGTCTTTGTTGTATTTTTGATCACCAGCTCAGGTACAGCAGGTAGTTACAGGCTGCCACCAACACACAGCTGCCTAGTTTTACTTGGCTGGCAATCAAAAATATATTTTTTAATTATTATTTTTTTAAATAAAGAAATAATGTGGGGCTTCATCTTATTTTTGGTTGCTAGCCAGGTACAGCAGGCAGGTATGGACTGCCACCCACCCCCAGCTGCCTAGTTGTACCTGACTGGTAATCAATGTCTATTAGAATCACTGCACACATACACTTAAGGAGTTTTTTGCACCATACCCCAGCACCTATCGTGTGCTAGCCATTAAATCTCATACTATGACTGGTAATCAAAACACAGCGGAGCCCTTTTTTTAATTATGGCATGAAATTTAAAAAAACAAAACCCGCCATATGTTTTGTTTCCAGCCAGGTACAACTAGGCAGCTGGCGGCTGGAATAGTCGGTTTATAGAGGCCTAAGCATTCTGGGGCCCCCACACTGTAAATTGCAGCCCCCACTGCCCCAGAAAATGGCGCATTCATCAGAAGCACCATTTTTTGGTGCTGTACCCAGACTCTTCCAGTGGCCCTGTTGCTAGTCTAGTAAATAGTAAATAATGCATAGCACAGAAAAAAGCATTATATTAGAAAAAAAACACACACCTACCTGATTCCCATCTGCATTACTCCCACATGCCCCTCCACGATCCTCTGCGACGATCGTTGACTTCACTGCGAGAGACGAAACTGAATGACTTTCAGCTCCCGCAGTGAGTGGTGACATCACGGTCTCGGTTACCTGAGTTCAGCTATAGCGACACAGCTAAGCCCTAAACTCAGGTGAACTTTCCCACCTCACACGTGACCAGAAACTCACTAGTTTCAGGTCCCTCTGTGAAACAGAAAGCTCACCTCAGGTCAAAGAGCCATGTCGCTCAAGATGAACTTGGGTGGCTGAGACCATGATGTCACCACTCACTGCGGGAGCCGAAAGTCATTCAGTTTCAGGTCTTGTAGTGATCGGTCATCTCTGAGGATTGTGGAGGGGTATGTTGGTTTAATAAAGATAGGAATGAGGTATGTGTCAGTAGTTTTTGTCCGAATAAAATGCTTTGTGTTGTGTATTATTTTCTATTTACTAGAGATTTATAATTGGCAGGTCTAACATTGGATCAACATCATGAATCTCATGCTTAGTGCCAGTTGGCAATATTCAGCTGGCATCAACCTCTTTATAACCCAGTCTGCCACCGCCACAGAGCAACTGGAAGGGTCGGGTATATCATCAGAAAATGGCAATACAATGAATGCGCCAGGAGGAATTAGAGAGGGGACACAGAGTGCTTTTGCTTCCCTAGGCTGAGGATTCCAGCATCTAGCTTCATAATTGTAGTGGGCTGGAAACCCGAAATACAGCAAAGCTCCACGTAATTTTTTTTTTCCTGCTATTTTTATTTCAAGAAATAATGCTGTATTTTTATTACCAGGCAGGAAAAAAAAATAGATAGCTGGCGGTTGGTGGCAGTCTGTACCTGGCTGGTGACCAAAAATACAGTAGCGCCCATGTCATCAACACAAGATAAACTCACTAAATACACAGCAAATACTCACTGTGTGAATACTACTGCATATCTGCTGCGTATTTAGAGTTAACATTGAAGTCTAAGGGCCACTTTACACGCCACCACTGCGTGGTAGCAACTGCCTGGCAATGGGGATAATTGTGCCTGTTGCCATGAAATTGCTATGAAATGGCGGCGTGTAAATAGCGAAATTTCCTCCGGTGTCCTGCAGTTGACTCAGATACCTGTTGCTGAGCCGTGCTCAAAAACTGAAGGCAACACAAAGGGTGAATTGCCCTGGTAGTGGCGTCTAAACGGGGAACAGGCATGGAATTTGCGTCACCTACTGATTTCCCCGGGGCGTGCCACAGCATGCTGGATACCGCGCCCCATCAGCGATCATTGGTGGGGGCTACTGTGTAACCATTGGCTGTCCCTTCACAGGGCGCCATATTTAAAGAGCTGTCCATTCAAAATACACATTTGCAATGGCGTCATGTATTAGCCAGCCTTCCTGTGCAAGCTGGCCAATCATGACGCTATTGCGTTGTCCAATCAGCGTATTAGCGTCACGGAATACACAACTCTGTCACGCCTATGTACTTGCGGCGCAAAAGATGTACGCCCATATTCCTATGTGGATAGCGGCGTGTGAAGTAGCAAAGGTATTCCACAGGAAGTTATCCGCAGGTATTGTCAGAACTTCCGGGCAACAAAGATACCTTCAGTTGACAACACATGGCGGCGGTACATGCGGCATCAGCGATCGGTATCCACCGTCAAAAACGTGCATGTGTGGTGGATACCTGTTGCTAGGCACAGTGGCGGCGTGTAAAGGTACCTTAAGGGTGAAAATCGTGGTAAAACCCACAGCAAAAATTGACATGCTTCAGATTTTCCTGCACTAAAAATCGTGGCAGTTCCACCGCAGGAGAACCCGCAGCATGGGCACAGGTGTTCTGCATTTCCATAGACTTTTCTGACACTAAATGGTGCTGCAGACTTGGAACAGATCTGCAGTGTTTCTGCATTAAAATCGCTGCAAAACCCACAATATAAATGCAGTGTGGGCACATTGCCTAAAATTCCCCAGAGGTCGGATCCCCCACTAATCAACACATTACTTGTCCAGTGGATTAGTACACTTGACAATCCCACTAATGAAACTTATAGAAAGTCTGGTTGGCTGCTTTTATTGTTTTAGTTATTTTTTCGACAAGTACAACTTTGTTTATGTGAACTTTAATTTGTATGGATATGAATGTTTTATGTGAGTTTTATTTCTGTGCTTGTCTGGAATATTTGCTTCAGGCGGGCACACGTGTCAGAAATGCAGGATTACGTGCCGACCAAGTAAATTGCTGATGATGTCTATAGTATGTGATCTGTGTTGGAACGTTTTATTGGGTGGTTGCATTATGAGGTTTGGACTTTATACAGAATACAGTGTATGAAGGAGCCCAATGTTTCTTATATATGGCAGTAAAAGGAAACATGGCAATTTCCTGCAGTTTGAAAGGTTAGATACTGATTATGACACTGATGGGGTCTGACACTGCACCACCAATGAGCAGTTGTTACCTGCATGGTAGCGATGTCTTTCCTTTTTGTTTACGTGTTTATTTCCCCTTTCTGAAATTACTCTCCCGTTCTCTGTTTTGTCACCTTTTTTCCACGGCAGCCTCTGATCTCTGTGACTGCTCCTTCCTTTTCTCCTTTCCCATTCTGTAACAGCTCCTTCCTCTTTCAGTTTCTGTGATGGCTCATTCCTCTTTTCCACTTTGTGACAGCTACTTTTCCTCTTTCCCTCACTGAGACAGCTCCTCTTTCCCTTTTCCTTCTGTGCAGTAGCTCCTCCTTCCCTCTCCGGCAGCTTCTCTTTCCTCTCTCCCTTTCCATGGCAGCTACTCCTTCCTCTCTCCCTTTTTGCGGCAGCTCCTCATTCCTTTCTGCGACATTTCCATTTTCCAATTTCGGCAGCAGCTTCTCCTTCCCTTTTCTGCGGCAATTTCTCCTTCCCCTCTCTATGCGGCAGCAGCTCCTTCACTTTCTGCGGCAGCTTCTTCACTCTCTGCGACTGTTCCATTTTTCCCTTTCTACGGCAGCTCCTTTTCCCCCTTATCCTTTCTGCGGCAGCTCCATTTTCCCCTTTCTATGGCAGCTCCTTTTCCCCATTTTTCTTTATGCGGCAGCTCCTCTTTCCTCCCGCCCTCTCTGCGGCAGCTCCTCTTTCCTCCCGCCCTCTCTGCAGCAGCTCCTCTTTCCTCCCGCCCTCTCTGCAGCAGCTCCTCTTTCCTCCCGCCCTCTCTGCAGCAGCTCCTCCTTCCTCCTGCCCTCTCTGCAGCAGCTCCTCCTTCCTCCCGCCCTCTCTGCTGCAGCTCCTCCTTCCTCCCGCCCTCTCTGCAGCAGCTCCTCCTTCCTCCCGCCCTCTCTGCAGCAGCTCCTCCTTCCTCCCGCCCTCTCTGCAGCAGCTCCTCCTTCCTCCCGCCCTCTCTGCAGCAGCTCCTCTTTCCTCCCGCCCTCTCTGCAGCAGCTCCTCTTTCCTCCCGCCTTCTCTGCGGCAGCTTCTTCACTCTTTGCGACTGTTCCCTTTTTCCCTTTCTACGGCAGCTCCATTTTTCCCTTTCTACGGCAGCTCCTTTTCCCCATTTTCCTTTATTCGGCAGCTCCTCCTTCCACTCTTTCTTTATGCGGCAGCTCTTCCTTCCTCCCGCCCCCTCTGCAGCAGCTCTTCCTTCCTCCCGCCCTCTCTGCAGCAGCTCCTCCTTCCTCCCGCCCCCTCTGCAGCAGCTCCTCCTTCCTCCCGCCCTCTCTGCAGCAGCTCCTCCTTCCTCCCGCCCTCTCTGAAGCAGCTCCTCCTTCCTCCCGCCCTCTCTACAGCAGATCCTCCTTCCTCCTGCCCTCTCTGCGGCCGCTCTTCCTTCCTTCCTCCCGCCCTCTCTGCGGCAGCTCCTCCTTCCTCCGTCCCTCTCTCTCTGCGGCAGCTCCTCCTTCCTCCCTCCCTCTCTCTCTGCGGCAGCTCCTCCGTCCCTCTCTCTCTGCGGCAGCTCCTCCGTCCCTCTCTCTCTGCGGCAGCTCCTCCGTCCCTCTCTCTCTGCGGCAGCTCCTCCTTCCTCGTCCCTCTCTCTCTGCGGCAGCTCCTCCTTCCTCCGTCCCTCTCTCTCTGCGGCAGCTCCTCCTTCCTCCGTCCCTCTCTCTCTGCGGCAGCTCCTCCTTCCTCCGTCCCTCTCTCTCTGCGGCAGCTCCTCCTTCCTCTGTCCCTCTCTCTCTGCGGCAGCTCCTCCTTCCTCCGTCCCTCCCTCTCTGCGGCAGCTCCTCCTTCCTCCGTCCCTCCCTCTCTGCGGCAGCTCCTCCTTCCTCGTCCCTCCCTCTCTGCGCAGCTCCTCCTTCCTCGTCCCTCCTCTCTGCGGCAGCTCCTCCTTCCTCCGTCCCTCCCTCTCTGCGGCAGCTCCTCCTTCCTCCGTCCCTCCCTCTCTGCGGCAGCTCCTCCTTTCTCCGTCCCTCCCTCTCTGCGGCAGCTCCTCCTTCCTCCGTCCCTCCCTCTCTGCGGCAGCTCCTCCTTCCTCTGTCCCTCCCTCTCTGCGGCAGCTCCTCCTTCCTCCGTCCCTCCCTCTCTGCGGCAGCTCCTCCTTCCTCCGTCCCTCCCTCTCTGCGGCAGCTCCTCCTTCCTCCGTCCTCCCTCTCTGCGGCAGCTCCTCCTTCTCCGTCCCTCCCTCTCTGCGGCAGCTCCTCCTTCCTCCTCCCTCCGTCCCTCCCTCTCTGCGGCAGCTCCTCCTTCCTCCGTCCCTCCCTCTCTGCGGCAGTCCTCCTTCCTCCGTCCCTCCCTCCGTCCCTCCCTCTCTGCGGCAGCTCCTCCTTCCTCCGTCCCTCCCTCTCTGCGGCAGCTCCTCCTTCCTCCGTCCCTCCCTCTCTGCGGCAGCTCCTCCTCCCTCCGTCCCTCCCTCTCTGCGGCAGCTCCTCCTTCCTCCGTCCCTCCCTCTCTGCGGCAGCTCCTCCTTCCTCCCTCCCTCCGTCCCTCCCTCTCTGCGGCAGCTCCTCCTCCTTTCTTCTGCCTCTTCCTCTTCTGTAATGGTCTTTTGTGTATGTTTGGTAAGTAAATTCTACTCACAGCCTGCAGGATAGGTTGTTGTACATGAATGGAAACAGAATACATATTTTCTCAGTGTAGTAAAGGGCAGCTACAGTTGACCTCTTGCTGCACTCTTCTTTTTCACACTTTCTCATCCATGACGCAGTCTTGTTACTCTAGCGCAGTAATTGCTGTATGTACACAAGCATCAGCCACTTTGGTGTGTGGCAAAGCTTTCCTTTAATCACCGAATATCCTAAAATGCTGTTATATAACAGTAGCAATCTCTGAACTCGGCATGAAAGGACTTGTTGAAAGATTGAGTGCCTCAAAAATAAGATCCACACCTTTAACCGCTTCACGCCTGCTCGGGTCGGCTGACACACAGGTGATCCCCTGGAGCTGGGAGGTGACGTGGTTAACAGTCCCATACACAGGCTGCACAGTAGCCCTGGGATCCCAGTGTGCGCCAGGGCCGGTGTGCTCTGCTCTGATTATTAAGGAGGGTAAGAAGTCCAGGGCAGAGTTAATTTCTTTCTCAGGCTGCCGCTCCCTTCCACAATCAATGTGGGTTTCCACCAAATCCAGTTAAATATTTACAGAGCTTGCAAGAAGGATTTTTGAACTATTGCTCCTTTCTTTTCCGTGTGTTTACATTCTGACTGTTCTTTTCTTCCTAGTGTCATCCAAGCTCCATTACCCAGTCCTGTCGACAAGGTAAGGAATTCATATTATACCTAATAGATCTGTTAAATGGTTTGTCTACCCCCCCGGCGATCTTGTTCATCCCTCGTCGTCATCCTTTGTCGATTGTATCTCATTGTCGTCTTGTGTACTATAGAGCCTAGTGTCTTTATGAGCCAGCGGGCTTATTATGTCAGCTGATTGACGCTGGGTATACACATGTATGTGCTGGACGTGTTGATATACATTCCATCATTTCCAGTTACATTATCACGTGTAAGATGTATTAGCTTTTCACAATGTTGTGCCCGCAGTGGTAAACCTCACAATACCTGTATCCCCCTGACAATATACGGGGCCCGATTCCCCCCCTCCCCAATGTTTTCACTCCTGATGACTCAGCCTGCCCAGGTCACTCCGTAGCAATATTCTTCGTGTTGTGATTACATTCCTCAACATTTCCATCTCCTGCATAAAAAAGCTTTTTTTCCAGGATAATAGGACAATGCCAGCTGTCAGAGCTACATGAAGGAATATTGTCATGGTGTTCTGTAGATACAGGCAGGGCAGTGTATTATTTTTGTATTGTACTTAAAGGGGCTGTCCATTACTACATAACCCCTTGTTATTAGCTCCACTGGCCAACATTAAAATACAAAAGCCTCACACTTGCCTCCCAGACTGGTGGTGTTCCAGCAATGTTGGCGGCAGTCACGGTTGACCTCTACAGCTGATCCGTGGCCACGAGGGAACACTGCACCAGGGAACAGAGCCGGTCTGGGAAGTAAGTATAAGTAAGACTTTTCTTATTTTTCTGTTGGCAGTAGAATGTCTTAAGGTATTGTCCAGTAATGGTACAAGCATTGCGCATCCTTTTTTGTTTTTGAAAGGCAGTTATGAAACTTTTTATCATCTTGGGATTATTTTTCAGCCACTGCAGTGCTGCCAAGGGTTAGAAGTCCTTCGCCTTGCTAGATCATGCCAATCCATCAGAGCTCTCTTTCCTGTCTCTAATGACTCTCTGCTCTCCCTTCCTCTTGGTGTTGAACCTCATTCAGACGTCTGTGAAACATCCTGAGTACGGACGATGGTGCTTGGAACCAACCTGAACTCAATGGCTGCGTGTATTCTTATATGGTTGTCATGTTCAGGTCAGGAGACCCGTGGCCGGTTCATGCATCGCCGTCCATACATGGATGTCTGAATGAGGCTTTAGGATAGCAACAGGGAAGTAAATGGGATTGTACAGGAGGAAAGCATTCAAGTTGCCTCACTCCATAGCATCCTTCATGAAACCACTCCAGGAATGAGGCTCTGCTGATACACGAGAGCTAGTGAAGAAGCTGCAGCCTGTGCACACCACACAGGCCAGCATGCACAGGGGTGCAACTCAGTAAATTAGAATATTATCAAAAAGTTCTTTTTTTTTTCTGTAATTCAATGCATAAAGTGAAATGCATATATGATATAGTCATTACAAGCAGAGTGATTTATTTCAAGTGTTTATTTCTTTTAATGTTGATGATTATGGCTTACAGCCAATGAAAACCCAAAGATCATTATCTCACAAAATTAAAGTAGGGAGGATGAAGGGTCTGTGAGATAAAATATGACCTAAATAGGTATCAGAGGCTTTGCCTTGTGTGGTTGTGAGCGTCACAACCACTACAAAAGCAGATCACGGCATATAGAGTAGGGAGGGTGAAGGGTAAAAAAAAACACGCTGCCGTATTCCACAAGACATCAAAGGGTGAATGTATTATTGATCAACGTGTTTCAGGGCTCCCTGTTCCCTTCCTCAGGAAAAATCAATGTCCTATTGCCATGTTTCAGGGAGCCCTGAAACGTGTTGACTAATAAATCAATATTATTATATTATATAATATTATATAATATTATTCATCCTTTGATGTCTCGTGGAATACAGCAGCGTGGTTTTGAACCCTTCATTCTCCCTACTTTAAATTTCTGATATAACAACCTTTGGGTTTTCATTGGCTGTAAGACATAATCTTCAATATTAACAGAAATAAAAACATGGAATAGATGACTCTGTAATGACTCTATATAATGTATGCATTTCAGTTTTATGTATTGAATAATTTAACTTCTTTGATATTCTAATTCATTGAGATGCCCCTGTAATTACATCCATGTGAGGCTGAAAACTGCAATGGATGTCAAAATGAATCTCTTGTTTTGGTAGCACAATTATTAATTGCATTACGGTATATTATTTCATATATGAATTGGTTTAAGATCCCAAATAACATGCTAAATAGACAACATAGGTGTCAATGCCGCTGCTTCAGTGAACGGACTGTCATATAGTACAGAATAAGTATAGCGGCACGGAATAAATGGCTCTATAATAATAATAAATAATAAAAACTCCACTTAGGATGCTCACTGGGCGGTGCAGGGACCGAGCCGAGGGTCTGCCTCCTCCATGAGTATTTTGGATGTTTACTATGTGTTAGAAAATGACCCGTGCACATTACTTTCAAGGGCATAACATGGTTACGTCAGATCAGACAGATCTAGATAATTTAAGTCCAGGCAAAAAGAAGAAATGGGGGCACCACCTTCTGGGGGGATTCCAATTTGGAGGTGATAGCGGACAAACAGAGATCACTTGGGTGCTAGCAAGACATAGTACCAATCTTGATAAAAATAGAGGAAAAAGCAGCACTCACCGAAGTAGAAGCAGGATGATTCTTTATTAGAGTTGCCAAGACATGGTGCAGGGAGGGGGCAGGGAGACCAAGTGACTACGGCACCGTTTCGGGCTCTCGCCCTTGTGACCCGTTGAAGGGCGAGAGCCCGAAACGGTGCCGTAGTCACTTGGTCTCCCTGCCCCTCCCTGCACCATGTCTTGGCAACTCTAATAAAGAATCGTCCTGCTTCTACTTCGGTGAGTGCTGCTTTTTCCTCTATTTTTATCTAGATAATTTAAGGGTGTGTTCACATCATCCATTTATAATGGGGGTTATGATGCAAACTAATAAACCCCCAACACATTGATTGGGGTAAGTGGGGATCTGATATTATTGATGGCTAGAAAATATGGAGTCAACTTTTGAGGGTTTTTTTTTTCTAGAAGGGCAAAATCAATAGCCATGTCTGAATTTGCCCTTTATTCTGTGTATCTCCTGTCCCAGGTTGCTGCTCACACTCCCAGTATGTACTCTCAGGAATTGTTCCAACTCTCTCAGTATCTACAGGTAAGAGTCACTCATTTCTTCTTTACTGTTTCATTAATGAAGGTGATGTAAATGTCATCAGACTGCTGAGCTGTCACTAAGCTGACAGTCGCTACGGGGCCGTCTAAGAAAAACCCCACGTGTACAGAAGACCGTCACCTGTTCATGGCTGATACTGGTGATGTAGATGGCTGAACTCACAAAACTACCATTGCAAAAATCTTTCTATCAGGAAGTGTGTAAATGCCACCGATGGTGATGGGGCGAACAGGACACCATCTCGAAGCCGGACAGTTCTACAAAAACCTCTACTTGAAGGGCAAACTCCTATTTATCTATTAGTTGCTTTCATGTATGCTGTCATTTTTTGAACTCTTTAGACAATGATTGACATTGTGACCCGCTTCTTTCTGCAGGAGGCCTTACATCGGGAACAGATGTTGGAACAGAAGTTGGCCACGCTTCAGAGGCTACTAGCCAATACACAGGAAGCTTCAGATACTAGTTGGCAGGTATCAGACTTCACACAAACTCTTCTATTTCTAATGTCCTGGACCGGTGACCATCATGCGGACACCTTCTCCTCCTTGTTCTGAGTTTCTTGTGTACAGGGCACACACATTTTGCTTCTCTTTGCTTCTTGTCCTCATTTCTTTTGTTATGAGACCTAATATGAAGGATTTACAGACTGAAATGACTGAATCATGTATGAACCTCAAAATTGCATTCAGTAATGTTATGTTCTGGTTCTCAGGCCTATGGCAAGTTCCTAGGAGGCCTATTTTTTTCATACCACAGTTACAAGTGATAAGTCTATGAAAAAATATTCTATGTCGCAGAAGCCCTGCCTAGTCCTTCTCTCCTCTTCCAGGCATTGTTTGTTTGCAGCAGGAGCCTCCCCCCTCTGCAGCAGGACAAAAAGCTTAGGCTTCCCCCATTGACTAAATCCTGACCCTTCAGTTTGTGAAATCCTATATATTTTCATCTTTTTTTTTTCTTAGGCTCTTATAGATGAAGACCGGCTTCTTTCACGATTAGAGGTGATGGGGAACCAGTTGCAAGCTTACTCAAAAGTGAGTTTGGATGTCTGTAGACTTTACTATTGCATCAAGATGGAAAGGAGGTTGAGAGTAGTCCACCGTTTCCTATGTTGTCCTCTGTTTGCCTTTATTGAAGTCCGTGGCTCCACCGGGGTCATTTCTCAAATTATTTTGGGGAGAAACAGAATGAAGCTCCCGATAAAGTCAAGAATGTGATCAATGCCGTGGTGTTAACCCAGCTTTACCGCTGAAAAGTTTTCTATCCCCTTATAGATCAATTCCACTGAATTGTTCTTATTCTTGAGGGAAATGCTGGTGCACATTTCATCGTTTGTTTTGATCTAAAGGACAACCTCTCCTGGTCACATATTAATATTGTTAGTCATCTGTTGACTGTAAATGTTATGGAAACATGATTCCACATAATCCGATTTTATCTTTCTCCAGAGTCAGACAGATGATGGAATTCGGAAAGAGTTAATAGCATTACAGGAGGACAAACACAACTACGAGACAACGGCCAAAGAGTCTCTAAGGCGAGTTCTTCAAGAGAAAATCGAGGTAGTGCGGAAGCTGTCTGAAGTTGAGGTGAGACCTTATTGTGACTTGTGTCATCACACAGCTTATTCTGGGGTCCGGGGGCAGCAAGCGGTCTGGGGCAGCACGTGCTCTGGGGGCGGCACGCACGCTCTGGGATCTGGGGGCGGCGCGCACTGTGGTACGGATCGGCGCGCACGCTCTGGGATCTGGAGGTGGCGCGCATGCTCTGGGATCCGGGGGCAGCGCGCACGCTTTGGGATCCGGGGGCGGCGCACACGCTCTGTGGTTCGGGGGGGGCGGCGCGCGCTCTGTGGTTCGGGGGGGCGGCGCGCACGCTCTGGGATCCAGGGGCTGCGCGCACTCTGGGTCTGGGGGCGGTGCACACGCTCTGGGATCCAGGGGCTGCGCGCACTCTGGGTCTGGGGGCGGTGCACGCTCTTGCACTGTAAGATGGCAACTTATTCCTCTAGACTCTTTACTTCTATTAAGTCAGTATCGTCTCATCACTGCTATTGAGCACATTTAAGTTGCTTTTAAATCTTAAATGGACCTATAAATTCAGTTTTTGTTTTTTTCCACCTAAAAAGGCTAGTCTGTAATTTTCAGTAATATTTATTGCCTAGGCTTGTCAGTTTTTCTGCTCCTGTATGAAGTGGGCTATTACTCAAAGCTTCACATCTCTATGTAAAGAGATGCTTTGTTATTTTTATTGAAAAATAAACAGGAACAGATGCACAAGTTGCATATTTTGGGGTTGAATGGTGCCGTGGACATTACTGCCCTGCTGCACGTGTGCATCTTTAGAATAGGACACCCTGTTGGTAATGTGCACGTCTCGGCAGATGTGCTATCATCGGCGTGGCCCTCCATACATAGGAGTAAGCGACCTCAGCCAATGGATGTGTCAATGAATCTCATGTTATGGGACGTGTCTCCATCTAATCTTCAACGTGTGAACGTGTTCTTGTGTGAATGTGTTCTGCCTGTACTGATGCTTTGTGTTTTTAGCTGTTCTGCACATGACCTTTTATTTTTCGGTTACAGAGAAGTCTCAGTAACACAGAAGATGAATGTACCCATCTGAAGGAGATGAATGAGAGGACCCAGGAGGAGTTGCGGGAGCTCGCCAACAAGTACAACGGAGCTGTGAATGAAATCAAAGATCTAACTGACAAGCTGAAGGTAATTACCCACAGGCCTGGATGTTTGAGATTTTTGGACTTTAATTTACAAAGCTTCTAACTAAGCGATCAACATAATCACTTATAGGTCACCGAAATATTAATGAAATTCTTCCATCACCCAACCCCCTAATCTTTACAGTTAGACCAGTAAAGTCATGTGAATGGTGCTATTTTCATGGCTTCACATATTGTATACCTCACTTAGTTTTTAAACATTCAGGCAAGTGAAAGAGTAATTAATTTACTTGTTAAATATATTGTTCTCAAAGGATTGACAGTGTCCAAGATCCTCAGCTTCAGTTTAGGAGCTCACCATGAATGCATAAATAACTTGCTGTGTTCTGACAGCAGTAAATAGTGACAGCGATCTCCAGAAAGATGCTCATAAAGTGACTGCAGTCAGGCAAAGTATAATGGGAATAGACTCTGAGTTTTATATTCTTAAAGAGGACCTGTGACCCCCTCCCCCGGTGCTTTCCAAACTGAAAGCTCAACTGAATGCGGCGTGTCAGCTGCATTCAGAGAAGGGGTCCCACATGTTTCTACCTGCCCTGTAAGCTGTAAAAAACACTTTATAAAGTTTAGAGATAACGAGTCCGGAGGGACTTACTCATGCAGTCCTCGCTGTTCCCAGGGGTCCTACCCACCCCCTGCCTCTTTGTGCCGCCCTGCCTCCCTATGCTGCCTCCTGCTTGTGACATCAGCGCTGGAGTCCGCCCTGCTACAGATTATGCAGTATGCATACAGCCGGGCAGGCTTGGCGCTGACGTCACGGGCAGGAGGTGGGGAGGACCCCCGGGAACAGTGATGACTCTATAATCAGTAAGTCCCTCCAGACTCGTTATCTCTAAACTTTATAAAGTGTTTTTTTTACAGCTTAGGCCGGCTTCACACCACGATTTTTGGGATCCAGATTTGGCCCCTATTATATCCCTATGGCGCCAGATGGCAGCTATTTGCCATACGTTTTGCTGTCTGTCCGTGAATCCGGAGGATTTCGTTATTTGGCCCAGTCACAGAATGGGAGCTTGCAGCATTTTTTGTGTCCGGGCAAAAATTGGACAATTCCGATCCGGTGCCCCATAACATGGGAGTCTATGGGCGCTGGGTGCTGAAAGAGCGCTGGCTGCCAAAAGCACCGCCACTGAATTTCACCACCTGGAAGCTCCCCAGCTGAAATTTCAGCCCGTAGAGAGCTCCCTCAGTCCACTATGCTGAATCTCACTCAGCAACCTTGGGACACGGATCAGAGGGCATATTTGCCCTCCAGTTCTGTTTTGTCCTGGGCTGTCAGATTCTGTTGAATGCTTCCTGCAAAACTCCGGACAGAACCTGACAGCACGAAATTGTGGTGTGAAGCTAGCCATACAAGGTGGGTAGAAACATAGGAGAACTCTTCCCTGAATGCAGCAGACACACTGCATTCAGTGGTGCTTTCAGTTTGGAAAACACCAGGGGTTTGACAGGTCCTCTTTAAAGGGTTATCTCCAAGGCCAAGTATTTTTATTCTATTTTCCCATCTAGTTTATTCCTATAATCTAAGCTATTTTCTAATAATTTGCTTTAAAAATTTTCTACAATTCATTAATGACACATCTAACAGTTAATGTTTTTTTTTGTTTTAAGTTTGTATTTCCTGATCTGATGACGACGTGTGCGAGTGTCCCATTCACAGCCTCTGCTCCTCCCTGAAACAATGTCAGTGTGACGGTGGTTTCAGGGGTGGTACTGCCAATCCTACATAGGATAGGGTCTCCAAACCTCACCCCCTCTTCATCTTGCCATCTCTTTGCAGTGCGCTGCCTTCCCACGTACTGTGGCGATCGGCCGCATATGCTAGTCCTAAGCCGGGAACTCTGCTCCCCCCTGAAACATAGCATCATATGAGTGACTTTTTCAGGGGCAGGGTTGTCACTGTTGTGTACACAAGGATTTTCAGCCCCCTTTCCACCTCCCCGCAGTGCGCTGTCTCAGCCCTCCCCAAGCAGTGTCTCTCCCCCTGTGCAATCGCACTGTCCCTGACTGAAGTCTGCTTCTGCATAGTCATTAGCGACATCATAGAAGTGTCAGTAAACCTGCAGCGCGGTAGATAAACGCCACCGCGCAAGTGATGTCGGTGGAAGTTCCCAGCTTATACTATGCATATGCGGCGGCCCAGAAGAGACCACTGATGCAGGGTGGTGCTTTACTTCTGCACCACTGGTCTCCTGCACCTCAGGTGTACTGACACTTCCATTATGTCTGCCAAACAGTCAGGGCCAGTCCAATCGCACAGGGGGCAAGACACTGTTTAGGGAGGGCTAAGACAGCGCACTGCAGGGAGATGGCAAGGATGAAGAGGGAGTCGGGTTTGTAGACCCTCATCTATATAGCATTGACAGTACCACCCCTGAAACCACCGTGACAGTGTCTCTGTTTCAGGGAGGAGCAAAGGCTGTGTAGGTGGCTGCAGCCTCTCCCCCTGCTCACGGATGTTCTTTGTGAGCATCCCAGCATGCACTGAGGCACTCACATGAAATGTCATCGGAGCAGGGAATAGAAAAAAAAAAACACCGTAGCCGTGATGGTATAGAGAGGGATGGTAGGGAATTTTTAAAGCATGTCTATTAGAAAATAGCTTAGAATATAGGAATAAATTAATTGGGAGAAAAATGCTTGGCCTTGGATGACCCTTTAAGTCTAAACAGACAAGTGGCTTGTTCCCATCCATGTAAATTACCGGAGAAAAGGGGGTGAGTAACCGTGTACAAAGAGAATTACCTCCATGTCATCCTCTGCCGCAGGCTGCGGTCACTCCTCACACTTCATCCACTCTGGAACTATTGGAAACATTGCTGTGTATGTCATTAGTAGCACTAACCCCTGGACATATAGTTTCTGTTATGAAATTTAGATTTTTTTTTGTCTATTTAGATTAAGGAAAATCCAAATCTTCATGAGTAATAGCAGAAGTTAGTTATGCCAAAATAGGAAGAAATCTACCAATGATAAATGTTAATATAAGCAAAAAAGTAGATTTAAATTATAACTTTTAATGGACTTCTAAAATAACCTCAATTAGGTAATACACAAAATCATAAAACAGAGTCAAAGGCTCAACAAAATGTCACATTGCTCCTTTCTTAATGTGTTTCGCTGCAAATGGGAAAAGGTAGACATAAAATCAATAGGAAAATGTGAATAGGACTCTATAAACCCAGATGTAGAGGTATTAGAGAAAGGAACAATCGTACGGTTTGTCAGGTGATCTCTTTGGGAGGTTATGATGAAGTGTTATATACAGGTGCTTCTCAATGAATTAGAATATCATCAAAATGTTAATTTATTTCAGTAATTCAATACATAAAGCGAAACGCATATATTATATAGAGTAATTCCAAAAAGAGTGATCTATTTCAAGTGTTTATTTCTGTTAATGTTGATGATTATGGCTTACAGACACTGAAACCCCAAAATTCATTATCTCAGAAAATTAGAATATTATATAAGACTAAATGAAATAATGATTTTTAACTCCTAAATGTTGGCCTACTGAAAAGTCTGTACAGTAAATGCACTCAATACTTGGTCAGGGCTCCTTTTGCATGAATTTTGCATCAATGCGGCGTGGCATGGAGGCGATCAGTCTGTGGCCGCTGAGGTGTTCTGGAAGCCCAGGTCGCTTTGATGGCAGCCGTCAGTTCATCTGCATTGTTGGGTCTGGTGTCTCTCATCTTCCTCTTGACAATACCCCATAGATTCATTCTCTATGGGGTTTAGGTCAGGTGAGTTTGCTGGCCAATGAAGCACTGCGGTTAGTAAACCAGGATTTGCACTTTTGGCAGTGTGGACAGGGGCCAAGTCCTGCCCGAAAATTAAATTTTCCATCTCCTGAGAGCTTTTCGGCAGAGGTAAGCATAGGCTGAACGCAGTCTTGCTGCAAGTGTTCTGGCTACCGGCAGATCAGGCAAACATCCGGATCTGCCACAAATGCCGAAACAGATGTGAAAGCAGCCCAAGATACTTCTTGCATTGTCTATTGGTCCTGAGTGGGGTGACACAAGGAATGTGACAGCTGTAGCCCATGTCATTACTTCAGTAGCATACTTGTGAACCTCAAACAAATTTTTGAAAGGCCTTTTCTTAACAATCCTTTCAAGGCTGCGGTTATCCCGGTTGTTTGTGCACCTTTTTTACCCCACTTTTTCCTTCCACTCAACTATCCATTAATATGCTTGGATACAGCATAATCAGCCAGCTTCTTTAGCAATGACCTTTTGTGGCTTGCCCTCCTTGTGGTCAGTGACTGCCTTCTGGACATCTGTCAAGTCAGCAGTTTTCCCCATGATTGTGTAGCCTACTGAACCAGGCTAAGGGACCATGTTAAATACTTAGTAAGCCTTTGCAGGTGTTATGTGTTAATTATTCTAATTTTCTGAGATAATGACCTTTGGGTTTTCATTGCTGTAAACTATAATCATCAACATTAACAGAAATAAACACTTGAAATAGATCATTCTGTTAGTAATGATCTATATATATATGCGTTACACTTTATGTAATTGAATTACTGAAATGAACTTGTATTTTCTTCCTCTTATATGGGAGATGCTGTTTGGAGGTACATTGAAGTCTGGATTTACTCCCCCCTATCCATATCACAAGTCACCAAGTGAATAACCCAGAATATCTCACCTGACACATGCCGTACTTTCTCTAGTACCTACACCGTTTATCTATATCCTGGTGTATAGAGTCCTGTTCACATTCTCCTATTGATTTTCACCTTTTACCAGTGTCGCTCTGGTTGTTCTCTGACAATTAGTGAGCTGCCAGCTGCTCCAGTGTTCATGGAGTGCGTTGGAGGTCACAACTCAATACAAACTATATAACAATACAGACTCATTGAGCACTTGTGACAAAACTTTTGGCTTCCCGCATATTCAGAGGTTATAGTAACAAGATGGCGCCGTACTTTTTTTTTTTTTTTTTTTTTTTTGCTCATATGAAATTCCAGATCTTCAGTGTCAGTCGTAATAATCTTTTGAGGTTCTTTTGTGTTGGTAAATAAAAAAAGGGCCCCAAACTCCCTCTGGACTTGCCATACCATCTTACAAGTGGGCCTTTGCAGGTACAGAAACTTTCCCTGCTGCCCAGTGTTCTTTGCCCCCTACCTCCTGATTGTCTCCCAGATTTCCAGTCCTCTTTGATCCATCATGACATACAGAGGTTTGGGGGAGTGGGGGGGTACTGTGCCAAAACTGAAGAATCCAGGATGAGCACAATGCTAACAAAGCACAAAGGGCAAGAGAGGTTTTGTTTGGACTTCCCTGTATTGGCATGTAAGATTGAAATGTTCTGGAAAGCCGGGAGAAAATGAGAGGGCAACAGGGAAAGACTATACGAGCTAAATGTAGTCACTTTTGTAGAGTTAGGGTATGCCTTTAAAGGCCCCGTCACACGGGGCGACATCGCCGGCCATTACAGAGGCAACGTGGGGGGCGTGGCCTATCGGCGCCGACATCGCCCATACGTCGCCTCATGTAAAGGGGCGATGTCGGCGGTGCCGGGCGGTCGCCTGGTTTCAGAGCAGTGCTCTGAAACCAGGCGACCATCATGGGGCGATGTGCACACATCGTCTCATGTAACCGTGCGCCGGCGACCTGTTAGGCCTGCATTGCCGCTGGGGTTTTCAGACACCCTGGCGGTGATGTCGCCCCGTGTAAACAGGGGACGGCGACGCTGGCGGGGCGCCAAAAACGTGCGCGCACCCGCCAGTCGCCGCTGACATCGCCAGCCCCGTCGCCAGGTGTGACAGAGCCTTAAGGGGTTGTCCAAAACTTTTCTATCTTTCGGATAGGTCATTAAAATTCCATTGGTGGAGCCAGACAGTAGTAGCTGCAGTCCCTGAGGACGGCCACAGCACGGTGGACTGAGCTGTACATAAAATCGCTACGGAGCAGCATACCGTGTGGTCAGTGGGGGTCCAAACTGATATTGACGACCTATTTAAGGATATTTAAGTCCTGGACAGATTTGTTAATACAGCAGCGGCACCAACTATTGCCCAGCGTAATGTGATTGTGGATGGCATCACTGGCACCCTCAGCCGCCTGCCGTGAGACTGCGGCTGGATGACCGTGGAGGTTTTCTGATCATCATAATGGGAGACCCAGACAATGGGGTTTAGGGCACTGCCCTCCGGAGGCCACACTAGGTACTACAAGAACTGTAGACACCGCCCCCTCCGCTTATAAACCCCTACCGCAGGGAACATCCTCAGTTTTAAACTTAGTGTGCTCGGAGGTACCACACGCTTTGCTTGCACTTCATTGCATTCTCACAGCTTTCGTGATGGCGTATGAAGACAAGGTAAAAGAAGGTCCCAGTCAGGGACCTCCGGCAGTCTCCCTGTTAACCTTCGGGGAACACGCAGGTCGAGGTACCGGAGGGCCTAGTGCCTGGGCACACTGTGTCTCCCGGTACGCTGCCGTGCTCCTTCCCATCCCCCCTGGGGGCTCTGGGAAGTGGGAGATAGGAGCCTTGCACAGCTCCACTCCGTCCGAGGCCTCCCTAAATGGTGCTTACAGACCGGACTGGAGTCAGCTCTGTCCGAGGCCTCCCTAAATGGTGCTTACAGACCGGACTAGAGCCAGCCCAGTCCGAGGCCTCCCTAAATGGTGCTTACAGACCGGACTGGTGCTGAACCCCCGTCCGAGGCCTCCCATAATATGGTGCTTACAGACCGGACCGGCACTGAGATACTTCGGTGTCTCCGGTGTGCCTGGGGGCAGTGTCTGGCACTAGTGTGTTCATGACACTCAGACCGCGCGTTGCCTTCGGGTCCGCGGTTCTGGCGGTGACCCTGTGCTGGGGTCACCCTGGCTGACCGCCCTGTGTGTCACAGGGGCTGCGGCTGTGGGCTTCAGACTTTGTCTGTGAGCCTGGGTATTTATGTTTATACCTCCCGCGCTGCGGGCCCCGGCGCTTACATTATTGTAATGGCGGCCGGGAGAGATGTGGAGCGGCCCATGTGACCTGGATGGGCGTGTGTGTGTGCTTCCCGCGTGTTTCGGCCCCGCCTTCTGCTTCTACAGCGGCGGCCATCTTTTCCCCTCACTTTCCTGCTGGGATCGTTGGAGACTGCTCTGCTGCACTCCAGGGGAGACCAGGTCTTCTTTCCTCGCGGAGGCCACACACACACACGCTCCCTTCACCACCGCTGTGCAGCGGTCGGTAAGCCACCGGTTTCCGGTGAATTTTCTCCTGTTTGATATTCCCCTACCGTGGGTATGTCCTCAGGGAAGAAAGGCGCTGCTAAGGCGGCCAGTACCACACCTGTCTGTGCTACATGCAAAGGGACACTGGTGGAGGGGTCCTGCAATAATTGCGGACGTCCAGACGCCCGGACTGTCACTCCTGAGTCAGCAGCTCCGGTGCTATACCCTGAGATTCAGGTGATCCCAGGGCCATGGGAAAAACAAAGCGAGATTAATGCTTCTCTGTTGTCCCAATTGTCCTCCATGTCGCAATCCCTGGAGGCACTAACAAGGAGACTGGATGCTCCAGTTACTCCTTCAAGCTACCCCCGGGTGTCTCCATCTTCCACCGTGAGACCCCTTAAGCGGGCTCGCCGTGATGATTCACCCGAGCTCCAGATCCTCTCTGAGGAGGAGCGTCACTCTGACGGTGACGAGGATGATGGGGGTTCAACCCTCGGGTCGGTGTCTGAACCAGCTGAAGGGGTGGAGGATCTGGTGTCCTCCATCAACGAGACTTTACGCCTCGGGTTACCCCCTCAGGAGACAACCGTTCACCCGAAGGAGGTCTATCAGTGGTTACAACCTGAGGCTAGACCATGTGGTGCCTTTTTGGACCACACTAACTTTGAAAGGGTGGTTAGAGCTCCCAGGGTACACCCTGGACGGCGTTATGTCCGCAAATCCAAGGACAACCGCTTTCCCTTTCCTCAGGAGGTGCTTCAGGAGTGGTCGCAGTCCCCGAAAGTGGACGCTTCCATGACCAGGATTGCTGCACGCTCCCTTTTCTCTGCCTCTGATAGCTCCTCACTGAAGGATGCGACAGACAGACAGGTCGAACAACTCGCCAAGTCGTCTTATGAGGCTGTGGGGTCGTCATTTGCCCCGAGTTTTGCTGCGGTCTGGACTCTGCAGGCGATCACATCCTGTCTGGATGGTATTGCTGACCTGGCAGGTTTCAACTCTGAAGTCCTGGCACTTACAGAGAGAGCAAAAGCCTATGCAGATTATGCCAGGACGGCGTCCCTGGAGACTGCCACTCGCTCAGCTGTGGCTTCGGCCAATGCGATAGCGATCCGCAGATTGTTGTGGCTACGTCTATGGGACTCAGATGCCACGTCAAAGAAGATTCTGCAGAATCTTCCTTTCTCTGGTGACAGGCTGTTTGGTGCCGAGCTGGACAAGTTGATCAAAGACTCTACGGAGTCCAAGATTCCACAGAACAGACCTAAGCCTAGGTATACTGTGAAAAGGAACCCTAAACAGTGGTCCTTTCGTTCCAGCTCACAGCCGTCAGCGTCTTCCGCTCGCGCGGACCGTGGGGCCAAAACTTCTCAGCAGTGGCGTCCCAAGAGTCGCCAGAAGAAGTCGGCAGGTACAACAGCTGCCGCTCCCAAACCCACTTCCGCATGACTCGCTCCCTCTTCCTGCCTCCCCACAGGTTGGGGGTCGCCTGTCTCAATTTCAAGACAAATGGCGACTCCACATTCAAGATCAGTGGGTTCGAGACGTAGTCTCAAGAGGATACAGGATAGAGCTGTCATCACAGCCCGCACACCGATTCCATCGGTCTGTTCCATCTCCAGAAAAGGCTCAGGCTTTTTATCTGGTGTTGGAGGGACTCCGCAGAGACGGAGTGGTGGTCCCAGTACCCACTGGGGAGAGGTTCAAGGGTTTTTACTCCAACCTCTTTATCGTCCCGAAGAAGGACGGCTCCTTCCGCCCGGTTCTGGACCTCAAGCTGTTCAACCGGCATGTGTTGGTTCGGAAGTTCCGCATGGAATCCCTGCGCTCCGTGATCGCGGCTGTGTCGCAGGGCGACTTCCTAGCGTCCATAGACATCCGCGACGCTTACCTTCACGTGCCCATTGCACCGTCTCATCAACGATGGTTGAGATTCGCAGTGGGGGAAGAGCACTTCCAATTCGTGGCGCTGCCTTTCGGGTTGGCCTCGGCTCCCCGGGTGTTCACGAAAGTGATGGCATCAATGATGGCCTTACTGCATGCGCAGGGACACGCCGTCATTCCTTATTTAGACGACCTGCTGGTCAGAGCGCCATCGGAACACCTGTGTCAGCGAAGCCTGCAGGCGACCATGCAGTCTCTGGAGCAGTTCGGGTGGCTTCTCAACATTCAGAAGTCCACCCTGGTTCCAACCCAGTCACTGACGTATCTGGGCATGGACTTCCACACGGACTCTGCTCTAGTGTCCCTACCACGAGCCAAACAACTGGCCATTCAGTCAGGAGTACACGATCTCCTCAGATCACCTCATTCATCCCTACGGGTATTGATGAAGCTGGTGGGACGCATGGTGGCAGCCATAGAGGCGGTGCCCTTCGCACAGTTTCGCCTCCGTCCTCTGCAACTGGAAATCCTCCAGAGGTGGGACAAGAGGACGTCCTCTCTGAATCAGCTGGTGGTCCTCTCCCAGCCGACCAGGGATGCTCTGCAGTGGTGGCTTCAGCCGAGTCACTTGTCGAAGGGACGATCCTTCCTGAAGCCATCGTGGTTAGTGGTGACCACCGACGCCAGCCTGAAGGGCTGGGGCGCGGTGTTCTTACACCACAGAGCTCAAGGTCTCTGGACACGTTCAGAGACAACGTTGCAGATCAACGTGCTGGAGCTCAGGGCGGTCTATCTGGCACTCCTGGCCTTTCGGGTGTTCCTATCCGGACAACCGATTCGGGTTCAGTCCGACAATGCGACGACTGTCGCCTATATAAATCACCAAGGAGGAACCAGGAGTGCACAGGCTCTAGCGGAAGTCCACCGCATTCTATCATGGGTGGAAGCCAACAGCTGCTTGATTTCCGCAGTCTACATCCCAGGTGTCGAGAATTGGGAGGCAGATTACCTGAGCCGACAGGGGATGGACGCCGGAGAATGGTCTCTCCATCCGGACGTTTTCCGGGACATCTGCATCAGATGGGGGACCCCGGATGTGGATCTGATGGCCTCCCGGCTGAATCATCAGGTGCCACAATACATGGCGAGATCGTGGGACCCTCAGTCTCTGGGGGCAGATGCTCTAGTCCTGAGTTGGTCAGATTTTCACCTGCCATATGTTTTCCCGCCCCTGGCACTGATGCCCAAGGTCCTGTGGAAAATCAAAACAGAATGTCACGCAGCCATTCTAGTGGCTCCGGATTGGCCGAGGAGGTCCTGGTATCCGGATCTGTGGCAACTGTCCGGCGGACACCGGTGGGCTCTTCCAGACCGCGCAGATCTTCTCGCGCAGGGCCCCTTCTTCCGCCCCAATTCCAGGGCCCTCAGATTGACTGCATGGCTCTTGAGGCCTGGCTCTTAACATCCAGGGGTTTCTCTCCTGCGGTGGTTTCCACCATGAACAGAGCTAGAAGGCCCACCTCACGGAAGATTTACCACAGAACGTGGAAAGTCTTTTTCGCCTGGTGCTCCTCTGGGGGACATGTACCTTGGCCTTTGTCGATCCCGACCCTATTGGCTTTTTTTTGCAGTCAGGTTTGGAGTTGGGCCTTTCCCTCAGTTCTCTGAAGGGTCAGGTATCAGCGCTGTCTGTATTGTTCGACAGGCGCTTGGCGCTCCTCCCAAAGGTTCGTCAATTTCTCCAAGGGGTGTCTCGAGTGGTTCCACCGTATAGGAGACCTCTGGACCCTTGGGATCTCAACATGGTCTTGGCGGCTTTGCAGAAACCACCTTTTGAGCCATTGAGAGAAGTCTCTCTTTCTTATTTGTCACAGAAAGTGGTCTTTCTGGTGGCTATTACGTCCCTGAGACGGGTCTCTGAACTGGCGGCACTATCGTGCAAGTCACCCTTTCTGGTGGTTCACCAAGACAAGGTGGTGTTGCGCCCGCGGGCGGAATTCCTGCCAAAAGTGGTTTCCACTTTTCATTTGAACCAGGAGATTGTGCTCCCATCATTTTGTCCCGCTCCTGTTCATCAGATTGAGCGCGACCTCCACACTCTGGACCTCGTACGGGCTGTACGCATTTATGTGTCCAGAACTGCCTCCTTCCGGAGTTCGGACTCCTTGTTCGTACTGACGGCGGGTCGCTGTAAGGGGTCAGCGGCGTCAAAATCAACCTTGGCCAGATGGATCAAGGCACCCATTCAAGAGGCTTACCGGTCTTCTGGTTTGCCTCTTCCGGTAGGCTTGAAGGCACACTCGACAAGAGCTGTCGGTGCCTCCTGGGCCTTGCGACATCGCGCCTCTGCTCTGCAGGTGTGTCAGGCGGCCACTTGGTCTAGCCTGCACACCTTCTCTAAGCACTATATGGTGCATGCCCATGCCTCTGCGGATGCAAGTTTGGGCAGGCGGGTCCTCCAGGCGGCGGTTGCCCACCTTTGACGGGGACCGCGTATGCAAACGTCTTTTGAGGAACTTTTTCCCGCCCTGGGGTATTGCTTTAGGACATCCCCATTGTCTGGGTCTCCCATTATGATGATCAGAAAAAAGAGAATTTTGTTTACGTACCGTAAATTCTTTTTTCTTGAATCATCAATGGGAGACCCAGCACCCACCCAGTGTTCCGTTGTATGTTACGGTTGATCTGTCCCCTGTTGGGGCAGTTTATCCGGGTTGTTGAACCGTCTGTTCACGGTGTCTTCCCGAGGTTTCGGGTGTGGTTTTCTGTTGTCTCCTCGCAGCTTATGGACCAAACTGAGGATGTTCCCTGCGGTAGGGGTTTATAAGCGGAGGGGGCGGTGTCTACAGTTCTTGTAGTACCTAGTGTGGCCTCCGGAGGGCAGTGCCCTAAACCCCATTGTCTGGGTCTCCCATTGATGATTCAAGAAAAAAGAATTTACGGTACGTAAACAAAATTCTCTTTTTTTTAGTGAGATCATAGTTATTGAATGAATTCACACAACACATTGCCTGGTTGTATAACACAACACCCTAATGTGTTTTGTAACAAAATGTGGTATAAAATCCAAGACTATAAAATCTTCTTTCCATCAATTAGTCGTGTTGTGTATAAGAGCCGCTCAGATGAGCGAGTGTAATCACTTCTATAAGTGGTGGGCAGCAGGTGTGCACAGATCGGCGGCCGGACGGGGTTAGTATTACTCATGTGCCATATGGGATGTAGAAGGGTCACATTTCACTCTGCAAAATGTCTTGCTCTCTGGATTTATTTTTTAAATCCATTTTCTGACATTTCATCTGGTTTGTGGTAAGACTCTTCCAGCGTATTGTAGAGGTTAATTATCAGTACACATGCTGGACATCGTCACAAGGGCTCTTAGTGCTCAACACCTGGAATAAAGGTTTCAGGATGGTGACGTCACACGGTCAGTGCTGGGTGTCACGTCTTGGGATTTCAGCTGTCACCCAAATGTGATGTATGGGCCTCGGCCACCCACGCTGCCTCATCTCAGGGGCCGAGTACATGACTTCCTCCATATGCTGGAAGGTATTTAGAGAGGGCACACTGCACATGTAATGATTTACAGCATGTTATGTGGCAGGTCCCCACTCTGGATACCTTCAGGCTAGTATTTAAAGGAGTATACGCTTCTCATAAAGTGGTGACACAGTCCTAGGATATGTCATAACTTTATGATCCTGGATGGTCCATACTTTGGGGACACCCACTGGTCCTGGGAATGAAAGTACCGGTTGCTGATTTAATGTTTCATTTAGGTTTTTTCCCCTGCATGCGGTATAATACTCTTTCTTTATATAGTTTATAAAAAAAAAAAAAGGCAAGGATACATTCACACATGCTCCGAGAGGATTCCCAAGACCTATGGTTACATTCTCGCGTGCTTCAAGAGGCTTTCTGAGGCCTACCCTTACATTCGCACATGTTTCAAAAGGTTCCCCGAAGCCTAGGCTTACATTTGCGCATGCTCTGAGAGGCTTACGCTTATGCATTTTCTGAGGCTTATGCTTACATTCATGCATTTTCTGAGGCTTATGCTTACATCCATGCATTTTCTGAGGCTTACACTTACATTCATGCATTTTCTGAGGATTATGCTTACATTTGCGCATGCTCTGAGAGGTTTATGCTTACATTTATGCTTTTTCTGAGGCTTACGCTTACATTCATGCATCTTCTGAGGCTTAAGGCTCCGTTACACCCTGCGATATCCCAGCAACCCTTCCAACGATTGGGATCACTGGGACATTGCTATCTGATCGCTGGTGAGCTGTCACACAGGCAGACTCACCAGCAAACCGTGACCAGCGAGAACGCTGGTGACCAGGGTAAACATTGGGTAACTAAGCTTAACGCTGCCTTAGGTACCCGATGTTTACCCTTGTTACCAGAGTCCCAGCTTGTACTGTGCAGCGCTGGGAGGTTGTTGATCAATGATCAAAAAATGGTCCTGGCCATTTGCCAACGATCAGCGAGCTGGTCGTTGGTACATGTCACACGCAGCGGCATCGATACGAGGTCGCTGCAACGTCACAAAACCGATGACATTGCAATGATATCATTGCGTGTAACAAGGTCTTTACTAGGGATGAGCGAGTATGCTCTGCGCTACTCGTTACTCGCACCGAGTATCCCGGTACTCGGGATGCTCGGCGAGCAACGAGTACCGCCGAGATGCTCGGACTGCTCGGTAATAATAAGCGATCTGACACACGTACACAGCTCCTTCAGTGCACACAGTGAGCTGGCACCACACAGGGAGCAGATTGATTGTTAGGATCCCTCTGGGGGCCACAGCAAGGTGTTGTATGTTGGGGCCGATTTCAAAAAGCCCACCCTCCCGCCCTTTCCCAGCAATACTCGTTTTATAACCGGAAGTCTGTGGGCGGAGATGTCACTCATTGACTTACATTGGGCTCGGTGCTCGGCCGAGTACACGAGTATCTTGAGATGCTTGGCCCGAGCACCCGAGCATTTTAGTGCTCGCTCATCACTAGTCTTTACGCTTACATTCACTCATGCTTCGAGAGGTTTCCTGATGTCTACACTTACATTTGCCTGTTCTTCAACAGGTTTCCCAAGGCCTACACTTACATTCACACATGCTCCGAGAGGTTTCCCGAGGCCTGCACATCCATTTGGCAATGCTGTGAGCAGTCTCTCCGCACAGACCCGAAATGTAGTTTGACATTATATACTCTCTTTAGGCGGCTGAAGGTCGGCAAGAAGAAATCCAACAGAAGGGCATAGCCGAGAAGAAAGAATTACAACAAAAGATTGATGAGATGGAGGAGAAGGAACAGGAATTACAAGCCAAGATTGAGGCCTTGCAAGCAGACAATGATTTCACCAATGAGCGTCTCTCTGCCTTACAGGGTGAGTCCTCCCTCCGCGCTCCGTGCTTTCTTCTCCTTTTTTTTTCTTTGCCATTTTTTTTTATTTTTGGAATTCTGCTTGCAGTACGATTAGAGAATCTACAGGAGAAAACACTTAAAGAGCACAGCACCCAGGGTAAGTTCCAGACACGTCCACCATGGAGGAAAGGGGCTCCTTTTAAGAAGTTCGTACACTTGGACGGGGGCTTTGTATTTGTTGAAATCGAGGTTTTCAAAATCAGGTCGAACAGGTGAAGTGTAGCGGATGGTTTTTTCCCTTGTTTTTGGTTCAAATGAACAGCAGGGCGGGGGGCATTCGGAATATAGATTATGAAGAGTAAGCACAGTTTATGAATCCGAAATGGGCCTTAAGGAACCCGATTCCGGCAGATGCAGGCTTACATTGTTTTCAAACACAACCTGCAGAATTGTGATTTCAGCTCTGGGATGTATAATAAAAGCTGTAGGGGAGGATGACCGGATAAGTAAGTGAATGTTTATCAAGTGACACAACTTTCTATCCAGATGTCTAAGTTCACTTTACATGGAAGAAAACAGATGTTGTGTATATATCATTTACTCCTACATGTACCCCAATATTCTGGTTTTACTTGTGTACCAGAGCACTTACATGGGGCTGCCGTTTCCTTTAAGGGACAATATATAGTTCATCCTTGCGTCTAGAATATCTTTCATCTATCTCCTGAATGAAGAGATTCCGGCTCTTTGTGCAGAACGCGTTTGTTAATTATTAACAATTTGTTTTTTTGTTGTGAAGATGCAGCCGAAGGTCTTATTTCATGTTGAGAATTTCAGCGACTTTAGCAAATCTTCACTTTATGATTAGGCTGTGCTGGTTAGGCTAGGCTGCTTATAGCTCGCCATGATTGATGCTTATACAGAAGGACCTGCATCTATTAACCACTGGATGTCCACAAATATCTGTTGGGACATCTTTTAAGCTTAGGAAGATCTAATAAATTAAAGTATTTTTTTCCATGTCACAAGCTTAACTTCGTAAATTTAATCTTTTTTTTTTTTTTATATATATATATTTTTATTGTTTACGAATCATACTTCCTGTTCTTTCAGAAAGAGTTTTCAGCAGTCTCGTTATCATCAGAGGCAGGATTACAGTGATTGTAACACTTCTATACACAGCTGACAATGCTGGGTCCACCAATCACAGTAGGGGATGACACATCACCATGATCCTCCTCTTGTCATAGTGACCCTATGCACACACTTTCACTGCAAAACATAGGGTCAGGGTCTGGCCATTGAGGCTATGTACATGTGTTGTTCCCCGAAAGAGAAAGTAGGGGTTTATACAATTTAAAAGCCCTATGATCTAAAATAAATACATTTTTGCAAATGTACCACAGTCTGACACCTGCTATGGCAAAACAGCCAAACAGAAATACTTTTTTTTTTTTTTTTTATATACGCGTTGTGCCGAATAGATGGCATAAAAAGAAAAAGTGACTTAAAAACACAACGATGAATCTTTGAACACGTCTGTTAATGATAACCCCCTGTCGCCAAGGTCTGTCGTTCAAGATTTCGAAGCTACAGACAGGTGATCTCTTTGACTTGATGAGACGTGGGTACTTACTATGAAAATCCATGTTGGAATGGCTGTATGATTCTAAAATAATAATAGGCAGTTTTTATATGTTCAGCTAAGAAGTGAAAGCGCTCATGAATTCAATTGTATTCACTGTTCGCCCATCCAGCCTGAGTGACAGCTGCAGCTTGTACTGAGCAGTGTGAGATGTCAGCGGGGAGGAGGGGCACTGAAGAGCTGCCGGTCAGGTTAGGTGGGTGAAGGTTAAGTAGAAACGTTTAGAAGGGAATATACAGATATTCAAACATATATTTTACAGTAAGAACACCTGCCTCATCAAGTTAAAGGGATCTGGTAATTTATGCATGTTTGTTTTAAAATCTAGTGATAATTTTGCTTTAAATGAACCTATTGCTGTAATATTTATCTGTCTAATTTATTGTGATGTTATGTATCAGATATGATATATAAAGTGCCTTGTGAAAGTATTCACCCCCCTTTGGTGTTTTGCTACCTCCCAACCTGGAATTCCATTTTTTTTTCTTTGTTTTCAGGGTTTGCATCAGTTTATGTACAGAACATGTCTACAACTGTGAACATGTGGTTTTCCTTTTATTGTGAAGCAAACAACAATGGGACAAAATAACTGAAACCTTCAGTGTGCAGAACTATTCATCCCCCTGACGTCCGCACTTTGTAGAGCCTTCATGTGCAGCAATTACAGCTGCAAGTTACTTTGCATAAGTCTCTACGAGCTTTCCATATATTACTAAGATTTTCGCCCATTCCTAAAGGCAAAACTGTTCCAGCTCCTTCAAGTTAGATGGTTTCCTCTGGTGAACAACAATCTTCAAGTCTGACCACAGATTCTCACTTAGTTTATGGTCTGGGCTTTGACTCAGCCGCTCTAATACATTTCCCCTTGAGTGTTAATTTAGCAGTAGCTTTGGTTGATTGTCTTGTCGGAAGGTGAACCTCTGTCTGTCTCAAATCACTGACAGACTTAAACAGGTTTTCCTCAAGAATATCCCTGTATTTCACACCATCCATCTTCCCCTTGATTCGGACCATTTTCCCTGTGGCTACTGCTGGAAAACCTCCCCACAGCATGATGCTGCCACCACCATGTGTCCTTGTAGGGATGGTGTTCTTTGGGTGATGGGCCGTGTTGGTTTTGTGCCAGACATAGTGTTTCCCTTGGGCAAAAAGTTCAATTTTGGTCTCATCTGACCACAACACAGGCAAACTCAAAACGAGCCCTCCAATTTTTGGCTGTAGGTTAAAGCTTTTTTAGCCACTCTTCCATAAAGGCCAGCTCTGTGGTCGTATGACAGATACTCCAGTCTCTGCTTGACAACTCTGCAGCTCCTTCAGTGTTACCATTGGTCTCTGTGTTGCCTCTCTGATTATTGGCCTCCTTGCCCTGGATGGGACTTTTGGTGGGCGGCCCTCTCTTGGCAGATTTGTTGTGGTACCATGTTCTTTCGTTTTGATTATAATGGATTTGATGGGAGATTTTGTTTAGAATCCAACCCTGACTTGTTCTTCTCAACAGCTTTATCTCTGACTTGTTTGAAAATCTCAATGGTCTTCATGGTGTTCTTTGGAGATCTCCCTGGTCTTCATGGTGGTGTTTTGGAGTTCTCCCTGGTCTTTATGGTGTTGTTTGGAGAGCTCCTTGGTCTTCATGATGGTGTTTTATTATTGCTATTATTATTTATTTATATAGCACTATTAATTTCATGGTGCTGTACATGAGAAGGTGTTGCATACAAAATTATAGATATATAGTTTACAGTAAACAAATTAACAATGACAGACTGGTACAGAGGGGAGAGGACCCTGCCCTTGCGGGCTTTACAGTCTACAGGATATTGGGGAGGAGACAGTAGGTCAGGGGTGCTGCAGATCAGGTGGTGGTGAGGCGGCAGCTCCGGTGGCGGTGGGGCGGCAGCTCCGGTGGTGGTGGTGCGGCAGCCTGGTCATTGTAGGCTGTAAGCTTTACTGAAGAGATGGGTTTTCAGGTTCCGTCTGAAGGATCCGAGCGTGGTGGATAATCGGACATGTTGGGGCGCAGAATTCCAAAGGATGGGGGATGTTCGGGAGAGATCTTGGAGGCGATTGCGGAGGAGAGGAGGAGGTCTTGGGAGGGATTGAAGATTGTGAAGGAAGATAGTGGGAGATTAGTTCACAGATCTAGGGAGGGGGCAGGTTATGGACGGCTTTGTAGGTTAGTTTTAGGAGTTTGAACTACATAAATCCAAAGGACCAGGGTGTACAATGATCTGTGCTGCATAGTATAAGGAATCTTGGTATGTAAGGAAGATACAAGGTTTGTGAAGTAGGTCTGTTTAGCAGAGGTGAGGGCTGATGTCAAGGCGAGTGTAGCTTGTTGGAAGGCAGTGGTGTTATCTGGCAGGTGTGTTTTCTTCCATCACTGCTCCGCAGCCCTGGACACTTGTTGAAGTTTTTTGGTGAGATTGTTGTGCCAGGGTTCCTATTGATTCGTTGCACCTTGTGATGAACGAGAGGGGGACTGAGTCTATGGCTGATGTGAGGGTGGCGTTGTAGAAAGCGGTGGCACTGTCCGTATCGGGGAGTGAAGATATGGTTGAGAGTCAGTCGGTGAGTGTCTAAATGTGCAAGGTTTACTGCAGGATGACTTAGTGGTTGGACATTGGGCTTGGAGATCTGCCTTGGTTTTCATGGTGGTGTTTGGAGATCTGCATGTTCTTCATGGTGTTATTTGGTTAGCGGTGCCTCTTGATTGATGGTTTTGCTGCCTTTGTGGCCTTTCAGTAAAGCTGTGTATATACTGACAGACATGGACACTTAGATTGCATACAGGTGGATGACCTCTCATGTATGAAGTAATTCTTGCACCAGAAATATTTAGGGGCTTTATAGCAAAAGGAGCAAATACAATTTTTATTTATTTTATCCCATGTATTTACTGTATTTTGCAGGTTATAAAACTCACCACAAATTTAGAGACGGAGAATAGGAAAAAAAAATGTAATGTTAAAATGGGGGAGGATTGTACCCGCTGAAGCGCCAAGACAGGGCGCGAAACGACGTAGTACCCCCCATCCTCCCACCCGCTGTGCACAACCTGTTGTGTGAAGATTGAATAAATATCCATTGCCAGAAGCCTTGAGTGCGGCTATTTCTAAAATGGGGGTGCGTCTTATAATACTAGAGTCCGTCTTATATTCTGAGTGTAGCTTGCGAGGGGGAGCGGTCGTCGCTGCATGAAGTCTATGGTGGCACCAGTGGGACAATGATATGGGCATGGGGCTCGAAGGAGGGGGTGTGTTGCAGGGCGTGATGTAGGTGCCATTGTTCGGCTGGCAGTGGATGCGATAGATTTCAGAAAAATGGCCACATAGGTGGCGCATGCAGATATTGATATTCTTGGCTGTCTGAGATCTCGGTCTGCATACACGCCGCCTCCACGGCCATCTTCTTGAAGTCCACCTAACCTGCCTTCACACTCCTTTCTCCGAGCCCCGGGCCCACAGCATCGCTGACCCTGCCTCCTGTGGCCCCACTCCACCACCACTGCACCCCCTGGTCAGCTATGTGTGGATTATAAGAAGCCCACTATTTTACCCCCAAGTGTATTTTATAATCTGTAATATACCACACACATTTTTGCCTATATATTACTCGCTTCTCTTCCCCTATTTGGTGCAGAGCCATCACGCACAAATTAGATTATGAAAATATTTAAAAACAGGTTAAGTAACAAAATAGGTAAAAAGCCAAGGTGGGTGAATACTTTAACAAGGTACTGTATATACATTGTCTGTGCCCTGACATAAGAATGAACAGCACTTTGGTTGTGTGTGTAATTCTCCTTTCCTCCAGCAGAGGGAGATGTTGTGTATTACATGATATGATTGGATGTATGTGATTTGAGCAGGCAGCAGCTGAAGTTATTCTTTTTTGGGGGGGCATTATGGCATTAACAGTCTTTTGTGATCACAGGTATACAAGTCGATGACTTCAAACCTAAAATCAACGGCAATGCAGATAAAGGTATGTGTTTGTGTTTGAGCCGGACATTTATGAACACTTCATTCTTGCATTTGGTGAATGTTGTATTCATATCCGTCATTTCATCCCTCACTCATCCGCATGGCATGGGGCTGCATCCTATAAATGGGATTGACATGGGTCTCTTCATTGGCATCTTTATAATCTGGTGGTCATGAAGCATTGACTTTCTTTTTGTTAAAATCGTCTAACCTTTACTATTATATTCATTCCCTTCCCTCCTTCCGCCATTTTTGCTTATGACATTTTTGCCTTTTCCAAGAATCAAAACTTTTTTCTTTTCTTGGTTTCTTCGCTAACAGTGATTTAAAGGGAATCTGTCAGGTCAAAAATCCATATGCAACTGATATCATTTTTCTCTGAGCTCTCTCTACTCATGTATTTCTATTATTTATGCTTCCCACCTATCCTGGGTAAACTTCAAAATAAATTCCATCTGTCTATCACAGTGAGTTCTCTGTTGCCCACTCCCCAAGGTAATGAATATTCATGCATCATTACACTGTCCTGCCTCCTGGGTTTTATACTGTCTGTCTCATTGCAGACAGAGGAAAAAGGAGCAGGAGGAGGTCTTTGCTCTTAGCTGCAGCTCTGACCTCATGTCATTGCGTATCTGAGAGTGTGTAATATGTGCAGTCTGAGATATTTCTATGTGATTTTAAGAACATTTGATTATTTGCTCAGCAGATACACACATTACATGTGTGCAGGAAAACCAGTGTTGATATAATAGAAATTTCTTATAAACACCAAACAGTGCAGGACAAAACGCCCTTCTCCCTCCCCAGCACAGAGGGGAGGGACTGAACACCAGCTTGGATAGGTGTGGATATTTATATAACACTTATACAGCAGCCAGACTATTCGGCTGTGAAAGCAATCGAGCTGGACTAATGCAGGAGCTCTCTGCAGTGTGTCAAAATGCTTTTAACAAGGGAACTACAATAATAATTTTACATGTTTTTAAAATGTCTGCCCAGGCACTATTCAAGGGCAATACTAGTATCATACTGAAAAATGACCTGACAGTGTCCCTTAAGAACTTGAGAAAAAGTAATTAATTGGCAGTGATTGGACTGAGCTAAGATTGCTGCTTTGCATATAACACAACAAGTACCTGCTGTATATAGTGCAGGCTCAGCTCCTGAGTCCACTCCAAACATGGCACCAACAAAGTAGCAGAGGAGTAGAATGGAAATGTTAATCGTTGTCATGTATCTGGCTATCAACGTGTCAGATCTATTGGGGCGGATCAGTCAATTATTCCTGTATGAACATAGTGTTGCACAATGGGCACATATAGGCACTGGTATCCTGCTCCGTGCACATGTTTGGGCGCCCAGGTACTTGTCAGCATAAGTAATTGGTTACAGCTCGTATTAATTTTTGGCAACGCTGCCCTGATAGTAATCCAAGTGCATAGTGTTATCCTGTGAGAAATATAACCCTGGTGCGGCCCCCATTAACCTCTCGCCCCTGCCATTCTGGACTTTTATAACTTGGCCTCTACTTTATAATGCATTAGTGACGCTCCCAGTATATGCACAATGAACTGGGAAGTGTTATTGTTACAGAATATATATCGGACGTCCGTGCTGTGTACATGACTCCTGTCCAGCAATCATTGACGTCTTGCGTTCCCACATTCTTTATCTGTTAATGATTACTATGGGGGAGTTTTGATCTTCAGGAGCTGTCATATATTCTGTAGCTCAGGGAATTTTCTGGTCACTTATGCAGCATAGTAAAATCCAACTTATAAAAGACATAGGTGTGCACTCCCCAAAAGATTAGACCGTCACTAGGAGACTGGGACACCCTCGATGAACACCACGTGCTTATCTCCACTTGTGAAGTATCAACATTAAAGGGATATCTCCTTGTTCATTTATGATATATACACCAAATGTATAGTAAATGTGGGTCCTAGTAATGGGACCTGAACCTATCTGAAGAATGGGGTTCATCAAGAGCTGCTGTCATTGGAGGTATGGTCAGAAGTCCCATACGAATAATCAGAAGTACCAACCACCCACCTGTTGACAATGGCGTACATCCGAACCCAAATCTCAGGATAAGTACCAACCACCCGCCTGCTGACAATGGCGTACGTCCGAACCCAAATCTCAGGATAAGTACCAACCACCCGCCTGCTGACAGTGGTGTACGTCCGAACCCAAATCTCTGGATAAGTACCAACCACCCGCCTGCTGACAGTGGCGTACGTCCGAACCCAAATCTCAGGATAAGTACCAACCACCCGCCTGCTGACAGTGGCGTACGTCCGAACCCAAATCTCAGGATAAGTACCAACCACCCGCCTGCTGACAGTGGCGTACGTCCGAACCCAAATCTCAGGATAAGTACCAACCACCCGCCTGCTGAGAATGGCGTACGTCCGAACCCAAATCTCAGGATAAGTACCAACCACCCGCCTGCTGAGAATGGCGTACGTCCGAACCCAAATCTCAGGATAAGTACCAACCACCCGCCTGCTGAGAATGGCGTACGTCCGAACCCAAATCTCAGGATAAGTACCAACCACCCGGCTGCTGACAGTGGCGTACGTCAGAACCCAAATCTCAGGATAAGTACCAACCACCCGCCTGCTGACAGTGGCGTACGTCAGAACCCAAATCTCAGGATAAGTACCAACCACCCGCCTGCTGACAGTGGCGTACGTCCGAACCCAAATCTCAGGATAAGTACCAACCACCCGCCTGCTGACAGTGGCGTACGTCCGAACCCAAATCTCAGGATAAGTACCAACCACCCGCCTGCTGACCAGTGGCGTACGTCCGAACCCAAATCTCAAGATCAGTACCAGCCCACCAGCCTGCTGACAGTGGCGTACGTCCGAACCCAAATCTCAGGATAAGTACCAGCCACCCGCCTGCTGACAGTGGCGTACGTCCGAACCAAACTCCCAAAATAAGTACCAACCACCCGCCTGCTGACAGTAGCGTACGTCCGAACCCAACTCTCAGGATAAGTACCAACCACCCGCCTGCTGACAGTAGCGTACGTCCGAACCCAACTCTCAGGATAAGTACCAACCACCCGCCTGCTGACAGTGGCGTACGTCCGAACCCAACTCTCAAGATAACGGAGGCCCCTCTGATAGAAGACACATTTACAATTATTGTTAGATTGGAATACCCCTAGAAAAAAATCTCCTGAGTTAGTACAGAACAATGAGGGAGAGGAATTCTGGGGAAACTTTTTTTTTCCCTCTTTACGGTGGGATTACTTTTTTGGTAGATTGGGCTTTTATGGAAAGTTTTGAATCGTTCTTATTTTGATCTGTTTCGTGTTACTCCATAAACTTCCACACTCCCCCCAAAAATAGTGGCCCTGCTCTATGTCTTTGGTGCTAGAGCATCAGCCTGACTCCTCCATAAATAACCAGTAATTAGTGGTAACTAATTTACTGTAGTAAAAAAGTAATATTGCTGTACTGTTGGCTGACTTATTTATTTTTTACATACTTATACAGAATGTAGTTTGCTAGAACTTAAAATATATTTATATTTCTAAACATGTCTAAACTCCTATGAAAGGAAATGAATTAACTAATATTAATAATAAATATATTTTTTTAAAGGTTAAATCTGTTACTCCCCAGTCTTGCCTATTTTTCAATTTTCAACATGTTACGCCTGCAATAATCTCAAAAGGTTTTCTAGGTTCTATCATATGGATGGCTAAATTCTAGGTTGGATTGCCTATATCAGATCAGTGGGGTTTTCCATACTTCCCCTTCACCTTCACCCCCCAGGGCCAGCTTGGCTCCAGGTTTTTGTGGCCCAGGGCAAAAAGGTCTCAGTGAGCCACCCTACCCCTGCCCCTCCCCGCTGCTGCGCTTTAATGCGCACCCCAGGGTTAGACAGAAGAAAATAGGAAAAACTTTCTTCCTATAATTAAAACTTCCTTGGTGGTTTAAAAGGGAGAGGTCATTAGAGCTAACCTTGATGCACTAGGTTAGAGTACCGAGGCAATAAATCTATTGTTAGTATATTTCTGCAAATTATATATTAGACACACAGCTCTGCTATTTGCCCATAAACATACATGGCTCTGCTACATGCACATGTAGACACATACACCCTGCTACATGAACATATAGATGCATACAGGTCTGCTGCATGCACTTACAGACTCACGCGGCTCTGCTACATTAGCATATAGAGACATACACGCGGACAGGGCACTCTCTCCTCCTGTATCTGTACGACTTGACTGTCCATATATATTGTACCTGTCTTCATCTACCCTTCCACATGTAAAGCACCATGGAATCTAATGGCGCTATATAAATAAATAATAAAAATAATAATACAGCTCACCGAGTGGTTCTCGGAGATGGAGTGGTATTATAGAATGGAAGAGATGGCGGCTGGACTTTCCCAGACTCTTTCCTCTTTCTCTGTTACTTGGTGTGAATGGATCATTTTCAAAGATTCCAATAACTATGACTTGTTGCTTTCTTAGGCTGCCTTCAGACTTGCAGATGCCTCCAAAGCGTTTTGCAGAGACATCTGCAAGTATCTGCATGCAGACCGCGGCCCCTATGTTTAAAATGGAGCGCACGGCGGTCTGCAGATACTTGCAGACCGCCGTGCGCTCTCATTGCCCGCCATTAGTGATCTGTGCGCAGGCGGATGCCTGCGCACAAATCACACACTCTCGCCCGCACCAGGGACGCAACATCTCGCGTCCCTGGTGCGGACGAGAGTGTGTGTGATCTGTACGCAGGCATCCGCCTGCGCACAGATCACTAATGGCGGGCAATGAGAGCGCACGGCGGTCTGCAAGCATCTGCATACCGCCGTGCGCTCCATTATAAACATAGGGGCCGCGTCTGCATGCAGATACTTGCAGATGCCTCTGCAAAACGCTGCGGAGGCATCTGCAAGTCTGAAGGCAGCCTTAAAGGATGTCTGACTCTGTCCTCCAAGCCCCTTCTGGTAACCCATACTCTAGACTTTCCGTTATCTCCCTGATGGATATAGGAATTCAGTTATTAGACAGCTCATTCTTTCATTGTCCTTCTCCTCTTTCTTTACTGCACCGAGACTGCAACAGTTGAGCAGCTGCAGGATCTTTGAGGACCTTCATTTCAGTCATGTGATCAGGCACATGACTGGAAGGTCCTTCAGCTGCACGGCTCCTGCAGCTTCCTTTAGCTTCCAGTAAGCTTCCCCTTCTGCTCTTTACTGGTCACATAGATCAGTGCAGAGTAGTGATGAGCAAGCACTAAAATGCTCGGGTGCTCGATGCTCTGGCCGAGCATCCCAAGATACTCGTGTACTCAGCCAGAGCACCGAACCCAATGTAAGTCAATGAGTGACAGGCTCCGCCCACAGACTTCCGGTTATAAAACGAGTGTTTCTGGGAAAGGGCGGGAGGGTGGGCTTTTTCAAATCGCCGCAGCATACAACACCTTGCTGTGCCCCCCAGAGGGATCCTAACAAACAATCTGCTCCCTGTGAGGTGCCAGCTCACTGTGTGTACTGAAGGGAGCAGTGTATTTGTGTCAGATTGCTAATTATCAGCGAGGAGTCCGAGCATCTCGGCGGTACTCGGTGCTCGCCGAGTATCGGGATACTCGTGCGAGTAGCGCCGAGCATACTCGCTCATCCCTAGTGCAGAGCAGAAGAATGAGAAGCTGTCTGTGAACAGGCCCCCTCACTGATTCTGCTCACCAACAGTGAGTGGGCCCCTCCCTTGTCCAGGACCCCTGAAGTTGCCCAGGCCCACCAGGTACTGATTAGCCCCGACCTCCACCCTCTACAATCAGCTGTTATTTGCCTTGGTGGACATCTTATGTAAACACAGCACAGCTCCATTCTCTGTGTAGTGGCTGTTCATAGGTACTGCAGCTCAGCAGTAGGAATTGGGCTGCAGTACCTGGGTTCCACCACTACACCATGAACATAGCTCTGCTGATCTCTGAACACTTTACCTAGATTATCCGGAAAATAATTTGATTTCAATTCAATTGATTTGCAGCCAATGAGCGGAACCAAATCTTTTAGATCGTACAATATCTACCAATTTCTGAAAAAGGCCCAAATAATTGTTTTTCGTTTTCCTTGTTAGCAGTTACAAATATGTTTTTTTTTGTTCCAGTCCTTGATGTTCCCTGCTGCGAGCTCTGGGCTGTAATAATGTGTCACTTTCTGTATCCTGCAGAATGTGTCTTCTGGAAAGGTCAGGTCTCTGGCACCAGGTCTTGTAACCACACGGCTTAATATAGAAACAATGATGGGGCAGCTGCTGCCATTTCTTGGCTCCATGGACTGCGTTTCCTGCCCGTGCACCTCCCCGGTGGAGTTATTCCAGATCCCTCCGTTACACGTTGCAGTCAGGTTGTCAATAATCTCACATTTCCTAATGTGCTGTAAGGGGCGGGTATTGATGCATTTGTCATCTGATGCCCATGAAGAGCCTCGCTCCTAAATAGATTTTGCTTTGTCACCAGCTTTAGTGTAGGTATACTAATTAGGGCTTAAAGGGGTGGTCCAGAGCGAGCTGGGGCCAGAGATTTCATGTTTACGGACATCAGTGAGCATCTGGTATCGTGCACCTGTTCTGTTAGAATATGTATTCTTTAGTCATTAAAGTGGTTTAGGAGACTACATTCCTGGGGGCTGCAGGCGACTCGATGCGCCCTGTTACTCCGTGGATTAGCACAGCACATCCACTATTTAATGGCCGCAGCAAGGTACTGCAGATCCTCCTCTACTCATTCCATTATTGGTGGTTGTGCAGTACCTGACCGCGGCCACTATGCTGGTGATGGCGCTGTTCAGCTCTGCAACTGATCACCTCCACCGACACAGTTGAGTTGGTGGATGTAATGGGTATCGATCCCCCACCGATCTAGCATTGAATCCTAAGTTTTAGCCATCAATATTAAAGTACCAGACAGACGGCAGAGGAAGAGTTTAGAGGCAGCCGCATTTCCTGCCCAGTTCAGTAAGTGGGATCCGATCAGGGAGTTTGTCTACTTCTGAGTACGGGCAAATGGAAATCCAGCACTCCCATCCGGTAAATTAAAATCCTCTTTAATCCATAAAAAACTAAAAAAAAGGGAACAAGCAACAAAAACCTGACACGTTTTGATGTGTTGCAACTCTGCTCATACGATTTAATGCACTTGAAACATGGCTGATTGTTTTTTTTTTTTTTTTCCTTTTTTGTTGTTTTTTTTATGGCTTGAATAAATAAAGATTTGTACTTATCGGATGGCAGCCTGGTATTTCTGCTTGTCTGTCATTTTGCACCAGCTGATCCACGCACCCTCTGGTCTGCAACAATTTCAGCTCCTTTGGATCACAAGCCTCAAGAACTCTAGTTTTGTATTTCTCTTTCTGAGCTCATCTAAGCTGATTTATTGCCGGCATAAATGGGATATTCAGAAAAAGGTTTGTTCGGCCGGTTTCACATTAGCATTCGATGTGTATAAGTCTGAACGCATAGCAGTAGACGCATGGTCGAACGCAGCCATCCTGATGCAAACGCAGGGTTTATACTCCGGATGCGCTCAGCTTGCAAACTCCATAGGTATACATTAGTATGACACAGAGAGAAACACGTTAAACACAGAGATGCATGTGTTGCCGCACACATTGGGACGTATGCTGGGCAAACGCCAGTGGGAAACCGGCCTTACAGAACTCAATTTACTGATGGACTTTTGGATAACTCATTCAGCAGTCAGCAATGTGCACCGAAACAAGGAGCCTATAAAAGCCAACAGGTTCATGTGTCTATAGTTCGTGCAGCGTCAATCTGCTGTCAGAATATTGTCCCTCAATCATTTCCTATAATATAAAGTAAGAAACTTTAATAATACTCGTCCTGTTCTCCGCAGCGATGTTGGTGTTTGAATGCAGTGATGTCATAGTGACAGCTCCCGTCAGCCAAGCGCTGAGATCAGTGATTGGATGCAGCGGTGACGGGAGCTGTCGAGGTGATGTCACTGACAGCAGAGGCTGGTGTGTGATCAGGGAGGGCGAGTGCTGTCTGATGGTTACTTAAAATTACAAAAAAAAGTTTGAGGTTTTGTTAAAAAGTGGAAACTCATTTTTAAGAAAAAAATAATGCCCCCAAATGAATCCGGAACTTTTTAATAGGCTTTTTTTTTATGTTTCAAGTTTTTGATCTTTTTTCCTATTGATGATCCTTTCCTTTCTTTCCTTTTTTACAATGGACTACACCTCACGTTTCATTTGTGCGTCACCTGGGGTGCATTATTTTTGCTTTAAATGTGATTTGTTCAGACCGACCCCCATCAGTGCAGACAGATGCCAGCAATAGCCGGATTATTGCTTCCTGATTGTATGACTTGGAAGCTGCGTCAGGCTGACTGTTCATTCCAAGAGTGCTTTCTCATCATGTCATAGCCTACATTTATACAGCCTTGAGCGTTAGAGTATGTAAATCTCTAGTTATAGACTAGATATAAGCACTATACCTCCAGCATGCCCCTTCTGAACACTTGGCAGTGAAGCCAATGATCTGCTGCTCCCTATTGCAGACATTTAGGGAAGAATTCTGTTCAGTGACCATGCGCAGATCTAGAAAATCATAAATTAAGATGCAGACCACTGTAATGCCATCATCCTGGGCCCACCCTGGTCTAAATGGCCCTCATTCTGGGCCCATTCTGGTATATAGATTCCCATCCTGTTATATACAATCCCCAACCAGATGTATATAGCCCCCATTATGGTATCTTTGATCCCCATCCTGGTATAAATAGTCCCTTCCTGATATACATGGGTCATGTCCCACTTCAACCTGACCACATCCTGGTATATATGGCCCTCATCCTGTGCCCACCCTTATATGGCCCTCATTCTGTGCCCACCCTTATGGTATATATATGGCCCTCATCCTGGTCCCACCCTGTCGTATATGGCCCCCATCTTGGTGTATATGCTCCCGTCCCCCATAATGGAGCCATCCTATTGTATATGATTGCCATCATGCCACAAACACAGTAAATAAATGATTCCACTCCTCATTTCTCTGCTCCTCCAGTGCGCTGTGTCCTCTTCTGATGCCATCAGCTGACAGACATCGCTTGCAAGATGTTCGCAGCTCCCCACCTAGGATTATACTGGTGGGGAGCAGTGAATAAGCTTTGTCTTCTATGCTCTGTCTTCAATAAAATGGTGCCGTGGGCGGCACATGCACATTCATATTATAGTGAACACACTTTGAGGGATCTTAAGATGATGATGGCTGAAAGCGCATGCACGTGCAACTTAGTCTATCTAGACTAGACTTTAAGTTGCGATCGCACATGTGCTGCCACCTGGGGTCATTTTATAAAAGATGTATGGATTCTACACACTGTCTTCAATGAAATAGTTTCAGAAGTGTCAGTCTGCGTATGTGCCACCACCCAGTGAAATTTTAATGAAGACAGACCACAGAAGCAGAGTGCATTAGCATTGCTCCCCACACCCATAATCCCACCCACCTCCCTCTAGCTTCACTACAGAGGTGTGTGGGAGATTATGGGCGTGGGGAGCAGTGCATATTCATATTCTCAAACAGTGAGCACACCTGTTAGCCCCAGCGCCCCTCCTGTGACCCTGCTCATGACTCCTGTGATCTCACGTCACCGCTTCCCCAACCCTCCACAGCAACAGTGAATTACATTTGGACTAGAAGATCATCCCCCTCCCCTTTTATGCCAACATTTTTGGGGGAAGAAAGTGCATCTTATAGTCCAAAAAATAGAGTATATGTAAATTGCTATAATAACTGAACCTAATTCCTGCTGGTGCAGCTGTGCCGGTCTGGTTTATCTTCCCTGACACTAGCAGATCCTCGGCAGCGGTGTCATTTCTTTCATACTTTCGGCACTGACAACTCATGTCTATTTCCGTCCCCGCTAAGTCCTCCGGCCTCCGTATACATGAGCTGTGATTCATCAAGATTTTTCCTGCATGTGTGCGGTGACCGGCAGCCCCCATGGTGAGCTGTCACTTCATGCTGCTATGTTTAGAGCAGGTGTGGGCTTGAGAATGAGTTTGGGAAGGTATGAGAGGTCGCACTCTTGGAAGCCAGGCTGTATCGGAAAGAAGGAACACACCGGGAAGGTCCAGGGTGTTATATGTCAGGGAATCCCTAGAGAGCCGCTGCTCTCCGGGCCGACACTTGCTTGGCTATTCCTTTTCTTTTAAGAAATATAGAAGCATTGATTACTGCGTCCTCCCACTGTTCAATTAGATACTTAATTATTTTAGAGGATGAAAACCATATCATACTCTTTTCATTCATCCTGACTTATAATAAGTGAAGTGGTTATTGATCTGTGTTCTTGCATCCAACTTCTGTGTGTTTTACCCACGATCCAAGATTTACCCCACTATCTATTATATACTTACAGTGCCTACAAGTAGTATTCAACCCCCTGCAGATTTAGGTGGTTTGATAAGATGCAAATAAGTTAGAGCCTTCAAACTGCAAACGAGAGTAGGATTTATTAACATAAGCATAAATCTTACAAACCAAAAAGTTATGTTGCTCAGTTGAATTTTAATACATTTTAAACTTAAAAGTGTGGGTCAGTTATTATTCAACCCCTAGGTTTAATATTTTGTGGAATAACCCTTGTTTGCAATTACAGCTAATAATCGTCTTTTATAAGACCTTATCAGGCCGGCACAGGTCTCTGGAGTTATCTTGGCCCACTCCTCCATGCAGATCTTCTCCAAGTTATCTAGGTTCTTTGGGTGTCTCATGTGGACTTTAATCTTGAGCTCCTTCCACAAGTTTTCAATTGGGTTAAGGTCAGGAGACTGACTAGGCCACTCCATCACCTTGATTTTTTTTCCCCTCTTGAACCAGGCCTTGGTTTTCTTGGCTGTGTGCTTTGGGTCGTTGTCTTGTTGGAAGATGCAATTACGACCCATCTTAAGATCCTTGATGGAGGAGCGGAGGTTCTTGGCCAAAATCTCCAGGTAGGCCGTGCTATCTATCTTCCCATGGATGCGGACCAGATGGCCAGGCCACTTGGCTGAGAAACATCCCCACAGCATGATGCTGCCACCACCATGCTTGGCTGTAGGGATGGTATTCTTGGGGTCGTATGCAGTGCCATCCAGTCTCCAAACATCACGTGTGTGGTTGGCACCAAAGATCTCGATCTTGGTCTCATCAGACCATAGAACCTTGAACCAGTCTGTCTCAGAGTCCTCCAAGTGATCATGAGCAAACTGTAGACGAGCCTTGACATGACTCTTTGAAAGTAAAGGTACTTTACGGGCTCGTCTGGAACGGAGACCATTGCGGTGGAGTACGTTACTTATGGTATTGACTGAAACCAATGTCCCCACTGTCATGAGATCTTCCCGGAGCTCCTTCCCTGTTGTCCTTGGGTTAGCCTTGACTCTTCGGACAAGCCTGGCCTCGGCATGGGAGGAAACTTTCAAAGGCTGTCCAGGCCGTGGAAGGCTAACAGTTCCATAAGCCTTCCACTTCCGGATGATGCTCCCAACAGTGGAGACAGGTAGGCCCAACTCCTTGGAAAGGGTTTTGTACCCCTTGCCAGCCTTGTGACCCTCCACGATCTTGTCTCTGATGGCCTTGGAATGCTCCTTTGTCTTTCCCATGTTGACCATGTATGAGTGCTGTTCACAAGTTTGGGGAGGGTCTTAAATAGTCAGAAAAGGCTGGCAAAAGAGATAATTAATCCACACATGTGAAGCTCATTGTTCTTTGTGCCTGAACTACTTCTTAATACTTTAGGGGGACCAAACAGAATGCTGGTGGTTTGAGGGGTTGAATAATAAATGACCCTCTGAATTAACTTTTAACACTTTAAAAAAAAAATGTAAAAATCTTTTTGGCTGCAGTGCATTTCCCACTTCCAGGCTGATCTACAGTCCAAATGTCACAATGCCAAGTTAATTCCGCATGTGTCAACCACCTAAATCTGCAGGGGGTTGAATACTACTTGTAGGCACTGTAGGTTGTGTAGCCTGTCATCCACTCCCATACGGTTGTCCCCCAATCATGTGCTGGCGGCAGCCACATTTGCACACCCAAGTGTGTGTTTCAAAGAGAGCAAACAGCAGGAAAGCCAGAGAGCGCGCAGCGAGTAGGTGGGGGTTTAGATAGCGGGAACAGCAGGTAGTGGGGGGGAGTCAGAGAGAGGGTACAGTGGGTGGGGGGGGGGGTTGTCAGAGAGAGGGCACAGCATGGGGGGGCAGAGAGAGAGCACGGCATGGGGGCGGTGACAGAGAGTGATGGGTGTGCAAATGTGGCACATTGAGCAGTACCACCAGCAGTGCCGTAGCCGACCGCAACTGCTGCCACCCGAAACCACAGCTCGCAGCCACTGACACATCCCTGCCTGAGCAAGTGTATCTGCGTATACACGGCATGCATGGACACTTATTCAGACTGCCTCCATCTTTGAACACCACAGGGGAAAGAGAGCACAGGGGTGCTGACAGCACACAGGTGGGAGAGAGAGTGCGGACGGGATGGGGGCAGAACAGCTGCCGAGTCCAGCACCACAGAACCCACCCCATAGCCCACCATCTAATAATCTAGAGGATTCACGTGACCAATTGCACCAGCGCTCTGTAATGTGCTGACGCAGGCTACTGTCTAAAATTACTTTTTAAAGGGGTCCTCCTTCACCCGTCCTCTGCTCTCATTGATATCAATAGGATGTGTTTGCAGAACTGTGGAGTGGCGGTGCCAAGTGTTGGACCCCCAGCAACATGATCCTGTACAGGTTCTCTTATCATAATCACAGGTCTTCAATATCTAAGTAATTAACAACTAACCTCTTACCTTAGTTAACTCCTTTTTCAAGTGAATCTGTCATCAGAAAACATGCAAGAAAGGGTAAAGGGAAAGGGTGTATCCAGCTTCTGTAAACTGCAAAAAAAAAATTGTGAGGGTTGTATACAACATCCTTTATTGGTACATTAGTCATTTAAATGAAGAAATTATTTTTAAGCATTCAACTCTTAATCATCATGAAGCGATCTGTGTTAATTATAGGTGTGTGGTTTTTTTTTTTATCTGTTTTTTTTTTTTTTTTTATTTGTCGTTTCATCCCCCATATGGTTTTCTATATTAAACCAAAATCTTGAAATTTTGTAATTTTTCCCTCTGACCACGAAACTACTCAACTTAAAAGGTTGTCCAGTGTAAATCCACCAGTCTGCGGTCACCCTGGGGGCCTCCCAGAGGTCAGCCTATTAGTCTCCCCATGGGTTGCATGGATTCATTCTACACTTGTGGATTTAGACTGGATGACCCCTTTTATGGGGATTTTCTTAGGAAAATACTCTCTGTTCCTGTGCTGGGTCACCCCTGCTGCCCCCACTGTGTGTTGTCTATACCGCTGCAGTCAGTCATTGAGCTCAGCTGCTGTACCCAGCACAAGACAATACCTGAATATAGGATGCCGTTATTATAGGAGTCACCAAATTCTGCAATCCTCTCTAGGTTAGCAACACAGTCATATCATTTTTTTATACTTATTTTAATGGGTTGAGGAGACAAAGTAATGAAAAAGCTGGTAATCCCAGCTCAGACCACAGAGCCCCCCATGCTGAGCCGTGACTGGTGCTGGTATACTTTGGTATAGAGAACGTCCATTACTTTGATTTTCTCTTTCCCGATATGACGGCTTCCGGCTGGACCTGGTTATAAGTCAGGGGGTCCTTTTGGCGGTTCGGTTTCAGCGCTGTCTTATCACTCTTGTGTCTTTTGTGTAGACTCACAGCTTTTCTCCTCATTTTTTGACCATTCATGGATCTGTATTTCAAGCAAAGCAACTCAAAGCCAATTTTTTTTTTCTCATTGTGAAGTTGGAAATAGCAGCAGCAAATGTTAGGAAACTTGTCTGGAAGATAATCTGCCATCAGTCCACGGTTCAGTCTTATCTCATCCCCGGCGGGGGCTGTATTGTCTTTATCGGCCATTCTCCTTGCTGAGAACATATTAAGTATTAATTGATCTACATTACCAATCGCCCATTTGGCTATTTGCCCCATGTTGTCGGTCTGTGAATATGTATGATGGTGGCGGGGATCTCTCCAGCCCTGTGTACGGGGTGGGCCCTGTCCCTCTGTTATATAAGGGCATGGAATGTGCTCCGCAGTCCCCAGATCTCCGCTCACAAACTGCTCTTCTGTTTCACAGACAAACTCATCGAAGTGGAGCACCTGACTAAAGGCGACCAGGACCCCCAGCATCTGAAAGGTACGACGGGGGGAGTAGTATGGAGGAGTGACTATGTCTAACCATGGAAGCTACATGTGTTATCCTGGAGAAGTAGTTCAGCTATTGTGACACTGCTTTGCCCCCGAGTGTCAGCACATGTTGGGAGTTGTAGTTTCACAACAGCTGAAGTGCCCTGAATTAGTCCGTTATCTGTATAAGCTGCATTGTCCATAGTGATATGCTCGACAGTACACTACAACTCCTACCAGATAGAGGACATGCTGGGAACTGTAGTGTTTGGAGCACTGCCGTACAGTGAAAACTTTTTTGGAAAAGCCTGTATTGTTCTAAGTCTGCAAATACGGATTTGCTGTCTAATAATACTGTGACAGTGGATGGGGGGCCAGCAAGACACTATGGTGTGGCCGAAATATGTAGAATGGTGGCTGGATCAGCAAAGTGATCGAAAACCGAGCTACCTCTCTGTACCCTTCCCCCCCCACCAGCCTTCATAAAATGTTATCATTAGAAGCCAACTCTATACCCTGAATGTTATTGTTTCATAAAGCTGTAGAAATATTATAATACAGATGCCTGCTTTTATATATTTTATGTATTTATATTTTTTAAAAAATATTTAATATATTTTCTATTATCACATATGAAAATAAATATATATTCACATTTATGTATTTTCGGATTGTGTGTGTGTGTTTATAATATATATATATAATAATTACACACACAATCCAGTATATGTATATAATATATATTGATTTGTCGTGTACAGCTGCGGCACATCTATATACAATTACTCGCAGTCTATTTTGGGTCGGCCCCATATGTTAGGTGAATTGTGGGGGTGTGAAGTGACCCGATAGCCTCTACTTTGGTCCATGTTACCAGCACTCAATGGGTGAAGCTGCCGGGCAGCAGAGAGTGTTGGCAGTGATGGCGTCACCCCCTCCTATCTGGCCCCTCCGTCCTCTCATTCCTATGTGTTCAGTTGTTTTCTCCATACACGGCTGTGCAGGATGTGCGCCCGGCTGATAAGTGCCATTGTTTCTGTGTTGTTGGCAGTCGGTGCTGGTTGCGATTCTGGACACTATTTCTAGTGGACGACTTAGTGTTTGTGTTTTGGAGCTAAATCTCTGTTCACATGTACGGTAGTTTATTTTCCCTCTTTTGTTGGAGGTATTGAGCAGAAGATGGAAACCTCCATCACACATCACTATACTGTACGGACATAGAGCACTTAGGGTTAGCTATATTCTCTTATTGTAAAAAATAAATGGCTTTATAATCAGAATAGTTTAGGTTTTTTACCCAGTCTTTTTAAATTCCTATTACCGTATATACTCGCGTATAAGCCGAGATTTTCAGCCCAAAAATTGGGCTGAAAAGTCCCCCCCTCGGCTTATACGCGAGTCACTGTATACTGTATACACTGTATACAGTATACAGGCCCGCCCCCATCAGTATACAGGCCCCCCCCCCCCTTGCTGCACAAACCTGTAAAGGAAGAGATTAGTATACTTATCACTGTCCCGCCGCCGTCATCGCGCTCCTCCCTCTTCATCCGTCTTCTTCCGGCTTCCTCCGGTCGGCGCAGGCAATTACGTCATTGTCTGCGCGCCAGAGGAAGTCTGAAGACGCTGGATGAAGACGGAGGAGCGCGATGACGGCGGCGGGACAGTGATAAGTATACTAATCTCTTCCTTTACAGGATTGTACACCAAGGGTGGGCCCTGTATACTGATGGGTGGGCCCTGTATACTAATGGGGGGGCCCTGTATACTGATGGTGGGGCCCTGTATACTGATGGGGGGGCCCTGTATACTGATGGGGGGGCCCTGTATACTGATGGGGGGGCCTGTATACTGATGGGGGGGCCCTGTATACTGATGGGGGGGCCTGTATACTACCACTGGGGCTGCTGTATACTACCACTGGGGCTGCTGTATACTACCACTAGGGCTGCTGTATACTACCACTGGCGCTGCTGTATACTACCACTGGGGCTGTATATACCTCTGGGGCTGCTGTATACTACCACTGGGGCTGCTGTATACTACCACTGGGGCTGCTGCTGTATACTACCACTGGGGCTGCTGCTGTATACTACCACTGGGGCTGCTGCTGTATACTACCACTGGGGCTGCTGCTGTATACTACCACTGGGGCTGCTGCTGTATACTACCACTGGGGCTGCTGCTGTATACTACCACTGGGGCTGCTGCTGCATACTACCACTGGGGCTGCTGCTGCATACTACCACTGGGGCTGCTGCTGCATACTACCACTGGGGCTGCTGCTGCATACTACCACTGGGGCTGCTGCTGCATACTACCACTGGGGCTGCTGCTGCATACTACCACTGGGGCTGCTGCTGCATACTACCACTGGGGCTGCTGCTGCATACTACCACTGGGGCTGCTGCTGCATACCACACTGCTGGGTGCTGCATACTACCACTGGGGAGGCCTGTATACCACACTGCTGGGTGCTGCATACCTGTGCTGGGGTCCACCCTTGGCTTATACACGAGTCAATAGGTTTTCCCAGGTTTTGGGGGCAAAAGTAGGGGGGTCGGCTTATACACGGGTCGGCTTATACACGAGTATATACGGGTATATCCTAGAACTATCCGGTAGCTTGCAAATGTGTAAAAAATGAGCTGGCCCAACTAATCTGTTTTTTAATACAATGGATTTAGAACAAAGTTTATTTAAAAAAAAAAAAAAAAACATAAAGTAACAATGTAATTAAAAGTAAAATTGGTGAACAATTCTTCTTTTCATGTATGCTTAGCCACATTTAACTTGGGGCTCTGTCAATACCCTACAGTCCTCCTGAAGTTTACCTCCCATTTATGGAAGTTATACACGGCACTAGCACTGTGATTGATGATATGTCATTTGTCCTGTCCATGACAGATTGAGACAGCTTGTAGCAAAGAGCGATCTGAGAGGGTGAGTTTCTGTAAAGGGAATCATGAGCAGTTTACTCTGTAATCTGAAGCAGCATGGTGTAGTAGAGAGATCTGTTTCCAGTGAAGTATTACTGGATGTGTAATGCCCCAGAGGGGGGATTACATTAATGTAACCCCGGTATGTTATGCGCTTTAACTTTGGGAAAATGGGGTACATTTTTGTGAGTACTGTGCAGCCCACAGGTACCTGAAGAGTAAGGCTGAGTTCACACACAACGTTTGTGCTCCGTATTTTGTTGATCTGTTTTTGGTGCCGTTTCTGATCCTCTTTTTGCAAAAAAGAAAAAAAAAAAAAAAAGCATCACAAATGCATCATCCTTTTGTGCTGCTTTTTTTCCTCTGTTTGTGGGGGACACAGACAGGTACAGACAGCACAGAGAGAGACACACTTTCTTATCCTCCCCAGCGATCCCACAGTGAGTCCCGGTGATGTCTCCCTCCAGGGCATCGGCAGGACCTGTGAGTAGTATGAGTACTTACAGGACCTTGCACCATGTGACTCTTGGGCTGAGTCACAAGAGCAGGTTAGTACCTTACCCGACTACCCACAGGTCCTGCCGATGCCCAGGAGGAAGACATCACTGGAGCTCTCTGTGGGATCACGCGGGGTATAAGTAATTGGATACAAGTGGTGCAGAAAGGGCAGCAGAAAAACACCACACAAATTAGCGCTCATTTTCTGGATCCACTTTCTGCAGCAGTCAAAAACGCTGATGTCTGCCATTCACTCCCATTCACTTTGCTGGCAGATGTTTAGATTGATCCGTTTTTGGTGCAGTTTAAAAAAAAAAAAAAAAGCACCAAAAATGGATCAGAAATGTCCAGTGTGAACATAGCATGAAGCTCCCCATCTAGCTAGTAACGTAGCAACAGACGGGTGGAGCTTGTGGGCACAGTAGCTTGGATGACAGTTAGTCGCATTACAGTTGGAGCTTGGCCAGTATGGCATAGTCAGATAGCACATACTGACCCGTAATCACAGGAAGGGGCTCTGAGGACCTTCACCCCTTTAGGCAGATGGAAGACCCTGGTCTGCACAGCGAGCCTAGTCCACCTGAATGTAAAGCTGTGTACCAGGAGGACGATGACTGGCCTGGAAGCGGGGTCTCCCACACAGAAGATGGGCACATAGGATCACCTACCATTAATGAAGGTTAGAGGGACCTGTTCAGTGGGATCTGCTGGAGAACACCACTCCATTGGGATAGAGGGAGCAACTGTATTGTGTCAGGTTGGACATCTGGATGGGCTCTGACTGTTCATGCTGTCATCACGTCTCACCTGTGCTCACTGCCTAAATCCATTGCTATACGCCTGTATGTGAGCTATACCTTCTCAGCATGTTGTACCATCTATGGCTGTGTACCTTCTTGCTCTGTTTCTTCAAATAAGACTTCCAACATGCAAGTGTCTCACTGGCTCTGCTGCCTCCTTCCTCTACATCAACACTATGGGGAACAGCACCTAACACCAGCATAGGAGGGAACTGTAAAATGGCCGTGTTTACCCCTGCATGCCTGTTACCACTGTCCTCGTAGTCACAATCACTGGCACAGTCACCACCACTTCTGACACCTAAAGGGATCCGAACCTTGGCCCAGTGATTGAGCATCCTAACTCCGGTCACGACATGTTTATTGGTTCAGTTTTCCCTCCTGTAGAATTAGTAGTGCTCCAAATGCTGAGCTGTATGAAACATCGCCCACACACTGATTGGCTGCTTTCTGTATACATTGTTATCTGGACAGGTGTGCAAGGAGACAGTCATGCAGTGATGATCTCCTGCTGTTAAAACATTGATTGCAATGAAACTACAGTGCACTCTGTTATGCTGCTTTGAGGTTAAATAGGAAGAAGTCCTGATACTAGAAATATGTTTACTTTCCCACTGAAATAAAATTGCTCGCTTTATATTTCCTCCCGGCTGCAGATACATGTACATTGCTGTTTCAATTTATTAATTGGGACAAGACTTCCTAAAGGTGTAAGGTGTCTAATCTCAATTTACATGCCTTGACTGACCTGTGTGAATAGGGTTTCTATGGGACGATCTAATCCGCTGTGGGTCTGATGGGTGCAGGCGCTGTTGGGATGAGTAATGCAGTGAGTTTGTTCTAGACTGGTGGATAAGGGTGCTTTCAGACCACGATTTTTAGGGAGCCGATGCTGTCCGATATAAATCGGACAGCATCGGCTCCCTTCTGATGCTTGGAATCCGGCATAAAATCGTAGCCGGAGGCTGAAAAAAAGGAAAAAAAAAAAAGTTCATGCTCACCTGCCCCCGCCGTTTCCAGCCGTCTCCTGCAGTCTCCTGCAGTCTTCCTTAAGGCTCCCGGTGGCTCCCGCAGGCTGCCGGTGTCTGCAGAGGTCTTCTACTGCAGTACACAGGACCTGCGGTGATGTCACAGTCATGTGACTGCGGGTTACCATGGTGAACCCGCGGTCACGTGACTGTGACATCACCGCAGGTCCTGAACTGCAGAAGACCTCTGCAGCCACCGGGAGCCTTAAGGAAGACTGCGGGAGACGGCGGGGGCTCGGGGGCAGGTGAGAATGAACTTTTTTTTTTTTTTTTTAACCCCTGCGCTCCTAGTTGAGCAGTTGAGCATGCTCAGTCCAGTAAAATCGGGTCCGAGGAGACATCAGATGTTTCCTCGGACCCTTCTCCATAGGGCCCCATGTTCGGGATCGGGTCAGATCGGATGTGCACTAAATGCCATCCGATTTGGTCCGATCCGAGTCTGTCAGATTTTGTAATCGGATGAAAAAATCGTTGCAGGCAACGATTTTTTTCACCGGTAAAAAAATCGGCAAAAATCGGACAGAATCGGATCGGACCAAATCGGATGGCATTTAGTGCACATCCGATCTGACCCAATCCCCATAGGGATGCATGGGGTCCGAAAATCGGTCCGATGCTGTCCGATTTTTATCGGACAGCATCGGAAATGAATAAATCGTAGTGTGAAAGCACCCTAAGGAAGCGTGCAGCTGACAGGTGACGACCACTGTCTGTCTTCTCTTCATTAATGAACTTGGAGTATTAGATTCTGTGAATTAGGTCGGGGCTGTTGAGCTACTTTGCATTTGAGACAGAAGGTCACAGACAAAACATGTAACCCAAAAATCGTGCAACTTTGCAAGACTATGGACTCGGTCAGATGCATATATATCGTCACTCGGATCTATTAGGGCCCCTTTACACACGGCTACATTTGTAGCTTGTCACCAGGTAACTTACTGGTTGCAGTGAAATCATGGATACATGGTTCTATCTTGTTGCTGTGTACAAATGGAATCATGTATCCATGATTTCACTGCAACCAGTAAGTTACCTGGTGACAAGCTACAAATGTAGCCGTGTGTAAAGGTACCTTCAAAGCCAATTCTCAGTTACATCACATCAGATTACATGGAAAACATTGCACCTTGCACCACTTTGGTCCAATTAATGGGTTAAATTAATGCACGCAAAGTAAAGGCGGCTCTGGCAATGTGGCCGAGCGCACAGAGCCAGTCTCCTGCAATATATGGACACAATTCTGCTGTTTTTCCATACAGCTGTCTGATCCCAGGCTATTTGACAGTTTCGATTTGACTGCGACTTGAAAGCCAAATTGTAGACCGATTTCTTTCCGTAACTTGCATTCTGATCCATCATGGTAGTGTCACATGCAACGTCTGATGCAGTAGGTTTGTATTTTAGCACATATTGGGTTGTAAAGTCACTGATTAGATGTAATGTAAGGCCCCTTTCACACTAGCCTTTTTTTTTTTTTATATATATATATATATATATATATATAAATTGTGGCAGATCCGGCAGATTTACCGCATCTTCCACCTAACGGCCGCACTTACAGCTATGGGGCTTGCGGCAAGTGCGGTATAGCCCCGGTTTCGTCAGTTGCGGCCCCGAAAAAAAACCGCTGCTGACTGCAGTTTTTTTCACGGCCGTAAGTGCCGGAACCGTGGCTATACCGCACTTGCCGCAAGCCCCATAGACCATGCATGGTGCTCGCTGTAAGTGCGGCTGTTAGACTGCAGACGTGGTAAATCTGCCGGATCTGAAGCAATTTGTAAAAAACGCTAGTGTGAAAGGGGCCTAACATGGTGATGTTCATCCTGCATCGCAGGTCCCTGTGTAACTGTAGAGACTCCAGAGCAAAAATTACCTTAGAACCAGGGCTGTGGAGTCGGCAAATCAAACCACCGACTCCTGAATTTCCCTGGCTCTGACTCCGACTCCTTTGACTCCGACTCCTTCATTCATGGCTCGTTTTTAAGTGATAAAATTATTTAGGTCAATGGTAACATTAGGCTTTAATCATTATAATGACATAATAATAAAGATATTTAGATAGAACATAATAATAGTTCATAATAATAATATTCAGCACATTCTGCATAGAACTACTAGACCCAATTCATTATATATTTTAGTAGTCGGAACATTTTCTACCGACTCCAACTCCGACTCCGACTCCACCAAAATGGGCAGCGACTCCGACTCCACGACTCCGACTCCACAGCCCTGCTTAGAACTATTTAATCCCTGTATTTTGTAACCATTACTCCTGTCTGGCAGGGTCTCTGATGTTTTCTGTCTGTGGCCATCATATCCGTCTAATTCTTATACTGTTTCTTTTCCGTTGTTAAAGGGAGTCCTGCCGAAGTGAAGGATTCAGATTTATCGGACACGCTCAGTCCCAGCAAGGAGAAAAGCAGTGACGACACTACAGGTAACAGCAGACGCTGGTATATTGCCTCTTCTGAACATATTTAATGTTGCCAATGGGGCAGTTTGTAATAAAGTTGTAATAAATCTGACTTAAAGGGGATTTCTTTCTCCATTTACTGAAAAGTCTTTTTCACGCACCGTATTTTTGGACAATAAGACTCACCTTAGAATAAGACGCACACCAGGTTTAGACAGCAGAATATAGGAAAAACATTTATCCTATCAATTAAAACTGATGGTATAAAGTAGAGGGGTCATTAGCACTAACCTTAATGTACAAGGGTAGAATAGGGAGGTAATAAATCTGTTGTTAGTCTCTTTCCAGTGTCTAATATACCACACAGCTCTGCAACATGCAAACTACATGCACATATAGACACACAGCTCTGCTATATGCTCATATGGACACGCAATGTCTGAAACATGCTCATATAGACACACAGCTCTGCTACATGCACATATGCACACGTGCAGTGAGATGTAAGAATAAAATTTTTGCTGTTTTTAAAAAAAAAAAAAAAATCATGTGATTTTGTTTTTTTTTTGTTTTTACTTTGCAGACGGCCAAATGGATGAACAAGAGCTGAATGAACCACTTAACAAAGTTATATTAAAAGGTGGGCTGGATTTCATATGTCTACAGATCTCTTAAAGCAGTTTTTAACTAAAACCGAGTCATTTTAATTGAAGAAATAGCTTATTAAGGAAATACTTTAGTGATCAACAAACTTATGTAACTGAATGTATTATGTTGCCCACCGGCCTCAGCTTTAGCTCAGTGTCTCATCTGTTGGGTCCAGTGATCTGTTTAGTTGCTATTTTTTCTAGATAATGTCACCTGCAGCCTTAAAGTATGTGCACACGATCAGGGATTGCAGCGTTATGGACGCGCAAGGGGCTCACTGCTAGACTCTCAGTTAACTCATTTTGCAGCCTGCAATTGACACGGCAACACTGACACTATAGAAGACAGGCAGTGCCAAATTTTTAATGACGAACGATTGCAAAAATTATGTTTAACCCCAGTTACTTGTAATTAAGTTAAAATTAAAGGAATGGTGTCCAAAGGTGAAAAATCCCTTTAATTTTTTGCCATTTTTGTTTTCAGGATAAAAGATCTCCAAGCATTTTCACAAACATGTAATTTAGAGTAATGCTGAATATTTGGAAGTGTCTACTACCTATTTTCTGTGAATAAGTCGTCTCTTGCATTGTGGTTTCTTCTAGATGAGCTGCATAATGTACAGTCCGGCTCTAATGACGCCAAGCAGGACCTGCAGCAGCTGCGGAGAGAGTTGTCAGAGGCGCAGGATCTTGCCAAATCCAGCAGACAAAAATGCTCAGAACTTCAAGGTAACATTTGTGTTCTGGAGTCCGATGGGTGAATGTCCTGGGAAATAGTCAGACAGTATATGGATGGGCTTCACCACCCCTATAAAATCTATTTGTTTACGGCTGGGTTGTGATGGCCGATTCCATGTTCAGTCTCTTGAAAGAGAACCTGTTAGCAGGATTTATCACTATAAAGTAAAGCCTCGGTCATAATGTCGCTGTCACCCTCATCACACTGATACCTGCGGCCAGTGATTGTAGAATAATCTTCTTTTAGTGTTTTCATCTGATGATGTCTCGTTGCATCGGAGGTGATTTGGGGGTCAGGTACTCTTCTTCTCTCCCTGACTCTTTTTTGGAACTCTGCGCCGCAGTGACTGCAGTGTGCAGTGTGATTCTGCCGGTCTTCCAATAAAATGGCAACGGATGAGGCGCATGTGCAGATCAAGGTTTGAGCTCTTCATTAAGCTAATATCTCAATCTGCACAGCGCTATGTTATTGAAGACCATGTGCGTGTGCAATGTGATTCTACAGACAGTCTTCAATAAAATGGCGTCAGACGTGACGTAGTGCAGATGGAGATTTCAGCTTAATATAGAGGTCATTGAGCTGAAATCTCGATCTGCACATGCGCCGCCTCCAGAGCCATTTTATTGAAGACCACCCGCAGAATCACACTGCACACGGCGTCACGCACCGCAATAGCAGAGTGGGATGTCAAAGAGGAGGCAGGAGACTGATTAATCTGTAACCTGTAGAAGAAATGAAGGGGCAGAGAAGTCGCAAAAATCCCCCACCAAATCCTGCCCCGATGCACAGAAGACATCATCAGATGAAATCTTTACAGGAAGATTATACTACAGCCGCAGATCGGATTCCTTCACTCCAGATATCAGATTGATCGCCATCACAATGATGATATAGCTGGGGCTTTACTTTATAGTGCTCAATCCTGCTGACAGCTTTTATTTAACAAGGTTCATTCATTCTTCATGAGACTAGGTGATCTGTTCCCCAACAATACATTCATCTGTTCTCCACAGTGATCTGTATTACTGCTCGGACCTCCATCATTATTAGGATTATCAGTGATCCCACTGTGTTCCACGTCTGTGGCTGACAGATCAAAAGCTCCTTTAATGGTCATTGGGGCGCCTCATGATCAAAATGCCATTTAGTGCTGAAATAGGTTTACACTCTGTAATATTCTATATGGATTATTTCCCCCGTTGGTTTCCACCATTCACTATAGTGCAGTCAGTATATAGACTTTTCATTCATTCCTTTGTGTGCAGAGCTTTACTTTTGATATGTTGTCTGCAGCACTTCTAGAAGAAGAGCGGAAATCCAGTAGAAAGCAAGCGGATGAGTCCACCAAGCAGATTCAGCATCTCCAAGGTACCTAATAGAAGGCCCGCAGAATGGCTTATTGTATAGGATTTATTTGTATTTCTGAGCAGTTTTATATAGTTAAAGAGAAGCTATCGTGCCCCCAAATGCTATTTATATGGGGTTAATCTGCAGATCAATAGCGGTATAATGCTATCCATCCGCCATACTGAAAACTCAGCTACCGAGAGAAAATAAACTTTATTACAGCCGAAGGACAGAGATTTTCAGAAACTGGAAAGCCGCTTTAAACTCCAGTAGCCCATGATGGACACTAAGGGGAGGTGTTAGCACATGGATTTCTATAGGAAATGATACATGGACGGTCCAATACTATATAAATTAGAATAGCCCTAAAAAAGGTCAGAAATGTATAAAATCAAGGAAATAAGATCACTTTATCCTTAAATTCAGCACCCAATCCCAGAAGTGGTGACGGCTTATCTCTCACATCTGATTGCTGCAGCCGACGGCTTAACTATAACACATGACCAGTGATTGGCTGCAGCGGTCAGGTGAGGAGAGACATCACTTTTGGTAATGGCCAAAGCCCCCTGAAGTAGTGGCGGTAATTAACTAATATTACCATTAATTTTTTGAGTGTAATGTTAATGATCCAAGTATGTAATGTAAATGTTAGTGATGAGTAAGCACCACCTTGCTTGGGTGCACGGTACACGTAACAGGGAGTTGGATGCTCGGATGGGCGTGACTCGAGTACCAGAATATGATGGAAGTTTTGAGACTTCTTCCGGAAAAATGCTCAAGTTCCCAATCGATTACTCTGGTACAATGGCATCCAACTGCCCCGTAAGAGTACCTTCACATGGTATTGATCGCCAGCAATGTTTAATTCCAGTTGAATATTTTCCTACACTGACTTCCGGTTAGTGGCAGCCATTATTGTGTAGATGGATGGAGACAAATTAAAGCCTTGGTGTTGTTGCATCATTCTTTTTTTCTATATTGTTCTCCAGCTCAATTGCACAGGTTACAGGAAGAGATTGAAATCTTACGTGAAGAAAAAGAAAATGAATTATCTAGTACCCGGGAAGAGCTGATGAATGCCCAGGAGGAGATCGCCATCCTGAAACACGTGTCTGAACAAGTCACTACTGAGAGAGATGGAGAAATAGCAGAACTTCAGGGAGAGTTACAGGAGGTGCGCTTTGAGCTTGAGCATTGGCGAAAAACAGCCGGTCAGTACGAGGCAGAAATTGTCAACCTACAGACCAATTTCCAGGCCCAGTGCAAAGATCGGGAGGACCAGCAAGTGTCTGAGTCTGCTAGATTGCAAGGTCAGTAGCATCATTGGGTATTCACGGCAATGTTACAAGGGTTTCAATGTCGGAAAAACCCTGTCAGAAACCACTTCACACCATCCATGGCTTGTGTCTGGTAATGACTTTCAGCCCCATTGTAGTGACTGGAGCTAAGCTGCAATACCACTCACATTCCAGGGTCAGGAGTGAGGCTTTTTCTGAAAGAAAGGAGCCATGTTTTTTTCATCTGGGCTACTTTATATTCTACAATTCATCTCTTCCTCACTTCTCAGGATCTCTGCTTGTGGTCATGGATCGTGTGAATCTGTCCAGGTCGTGGCACACAGGTCTTGACAGCTATTAAAGCCATGCACCTGAGTGTCTCATTACAGGACCAGGACAGATTTTGATAAAGTGGAGAAATAAATCTGGGTTCCTCGTGACCGCATGGAGAGATCTTGGGAAACGTAAGGAAATTTGTACAGTTTGGGGTACCTTATTATGCCACCTAAGCATGCCCCATCTTCACAGCTGAACTGGAAGAACTCCGAAAAAGTGTCACTTCTCTGGAGGCCGAGTGCTCCTCTCTGCAGAAAGAGAACGCTGCTTTGACTGGACAGTGCCAAAGGATTGAGCGCGATCTTCACAGGTGAGGGAACATCTCAAAATTGTTGCTGAGAACTAATTAAAGCTAAACTCAGCCGCTGTATGTATCACACAAGCTCCTGCTGCACACACAAAACATATCCATGTGTAAAAGCACCACTTCAGCATATTCACAATTCATTGCCGGAGTGGTGCTTTAATTATAAATTTGCTAACCCCTGTCTTATACTCACCTGCCACCGTCTTCCCCATCACTCTACTCTGCTCCCGTCGGTGTCGGGCATTTTGTGACCTGTCGGCTGCTCCACGGAGTGTGCCAATACAAGTCTATGAGAGCCTTGTTCTATCCCTATTCTGGCTCTCAATGACTTGTTTTGAGCGCTTGTGACGAAACGTCTTAACTTCCAACCAGTCAAAATTTACAAGCACAAGATGGCACCACTAGACCGAAGTGATGGCGAAAAAAGGTGAAAATACTGGAGAGCGCGTACAAGACTGGGGAAGGGTACTTGTTAAAGCACCACTCCAGGGCTTTAAGAAATCTAATGGTCTGCTATTCTTCACACATTTAAAAAAAACAACTCCTGAATACTTTTTTTTATTTATACTTACATGGTTGTGTATGGCTAATGTAAATCTGCTTGTTGTACTTCTGCTACTTCCCCCTCTGTGGACTGTCGCTAGTGGAGTGAAGAGATCTTTATTCCAAGCTTTTTCCTTGTGTTTATATCCTTCTCCCAGTTCTCAGAAGCAGTCTCTAGGCCTCTCAAGTGATCTCAGTGTCTTGGAGAGCACCCGAAAGGAACTTGAAAGTCAGGTGGGATGTATGAAAGAGCAGAGTCAGCGAGAGGTGACCAACTTTAAGGTTCAGCTTAAAGAGGCCGAGAAGTGCGTGTTCAACGTTCAGCAAGAAGTAAGTTTGGAGGGGGTTTCTTCATAAAGAATGTGTATCACCCTGTGCAGAGAATGGGTTATAGATGCCTGATCACTGGTGGTCTGAGAGCGTACCTTTGTATAAATGTGTCCACAGCTCCATCCACTTCCATGGGACTGATGGAGATCATACATTTTTCAGCTCTTTTGTGGATAGGCAATGAATGTGGAAGAATGCATGTTGCTCGAAGGGAATGTAGTATTTTCTGATGAGTCATATTTTAGAATTTTATTTATTTTGTTATTTCACATATATTAATTTAGGGGAAAAAAACACTGAAATCTTACAATTTCGCTGATAGTAAAGGGCCTGTTACAGACAACGATGTTGTGAACGACATCGTTACAATGTCACCGGTTTGGTGATGTTGCAGCGATGTTGAAATGACATCGTTGTGTGTGACACCTATCAACGATAAGTCGTTGATCGTAGATTTATGGCCAGGACCATAAATCGATCGTTGGTCTCCTAGCATCGGCGCGTGTGACAGCGGGAGACCAATGATGAACGAGCGCCGCACAGCGTAACCAGAGTAAACATTGGGTAACTAAGCGCCACGCTCAGCTTATTTACCTGCTGTTTACCATAGTTACCAGCATTCTTGCTGGTCCTGATCGCTGGTGAGTCTGCCTGTGTGACAGCTCACCAGCGATCCACATTGTTGGTAGGATCGCTGCCACATCGCAGCATGTAACTGGGCCTTAAGACAGTTTTCAACACACCATCTGTTTTATATATTGCAAGCCTCATATCAATCTGATAGTTGTGTTAAAGATCACTACTCAATTGTTATCACAGAGGCAATAGAGAATCTTCCATTGATAATGGGGGATGTCACACCTCACCACCTCCTCCTCTCTGTACAATGTTTTCTGCCCATTAACCCGCCACTCAGTCTTATGGCCCTTGGTATATGACAAAGTTGCATCAGTGTTCTTGAAACAATGAGCAGAAACAAAGACAAGCCCTTATGAATATATCACTGCTGATATCTGAGGCCGGAGTAACAGACCCGCACTGTGATTGTGATGACCGTATACTGCTGACCTGATCCTGATTTTATTCTATTTTAGTATGAAAACTCACAAGTTAAACTCTCGGAGCTGAAAGTGACGTTTGAGAAAACAGAACAAGAAAAGCAAATGATTGCTGAGGAGCTGAAACAATGTAAAGAGAACCTAAAGCTGCTGCAGGAGAAGGGGAATAATGTAAGTGTCTCCTCCATGACGCCCGGCCGCTCGCAGGCGTATTCCAGACTCATGAATGCCTTCACTGACTGCCCATCATGCTTTACTCAATGCCATCTCATGTATCGTCGGCTCCAGGACGGCCATTCTTCATTATTTTATCACATCAGCGCTTACATTTGGGGAGTTTTTAGGTTGTTGAATCCAGCTATGGTTTGCAGGTCATGATCGCTGTGACATTTTACATCAGTCATTGTATAAATTCCCATAAAGTAGGTAACGGCTTTCTCCCCTGCTCTCCCCGTACATAAATACTCATCAGCAGGCAGGGGGTTCAGACTCCTCAGGGGCGGCTTATTTCCAAAAGAACAAAAAGGATCGGATGTTGTAACTCGACTTGTCTGATCCTTTTTCTCTTCCACCATCATTTATTGGGGAGAGTCGGGGAGCCTTCATACATATTACCGTGTTTCCCCGAAAGTAAGGCCCCCCCGATTATAAGGCCGCCTAGGGGTAAAGGGGGGGCCTGCTAATGTAAGGCCTCCCCTGATTATAAGGCCTTACAACCGGGGGGGCCAATGTAAGGCCCCTAGCGCGTCCGTCCTCTGTCCTCGGCTGTCTCCCGGATCATGTGACCGGCCGGTCGCAGTCGCGATGACGTCATGAGGACGGACGCACTGGCTGCTGCAAGAAGACCCTGGAGGGTAAGATGTCTGCAGCAGCAGCGGTGGGGGCCTCAGAACAGGGGGGTAGTGTGCCAGCAGGAGGGGGCCCATATATACAGTATAATGCACTGCTCCCCCTGTCGCTGATTGACAGGGGGATGCAGTGCATATGTAATGAGCGGGCGCACGTGACGTGCGACCCGCTCCCGCAGTGTCCCAGCAGGAGGGGGCCTGTAGGCCACACTGCTGGGGCACCCAATGTAAGACCCCCCCCTCGAAAGTAAGACCGGGGGCCACTTTTGGCCCCCAAAAAAATGTAAGACAGGGTCTTACTTTCGGGGAAACACGGTAGATGGACAGCCGGTCCCAATGGAAACAGGTTCGGTCTACTCTTCTGTTAGATAAAGATTCCAGCTATTAATATTTTTGAGGCACTAAGCGACTCATAAGTAGTAAGAAGCAGCAGGAGAAACAGTCTGTACACTAGAAGATATATGCTAGAATATAATCAGGTTCATTTATTTATGAAACTTGAAGTGACATAGAGAGCATAAATACAATAATATTCATTTATACATAGATTAACAGGCACGATGGTGCTGGGGGAACTCTTACATCAAAGGCAGATTCTAGACAACTTTACAAAATTAGCCTAACAATTGGTAAATTAGTATAGAAGTTGCTGCTGTGGTACATTAGTATCCAATAAAACATAGCGGGTTTATCCACAATCTTATTTTTATATCAGGTCATGTTATTAGTGGTTACTTATGGCCACGTATATACATATAAGATATGTTGTTATTTGAGAACAAGAGATGAGATATTTGTGACCAACAATGTTTATAAGTATACATATTATATGGTCAGCATGCAAAAGCAATGCCCATAAGCAATACCATTGAATCAGTGGGTAAACATTTACCGTATATATCTTATGGTCAAAGTACACAGATATTCTCTTATTTAACAAGACAGAACACATAGAATATACTTAAGGCGACCTGTACAAAGTGCTAGAGTGCAATAATATTACTACCCGTGTATGGGGCTGCAAAGAGGACCGAGGTACCAGCCCCTGCTATTGTTTCACAGATTTCCCGCTTCTTCAGGGGGCATGGCCTCTGTTGGTCCTGAAAGTGTTTATATGAGCAGTAGTTTTGGTCAGATGGTTAACATTAGCCAATCATAGGTAGGTCTTGTGGCCTATCTAGGTCACTCGCAGAGCTTTTGATGGCGTACACTACTGCTCACAGATGCTTCGGCCTGTGCACAGTCACAGGCCCAGTGATAAAGTGTGCAAGATCCGCGATAATCTAAGATGTCTTTGGCCACTAAAATGTCCCTGACATGCTCCCTTGGCCTCACTTTGAGTTGATGTGAGGTTAGCCCTATATATTCTTTAGGGCAACCACATGTCATAGTATATATTACATTAGTAGAGTTGCATGTTATGTAGCTTTTTATATTATCCTGTGTTTTCCCATCCATTATGTGGACCATTGTATATCTTAAAATATTAGTACTTACTGCACCATCACCACATGGGTAGCAGCCTTTTACAGGTCCTTTTGTTGCCATTTGGGTTGCTGATTTGGGGCATGTAGTGACTTTTTGCTACTAAATCTTTAAGATTTTTGCTCCGTTTTGCGGTCATAAAGGGGCAGTCATGTAGGTGCTCAGTAAACGTTGGTTTTGACTTGATTATTGGACAGTATTTATTGAGAGTTTGCCTCCTTTTATCCCATTGTCCATTAAAAATGGAAATGCATCTTATTTTTTCATCCTTAGTTTGTCATCTTTTAGATGTTTTTTTGGTAATTAATTGGATGGTAATTAACTAGATGGTAATTAACTATGTTTGGTCCATTTGGTCCGCCCACTATAGCCGCTAGCCTGGAATCTATATTTGAGATCTTTGGCTTTGAAGCCTGTTGAGCAGATCTTCCTCATACTCCGGAATTGCCCTACCGGGATGGCCCTTCCGGTTGCAGAGATATGGGTTGATGTGGCATGCAGCAGAGAATTCGTAGAGGCGGGCTTTCTATATACGTCAGACTGTCATCGATGAGAATTGTCTCTCTATCCTAAAGTTAAAGTCCAGTTATTGCCTGCTGCATGTTTATGTGCGTTTAATATTAAGATCGCTCACATTAAGCTGGTCCATGAGGTCCCACAACTCACCCTCACTGCCTTGCCAAATGTTCAAAAGGTCGTCTATATGACAAGCCCACATAGTATGTGGTCCACTCCTTGAGGCCCTCCTCTGCCAAGGATGTCTCTCCCCAAAAACTGAGGAAGAGATTGGCGAAAGAGGGTGCACAGGCTGCGCCCATAGCGGTCCTGCATTTTTGGAGATGGTATTGATCTTTAAAGGCGAAAAAGGTTATGGATGAGGATGAACTCCAGGAGTTCCAAAAACAGCTCAATGGTAGAACCATCCCAGCTGCTACCCATGAGAGAGAAGCGGACCGCACTGAGACCCTGCTCCTGTTGAATACAAGTATATAGGGTTTCAACTTTCGGCCGTCGCCAAAATTTATCTTTCTCCATAGTGATGCCCTCAATTTTTTGTGAGGCATCGGTGGTATTTCGTAGATAGGACGGCAACATTTTCTTCTGTTACGTGTAGTCTTTGAGCAACCTTTTACCCAGGCACTGAACATCTGTTATGTATGGTTACCACACTTGGTGCCCTCTGTTGACCTCCTGCATTGTGTCCACAATATCAGTCTTCATACATCCAGGATGGGCCTCCTCACTGGTAAGTCTGAACTATGGCAGCTCAGCACAAGTAAGGGGGAAGACGTGGTTTAGACTTGGTGCACTGTTTTTCTATGCCAGGGAAATGGTCATCATGGATTCAGGAGGACCTGAATGGCAGAAAGTGACATTGCGAAGCCATAGCGGGTCACCAGGTAGGATGATTATACATAAGAAATGTGTACTTGCTTTTAATCACCAGGTTAGAGGGTCCCTTTTAGGATTGTGTTACAAACTTGTGTCTAAGATTTGATGACCTGAACCTGGGAGCCCCATAAGTCCCTACGATGTGCCTGCAATACACTTGGGTAATACTGACCTAAAGCTTACTCTTTGCATTGTTTAGATGGAAGGATACATTTTTATTAGAATTCTTCCCATGTATTACGTACTTTATATACAGAGGAAACTATAACAGACTCATTTTCTATTATAGCAAAAATGAGTCCCGTTTGTGCAGATGGTCGATTGCAGTGTTTCTGTGTACGGAGATGTGCATGTGATGTAAAGTGCACTGGATTGGCGTGCGATGCATGTGCCGCCACTTTTCTAGAGCGCTGGACACCACACAGTGCAGTCAGCTAAGGCTCCACGGTGAGAGAAGATTGCTCACAACAGGGACATATTTGCACTGTGGCTCAGCATAAGAGACTTGTCTTCGGAGATATTTTGCCAAGGGCGCTCATTAATTTTTTCCTAATTAGTAAATGTTGACGTCATGGAGTGGTATCACTAATGCAGTTCTTGAAGTTGTGACACACATGGATATTGAGACCTTTCCTGCACAGTTGTACACGTTAATTTTTTATTTTTTGCAATGGAAAACTCATTGGTATTTTAATGGAGATCTCGGAAAAATTAAAACTTAGAAGAATGTCATAATAAATACATTTGAAAAATGCTTTTAATTAGCAAATCATAATTGTTTTATCTAGAGATCTAATTACTGTAGAAATAAAGTGCTCACCACCTTGTTACACTAACTGAAACCTGTCCAAGAATTTTAATAGAACATGTGCCTGTTAATATGTGCAGTACCTATACCTATATTGTCATTCAGAAACATTTGGTGGACAGCAGTGTGAGCAGCCTCTTTTTACATCATGTGTATCTCCTGTATTAGACCACATTCAAAGGGTGGACAACAGTGTGATCAACCTCTTCTTACCTCAGCAGCTTTGGTATCTTCAGTATTAGATCAGACGACAAGGTTGACTGCAGTGTGAGCAGCCTCTTTTTACCTTAGTACTCCTGATATCTCCTGTGTTCGATCAGATAGAGAAGGTGGACAGCAGTGTGAGCAGCTTCTTATCTCATATTCTGGTGTTGCCAGTATTAGGTCAGTTAAGAGGGGCAACACTGTGAGCAGCCTATTATTACCTCCACTCCCCTGGTATCTTTAGTATTAGATAAGATAGGGTGGACAGCTGTTTGAGAAGCTTCTTCTTATCTCAGCACCCATGATAATTCCAATATATCAGATATTCTGGGTGAACAGCAGTGTGAGCAGCCTTTTCTTACCTCCTCATCCCTGGTATCTTTAGTATTAATCAGATAGACTTTGTGGACAGCAGCATGAGCAGCATCGTCTTACCTTAGCACTCTTTGTATGTCCAGTATAAGATAACAATATCCCAGGTAGCACGTAAAAGAAAAATTGAGGCTTACTAGCGCACATGCTGAGCCACGGTTCCTATTAACACTTTAGGACAACTTTCTGTCATTGTGATCAGAGTGGCCATATTCTATAGTGATTACCTCCACAGATAAAAGTATTGTGATTTGCTAATTGAAGGCACTTAAAGATTTATTTGTAATGATTTTAATAATTTTCCCCCCTTTTTCCAGAGAACCCCTTCTAATTCTACACTTCAAAATCAAATAAATAATGTGGCTCCAGTCAGGTTCTTCTAGTTGTCTGCCCGCAGCCTCCACGCTGAGCCATCCTGTAATCACGATGTCACGTATGCCACCAGTGTGTGATGCGAGCCGTGCTCCACATGTTGCTTCTTCACTGGATAACTGATGTTTGTTTCTAAACCTTGTCTGGCTGCACCCAGGAAACCTCTTTTGGGAGAAAAGCAATAGTGGAGAGAGGAGAGTCTGAAAGAGAAATCCCAGAAAATGTAACTAGAAAGTATATAAGACGATAATATCAGAGAAAACACAATCTATATTCTAATGGCCACAATGTCCTTGCAGCCCCTGAAGTCCAGAACGTCAGACTGTAGGATAGGTTATTTTACCAAAACTCCATCCTAAATTTAATTCAAGAAGGTTAGGTCTGAGATGATGTCCGTGATCATAGAAGTACAGATGTATACTTCCCTAAATTTCTGCTCGGCTCAAGATGACACTTGTTGAGGGGCTTGCTTTATTCTAAATGCCCCCATTATTTCCCCCAAAAATGTGATCATCTTGCGCCAAGTGGAAAGGATTGAAATGACACCTGCCCATGCTACCCAAACACCATTACCCTGGCATATCCCAGGGTGTTCTTACTGGTGCCTCCGCTTTATCTTCCGATCTGGCAGGTTCTGGATTACTGGTTATATTTGGAAAGAAAGACCAAAAAAGCTTCAGGAATACATGCCGAATTATCCTACCCATGATTTGCATTACTAATCTAATGTTCCGCTATTCGCAGGTAGCAGTTGATTGATCTGTTTCCTATTACCAGTGAAATCACGTTCTCTAGCTTTATATTGATTGGAGCACATGAGTGATTTTTAATATCCCTTCCCTTCTTCAGCCTTCCGCATTACTTCCCGTCCCAGCCGTATTCTTCGGCGTATTCGTGGCTATCCTGTATTGGTGTTACGGCCTGTTGTGGTAGAGAAAGGTACACGCTGCTCTTGTCTGTCCTCCACTGTCCACCTACATGAGCCATCTGTGTAACATTCGTGCATGGTCAGGTAGCAGGACACGCTGTCCCCAGCCAGACTAACCCGGGATTTACTAATCATCTAACATCTGTCTGTCTCTTCCTGTGTGTGCTAAACACTGATTCTCCGCTAGTAACCTCATCATGGTCTCCGTGCTGGAAATGAAGCGTTCAGAGAGGCGGCAGCACCCAGGGATTCCCAGTATAATGTATGGAGCACTGGCGTCTCATTGAGCTGAACTCTGGGACAAGAAGCATTCATCAAGAAATGGATCCCACAACAATGGACATGCAATTAATTGATTTAAGCATTTTGCTTATCTCTATATATCTTCATTGAATGCGATACTGTTAAAATACAAAGTCAAATTTTGATTTATTAGAAATGAGCGAATAGTTAGAACGGGATCCCTGGAACTGCCTCCTACCTGCTTGGTATCCACAACTCCTGTTTTGATTAGCCGGCCTGGCGCACCATTGTCTATGCAGCACACCGACTAATGAGAAGCTGGGGATACCGGCAGGTAGGAGGTTGTGGAGCAGCGACCACAGAATATTGACCTGGATCCTGCAAATCAATTTTCCCATTTCTATCATTTATCCTCTATTCCTGCAGGTTTGCTGCACATTTTATTGCCATCTTTTGCAGTAAAATCTTATCGAACTACAGTGCAAGTGGATCATCCAGGGGAGACGTCCGCAGCAAGGAATTCGAGTTCTGCCGCACACGGACTGATCCGAACAGATCCGACGTGTTCTTTTTCCCCGGCTTTGATCCCTTTCTGAACGCTTCGTCTTCCATGCACGTCTTTAACTTGGAATCATGGCATTTGTTTCTGAACCATTTATATGTTCTAATAATTCTTCGTAGTCTGTAGAATAACACAATGTCTTGTACCTAATTATGTGACGTATTAAAATCTTTTTTTTTACAGCTAGTACTTTACATTGCAGGGTAGTGGGCTTGTCTGGTGATGAGAGAAGTCTTCTTTATAAATGTGGGCGGATTGTTGTTTTTTTTTTCTTTTGGTAATACTTTGGGTATTGATACACTGGGTCCTAACAGGGTGTCTGGATGTTTCCTTAACTCCTGTAAATGTAGAGAAGTGCACACCTGCCCTGCCACCTGCCCAATCATCAGCCGCCTCATCAGACCATGTTCCCCACATGTCAGTTATCGTGTTTTTTTATGTGGATCTATATAAATGCCTACGAATGATACTCTAAAGCCCGAGCAATAATAGTGTATGCTTAGTGCTGCAAAATGCGGTAGAGGATGAGAGGAAGACATGACACCAGTGTGAACAAGCCCAATATTCTCGTTAACCCATTCCACATGTACGGTAACGCATCCTCCATAATAACACATCATATGACCATAACATCTTTTACCAGTTCCGCCAGTAGTAGCTAAATTGCTGTGGTTTCAGAATCCCAGTGCACCCATTGAAGGATCAGGCATGAATGTCTTAATGGAAAGATCATTCATTTCTGTTTCATATCACCCATATCTGTCATTCAGGACATTAAAGGTCTTGACATCTACTAGGACAACTTCTGATTCCACCAGTTAAAATAATAAACCTTGTACTCCCCTCCCATGCTGGCGCCGTTCCAGCGCTGTCGGTAATCACAGTTCGGAGCTCACGAGACATTGTGACATGACATTATCCCTGCGTCCAATCACCACCAGCTTCTCTTGCCTCGTCTTCGCACACAGAAGCAATCAACAGGAAGTGAGTGGCAGCCGTGTGGAGATCGAAGTCAACGGTGATTGGGCGCGGGTCTTGTGTGATGTCACATGAGCCTGCAATCACGATCAACAATAGTACTGAAATTGCGGCAACATCGGAGGTGAGTACAGGGTCTATTATTACACCTGAGGGAAGCACATAGAATCAGAAGGGGTTGTCCTTAATAGTAGTCAACCCCTTTAAGTCGTTCTCTATACTATAGTTTGGGCTGTTAGTTATTAAGTGAGATATTTGATTATAGGAGTAAGCCCTGCGTCTCTTTTATAAAGGGTTAACATAGGCTGTGCTTAGAGACCTATTTCTCTTCCGGACCTAATCTAGCAGAAGGTAATGAAGATGTGTTTCCCGTTTAATGGTCATTAATGCTGTCTTCTTCCCCCGCAGAGGCAGTGGCCTTGGATGACCGGGATCGCGGTGTTGGTTGCTGTGACCGCCGTGATGCTGTACCCCGGCCTCAGCAGAGGCGCACCATGACACCGCTTATCAAGCCATGTACCGTCCTCCATCGAAGCCGGCGAAACACTCACGTCTGGAGAACACAAAACTGATCCTTACTCTTCCTTTTTACCTCTTAAAAACAAAAATCAAACAAAAAAAAACTCACATCTCTAAAAGAGATCCGCAGTAGGGAAATTGCTTTAAAACTGTAATATATGTATTTGTCCAACAGGGGAATAAACACATGACTTTATCCTACAGGAGGCAAAACGTTTTGCTTGCGACGTTCATGTGATTTTTAAAGTCTAGTTTGGTGGTATTGGAAATACTGTCATGGCCTCCAGAAGGCTTCTTGGTACCAAATTATTTATGATGTTTTGGGTTTGTGGCTGTTTTACTGTAGAATCTTATTGTAAAGAATGAAAGACTGTATTATTATTTTTTGCCATAAAAACACAAACTTCCAGTATAGCAGTGATAAGGTGATCAAATTTCCCTGCTTTCTTCCCCCACATCACAGAGGTGGTACCGCACATGCTCCCTTAAATCATTAACCCTTCTCTACCCCACTATGCACAAAATACTTTGGACCACTATCTGAGCTAATTTGACTTTTTTTTGGGGTCCCCATCCAAAATAACAGCTGTCAGAAAAAAACAATATAATAAAATAAAATCTGTAATAAAACATAAAATATCAGTACAAGCCTCCATCTCCGCCTGTCTCCTGGCCTTCGTCCTAGTCCTGATTGTGATGTATTGATTCTCCTAGCCGAACAGGTGACTGTCTCTTTAAGAAAGTGATCACTAGAATCTAATGGGGTATAGCAACTATTTATTAGCTGTTTACACTTGAAAGCAAAGATTTTTAAGACCTAGCTAAAAATATTTAAAAAAAAATTATTTTTTGTTACTTTCTATAATAATTGGTAAATGGATAACATAATGTATTTTGCACGCAACTATAGCCCTAAAGACAAAGAACTGGAGAAATGGACAACTTCATATTTGGCTACCCAAATCACTTAGGCTGGGCTCAGACAGTCAAGTAAAAAAACGAAATGAGCCAGTTGTGACCACAGATCGCCGTCCTTCCGCATTGTCGGAGCTGCTTTTTACATTACACAAATTTTCCCAATGCGTAAAATGGACCAGAATAGTGCATGCTGCCATCGTTTCCACCTGGACTATCGGTCCGTTATAGAAAATCTACTCTAATGAGTCTTTATGCTCTCTGCATGCAGTCCGTGGCTCGTCTCGACGAGCTCTTTCAGAATCTTATGGAAAGAAAAATAAGATATAGGATGACTATGCAATAATCTTTGGTCCAGCGTAATTGCAGCATGATTGGTGCCGGATTATTATTGTCGTAGAAAAAAAGTAAAATCTCACTTGTAAGGGCAAAGACCTTTAAGGCAGAAAGCTTTCATTTTGTTTTGCGTGTTCCTGAGTCTATCCATGAGTCTTATTTATTCTGGCATTGTAGCTCCGCTCTATTCATGTGAATGGAGATGAGCTGCAAATGGACACAGTTACTGCTTATTCTGGAAAAAATATCCCTTCAATGAATAGACCACCAACATGATAAAACCTACTATTTACATATACGTTGGATATGAATTTAAAAAGAATAAAAATATTTATTGATTTTCACATGTCATATAGTTAAAAAAAAAAAAATCTGACATCAGTAGTTCTTTAACTACTTCTCGATAACGTCTTGGTAGTCCGGGTTTTACTTTGCATTGATGTTTCCAAAGGATGTGCAGCTGTGGGAACTGGTTGTCAGCTACAGCTGGACTCTGCATAAAGAAGGCAGAGACTGGTTATTATCGCAGTGTCTGCCTTCCCGAGTGCTGTGTATAAAGAATATGAAGCGCTGACAGTGCTTTCTCCTCCGGATCCAGTGTCAGACACAGCCGGACTCTGCATGAAGAAGGCAGAGACTGGTTATTATTACCGTGTCTGCCTTCTCAAGTGCAGTTATACACAGCACTGAACAAGTCCTGTGCATAAAGAATATGAAAGCGCTGACAGTGCTTTATCGTCTGGATTCACACAGCCAGACGCTGCTCAAACAAGGCAGAGACTGGTTATCACCGTGCCTGCTTTCCCAAGCGCTAGCAGTGCTTCCTCTCCCATATACTCTGTCGGACACAGCCGCACTCCACGTAGAGAAGGCAGAAACTGTTTATTATCCCTGTGTCTGCCTTTCCAAGTGCTGTGCATACAGTTTATAAAGCCGTTAGTGCGTCCTCCTCCGGGCCCAGTGATCATGCAATTGTTGGCTGTATGTAGGGAGCAGGAGCTGCTGGATTACAGTAGAGGAGACCCAGTCAGTTCTGTGTACCCAGGAGACTGAATTTACCCTGTAACTGGGGCTAATATATCAGCCGCAGTTACAAGGGAAATCCGTTTGTTTTTTTTTTACATTTTGAAATGCCCCTCAAAAGTCTTTTATGGGGGGCAAAATGTGTGAAATAAGTGAAAAATAAAAAGCTAGCACTGCCCCTGTGGAAATTAAGTGTCTGATATATAAAATAAGTGATGCAGAGAGGGGTATTAAATTTAAAACACAATTTAGTGGTCATAAAAAAATGTGAAAAACAGACTCGTGTATTCATTTTCTCATATCATCGAAAAAATTAAAAATAAAAATTTGGCCCCATACACCGCAAAAAAAATTACCCAGCTGAGAAAAAAGCTGAAGAGATGGCCTGGTAGTAAACTCCTTAAATAAAGTTCTTACTGGATGAAGTGGGTCAGTCATGTTACCTGAAGGCTTTTCCACCTTTAACATTTTTAATGTAACAGCTTTGAATATAATCCTAATTCGGAAGCTTCCATCTTGTGTCTGCAGCTTCTTTGCGCCTCTTTGGTTGTCTACGAATGAGCCTGGTGTAGTTTGTCATTTTTATTAAAGAGGATCTCTGGGGAGATAACATTTTTGTACTGTCCCTGCCCTCCTACATGATGAAGCAGAGCTGGGCACTACGGTTCTGGGATCTATAGATAAATCAATAAAATCATATCTGTTCCTCAGCTCTCACCCCTCCCTTTGGGGACAAATAAATTCAGTCATGCATAGTGCTAAAGTTTCAGGGGACAGGAAGCTACTAAGTTGATAATGGAGAGGGGAGACCATTGCCGTGCTGAATCAATCAATGCAGTGCTTTTCCTCTGCTGTTAGCCTGATACATGACAGTAGACATTATGCACTATCATAAGTTGTGCAGCAGAGGATCACAGCATGTATTTATATCTGCTATTTGAAGTAAGAACACCCTGGTTCTTACATTACGTAGGATGGTATGTCAGGGGCAGGATTGTTATGTGACCATGGTGTCGTCGGCCATGCCCCCTGCCCTTACAGAAGTATGAGGGGGCAGGAATGTAGGATGATCACGGAGTCCCCAGAATTCACGCCCCTGACACACCACCTGTTACTGCTGCAGCATGACGCTAAATTTCTCTATCCCTGAAGGAGGGGTGAGGGCTGAGGAACAGGTATGATTTTATTGATTTTATAAGCAATCTATAGATCCTAGAACTGTAGTGTCCAGCTCTGCTTCATCATGTATGAGTTAAGGGGCAGTGCAAAAAAACTTTATATCTCCCTGGAGTCCCCCTTTGAACCCCTATTACTATAATAAAAGAAGGGAATCTGACTGCAGGATCAGACTACACTTAGTGTTCTATAACCATGAACACCCATATGTTTGCATGTGAGCTGAAGACAGGAACTTGTATATTTTTTTTGCACTTTACCTATCAACATGTGTTGCCTTGGAGGACATACTAAACGTTTGGGTTATTCCTGTGCAGAAAAAGTGATCAAACTCATGTTATTGCCATGCAGTGTATGAAACTCATGCGTAAAGCCCCCCCACCTCTTGTGCTGACCCTAATATGTAATAAGTTGCCAGTACTGGAAGGGAAGAGCCATGTGATCCTGTGTCTATCAGATGAGTGGGGCTCGCAGATGCCTCTTAAATGCTTCATCCGTCTGGATAGTTTCTGTGATTTTTGGAAAACCAGGGCTAAATTTCCTCATCAGATCAAAGCTATGAGACTGGATTCATCAGGGGCCAAAACTGATTTCAACCTCTGCACATATTCTCCGTATTTAAAGGCTGTGTTCTCCATTATCATGTCTGTACGTATCCCAATCATGTATGATACTTTATTATTTTTCTTTTTTGTGTGTTTGTATATCTATCTGAAGACGTCGGATTTGGGCGCCCCCTTCTCGTCATGGGATGCAGGACTCGAGAACTTTCCCGTTCTACCTGTAGGATTTCTGTACAGATCTCATAGTGATTATTGAATTGAAAACGTTCTGCCGTCTCCATTCTTTCCCCACTTTTGTAGTGAGACAAAGACCCTGCCGTGTTCTTGCATATTTTCGTGCTACATCACTACACCTTACCTTGTAAATGCCTAGGATGGTCGCACGTCCGGTGTGCACTGTGTACATAGTATCAGCGTAATATGAGGATGAAAGGTTTTCTGGCCTTTATTTTAATGTGTTGGGGGGGGGGGGTCTACCGTACCCTGGCAAGTGGGTTTCCGATGGTCCGAGAGCTTCCTTGGTGGATATTTTTTGAAGAAATACAGAAAACATGAACCTATATTTTGCCATTCTAAGAAATTCTAGTCTATTAAAACTCTTCAATCATTGGTGCATGGGGCCGCATTAACACAATCATCGCCAGTCATTACCACTTACATGGCGCTGGAATCATCAGCTGCAGAAAATGACTGTTGAAACCTAGCACTGGTGCACCCTTGGTGTGGCTAAACAGTTTGGTGCACCTTCCCACCTACTTGTTTCCCATCTATCTCCTCTACCTTTGCCAGGAGTCGGAGAAGAGCAAAGATAGGTGGGGAAGGTCATGTAGATTGTCTGAGCTTGCTTTGAACAGTCATTTTCTGCATACACTCCCTTATACAAGAAACATAACCTGTGGCTGAGGGTTCCAGCTCCTGCCTCCATGCGTTGTGGTATCTGACTTCATATGCTCATGTGTGTTTGCTAGATAGTACGTTGCGTTGAGATCTATCGTGTACTGTATTACTGGACGTTCATAGGCAAAAAGCATAGGAATACATAGGATAATACTTCTAGCGACGTCCAGGGAGTTGACGTAGTCTCGGTTCCTTCTTGTGAGATTTTTATTTCCACTGGCACGCACATAACACACCTTCCTCATTAACTGTCCACCACCGCAAGCCGCCCCTACCACAACGCTCGTATGCCAGTGGGTACCTGGTACCTCTTGTATATAGGTTATTGCAAATATTGTTCTGAAACGCTAAAAAGTTCAGAATGACATTTTTTTAAGTAAATAATTGTTTTAAATCTATTTTGTAAAGATATAAAAGGTTCCATAGAATCTCTGGAGCACAGATTACAGATTAAACTATTTGCACTAACAATTGTGATGTGCATGATTTAATAAATAACTTTACTCTGGAATTTCCATGTGACGAGTTTATTTTACTAACTTGGATCTGTTGTATGTGCGAGTTTGGGAGTGTGAGAGAGGTGGCGCTAATAACAATAGGGCAGGTTATGGGTGGCACAACTATATCCGATGTTCCGTGTTTTATTTATATTCACTGCTCCAAAAAAATTGTTTGAGACTCTTAATCGAGGCTCCACGGACTCCATTTGCATATCCAAATAAATAAAGGGAACACTTAACGCAATGTAATTCCAAGTCAATCACGCTTCTGGGAAATCAGGCTGTCCAGTTATGAAGCAACACAGATTGTGAATCAGTTCCTCCAGCTGTTGTGCCAATGGAACAGACAACAGGTAGAAATGATAGGCAATCAACAAGACACCCCCTATAAAGGAACGGTTCTGCAGATGGTGACCACAGACCATTTCTCATCTTTTTTTGGCTGTTGTTTTGGTCACTTTAAAGGAAGGGTGAGGCAGTGTCTACAACCTACAGAAGTTGCTCAGGTAGTGCAGCTCATCCGGAATGGCACGTCAGTGCAAGCTGTGGTAAGAAGGGTAGCTGTGTCCAGAGCAAGGAGCAGATACCAGGACACGTGGAGGAGGGCAACAAACCAGCAGCAGGACTGCTACCTCCTCCTTTCTGCAAGGAGGAACAGTGCCAGAGCCCCGCAAAATAACTTCCAGCAGGCCACTTATTTCCTTGTGCTTGCTTAAACTGTTAGAAATGGACTCCATGAGGGTGGTATGAGGGACCGACGTCTACGAGTGGGTGCTGTGCTTACAGCCCAACACTGTAGGGTGATTGGCATTTGCCAGACAACAAGATTGTCAGATTTGGCATTGGTGCACTGCGCTCTTCACGGATGAGAGCAGGTTCACACTGAGCTCACGTACCAAAGTCTTAAGACACTGGAGAATATACTGGAGCCTGCAAGAACCTTGCATGACCGGTTTGGCAGTGGGTGAGCAATGCTGCGGGGAGGCATTTCTTTGGAGGGTCACACAGCCCTCCATGTGCTAACCAGAGGTACACTGACTGTCATTAGGTACCAGGATGAGATCCTCTGACCCATTGTGGGATCATATGCAGGTGCAACATGCCCTGGGTTCTTTCTGGGCACTGCTGCTCCTGTTCCTCCCTGTACAAAGGAGGAGGTAGCAGTCCTGCTGCTGGGTTGTTGTCCCCTCCTCATCCCGTGGTATCTGCTCCATGTTCTGGACACTGTGCTGACAGACCTAGCTCGACTGATTTGCCATCCTGGATGAGCTGCATTATCGGAGCAACGTCTGTGGGTTGTAGACACTGCCTCATGCAACCTCTAGGGGTGAGGGCAATGATAAAATGCAAAAGTGACCAAAACAACAGCCAAAAAGGATGAGAACAGAGAAATGGCCTGTGGTCCTCACCGGCAGAACCGCTCCTTCATAGGGGGCGTCTTTCTAATTTCCCATAATTTCTACCTGTTGTCTGTTCCATTTGCACAACAGCAGGAGAAATTAATTCACAATCAGTGTTGCTTCATAACTGGACAGCCTGATTTCACAGAAGTGTGATTGACTTGGCGTTACATCGTGTTGTTGAAAGGGACTCTCAGATAATTTTTCAGTATGATTACGAATAGTATCCTTGAACAAGTGCTTGGGCAGAACTTTTAATAATGTAAAAACCATTACCCTTTATAGCTTTCTTGCTATAAGCATCTTCACACCCTGCAGCCAGCTATCTTCAGCAGTAAAAGTAATTGACCGGATTAGTGAATAGTCCTGGTATGTAATTATTTTACCCCTTAGTGATCACCAATACAACATAACTGACCTGAGATAAAAGTGAATAGCTTCCTCCGACAGGTGTATATAAAGGCATCTGGCGGCTGTCCGTTATAGCTGACAGTCTGCTTCATCAGTCAATCAGTTTTGGCACAGACCATTGGCGTTTAACCCCTTATATGCTGATGTCAATATGGTCTACACCATTTTGATGGTTAACAGAGTTTGAGGTTTCCTCTTTAACCCTATCGGCCTCCTGAGCTCATTATTGTTTGGTCCTGATGATTGCTGTAGCACATCATTGCCACATAACTGTCTGCCGGCTATATTGATCTGTTCAGAAGGTAGCAACGTTTAGGTGGTAAAAATTAAGTTTTGTACATTTCCTTGAAAATTTAGACATTTCTGCTACATTTTTAAACTTTCTAACATCCTAACAAAATAAAAGCACATTTCACAGATGTACCGATGTGAAGCTGGCATGTGGAAATGTTATTAACTGTCTTGTGTGGTGTGACTAAATGGATCAAAGGGATAATTGATACAACGTTTGAAAATTGCAAAATATTTTAAAATCTCACATTTGTGATATTTTTTATAAATAAACGCAAAAAATATTGACCCAAATTTTCCATGAACATAAAGTATTATGTGTCATGGAAAACATTTTCAAAATCACTGGAATATGTTAATGCATTTGAAAGTTATTGTCACACAAAATGACACTGGTCAGATTTGAAATTTTTGGCCTGGTCACTAAGGGGTTAAATAACCACGCCTATCCAAGCTGGTATTCTGTCCCTCTCCCTGTGTTGAAGTTACACTGAATCTCCGGCTTCTGCATGCCCCTTCGGAGTGGGGGGTGTTTGTGCTACAGTCTGTGCTGTCTGTAAGAGATTCCTGTGTGTTTACATGGACTTTGATTTTCCTTACATATGTGTAATGTGTGTATCTGCTGAGCAAATTATCAGATGTTTTTATAAACACATAGAAGTATCTCCAGCACACACTACACATATGCCTCAGATACACACAATGAAGATGTCAGATATGCAGCTGCAAAGAGCACACACCTCCTCCTTCGTCCTTTCTCCTCTGGACTGTGCCTGCGCATGGAGAGCCAACCACACAAAAGGATACAGACTCAGAGGAGTGCAGGGCAGTGATGTCCCTACATGAATATTGATCCCTGGGGAGTGGGGGCATAGAACATAGTCGCTCACTGTGATTGAATGTAACAGAATTATTATTTTTTTTTGTTTGTTTGTTTTTTTGCAGTTTACAGAAGATAGGGGAGGGGCGTATAAAATAAATACATGAATAGAAAAAGCTCTACCATTCAATTAGAAAATGATATGAGTTACATATGGATTTTTGACCTGACAGATTCTCTTTAAAGCGAACCTGTCACCCCCTTCCTGGACATCAAAAGCTAAAATAGCCACCTTCTGCAGCACTAAGGCTGCATTCAGGGAAGGTGGCTATAGGATTTAGATGCCCTATACATTGGGAAATATACACTTATATAAATGCTTACACATAAGACGACCTAAGACCGGGAGGCGGGGTTTTGCGCTCCTCCGGCCCGCCTCCTCTTGTCAATCCTGCTCGTCGCCTGCTGCTGCCTCCCCTCACACTGTAACATGAACGCGCGCCTCCGTTCTCCTCTATGGCGCCGCGCAGGTTCGCTTTAAGGCTGCATACTCACTATGAGTATACTCAGCATTTTGGATGCAGTGTCTTGCCAGCATAATAGATGGGATTTGTAGAAATCCTATGCCCACTATGCTTAACGCGACCGCAGCATATTTTCTACTACAGTGCGGGTTGCTGGCATTCTGCTCCTCCTCCGCATGTTCATTTCATGCTGCGGAGTCGGAAGCCGCTCCCATCAGGTGACTGCAGGGAGAAGTCGCCCCACACTCACTGCACGTGGTGAGTACAGGGCGGCTGTAGGTTCACCCTGGTCCGGAGGAGCTGCGTCCAACACGAAGCTCTTCTGGACCGTGAGCACATACCCTTAGGCCCGCTTTACACGTCGCGATATCGCAATGCAACATCGATGAAAAGTCACGTGGTGTGGCCGTTGCAGTTGATATCTTTCGTGCGTTGTCGTGTAAATGGGCAATGTGACGCAAAAACAGCCTAACTACGATATCGCAAGAAGAAGTGCAAGCCCTTAAACCGTACGATATTGTATATGCGATGTGGCAGGATCGTGCTGTGTGACAACGCAACTACGATTTGGAGCGCAACTCCCCCTATTCACTCCAATATTAAATGCTCGTTCCCTGAGTTGCTCATATAGTGTGAAAAAAGGGCGTACAACATCGTAGTTGTGTTGCCTGCCGATATCTCCCTGTGTGACATCTACTATGCGATCTTGGACAAGTGCCAAAAACGTGCGTGCTCCTGTGAGAGCGCATGCAATTTCGGAACAATATCGCGATGTGTAAAGCGGCCATTAGTGTTCCCTTTATTTTTTTTTAAGCAGTGTAAAATACAAGTTTCATACAACAATAGAATCAAATAGACTTAATTTACTACCAGGCTGCGGCCCGGCTCACATTACTTTTTAAGTCTGTTAGGGCTTCTTCAGACTGGTTTGATGCAGGTTTATACATGTGTCCACTAGAACCCCCAGACTGATTGTAAGGCTGTATGCACACATTGCACTTTTATTCTGTTATGTTTATGTGTCTTTCAGTGCAGATATCACAAAATCTGGAGGGAATCCTGATTCCAGTAAAGTGAATGAGAATCCTGACGTCTCCTGCACACGGTGACAATATTCTGCAGGATGTCAATTCTTAGTGTGTTTGCTGCAGATTTCACCCATTCTAATCACTGGGAAAAATGTGCTTCAAAAACACGTCAAAGATGCGCGTTTTTTTGCAGACCAAGTAGTTTGTACAATACCATGTAGACATACTAAAGCCAGCCTCATCTTTCACATCAGCGGTTTTGCAATTTCGCAGTAGATGTCGCCGCACCTGCCAGATCTACTGTGTAACGGCCGACTTGCGGCACCGATGCGGCAAGCCCCATTCATTCTCTATGGGGCTTGTGGGAAGTATGCTATTGCCGAATCCGGCAGTTCTGGCACTTGAGGCTGCGCAAAGAAAAAAAAATGATGCTAGCAGCGATTTCTTGCGGTGCCACAATTGCTGGATTCAGCAATACCGCACTTCCCACAAGCCCCATAGAGAATAAATGGGGCTTGCCGGATTGGTGCTGCAAGTCGGCCGTTACGCGGTAGATCCGGCAGGTGTGGCGACATCTGCTGAATCTGCCATGAACTTGCAATACCGCTAATGTGAAAGCATCGAAGTCTATAAGATCCTTGAAAAAAATAGAATCAGACAGCACTTGAGTGCCATCCACTTTTCACTGATTGAAGCCTGAAAAACCTCCATCTTTAGTTTGCTTTTTTATTGTATATGAGAAAATCTGATGGTAAAACCTGACCAATCTCCAATGAAAACTAGATCCAAAACTCTGAGACTGTACAAGTTTTATTATGTTTTGTTTTTTTGCATGCAACAACAATCATCCATGTCTAGGCCTTAAACCATAACCTTCACTGTAATATTTATTTCATAGATCAATTGTACAGGTGCAAATAAGAAACTTTGTAATACATTTTAACAAACTAATCCGCTACTTTTCCCTCCTCCATTGATTGATCATTTACTATTGAATGTAGATGTTCACATTACTGATCTAGGAGATGTCAGTTGGTGCTCCTAACGTTCTATGGTGATGGGAGGAGCCAGACATCCTGCTGACAGCTCTGAAGTGACCGTTCTCCATAGAACTTTATAAGCACAATCTCATCTCTCAGTAATGGAACAGTCTGTTCACTGAAGACACATTTTACCTGTGAATTGAGAAGGAATGATCAGTTTAGGAGGAGGAGGCACATCTCGAACAAGTTAAAAAGATTCACTATTGATTTATGAAAAAAAACCCTGTTTAAGTGTGCTGACCTAAACTGACTGCATCATAGATCAAATTGTGCCCATTATACAGATGCTAAAACATCACATTACACCTGTTTAGGGTTTAGTTTTAGGTGAACTCTTCATATGCTCAAAGGTATGGATACCTGTTAAGACGTTTTTACATATGTAAGGAGTCTATGGCTCTGTAGCTTCTTGTCCTCTAGTAAAAAGTAAGTTTTATTTTCTTTGTGGAGATTTCATGTGCCAGGCATGGTAAATGTAACACAAGTCGCATGCAAATCGGGCTGAAAGTGCACTTGAAAGTGTCAGTGCAGCTGGACTGCTTCTTTAACCCCTTCACAGCCAGGGGCATAATGGTACTACCTTAACTGTGTCCCTCCCTCTGATGTGAGCCCACACACTGAGCTCATATCATTAGCACCGATCAGACCAGCGATCCGATTGACAGCGCAATCTAAAGAGTTGTCTGCACGATACAAAGCACTGCGGCGGAGATCGTGCTGTTGCCTGCCGGTTCCGGAGGACCCATAATGCGATCACGGGACCTCGATGCATTACCATGACAGCCTGGGGTCATGGGAGGTCCCTGGATGCTGTCTGGAATCACTTCCTGTGGATGCCTGGCGCCAGCATCCGGCATACCCGGGCAGGTGTCGGGGCCCTGAAGAAGTGAGAGGGCCCACAGCTGTCTGTGAGTGGAAGCAGTGAGGAGACTGCTGCCCTCTCTCCAACTCTGTACCGATCTATGTGATCAGTACACAGCAGAAAGAAAGCCCAGGGAGCTGAAATGAAGCTGAAGGACCTACCAGTTCAGTCATGTGACTGATCACATGACTGAAATCAAGGTCCTAGAAGAACCTGCATCAGCTCAACTTCGCAGCCTCCGTGCAGCTCCCAGTGGCTCTTCTCTTCTGCTGGGCACCGATCAAGAAAAGCTGGATGAGGTAATATATGTGTGTGTGTGTGCATGTATCTGTATGTGTATGTATGTTGTCTCTCTGGGTGTATATCTGTATGTGTGTCTGTATAGCTGTATGTGTATCTATCTGTATGTGTATATATCTGTGTATGCATGTCTGTTTATCTGTATGTGTATCTATATGTGCATGTATTGTGCATGTAACAGAGCGGTGTGTGTTTGTATGTGCATGTTTTGTACATATAGCAGAGCTGAGTAAATACTGTCCATGTAGCAGAGCTGTGTGTGTGTATCTGTATGTAACAGAGCTGTGTGTGTGTGTTTGTATGTGCATGTGGCAGAGCTGTGTGTGTTTGTATGTGCATGTATTGTGTATGCAGCAGAGCTGTGTGTGTGTATCTGTATGTAACCGAGCTGTGTGTGTGTGTTTGTATGTGCATGTAACAGCTGTGTATGTTTGTATGTGCATGTAGCAGAGATGTTGTGTATGTGCATGTATTGTACATGTGAGCAGAGCTGTGTGTTTGGATGTGCATGAAACAGCTTTGTGTGTGTTTGTATGTGCATGTATTGTACATGAAGCAGTGCTGGATATGTAGTGTTCATGTAGCAGAGCTTTGTGTGTCTATGTGCATGTATGGAGCATGTAGCAGTGCTGTGTGTGAGTGTTAAAGGGACCCACTAAGACTCTTTCACCCGTGGCCCACAAAAATGTGGAGCCGGCCCTGGCCTGCATCCTCAGAAACTGGTTGTTTCTCCTGTTCACAGATGTGCAGCAGCACATCTGTGAACAGGAGAAACAATCAGACAGTGTAGGGCTGAGGTGCTCTAAGGGAAACATTAAAAAAAAAACATACCGTATTTTTCGCTTTATAAGACGCACCTGATTATAAGACGCACCCCCAAATTTGGTGAAGGAAAAGAGAAAAATTTTTTTTTAATGTTAAATGGGGTCCGTCTTATAATGCCAGTGTCTGTCTTATAATCAGTATAAATGTCCCTCATCCTGGTACATAAACCCCCCCATCCTGGTATCCCGGTATATATGTCCCCCCATTTTGGTATATACGTCCCTTATCCTGGCATACATGTCACCATCCTGGTATATATGCCCCCATCGTGCTACATATATCGCTCATCCTGGTATAAATGTCCCTCATCCTGGTATAGATGTCACCATCCTGTATATATGTCCCCATCCTGGTACATATGCCCCCCCCATCCTGGTATATATACCCTCATTATGGCACACATGTCCCCATCCTGTAAATATGGTCCCAAATCCTGTATATATACCCCCATCCTGGAATATACATTCCACCATATTATCTAAATGTTCCCCATCCTGTACATATGCCCTATCCTGAAAATATGTCCGCCCATCCTATGTATATATCCCTATCCCCATCCCGTATATATATGCCCTCATCCTGTTAAGTGCCCCCATCTTTTTTATATGCCCCCATTCCCTATATATGTCCTTACCAATGGTGGAATTGCGGCTGCTGAGCAGGGGTGCCGGTGGCAGGTTCCGGAGGGTGAGGGGCACTGGTGTATGGCCGTAGATGCGGGGGAGTACCGGCAGCAGTGAGCGCTGGGCGCCGCCATGTTTTTTTCTGGGCGGCTGCATTCACTATGTGTGGCAGGCAGCACAGACTTCAACAAAATGGCCGCGGCCATAGAGGAGACCCGCGGCCAATTTGCAGTGTCTACCTCTACTGGCCGGCTGCACATATTGAATGCAGGCGCCCAGCGCTCACTGCTGCCGGTACTCCCCCGCATCTACGGCCATACACCCGTGCCCCTCACCCTCCGGAACCTGCCCCCAGCACCCCCGCTTGGCACCCGCACCCCCCGGGCCCGGTAATGTGTAATTTTAAATTTTACATATTTTTTTTTTTCACATTCTCTTTTTAAGACGCACCCCCGTTTTCCCCAATGTTTGGGGGAAACAAAAGTGCCTCTTAAAAAGCGAAAAATACGGTAACTTCAAATCACCATCTCCACTTCTGCCCTATTGAAATTAAAACTATTAAGAAAATACACATTTGGCCTCAATGTATTTTTCGTACAGATATGCCCAAAGTATCAAAATATGAAAATAATCAGATCTGTAAACTGTGTAACGGAAAAAAAAAAAGTCAAAAACACCAAAATTATGTTTTTTATTAGTCGCTGCAACATTGCAATAAAATGTAATGATTGGTGATCAAAGCATCACATCTACCTAAGGCGGCCGTCACACGGTTCAATATTGCGAACGATATCGTTTAAGCAATCTGCTTTTTGATCGCTTAAGCGATATCGTTTGTGCATCGCTGCGTGCAATCAAGCGATTTTACAATGTAAAATCGCTTGATCGTTACATCGCAGATATGAGAGCCGGAGCTCATATCAAGTGATAATCGCTTGTTCAATCTGCATCATCGTGGTGTGTGACACTACGATGAACGATCTCCCAGCGGCAGAGCCTATGTTGGGAGATGGCATCTATGGTAAACGTCGGGTTACTAAGCGCCACGCGGCGCCTAGTAACCCGATGTGTACCATAGTTACCAGCGATCTCGCTGCTCCACATCGCTGGTGAGTCTGTCTGTGTGGCAGCTCACCAGCGATGTGAGCGATATTGTTAGTGATCGCGCGTGCACGTGATCGCTAACAATATCGCTCACGATATTGATGAGTGTGACGGACGCCTAACAATGATATAATTAGAAACATCATCTCAGGATACCAAAAATGAGCCGTCATACAGCTCCAGATCCCGAAAAATGAGAACGCTACGGGTCATGGAATATGGCGACAAAAGCGCAATTCCATTTGTGTAAAAACTTATATACATGTTTGGTATCTACAAACTCGTACTGACCTGAGGCATCATACCGACATGTCAGTTTTACCATATAATTTTAAAGGCACCAGAGCTATAAGTATTCAGATATGAATGAGTGGGAGAAAACCAAAGAGGACCAGTTACACTGGATCAATGCAAAATTTGAACAAGCTTTATTAAACACTGCAATATATAAGACACACACTTAAAACACAAGTAAAAAGTAGTCCACTGACTACATATGAGGTGTGTGGGTATCAACACTGCTGCAAAACAATGGTCACAGGACATAGAAATAAGGTACCAGCTTACATCTAAATTGCACCTATTATTATCATAGCCTAAAAAATAGAGGCATGTACAAGCACACAATAGTTGTACAACGGTAAGAGTATCACTGCAGAGACAATGATTACAGAGACCCAGAGGTACACAGGTAATAGTGCATAAGAAGATGTGGCAGTATGTACATATTTTAAGTTGAAAGATGGAATGGGCTCATTCCATCTTTCAACCTTTGCTGCACATGGTCTGGACTAGTCAACGATGACCTTGGAACCCCTTGGTTGCTAAGGGATTTGTTCTAGATGGAATACAAAACTGAAAAAACGTCTATCAGGTCATATTACTAAAACATGTACATACTGCCAGGAGCGCTGGAGTTGGGGAACTTTGCTTTATAGGACATGACTGTAGGGCTCCGCCTGTGCTGGCTGTCTCGATGTGCAGAAGAGAAGAGGATGCTGTTGCTTGGATTTGTTGAGTACATTTTTTTTATTGTAACAGGTGGAAAAAGTGATAACCATTGTTTTGGAGGGGGCACTAAGAAGACAACCATACTTTTGGAGGAGGTGCTTAGTTGGCATTAATACTTTTGGAGGGGGCACTTTGGCTGGATCAATACTTTCTAAAAGAAACATTCAGGGCTAATTATTATTAGGTTAGGACATTACTTGCCCTGTGTCCCACCCTGGCAGTCTACCTTATGCCAGTGGACACAGGTACTCAGGGGTGTAACTACAATAGGTGCAGGGGTTGCGATAGCACCCGGGCCCTGCAGCCTAGGGGGGCCCCAAAAGGCCCTTTGGCCTATAGAAAAAGACTAATACTATTAAAGATTTGCAATAATTGGGGGCCCCGATGGAGCTTCCGCATTGGGGTCCCTGGGCCTGAAGTTATGCCACTGCAGGTAGTGCTATAAGGGTGCATTTTGAGTACCGTATAAATTGGACCACAATGCTCAGACAGCCCGCGGCTGTCCTGACCAGAGTGTGGCGGCTTCATGTATCCAGCTTGGGCCGGGAGAGCCGAGGTCAGTCGGAGGATTGCTGTCCGATGTGTCCAGTCCTCTGAATTCATCCTAATAGTATGGCAGCCAGTAGGAGATAGTGCTGAGCCCTATATACTCTGGTGTTGGAGATGGTAGGGAAGCATTTTTCTACTTCTAGCATATGTCAGGGGATGTGTAAAGTGCACACACACAATAAGCTGCTTCCAGATTACAGGCATGATGTGTTTTGCACTGACTAATAAGTTGCGTCCTGTCGCCCTACACTACGGCTTGTGCATACCAGACTCCTGATCACCATTATTTATATCTTTTAGAAGGTGCTATAGACCATGAGGTAACTGTGGTTTACATAGCACAGGAAGAAAATGACTTCACTCTCTGCCCATAGTGCTGTAGGTAATGTCGGCTCATGTATCACATGGCATCTATTCCAGTAATGTGAAATATTTCTTTTATCTCGTCAGAGCTCGTTATAGAACAGCTCCCAAATTTATACATTTAGGACGCTTTTAATGGGGAGGGAGCAAGCTCTGCTTAATCAGTCATTACTCCTCAATACTACTTACTTAGTAACTAAACTTTTTTTTTTGTCCATCATGGAAAATTATGAAACTTTGCAAATTACCTTATTAGGGAACTTTAATTCCTATTAAAGAAAAAAAAACAACTAATATAAAACTCCTGCTTTTCCCAATCTATATGCCAATGCCTACCTTCAGCCACAGTACTGGGACAAAAGGGGCCCAATGGAATATGGGGCCACAAGGTGGGATTGTGCATTATGAGGAGCTCTTGCACCAAAGGACTGCTGTGTTAGGACTTACTCATTTGGAGAACAGACAGAGATCAAAACTCCAGAATTGTCACTCATATCTATTCACCTCTGCCAAGATATAAAGATAATAAGGAAGCAACAAGTCCTATGTGCCCCCTAAAAATAGATCCTTATTAACCCCTTTATGACCAAGGGCGTAACAGTGCGCCCTTGGTCATGTCCCTCCCTCTGATGCGAACTCACGTGCAGACCTCGCATCATTCCGGTACATCTCAGCTGATCTGATCAGCTGACGTGAAGCTAACAGCACCAATCTGATCACTGATCCGATCAGTGCTGTTAACTCTTTGGATCGAGCTGTCAATCACTGACAGTGTGATCCACAGCACCGCAGCGAGGATTGCGCCGTTCACCGCCAGCATCAGAGGTCTCATGATGTAATAACGGGACCTAGATACGTTCCATGACAGCACGAGGTCCTTTGAGGTCCCCTGGATGCTGTCGTGAATCCCTTCCTGTGGATGCTTGGCGAGTGTCGGCATCCACAGAAAGTGATAATTTCTCCTGTACACAGATGTGCAGCAGCTCATCTGTACACAAGAGAAGCGATTGGAGTGTACTGTGCTGAGGCCCCCTAGACGGCAGTGTAAAATAAAGAAAAAGGATGTAAAAAAAGTTTTTGAAAATATGAAAAAAAGTTCAAACTATGCCCCATTGAAAATAAAACTATTAAAAATAAAAAAAAAATACAAATACTGTATATAGTATCGTCACATTCAGAAATGCCGATCTATTAAAGTATAAATCAGTCAATCAGATCGGTAAACTAAATAAACGGAAAAAAAGTCTAATCGCCAAAATTACGTGTTTGGTCAACGCAACATTACATTAAAATGCAATAACGGGCGATCAAAACAGCGCACCTACCCAAATATGGTATCATTAGAAACGTCAGATCAAGACGCAAAAAATAATCCGTCACACAGGCCCCAATCCCAACAAATAAGAATTATACGGGTCACGGAAAGTGCGTAAAAGTGCAGTTTTTATTTTTTTATATAGAAACTTGTGAATTTGTTTTCACCACTTAGATACCAGTAAAAGTATACATGTTTGGTATCTACAAACTTGTACTGACCCGAGGCATCCTACCGACATGACAGTTTTACCATATAGTGAATATGGTGAATGAAGAACCCAAAAAAACAAACGTGTAATTGTACTTTTTTTTTTTTTTTAGCAATTTCACCGCACTTGGAGTTTTCCCCCATTTTTCAGCACACCAAATGGTCAAATAAATTATGTCATTCAAAAGTACAATTCATCCCGCAAAAAACAAGCCTGCTATATTGACGGAGAAATAAAACAAAGTTATGGCTTTTGGAGGAAGGGGAGGAAAAACTGAAAATCGCCAGGGGTGAAGGGTTAAGGGGATAAGAATCTCACAGAACCTGGAAGAGTGTCCTGCATCTACAGTGGGGGAATTAAGTATTTGATCGCTTACTTATTTTCTAAGTTTGCCCACTGACAAAGACCTGAACAGTTAATAATTTTAATGGTAGGTTAATTTAAAGGGATCCTGTCACCTCCAAATTGCCTCCTAAGCTATCAAAACATGTCCCTGCAGGATCCTATCACTAATCTCACACTCCTTTTGTCTCCTAAAAGCATCCTGTGAAAGTGCATAAAAACGTTTTAATACTTACTCATTAGGGATTATAATTAGCAGGGGCCATATTCTTTAGTCACCAGGGAGTGTTGTTTAGCAGCTCCAGGATCCAGCCTTTCTCTGTCTGTGCTGCTGTGAAACTGAAACTGAAGGCAGGATTAATGATTTGCATTCTGTGAGTGATAGAGAGAGGGGAGGGCAATGCCTGCACAAGCAGAGCAACACAGACAGAGAGAGAGGCTGGATCCTGGAACCTGCAAAACAGCCCGCCTTGGTGACTAAAGAATATAGCCCCTGCTAATTATAATCACTAATGAGTGAGTATTAAAACATTTTTATGCACTTTCACAGGATGCTTTTAGGAGACAAAAGGAGTGTGAGAATAGTGATGGGCTGCTGCAGGGACAGTGTTTTGGTAGTTTAGGAGTGTGTTTTGGAGGTGACAGGATGCCTTTAACAGTGAGAGATAGAATATCAAAAATAAAATCCAGAAAATCACATTGTCTAAAATTGGTAAAGGGTTTTGCCACCAAGTATTAAGTCTTGTTTGCCAGAGGGTCCAAATATTTATTTTTCTTCACAAAATGCAAATAACTTTATATACAGTTAGGCCAGAATATTTGACAGTGACATAGGTTTTGTATTTTAGCTATTTTACAAAAACTGTTCAAAATACAATTGTAGTTATATATGGGCTGGAAAGTGCACACTACTCAGCTGGCAATATGAAGTTTCCACATCCAAATAGGAGAAAGGGTTTAGGAATCGTAGCTCTGTAATGCATAGCCTCCTCTTTTTTAAGGGACCAAAAGTGATTGGACAATGGACTCTAAGGGCTGCAATTAACTCTGAAGGCGTCTCCCTCGTTAACCTGTAATCAATGAAGTAGTTAAAAGGTCAGGGTGGATTCCAGGTGTGTGGTTTTGCATTTGGAAGCTGTTGCTGTGACCAGACAACATGCGGTCAAAGGAACTCTCAATTGAGGTGAAGCAGAACATCCTGAGGCTGAAAAAAAAGAAAAAATCCATCAGAGAGATAGCAGACATGCTTGGAGTAGCAAAATCAACAGTTGGGTACATTCTGAGAAAAAAGGAATTGACTGGTGAGCTTGGGAACTCTAAAAGGCCTGGGCGTCCACGGATGACAACAGTGGTAGATGATCTCCGCATACTTTATTTGGTGAAGAAGAAGCAGTTCACAACATCAACTGAAGTCCAGAACACTCTCAGTGAAGTAGGTGTATCTGTCTCTTAGATAAAGAGAAGACTCCATGACAGTAAATACAAAGGGTTCACATCTAGATGCAAACCATTCATCTATTCCAAAAATAGACAGGCCAGAGTTAAATTTGCTGAAAAACACCTCAAGAAGCCAGCTCAGTTCTGGAAAAGTATTCTATGGACAGATGAGACAAAGATCAACCTGTACCAGAATGATGGGAAGAAAAAAGTTTGGAGAAGAAAGGGAACGGCACATGATCCAAGGCACACCACATCCTCTGTAAAACATGGTGGAGGCAACGTGATGGCATGGGCATGCATGGCTTTCAATGGCACGGGGTCACTTGTGTTTATTGATGACATAACAGCAGACAAGAGTAGCCGGATGAATTCTGAAGTGTACCGGGATATACTTTCAGCCCAGATTCAGCCAAATGCTGCAAAGTTGATTGGACGGCGCTTCATAGTACAGATGGACAATGACCCCAAGCATACAGCCAAAGCTACCCAGGAGTTCATGAGTGCAAAAAGTGGAACATTCTGCAATGGCCAAGTCAATCACCAGATCTTAACCCAATTGAGCATGCATTTCACTTGCTCAAATCCAGACTTAAGACGGAAAGACCCACAAAGACCTGAAGGCTGCGGCTGTAAAGGCCTGGCAAAGCATTAAGGAGGAAACCCAGCGTTTGGTGATGTCCATGGGTTCCAGACTTAAGGCAGTGATTGCCTCCAAAGGATTCGCAACAAAATATTGAAAATAAAAATATTTTGTTTGGGTTATGTTTATTTGTCCAATTACTTTTGACCTCCTAAAATGTGGAGTGTTTGTAAAGAAATGTGTACAATTCCTACATTTTCTATCAGATATTTTTGTTCAACCCTTCAAATTAAACGTTACAATCTGCACTTGAATTCTGTTGTAGAGGTTTCATTTCAAATCCAATGTGGTGGCATGCAGAGCCCAACTCGCCAAAATTGTGTCACTGTCCAAATATTTCTGGCCCTAACTGTAATTTAGACATTGTGATTTTCTGGATTTTATTTTTGATATTCTTTCTCTCACTATTTAAATTAAACTTCCCTTAAAATTATAGACTTTGTCAGTGTGCAAATTTACAAAATCAGCAAGGTATCGAATACTTATTTCCCCCACTGTACACATTAGTGCACCTTTTTTTCTTCTGTACAGAATAGTGTAACCTACTGCTACAGAGGCATCCGATAACCAAAAAAATATTAGGAATTTTAGGACGTTGCATCCAGGCAAGTTCAGTTTGGAAACTTTTATTCATTGTGAACCAGGGGCATTGCTAGGGTCAGAAAAGATGAGGGGATCAAACTCCAAGACATGTATCATTCCCTCTCACACAACCCCACACCTCCTACCTCCCTGCAAAATAAAAATAATATATACTCGGATAACTGTTGAGTACAGATAATGTAGTAGATGTTACCTGCAGTCCTATGTAACACCACCGATAAAGCAGAGATAACTCCACTGCAAGTGTGTAAAAAAACTGCTAAGTACTGTGACAGAGACTGTACTGTTGTGGTGGCAGAGGAGTAAAGTACCCGGTGAACTCAAGAACTGTGTTTGAGACTTATTGATGCTGTGACTGCAGCGGCTCACCTGTCGAGCTGCACACTTGTTCCCTGCCACAGCGGAAGCTGCGGGAAGAGAGCAATTGCAGCGTCCCGATAACCCACCATCCTTACACCTGCCCTGGGGACAAAAGCCCTGCCCATGGAGGGCTCATCATCCCGGCTTCCACCTCCACCATCATCCCCAGTGGTCTGAACGGAAGCAGTGGCCCATATTAGCCATAAACCAATGGGTGGCGTCACAAACAATCCCATAAACTTTATTTTCCCCCCTTTTATTGCCACAGCTGGGCATACGGGGCCAGGTCACGTCGCCATTGCAGCTATAGATGGCCACTGCTGCTCGACAGTCTTCTAGGGGCCAATGGTTGGGAGGCAGCAATGTTCTTAAGCCCTCTACGGGTAGGGCTGACCCCTAGGGTGGCCAGAGGTACCGGAGTGAGTTGCTAGTTGTGTTTCTGGTGCTTTAGACGCTTGAAGAAAGTTCAGACACAGTGGGCTGCAGTCTTCCAGTTCTTTATTCACTGTCTTTGTGCAGCAGCCCGCTGAGCACTGGGTTCTCGGAGGCAGGGATCCAGCTACTCCCTGGTAATAGGGTGGTACGTAAACGGCACTCTTTCTCTGTCCTTTCCAGGTCGTCTCACACAGCGCACGCCTTGCCCGTCCTGCCTTGAGCCTCGCCACACAGAGCACTGAGCCAGTGACTGTGGGCTTCTCTGAGGGGTTCCCCTGCAGTGTCTCCCCTTAGCGCTATGTTGCCACCCTTTCAGCAGATGTGCGCGGTTGTCGACCGTGTCACCATGAAAGTGCCACACAGCCTATAGGTCGCTAGCTGAGCATGGTCTTCTCCACTAGTCTTTTGGGTTCCCAGTGCCCCTTGCGGCCTAGTCCCTCCACTTGCCTCTGCTTGACAATGGATATGATCCTCACGGGTGCATCACTCACTTCCCATGCCTCTGGGACCCCCTCTTCCTCCTGGAGCCACTTGGGTGATGTTCTGCTCTAGGGTTCGGCCTTAGGATGAGCTCCCACTTGCTCCAGTCCTCTGGACACTTTTCAGGTGTATATTCTCTAGCTTCCCTCCAACTCGACCTTGGAGTTCAATGGCCTCTCCTTAGCTGTTCTACCTCTTCTTCTCAGCTGTACTACGTTGTTCTGTGTTTAATGTTCACTCTTTTAACCCCTGTCACATGTTCACGTCCCCTGTGTGTTCCTCCTACCTCACTCCTCCCAAGTGCTCCTCTAACTATCTTCACACCAACCCATACAATCGTTCCTATTATTTGGTGTCCGCACGCTCTGTACCCCCTTACAGTGAGTGGATACTACACCTTAACAGGGATCAGCACCTCTTGGACTGATCCGCATGGCCACAGTCACAGGCTGAAGAGGGCCAGAAAGAGAGGCAGCCCTGAGCCAGCCTCTCAGTACTGTTCAGTTATGTAACTGTACAGTAGTTTCAATTACAATAAAGCAAGCTTTCTTAGGCTGGCTTCACACCACAGCAAGGTCCGGTCCGGGGCTGTCAGGCATGAACCTGACAGCCCCGGACGGATCAGCACACATAACCGGAGGACTGTAATTGCAGCCGCAGCTGCTGTTTTTTCAAGATCGCGGCTAGCATGGAGCTAGCCGCGGTCCTGAAACAACAGCGGCGTGCAGCCGCCGGTATCCGGTTCCCGGATTTGCCCGGACAGGTCAACTCGATCCCATAGGCTGCCAAGCTAGGAAGAACCCGGATTGCCCCGGATCCGGGAGAATCCGGGACAATCCGGCCAAATCCGGGATCTGGCTTTTTGGGGTGATTTTTCTCCCCGGACACAAGAGCAACATTTTTGTGTCCGGTGAGAATAATCCGAATACTCCCGGATTCATCCGGAGAGATGGAAACCGGATGGCAGAGAGCTGCCATTCGGCTCCATAGGCTACTATAGAGCCAAAAACTGGTCCTGGGCTGTCTGGTTTACACCGGACAGCCCCGAACCGGACCTTGCCGTGGTTGAAGCCAGCCTTAGAAATGCACACTCCTATAGAATCACGGCATTGCACATGATTCGTACTGCAAGCCCAGAATCAAACTGCCGAACGACGCCCCTGGTGTGAACACATCTTTTAGCAACTTAAAGTTAGTAATGTAATCCCGTTTGCATTGGGCATAAGGAGAATGGCTATGTTATACCACAGGGTATTGTGAATGTACAAAGGAAGGAAATCCAGAGCATCAGACGTTCCCTTCCTGCGCGTCTGTAATATTAAACTCATATATTTCAGTCTGGCGGCTGTTGACGGGCCTGGACGTTTGGAGGCATGTAATAGTAATCTCTATAAATGGTTCCCAGGTAATTATTTCTAGTTTCAGCTTGATATGAGTAAACTCACTCAAATATGTTTAATCCAATGATTTCACCCTTATCTGTCATACGTGTTACGTTACATTCGTCACCTGTCATCCGCACAATGTGGTACGGAGGGGTCACTGGTGACACGGCTCCTCTTCTTAGGAGCACCTGGACAGGATTAGGTTTCAGAGTCCTAGTACTAAGACGGCCAATATATTATGTCATCTGGCGAATAGTATAAAGATGATGCTTTATGGATTGTTTTAGACTCTTCAGCAATAGTGGAGATTTACCATATTCATGGAAGAAGAAAGAAGATACCACAATGGAGGGCTTCATTTATTTATACTATTCCCAGGGATTTCAATGGATGCAGTCAATGTTTCATATGTACTCCGTCAATTACCCCTTGTGACAACTGCAACAAGAATTTTAGTATTAAAGGGGTTATAAAATTCTTTATAATATATGGCCTATGATTAGAATAGTTTTGATGGCTCACCTGGTCAGGTGGAGTCACTAAGCCATAAATCTGCATAGACAGCCTGGACTGGAGGCTGTTGGTGCAAAGATACAGAGGATAATGTGGATCTGTAGAGCAGGCTGTATGGAAAGGTTCAGCAATGTATGAAGTCAGGCACCTTGGTATAGCAGATCCAAGTGTGCAGACAGCACCTAGAAACAGCAGAGCTGGATTGGCAGATAGGGAACTCTGTAGCAAAGCCGATTGTGTGGTCTGTACCCAGGAACAGCAGAGTCGAATTGGCAGACAGCCACTTTGTTGTAGGTGATCTGAGCTGTGGAGAGCACCTAGTAGGAAGTTGACACCTTTATATAGTAGATATGAGTGTGCAGACAGCACCTAGGAAATAAGCTGGAGTCATGCTGGTTATTATTATATTACAGGGTGGGTATTTACGAGATGTGCAGCATCTGAAACACCAGATACTGGAAGCCTGTGCAGCATTTCTTCTGCGGTGTTACTATCAGTGTGTCCAGAGTGGGAGAAGAGGATTGCATTGACAATCCAACACAATGGGCAGCACTTTGAACACATTTTATAAGTGGTCATAAACTTGTAAATATCTCATGAATGAATAAAGTTACATTAAAACCAAGCACACCAATGTTTTTCTTATGAAATTCTCAATATGTTTGATGTGTCACATGACCCTCTTCCATTGAAAAAAAAAAGATAGATCCAAAATGGCCAACTTCAAAATGGCCGTCATGGTCACCACCCATCTGGAAAAGTTTTCCCCTCTCATATACTAATGTGCCACAAACAGGAAGTTGAAATCACCAACCATTCCCATTTTATTTAGGTGCATCCATATAAATGGCCCACCCTGTTGTATGGTTTGTACTGTGGTCAGGGATTAGTATTTTAATATTTATCGGCCTTCAGGTCGGACTCAAGCCATGGTGACTTGATGGATGAATGCTCTGTTTAAATATCGATCTGGTGTAGCATAGATAGGTCCACCAGGGTCTTGTCCGTGTGGACATAGGGGATATCCAGTGATATGATAGGGATGACCTATCTCTAGGAAAATCACAGATGATGTGCATTTCTAGGCTGCGGATGCTGCACTATGAACATAGGAGTGCTGTGCCGATCGTTCCATGTTTATGATGCACCCCAGGGCCATGGGGTACTCGGAACCGGGCTTTAATACTTCTGGGGAGTCACAGGGGTCGAGACCCGGCTCCGCAACCCTGGGTATCAAATGAAAGTTTGGAGTTTATGGTTTTGCAGTAGGAATTGTGACTCCACCCGTGGTGTTCGGCTATTCAGTGCCGACGCTGCGGTGTGGAACCTCTGGAGATGATGAAATCACAACTAAGCTGGTATCACTCCCCAAGGGAGGAGTGGTACTCCAGGGCAACGGTAAAGTCTATGGCGATGGTAGGCCGTTAGGGTGCAGGACTGAGGGCGGAGAATTAGCGATAGACACACAGTACGTTGTCTCCTTTACTTTTACTGGTAGTTCAGGTTGAATCAGGACACTGCCCACAGGAGATGTTGTGAGTCCAGGCAGACTGGAAGCAAGTTGGATTCTCCTCACCCGGTGAGTTCTGAGGCCTCCCTGCTGCGCTCCTCTTGCTGGTCCTGGCTGCCTGAAGCTAAGCTGCGTCCCTCTCTCTCTGCTGATAAGTCTCTCACCTGTATGGCAGGCAGCTTGAGCCCTTCCCGGGCATCACTCCTCTGACTTCTGTCCTGAGCTCTCCGATGCTGCTGTGCCTCCAGGTGATTTGCTGTGGCTGAGAGATGTGGAATCTCCCGTCCTCCAGTTTTGGCTGCTGGGTCAATAATACGCTCACAACCTTGGACTCTGGTGTCCGCTTCTGGCCCTCTGCTCTGGTGTGAGCTGGGTAACTGGTTGCACTTCCCAGGCCTGCTTCTCTCCTTCCTCAGGCCCTCTCCTATGGGTCCCTCACACTTGCTAGTCTCTATCCTTGGACAGGCCTGGCACTGCTCCAGTCCACAGGACGTCTTCACAGTCCTCCTAGAAACTGAACTGACTAACCCCACCCCCAGGCCAGAATGTATAGGGGTGATCCCCCTTCAGGTCTGGAGCCAGGAAAGTGTTGCATGCTGTGGATACCCCTTCTTGCTTCCAAGCATGACATCACCCCCTAAGGGAGGCAATGCCATTGTGGCAACTGGACTCTGGGGTGCCACATTTGTATCTGACTGCCTCCTGAGTTGATCATGGGGGCGTTGGGTATTGGACTCCCACCAATCAGATAGGGATAAGTCATCAATACTATGCAACTGAACAATTGCTGTATTACTTTGCAACTGATTTTCAGCTGCCTCCATGGATAACGTATACGCTGATCTCTACCACCTACAATATTTCACAACATTATGGGACGCACTTTGTTTTTATAAGACTAATATCGGCTTCCTTTTTTGCGCATTCCTCAGGAAAGGGATCACCTTCCTTTTTTAAATTGCTTTTTGTGCTCACTGCTCTTTTTTTTTATTCTCATACAGAAAATACGATGATAAAAACTTGTCTTGGCAGTCATGGCGGTACAACCTGGCAGGAGCGCTCGGCATTCATTATATGACGGCCCCCTCCTGCTCGGCTTCCTGTTTTCACATTGTCGTCTTGTATGTCGCTTAAGATGCAAAATCCATTGACATTTCTTCTAGTCTGCACTAGAATTACAATGTACAATTCCACACCAGGGTAATATAAAAGATGACATCACGCTTTGTCGTGATCTACCAAACCTAAGCGGAGTTTGCTATCATTCTATTCACATAGTGCCCCACATCAATAAACATATTCCATATTTATCCTCCACAATATAATCCGAAACCTACTTGCTCAGCACAAACACTGCTATGTAATCTGAGAGCTGCATGATGTTGCGGCTGAAATCCTGATTCCAGCGATGTATCACTTGTTGGTCAGGCCGCTATCATTTTGATAAAATCACTGTTATCTGCTACTGATCTAATAGACCTCTGAATGCTGAGCTGTGTATAACCCCGCCCACACCACTGATTGGCAGTTTTGTGTGTACGCTGTGCATAGGCAGAAAGCTGCCATTCTGTTTAAGGGTTGAATTACAAAGAGCAGATGTCTAGGAGGCATGCGACACCTGTCCTGTAGTGATAATCTCTTGCTAATAAATTACTGATTTTATTGAAACAGCAACACACAGCCCAGTAAGTGACACCACTGGATTGAGGGTCTGTGCCCGTACATCATTGCTGCTCTCAAATTACATAGCAAAAAGCTGCTGACTGATTCCCTATGTTTCTTTCTGAAGTCCCCTTCACCTTAAATCATATCACCTATAAATTCTCTAATGTAAATTGTAAACCAATTAAAAGATAACATTTTGCAACATATATTTTAAATAAAAAAAATGAAACAACTTCACAAATCAGCTTAAAAATCTCCGATTGTTTACACATCAAAACCACGTAACAAGGACCAACCAGCAAGCTTTAGGGCTATAAAGTGAAGCCGGTACCTCACAGGCACTGGGATGCTGAGTGCAGTCATACCTTTACTTCAATGATTACATGTATGATGGCAGAGATAAATGTTACAGACGTCCTTAGAAAGTGTGCAGCTGTGGCACGGAGTGTGCAGCACATTAGCAAAAGAGGGGCTGAGTTTCTTTGTATTACTGAATCTGTTCTTTTCTAAGCCCAACCCTCCCCTCTCCCTCTCTCCCTTGCTCATCCACCTGCTTGACTGTGATCTCACAAACATTAGAAGCCCCCACCCCCTCTAGTCTCTACACATCCTGATTTGTCTCCTCTCAATCTGGACAGATTCCTGCTATTGTCATCACAGATCACGGATGACAGATCACAGATGGGGATCTGTCCATGGAGCATGCTGGGGGTTGTAGTGTCTCTGGATCTGCAGACTGTGTGATGGAGCATGCTGAGGTTGTAGTGTCTCTGGATCTGCAGATTGTGTGATGAGCATGCTGGAGTTGTATGTCATTGGATGTGCAGATTGTGTGATGGAGCATGCTGGAGTTGTAGGTCTCTGGATGTGTAGTCAGGCATGGGTTATGTACCCATGCATGCTTGCCACATTAGTGACTTAGATGACTGGGTGCAGCGGTTCTAACACAATCAGAGATTTTAGATTTAGCAATGCAGCAGAGCTTAAGAAAGCTGCCCCGCCTACACCAGGATCTGTATACAAAATCTACATACAGTGAAGTACTAATCACAGGAGGGGGTGTGGTTGGACTAGCTGTAGTCCAGGTAATAATAAGCTCCTGGTGCTAAAGCAATCATTACAGATAAACAACAGCACACAATGTCATAAGTGAGGCATCACTGAATTCTCTGTGTAAACCCTACAGCAAGCTGTCTTCAGATTACATAGCAAAAATCTGCTGACAGATTCCTTAAAAGGGTCTCTAGGATATTATGTGCATTCAAAGGTATATTCTCTTGATATATTATAGTCATCGTACTACATGTGTGCTTACAATTGTTCATTTTTGCCCTTCTACCAGTAAATTCTCCTCTTTTACATCAGATCTATGACATCACATGATTAAAAACTGTCAAGTTGAATTCTTCTAAGCTCTACATAGGAACTGGAAGTTACTTATCCCTACAGGAGTCATCACTGCAAATGACAGGAGGGCGCAGCTGGGTCAAAACTATAGTGTGGATGAATATGATGCCTACCTTGTGATGCCCAACGCACATTTCAGCGTCGCTTCTTCCTGGGGCAGCATAATCTTAATTATTACCACTGGGATCTGGGATATCCCACCGTGTAACTGAACTAATCTCACATACACGGGTTTAGTAATCCTGAACAGGTACGCTGACACCGTATTACACGTACTCCCCAGCACCCTAAACCGCCCTATTTATATTTGTAGACGAGTTTATGGAAGTGTAATAGGATGGCAGACATTTTAATTTAGAACAGTAATTACCCCTCGCCCCCTAGACATGATGATGGAAATTTTAAGTAATTATGAATTTATTTATGAGGTTTTTTTTTAACTAAATAACCATTTAAAAGCTAATTTCTGTCCTCAGGTATTCATACGTTGCCTAATCCAGATGGTGCCACAAAATAAATGAGAAAACCCAACCACACCTTCTGTATAACTCAAGCAGGTTGTGTAATGCAGGCGTGGATATCCGTGATTTCACCACATTTACTGTACATTCCTGTATCCAGCTCATACAAGGAGATGTCTAGACCTGGTGAACACCTTTCCTTACAGAGATCCCACATCTGTAGGTTAGAGATCCACCCTGAGGTGTCTGCCGTGCCCCATGGACCTGTCCTTTACTCAATTGCTGATTGCAGAGGACACCAATCAATTTCACTGATAAGGGACCAGACAAACGAGTTATTCAGATGTGTCAGTGTGACACGTATCACTGCTCCCGGACGTAGAAGTGCTTACTCAGGACGTGAAGATTCATTTTTAAAGAGCAATAAAATCATTCTGCAATAGAGAACCAGACACTACACAATATCAGTGGTGACAGGCCCAGGAGTCCATACTAGGGCTTGATAAAGGCCCTGCGTTGGTCGAAACGTTGCATGTTTTGTACTTTCTCTGGTGTATGCTGGGACCAATAAAGATACTATTTTAAAAAGATTTTGGTGCCATAGTCCTCACTGTATTTTCCATGCAAGGGAAAGTTCACATGGGGCATATGTTGCAGACATTTCTATGGTAAAAGCACCTACGCTGCATTCTAAGGAGGCGGCTATTATACCCTGACTGCCCCTGTGCACCAAATAAAGAACTTAAAAATGTCCCACCCTGTGTTATAATTACCTGTTTCCGGTCTGATGGGTTAGATTGCAGCTCAGTCAGTCCACTCTCCTTGCCATCTGTCCCGGCTCTCTTCGCCTTTCCTACAGCCTCTTCTTCTGAGTGATATCCGAATTGCATGCCGGTGTGGTGCCCTACCATTACAGGTAGCCACAGGACCACCTACGGCATGGATGGATTTTCACAACCGGTACACACACAACAACACCTTCCACCCCAGCCCTGTAGGGGGAGCTCCACTTGCTGCATTTAAATAAGATCCCCTATAAATACTGGTGCTGAGGGCAGAGTTAGTCAGTCCGTTCAGTACAGAGCAGTACTGAGAAGAGGTCCTGGTGTGTCAGAGACGCGCTACGCTCTAGCCAGCAGACCAACCTAGCCAGTGTGAGGGCCTGAAAGTGAGGTCGAAGGCAAGGTGTGAGAAAGACTGAGTCAAGGAGCAGACTGGGGGCAGAGGAGCCAAACAGGTTCACCCCAGGAAGCAACCTAACATTACTACAAGAAGGGGATCAGGATGGTGACATTACTACATGATGAGGACCAGGATGGGGACATTACTACATGATGAGGACCAGGATGGGGACATCACTACATGATGAGGACCAGGATGGGGACATCACTACAGGAAGAGGACCAGGATGGGGACATCACTACAATATGAGGACCAGGATGGGGACATCACTACAGGAAGAGGACCAGGATGGGGACATCACTACAGGAAGAGGACCAGGATGGGGACATTACTACAATATGAGGACCAGGATGGGGACACTACTACATGATGAGGACCAGGATGGGGACATCACTACAGGAAGAGGACCAGGATGGGGACATCACTACAATATGAGGACCAGGATGGGGACATCACTACAGGAAGAGGACCAGGATGGGGACATCACTACAGGAAGAGAACCAGGATGGGGACATCACTACAGGAAGAGGACCAGGATGGGGACATTACTACAATATGAGGACCAGGATGGGGACATTACTACAATATGGGGACCAGGATGGGGACATTACTAAAATATGGGGACCAGGATGGGGACATTACTACAGGATGGGGACATTACTACAATATGGGGACCAGGATGGGGACATTACTACATGATGAGGACCAGGATGGGGACATTACTACAACATGGGGACCAGTATGGGGACATTACTACAAGATGGGGATCAGGATGGAGACATCACTACAGGAAGAGGACCAGGATGGGGACATCATTACAGGTAGAGGACCAGGATGGGGACATTACTACAACATGGGGACCAGTATGGGGACATTACTACAAGATGGGGCTCAGGATGGGGACATTACTACAACATGGGGACCAGTATGGGGACATTACTACAAGATGGGGATCAGGATGGGGACATTACTACAATATTGGTACCAGGATGTGGGATATTACTTTAGGATGGGGACCAAGATGGGGACATAACTACAAGAAGGGAACCACGGTGGGGACATTACTAAAAGAAGAAGGTCAGGATTTGGAAATGACCACATTGAGCAAAAAATTCTGGTATTACTAAAAATGTCACTTAGTCCTACAAGCAATGCGGCCCCCGATATCAATTTTTTCTGTGTGTGGCCCACCAACCCAGCCGAGTTTGAGACCCCTGTTCTAGATGATTAATGCAGGAGAAGTGCCTTTGAGTAAATGTGGCCACAGTCCACCAGTGTTCGGGGGTGGATGAGAAAGAGAGTGCCTCCTCCCAGACATTCATATAAGGGAGTTTGACCGACTCTGCTGGCGAGTTAAGAGTCCTATAGAACAAAGACAATCCATGTTCATTGGAGTATTCTACTTTAAAGTATTTCTGCATCATGTCTGATGGGTCATGGCTCCACCAAGCTGGAAATGTACACGACTGGATAAAATGACGAATTTGGAGATACTGATAAAAGCATGTTTTTGGAATCTTGTAAAGTTAGGACAAATCTGCAAAGGAGAAGAATACAGGGCCATCTAAGAGTTTGTCAAGCGTGCTTACACCTGATTTCACCCACAGGTCTAGAGACAACCCAGAGATGTGTACCTCAATCGCTTTTACAGAATTGTATTTAAATAGGGATTTTGTCAGTGTTCTATCAAGGTTATTCCAATAAGAAATTAACTAGGACATTGTATGTAAGGGAAAATGTGATTTCGGGGGCTTCAGTAGCTTGATCTCTAGCAAAAGCCTAGTAGACCTGTGGGGAGCAAACTGTCTATTTGGAGCCAACTATAATTAAGATCCTCAGCCCACCAATCCCTTTGCGGCTTCGAGTATGGTCGCCTTGTGGTTCACAGATAGATTTGGTACACCTATTCCACCACTAGAATATTGGAATTATAGAGCCTTGACCGCCACTCTTGGTTTTTCGTTTTTCCAAATAAACTTACTAAGCAGGGATTGTAGGAACCCAATAAATCTAGATGGGAATTTAAGAGGGAGACATCTGAATAAATAGGTAATCTTAGGCAGCAACATCATTTTTACAATTTGTATTTTGGCAACCCAGGACAGTGAGAGAAGGGTCTGCCTTTCCAAGTCCCCACAGACTTCCAAAATCAGTGATTCACAGTTCAAATTAATTAGATTTACAAATTTTGTAATTTTAATTCTCAAATATGTAAATCCAGCTTCCTCCCGCTTAAAGGGAAAATGCTTTAGTATTCTATCCTTTATCAAAGGTGTAATATTTATGGGGAATATGATAGACTTTGTGGCATTTAATTTGTAATATGAAATTCTGGAGAATTCAGCCAGGGTGTCCATGACACCCACCAGGATCCCCTCTACACCAGTGAGAGATAATATCACATCATCTGCATACAATCCCACCACATGGTCCGTATCTCTGACACGGACTCCATGTATGCTTGGATTAGTTGTAAGAGCCTCTGCCAGCAGCTCCATTAACAAAGCAAAGATAACCGACGAGAGAGGGCAGCCCTGCCAGGTGTCATTAGTTATCATACACCGGTGTGAAGTGAAGCCAGATGCACTCACCACCGCCTTTGGATTAGAGTATAGGGCCAATATAGCCTTTTTAATATCTCCCACAAAACCAAACTTTTCCAGGACCTTACCCATATAACCCCAGTGCACTCTGTCAAACGCCTTCTCGACATCAAGAGACAGCAGGACACCGGGGAGTTTATTAGTCTCCATTATCTCCAACAAATCTATTACTCTTCTAGTGCCGTCCTTGGCTTGTCTCCCAGGGACAAACCCAACCTGGTCAGGTGCTATCAGAGAGGGAAGGATAGGCATTATTCTGGCCGCATGGATTTTGGAGAATACTTTTAGATCACAGTTTATTAAGGAGATAGGTGTCACATCGCCATTGGACTCGGTGGCTGGTGTTCCTGCCTCGGCCGCTGGGAGGCGCCAGATTCCTTCGGCTGATGGTGCCAGTGATAGGAGGGCCTTGTCCTCATATGAACCTGCTCCTTCGACGTCTGCCTCTGTCGCTGAACGCAGCCGTGTTTCTCCTTTGGGTGATGTTGGTCGCAGAGGAGCGGGCCCTGCAGAGGTGTCTGATAGGCGCAGCCTTCGTTCTTCTGTCAGAAATGGGGTGGTTGGTGCCAGTCGTGCATCACCATCTGGCCTGGTTCTAGGGGTGGTTCGAATGAGATCATCAGGCTGTGAGCTCCAGCCTATGGGAGGTAACCGCGCCCTTCAAATATATTGGAGCCTGTCTTGCAGGCCGCCAGATATAGTTTTGGTTCCCCAGTGATATAGTGTGTGTTTGGTTTTGATTCTGACCTTTGCCTGGATTTTCGACTCTGCTACCACCTGACGGTTTTGTACCTTAGCTACCCTCTCGGTTTTGACTCGGACTCCTGACTACGTTCTTCGGATCCTGATTTTTCCCTTCCTGGCGACCTCCCTGCTCTGCTGCTCATAATAGGCAGCTATTCCCTGTGCTACGCTGTAATTCCAGATCCCTGTATAGGGATTAAGGGTCTGGGGGTTTCTCGGGGTGCTGCCTTACCAGCAGCTCAGCCTCACAGCGGATGGTCGTCACAATAGGTCTAAATTTACCAGGAATGTTCGGGGGTTTCTCGGGTTTAGAAATGGTTGTGATAACTGCTTCAAGGTTTTCGTGGCTTATTGAAGAACTACATTTCCAAAATTAAAAGTTTTTAGAAGGTAAGAAGCTAAAGTTTGGGCCGGAGCAGAGGACTTTTTAGTAGAACGGATTATTTGTTTTATTTCAATGATAGATATGGGAGTATTTAGATCACTTAGCTGTGCCGCTGATAATTTGGGGAGTGAGATTTTTTCTAGGAAATTACCAATTTCTTGTAGATTAGGCTGAACTGTATGGGGATCCTCCTTTAGGTTGTACAGTGAATAATAAAATTACATAAACTCTTTATCTATGTCGAATATGGCAGCTGCCTGGCACCAACTAGTCAGACATGTCCACCATGCGGCACCGTCCACACAACACATGCAATGACCTGCAGTCCACTGCACTAAGCTGGTAAAATGGTGCGTCTACCCCAACAGATCACGCCTCATTCTTCCGAAACTCTTAGCCAATCACAAGCACCGCACACGGGGCTGTCCGGAGCTAATTGCAGGGGATGTTAAATTGGGTTGAGCAAGGGATGTGGGAGCAGAAAGGGGGATGAGCGCCACTGAACAGCCGCCGCTCAGGAGAAACATGTCTGGAAGCTTGTAGGTATTGAGGGGCAGCAATGGACATGGGGTGTACAGGGTCGACCTTAGGCCAAATAGTGCCCTGTGCAAAATTGCCCCACGCCACTATTTCTGCAGGATTTTGGAGGCAATTAGATTTTACATCCTAAAAATATGGATTCATGTTTCTCTCTTCTTTTTTTTAACTTCCCCTTTTATTAGCAAACATGTTGTATAATGTGGATGCAGAGAGTGATTCACAATACTTATTGGCCTCTGGCTTCTGCCATTTCCACTTCTGTTGTGTTCTGCTCCAATATCATAAGTCCACATTTGTGACCAAGTGGAGGTCACTTTTTCAATGTAAGGCTAGTTTCACACTATGGTGTTTTAGTATCCATGTGGATCCGTCACAAACTGGATCCACACGCATCAGTTTGGATCCAGTTTGAATAATGATCCTGTGTTATCTACTGTATATAGAGGGCAGTGTTCCTGTGTAGGGAACAAGTTCATGAAAGGAAACACAGACAGAGGCAAAGTCACTTTCCTCCGGGTACTTTACTGTTGACTTGCATTGGCATCATACAAAGTTACAGTTCAGCACTTCTGATGTTATGAGCACAGGTAGCTTATCGGGTGGCTGCAAGTGGATCCCAGGTAGTATGGTGGAACCCGCAGTGTGCCTTCTTTCACTAACCCTGTCTGTTCCTTCCTGCTCTCCAGTTTTGGTATGAAGCCTGGTGACTTGGAATCAGCCTGACCTCCTTTCCTCTCTCACCTTCATTACCGTCGGGTGACCCTCTACTGGCTGGCCGCTCCTTCCTCTGGCAGTCCCTGGTACCCTCTTTCGGTCTGCTCTGGTGCCCGGGAGAATTGAAGACTCAACGGGAATCCGGATTCTCTGTGGTCGTAAAGTATCCCACAGGTGCGGGCTCCGATGCCCGGTAAGCTGTCTGGGAAAACCTGACGACGGCCCCTCTTCCCAAACCAGCTGCTCTCCTGAAAAGCTCTTCTCCTTAGACCCTCTCTTTCTCTTCCATCTTTCCCTGGTCCCTCAGGCGAGCGACCCTAAGCTCTCCAACTTAGAGGGAAAGACCAAAGACCTCAAAAAGACCTCCTTGTTCCCCCTAGAGGTGAAGTTATTCCCTCCCGGGTAACCTCCCACCACTGTATTCTAGTGTGGGAGTGCTGGAAATGGGTCCCACCCACCATCCTAGGGTCCATCTGTAGCTGGAGCATCTGCACCCCTTTTACGGGTGCAGTACCCCTCTGTGACGCCCGCTTGGTGGGGCGCCACATTATTTACTGTATATAGAGGTGTTATCAGTCATTGTGCAGGAGAAAGAGGAGGTGAGCTGTGACATCACCTATTGTCTCTTCCCTCTGTGTGTAGTCCCTCTCCCCTCTGTGTGCAGTCTCTCTCTCCCCTCTGTGTGCGGTCTCTCTCTCCCCTCTGTGTGCGGTCTCTCTCTCCCCTCTGTGTGCGGTCTCTCTCCTCCTCCCCTCCCTGTGTGCGGTCCCTCCTCCCCTCTGTGTGCAGTCCTCTCTCCCTCTGTGTGCGGTCCTCTCTCCCCCTCTGTGTCAGTCTCTCTCTCCCTCTGTGTGCAGTCTCTCTCCCCTCTGTGTGCAGTCTCTCTCTCCCCTCTGTGTGCAGTCTCTCTCTCCCCTCTGTGTACGGTCTTTCTCTATAAAATAATACACAGGTACAGTGTGTATATTACAGGTGCAGTATTTCTAATGCACAGACTCCAGTACATTGGGGTTGGGGGTCAGAGGACAGTCCCAGCCTGGATTCATGAGTGCAGCAGTGATAGGAGACTTCACTGTCAGCGATTAGGATCAGTGATATGAAGGCCTTGTGCTTGGAGCTGGGTTAATGCTGTGTGTGGCTAAGAATCTGATCCTGCACCGACCACACAGCATAGAGCTCAGAGAATTTCAGAACCGGCAGCCATTACTAATATGAAGCTGATAGGCAGCAGTGAACTCCTCAAACCCATCATAGAGAGTAGTGTAGTGCCTCCGTAGTTACGGGTTTGGGGTTCTCCTTTATAGAGTCTACAACACTAGGCCACTAGGTCAAAACTAGAGTAGGGGACCGATTATTCAGTAGGCCCTAAAGGGGGTGGAGGCTAGGTTAGAGTTGGAGACTTGAGAGAGAATTTAGGGAGTTAGTGCTGGGAAGGCAGCCAGAGAGGACGCACCTGACAGCATCTCTGACAGGAGGGCACCCGTCTTTAAGAGGGTTACCCAGGACAGAAGGAGACGACCCAGGACCGGTTGGAGTCAACTGGAGAAGTCTGGGATCAACAGCCAGCATACCGGAGCCGAGGCAGTGAGCGGTATATCCATCACTGCAAACCATACGACTGCGGGACACAAAGAGGTACCTCCATCTCAGTCCCGAACAGGTGCAGGACACTCTAGATAACGGGCCAAATTTCAGTGGCGGGAGGATTTGTTTGTTGTCGCTCCCGTCCGTACCGGTAGCAGACCAGGGGACTGGCGAGGAGCTCTGCAAAGGTGGTTAAGGACAGTGTAAGGAAAGACTGGGACCCCGAAATCCATAATGGAAGGTACACTGACGGACTCTATAAGGCAACTCGAAACCTGTGGCTACGTTCCCGTTGAACCAGACTGTAACTGTGTACTATAACATCTGCCGGTACCAGTAAAGTCACGTTTGGAGTGAATCGGTGTCTGTCCTCCCTCCCACCGGCGTCCAGAGGGTCTCTGCATCGCCAACAGGGGTAAGAACAACGACTCCCCTCATCCATCCCCGCTGCCCTGAGGTAAAGCTCCATCTGTGGAGCTGTACTATCCTAAGCTGCATCTCATCACCTCAGTGGCCGGCCTGCAGCACTGGTATCACCATTACCAGGATCCACAGGTGGCGTCACGATAAAATTATCTTTAAACTCCTTTTACCACCATTCTTCTTTCCCCCCCCCCCCCCCATACAATGAGGGTTAGGGCACGGAACCGGGAAATCGACCACCCGTGATCCCCATTCAGTCACCCACTCATCCGGTATCCGAGTACCCCACCCTGACCGACTTATATGGCTCTCACTATAGGTAGTCACTACAGTGTATGGCTCGTCACCATAAGTAGTCACCATGGCATTCTGGACCATGTAGTGAATGCTATTTGATATCAGGAGCATGCTGAACCTTGTAGTGTTAGCCTGTAAGGGGCCATGCTGGACCTGGTAGTGAATGCTGTCTGATGTCAGGGGCATGCTGGAACTTGTAGTGCTGTAGTGCGATCCATATATCTGATGTCAGGAGCATGAGCTCCATCTCAAACCCCTCCCCTGGCCTTGCTCCGCTCCATTTTCCCCCCTCCCCGCCCCGGTCTCACCCGTATCAGTGTTCACATCTTCGCCGGAAGTTGGAGCAGCTGGTAATGAGTGGTCATGTGACAGGCTCTGTGCACTTCACTTCAGCCCGCCTATCACATGATCTCTCATTATCTGCTGCAGCTTCAGGCGGACATGTACACACCGGTGCAGGTGAGACCGGAACAGCGGGGGGGGGGGGGGGGGGAGAAAAGAATGACGTGTGCTGGCCACTCTGCCCTGAGCCACATATACAGTGCTAACCACTGACCCACCATACAGTGCTAACCACTCAGCCACCATACAGTGCTAACCACTCAGCCACCATATACAGTGCTAACCACTCAGCCACCATATACAGTGCTAACCACTCAGCCACCATATACAGTGCTAACCACTCAGCCACCATATACAGTGCTAACCACTCAGCCACCATATACAGTTGCTAACCACTGCAGCCACCATACAGGGCTAACCACTAGCCACAATACAGTGCTAACCACTCAGCCACCATATACAGTGCTAACACTGAGCCACCATATACAGTGCTAACCACTGAGCCACCATATACAGTGCTAACCACTGAGCCACCATACAGTGCTAACCACTGAGCCACCATACAGTGCTAACCACTGAGCCATCATATACTTGCTAACCACTGAGCCACTGTATACAATGGTAACCACTGAGCCAAATATACTGTGCTAGCACTGAGCCACCATACAGTGCTAAGTACTGAGCCACCATAACAGTGCTAACCACTGAGCCACCTATACTGTGCTATACCACTGAGCCATCATACAGTGCTAAGCACTGAGCCACCATAACATGCTAAGCACTGAACCATCATACAGTGCTAAGGACTGAGCCACCGTATACAGTGCTAAGCACTGAGCCACCGTATACAGTGCTAAGCACTGAGCCACCGTATACAGTGCTAAGCACTGAGCCACGTATACAGTGCTAACACTGAGCCACCATACAGTGCTAACCACTGAGCCACCATACAGTGCTAACCACTGAGCCACCATACAGTGCTAACCACTGAGCCACTATATACAGTGCTAACCACTGAGCCACCATATACATCATATAAATACTGCAACAACAGCATACTTTCTGGAGAGAGGACTGTACTATTCAGCGGCTATTTCTACGGTGCCTGTTCATTTCACCGCACTTCCGATGCAATGGCATCGGGCCTATTTCTAGTCTACTATATAATCAGCTAAGGTCACATGATATGGGTCAGACGCTTCCGGGCTTATGTCAATATTCCGACATGCATTGCGCTCCCGCCCGCCGCCGGGAGATGAGTGCCACGAGCGGCGCTCATCTCCCGGCGGCACAGAGCCGAAGTGCCCCGCCAGCTCATGTCCCAGCCCCGGCGAGAGTCCCAATATGGCGTCGGCGCACTTCCTGGGCCTCCTGCCCGCACTCGCCCGCTGAAGCGGGTGCGCCCACCTCTGGCCCGCCGCTGCCACCCGCCGCTCCATTTCCGCCACCCGCTGCTCCATTCCCTCCCCTTTTCGCTCCATCTATTTCCTCCTCCTTCCCCCGGGCTCCATTGCCCTTCCCCCGGCTCCATTGCCTTCACCCCAGCTCCATTGCCCCTCCCGTCTCACCCACACCCGGTATTAACAGCACCGCTACAGCAGGTAATGAGCGCTCATGTGACAGGCTCTTCAGCCCGCCTATCACGACCGCTCATTACTTGCTGTAGCGGCGATGTAAACACTGGGTGCGGGTGAGACCGGAGCGGATGGGAGGGTGGATGCACATGCGCTGACTGCCGAGCCTCCATCCTGCGCTGACCGCCGAGCCTCCATCCTGCGCTGACCGCCGAGCCTCCATCCTGCGCTGAACACCCTGCCTCCATCCTGCGCTAACCACTGGGCCACCGCGCAGCGCTAACCACCGGGCCACCGCGCAGCGCTAACCACTGGGCCACCGTGCAGCGCTAACCACTGGGCCACCGCGCAGTGCTAACCACTGGGCCACCGCGCAGCGCTAACCACTGGGCCACCGCGCAGCGCTAACCACTGGGCCACCGTGCAGCGCTAACCACTGGGCCACCGCGCAGCGCTAACCACTGGGCCACCGCGCAACGCTAACCACTGGGCCACTGCGCAGCGCTAACCACTGGGCCACCGCGCAGCGCTAACCACTGGGCCACCGCGCAGCGCTAACCACTGGGCCACCATATACACTGCTAACCACTGAGCCACCATACTGTGGTAACCACTTAGCAGTGTATGTGGTGGCTAATCACTGAGCCACCATATACATTGCCAACCACTCAGCCACCATAGCGTGCTAATCACTGAGCCACCATAAAGTGCTAATCACTGAGCCACCATAAAGTGCTAACCACTGAGTCACCGTATACAGTGCTAACCACTGAGCCAGCGTATACAGTGCTAGCCACCGAGCCACCGTACAGTGCTAGCCACCGAGCCACCGTACAGTGCTAGCCACCGTACAGTGCTAGCCACCGTACAGTGCTAGCCACCGAGCCACCGTACAGTGCTAGCTCCCGTACAGTGCTAGCCACCGAGCCACCGTACAGTACTAGCCACCGTACAGTGCTAGCCACCGTACAGTGCTAGCCACCGAGCCACTGTACAGTGCTAGCCACCGTACAGTGCTAGCCACCGAGCCACCGTCCAGTGCTAGCCACCGTACAGTGCTAGCCACCGAGCCACCGTCCAGTGCTAGCCACCGTACAGTGCTAGCCACCGAGCCACCTTCCAGTGCTAGCCACCGTACAGTGCTAGCCACCGAGCCACCGTACAGCACTAGCCACCGTACAGTGCTAGCCACCGTACAGTGCTAGCCACCGTACAGTGCTAGCCACCGTACAGTGCTAGCCACCGAGCCACCGCACAGTGCTAGCCACCGTACAGTGCTAGCCACCGTACAGTGCTAGCCACCGAGCCACCGTACAGTGCTAGCCACCGTACAGTGCTAGCCACCGAGCCACCGTACAGTGCTAGCCACCGTACAGTGCTAGCCACTGAGCCACCGTACAGTGCTAGCCACAGTACAGTGCTAGCCACTGAGCCACCGTACAGTGCTAGCCACTGAGCCACCGTACAGTGCTAGCCACCGTACAGTGCTAGCCACTGAGCCACCGTACAGTGCTAGCCACCGTACAGTGCTAGCCACCGAGCCACCGTACAGTGCTAGCCACCGTACAGTGCTAGCCACTGAGCCACCGTACAGTGCTAGCCACCGTACAGTGCTAGCCACTGAGTCACCGTACAGTGCTAGCCACTGAGCCACCGTACAGTGCTAGCCAACGTACAGTGCTAGCCACTGATCCACCGTACAGTGCTAGCCACCGTACAGTGCTAGCCACTGAGCCACCGTACAGTGCTAGCCACTGAGCCACCGTACTGTGCTAGCCACTGAGCCACCGTACTGTGCTAGCCACTGAGCCACCGTACAGTGCTAGCCACCGTACTCTGCTAGCCACTGAGCCACCGTACTGTGCTAGCCACCGTACTGTGCTAGCCACTAAGCCACCGTACTGTGCTAGCCACCGTACTGTGCTAACCACCGTACTGTGCTAGCCACTGAGCCACCGTACTGTGCTAGCCACTGAGCCACCGTACTGTGCTAGCCACTGAGCCACCATATACAGTGCTAGCCACTGAGCCACCATATACAGTGCTAGCCACTGAGCCACCATATACAGTGCTAGCCACTGAGCCACCATATACAGTGCTAGCCACTGAGCCACCATATACAGTGCTAACCACTGAGCCACCATATACAGTGCTAACCACTGAGCCACCATATACAGTCCTAACCACTGAGCCACCATATACAGTCCTAACCACTGAGCCACCATACTGTGCTAACCACTGAACCACCATACTGTGCTAACCACTGAGCCACCATATACAGTGCTAACCACCGAGCCACCATATACAGTGCTAACCACCGAGCCACCATATACAGTGCTAACCACTGAGCCACCATATACAGTGCCAACCATTGAGCCACCATACTGTGCTAACCACTGAGCCACCATATACAGTGCTAACCACTGAGCCACCATACTGTGCTAACCACTGAGCCACCATACTGTTCTAACCACTGAGCCACCATACTGTGCTAACCACTGAGCCACCATATACAGTGCTAACCACTGAGCCACCATAGAGTGCTAATCACTGAGTTACCATATACAGTGCTAACCACTGAGCCACCATACTGTGCTAACCACTGTGCCACCATATACAGTGCCAACCACTGAGCCACCATATACAGTGCCAACCAATGAGCCACCATAGAGTGCTAATCACTGAGTTACCGTATACAGTGCTAACCACTGACTCACCATATACAGTGCCAACCACTGAGTCACCATATACAGTGCTAACCACTGAGCCACCATACAGTGCTAACCACTGACTCACCATATACAGTGCCAACCACTGAGTCACCATATACAGTGCCAACCACTGAGCCACTATAGAGTGCTAACCACTGAGGCTCTGTATACAGTGCTAACTACTGAGCCAGAGTAAACTGTGCTAACCACTGAGCCCCATATACTCTGCTAACCAATGAGCCGCCGTAAAGTCTGCTAGCCACTGAGCCCCCATATACTCTGCTAACCACTGAGCCCGTATACTCTGCTGCGGGCAGGAGGGGGCCAGGGAACAGCGGCTGGGTGTGGGCAGGAGGGGCCACACCCCGCCCCCTCCTGGCTGCACCCGGCCGCTGTTCCCTGGCCCCCTCCTGCACGCACCCTGTCGCTGTCCCCCTGGCCCCCTCCTGCCCACACCCGCCCCCTCCTGCCCGCACCCGCCCGCTCTTCACCGGCTCCCTCCTGCTCGCACTTCCTTGGCCCCTCCCCTTGCCCGTACCTGGCCGCTCTTTCCCGGCCCCCTCCTGCCTGCACCCGGCCGCTCTTACCCGGCCCCCTCCTGGACTTCGGTACCGCTGCACACCGGTACTGCTGTAGGTATCTACTATATAATTGTCTACTTCTGTCTGTTACGCAAATCCTGTGTTGGTGATTGGTCAGGCCAGCCGCCCACGACCAATCAGCAACAGGGACAGTCCACCCGCAAATTGGCGCAAGATTTCAACCACCCTTCGATGATTGGTTGCCAGCAATCAGCGATATTTGTGCAGGATTTAAACCCAGCTTCGCTTTGCATTATTCTTAAATCTTCATAAATAAACTACATACATACTCTAGAATACCCGATGCGTTATATATAGTATAGTATATTCTACCATATACTATAATAGGCCACTTTTCCATATAGTATAATGGACCAACATTCCTTTCCATATTATATAATGGCCCCACATTGCCTTCAATATAATATAATGGGCATCTGATTGCCTTCCAGATAGTATAATGAACCCCACATTACCTTCAATATCTACTTATATAATCCGCAGTTGGGAATTCGGGCGTTGTCGCCGAATCCCAACATGCTTTGCGGGACTGCGAGTGATGACGCGCAGCGTCATCACGAGCCGCAGACCCGCACTACTGTAAAAAAAAAAAAAAAAAAAAAAAAAGTTAATGCTCACCTCTCCCCGAGCCCCCGCCGTCTCCTGCCGTCTTCCTCCAAGCTTCCGGTGGCTGCCGCAGACTCCCAGTGTGTGCAGAGCTCTTCTACTGCAGGTCAAGGACCTGTGGTGATGTCACAGTCACGTGACACCAGGTTACTCCATGGTAACCTGGTGTCACGTGACTGTGACATCACCGCAGGTCCTTGAACTGCACTAGAACAGCTCTGCACACACTGGGAGCCTGCGGCAGCCACCGGAAGCTTGGAGGAAGACGGCAGGAGACGGCGGGGGCTCGGGGAGAGGTGAGCATTAACTTTTTTTTTTTTTTAACCCCTGCCTTCCTGTTTGGAGACCTTTTACTGTACTGAGCATGCTCAGTACAGTAAATGTCTCCTCCAGCCTCACAGCCTCCCCATCCTCACTGCCTCCTCCAGCCTCAGTCTCCTCCAGCCTCACAGTCTCCTCCAGCCTCACAGCCTCCCCATCCTCACAGCCTCCTCCAGCCTCCTCCAGCCTCACAGCCTGCCCATCCTCACAGCCTCCTACAGCCTCACACCCTCCTGCAGCCTCACAGCCTCTCCATCCTCACAGCCTCCCCATCCTCACAGCCTCCTCCAGCCTCACAGCCTCCTCCAGCCTCACAGCCTGCCCATCCTCACAGCCTCCTACAGCCTCACACCCTCCTCCACCCTCACAGCCTCCCCATCCTCACAGCCTCCTACAGCCTCACAGTCTCCTCCAGCCTCACAGCCTCACAGTCTCCTCCAGCCTCACAGCCTCCCCATCCTCACAGCCTCCTCCAGCCTCACAGTCTCCTCCAGCCTCACAGCCTCCCCATCCTCACAGCCTCCTACAGCCTCCTCACAGCCTCCCCATCCTCACAGCCTCCTCCAGCCTCACAGCCTCCTCCAGCCTCACAGCCTCCTCCAGCCTCACAGCTTCCTCCAGCCTCACAGCCTTCTCCAGCCTCACAGCCTCCTCCAGCCTCACAGCCTCCTCCAGCCTCACATCCTCCTCCAGCCTCACATCCTCCTCCAGCCTCACAGCCTCCCCATCCTCACAGCCTCCTCCAGCCTCACAGCCTCCTCCAGCCTCACAGCCTCCTCCAGCCTTACTGCCTCCTCCAGCCTCACAGCCTCCTCCAGCCTCACAGCCTCCTCCAGCCTCACAGCCTCCTCCAGCCTCACATCCTCCTCCAGCCTCACAGCCTCCTCCAGCCTCACAGCCTCCTCCAGCCTCACAGCCTCCTCCAGCCTCACAGCCTCCTCCAGCCTCACAGCCTCCTCCAGCCTCACAGCCTCCCCATCCTCACAGCCTCCTCCAGCCTCACAGCCTCCTCCAGCCTCACAGCATCCCCATCCTCACAGCCTCCTCCAGCCTCACACCCTCCTCCAGCCTCACATCCTCCTCCAGCCTCACAGCTTCCTCCAGCCTCACAGCCTTCTCCAGCCTCACAGCCTCCTCCAGCCTCACAGCCTCCTCCAGCCTCACATCCTCCTCCAGCCTCACATCCTCCTCCAGCCTCACATCCTCCTCCAGCCTCACAGCCTCCCCATCCTCACAGCCTCCTCCAGCCTCACAGCCTCCTCCAGCCTCACAGCCTCCTCCAGCCTTACTGCCTCCTCCAGCCTCACAGCCTCCTCCAGCCTCACATCCTCCTCCAGCCTCACAGCTTCCTCCAGCCACACAGCCTTCTCCAGCCTCACAGCCTCCTCCAGCCTCACAGCCTCCTCCAGCCTCACAGCCTCCTCCAGCCTCACATCCTCCTCCAGCCTCACAGCCTCCTCCAGCCTCACAGCCTCCTCCAGCCTCACAGCCTCTCCATCCTCACAGCCTCCTCCAGCCTCACAGCCTCCTCCAGCCTCACAGCCTCCCCATCCTCACAGCCTCCTACAGCCTCACAGCCTCCCCATCCTCACAGCCTCCTCCAGCCTCACATCCTCCTCCAGCCTCACACCCTCCTCCAGCCTCACAGCCTCCCCATCCTCACAGCCTCCTCCAGCCTCACAGCCTCCTCCAGCCTCTCACCCTCCTCCAGCCTCACAGCCTCCCCATCCTCACAGCCTCACAGCCTCCTCCAGCCTCTCACCCTCCTCCATCCTCAGCCGCACTACCTGACACCGCTGCCATCCTGCCAACCGTCGGCCCCGCACCATCGCCACCGCCCTCGCGCCCTCCGCGAGGTCCTTGCTGCCCGGATGCCGCCGAAGCCTTCCGCCCCTCGCCACTCTCTCACCGCTGGGCTCTCAATGTCGCCATGCTGCTGGAGTAGCGGTCTACGGGCTGTGGCCGGGTGCCGGGAGCCAGGGACGTCGTCCTGTGGCCGCCAACAGCCAATGGGAGTGAGCGGACCGTGTCAGCCTGCAAAGCCTGACACACCCCGCTCACTCCCATTGCCTGCCCCTGCAAGCGGATTGGGCGCTGTGTTGTACACACAGGACGCCCATCCCATTGCCCAGGACTTGGCGTCCTAGACCAATCGGATGACCGTCCTGTCTTTACCACACACCGCCCAATCCGCTCCTTCCGCTCAGGTCACATGTGTGACCTGAGGGCAAGAACTGATCCCTCTCTGCATCACCCAACCCGCCGCAGAGGACAATGCCGTGTGACTGGGGCTGCGATCAGCCCCAGCACGCAGCCACGTCCTGCCGCCGAGCGGTGATGTCACCCCTCCAGCCAGACCTCTCCTCACCCCTCCATCTGGACCTCTCCTCACAACTCCAGCCTCTGCTCTCCTCACCCCTCCAGCCTCTGCTCCCCTCACTCCTCCAGCCTCCCGCCACATCATACTCTGCTATCCACAGAGCCCCCTCTATACTCTGACACCCACAGAGCCGCCTGTATACTCTCCTACCCACACAGCCGCCTGTATACTCTGCTACCCACAGAGCCGCCTCTATACTCTGCTACCCACAGAGCTGCCTGTATACTCTCCTACCCACAGACCCGCCTGTATTCTCTGCTACCCACAGAGCCGTTTCTATATTCTGCTACCCACACAGCCGCCTCTATACTCTGCTACCCACAGAGCCTTCTCTATACTCTGCTACACACAGAGCCGCCTGTATAATCTGCTAACCACAAACCCGCCTGTATACTCTGCTACCCACAGAGCCGCCTGTATACTTTTCTACCCAGAGAGCCGCCTGTATAATCTGCTACCCTCAGAGCAGTCTGTATACTCTGCTACCCACAGACCCGCCTGTATAGTCTGCTACCCACAGAGCCCCATATATACTCTGCTAGCCACTCACCCGCCTGTATACACACAATTAATTTCACCGCGCTCCCGATGCAATTGCATCGGGCCTTTTTACTAGTAGTATAATAAGCCACACATTGCCTTCCATATAATATAATGGGCCCCACAATGCCATCTATATAATGGGCCCAATAGCCTTCCAAATAGTATAATGAACCCCATAATACCTTCAATATAGTATAATGGGCCACACATTGCCTTCCACGTAGAAAAATGTCCTCACATTGCCTTCCATATAATATAATGGGCCCCACATTGCCATCTATATAATGGGCCCGATAGCCTTCCAAATAGTATAATAAACCCCATAATACCTTCAATATAGTATAATGGGCCACACATTGCCTTCCACGTAGAATAATGTCCTCACATTGCCTTCCATATAATATAATGGGCACCACATTCCCTTACATATAATATTAGGGGCTCCATATTGCCTTCCATGTAGTGTAACGGGCCCCTAATTGCTTTCCGAATAGTATAATGGATCCCACATTGCCTTCAATACAGTATAATGGGCCCCACATTGCCTTGCATAAACTTGAATGGTTGCTATTGGCAACAGACTTATGGTTGATGCTGGGAGATGTCCTGTGATGGAATGTTGTGGGTGATGATGTCTCTGAAGGCCTTGTGATGTCATCATACCTAGGAGGTTCCGCCCACTAGGAGCTTGTATCACATTAGCCGTATCTTGGTGCTGAGATTCTCTCTAGAGACAATGGTTTTCAAAGTGTTCCTGTGCTGTTCCCTGTTCATCACCATCAGTTACCAAGGGCTGCCGGTGAGTCCCTCTCTATTATAATGGCGGATGGTTTGTCCCTGTAGTAATTAATGACTTTGCTGTTGTTTCCTATAGAAACAAATAGGTTCAGATCTTAACCCTATGTTCAGTCTTCCATCCCACAGAGCTGTTCCCTCCACAATTTACCATTCTGTAACTGAATTTTATTTTGTGTAAAGGGAATTTGTCATAATTTTTAGTTTTTAAGTCTTTGCAGTTTTGCTAAAAAATGTGTTTAGAAAAGTAAAAAGTGAAATTGGGAAAAAATTCATAAAAGAAAATTCTTGAATGGATGCTATTGGCAACAGAGGCTGTTTTTCATATAGTATAATAGACCCCACATTGCTTTCTATATAATACTAGATGGTGGCCTCATTCTAACGCATCGGGTATTCTAGACTATGGTTAGCAGAGTATACGGGGGCTCAGCGGTTAGCAGAGTATACGGGGGCTCAGCGGTGGGCAGGGGACGGAGGAGGAGCGATCCGACCCGGGGGGGGGGGAGCACACCGGGCCCGGGGGGAACCGGGGACGGAGGAGGAGCGCAGCGGCCTTCCATACAATATAATAAGCACCACATTCGCTTTCATGTAATATTAGGGGCTCCACATTGCCTTCCATGTAGTGTAACGGGCCCCTAATTGCTTTCCAAATAGTATAATGGATCCCACATTGCCTTCAATACAGTATAATGATGCCCACATTGCCTTCCATAAACTTGAATGGTTGCTATTGGCAACAGACTTATGGTTGATGCTGGGAGATGTCCTGTGATGGAATGTTGTGGGTGATGTCTCTGAAGGCCTTGTGATGTCATCATCACTGTGAGGTTCCGCCCACTAGGAGCTTGTATCACATTAGCCGTATGTTGGTGCTGAGATTCTCTCTAGAGACAATGGTTTTCAAAGTGTTCCTGTGCTGTTCCCTGTTCATCACCATCAGTTACCAAGGGCTGCCGGTGAGTCCCTCTCTATTATTATACTGAAGGATCGTTAGTCCCTGTAGTAATTAATGACTTTGCTGTTGTTTCCTATAGAAACAAATAGGCTCAGATCTTAACCCTATGTTCAGTTTTCCATCCCACAAATCCGTTCCCTCCACAATTTACCATTCTGTAACTGAATTTTATTTTGTTTAAAAGGAATTTGCCATCATTTTTAGAAAAAATTCATAAAAGAAAATTCTTGAATGGATGCTATTGGAAACAGAGACTGTTTTTCATATAGTATATTAGGCCCCACATTGCTTTCTATATAACTAGCTGGGTGCCCGATGCAGATGCATCGGGATTCTAGCAGAGCGAGTCTCTGACTCGCAATGGCCGCTTCGCGGCCAATGCTTCGCGCTACTAAGGCGACTCGCCATGCCCGCTACGCGGGCATAGCGAGTCGCCTTAGAACTGCTCGCAATGGCCGCTGCGCGGCCAATGCTTCGGGCGTATCCACATGACGACATTGACTCGCAGCGTGAGCGGACTCAAAAGGGGCAAAAATCCCATTCGTGATTATAGATACTAGATGGTGGCCTGATTCTAACGCATCGGGTATTCTAGACTATGGTTAGCAGAGTATACAGGGCTCAGCGGTTGGCCGGGGCCGGAGGAGGGGCGCCCGCCGGCCCCGGGGCCGGAGGAGGGGCGCCCGCCGGCCCCGGGGCCGGAGGAGGGGGGCGCGCCGGCCCCGGGGCCGGAGAAAGGGCGCCCGCCGGTCCCGGGGCCGGAAAAGGAGGAGGAGGGGCCCGCCGGCCCCGGGGCCGGAGGAGGAGGAGGAGGGGCGCGCCGGCCCCGGGGCCGGAGGAGGAGGAGGAGGGGCGCGCCGGCCCCGGGGCCGGAGGAGGGGGGCGCGCCGGCCCCGGGGCCGGGAGGAGGGGGGGCGCGCCGGCCCCGGGGCCGGAGAAGGGGGGCGCGCCGGCCCCGGGGCGGCGGAGGAGGGGCGCGCCGCCGGCCCCGGGGCGCGAGGCAGGAGGAGGAGGGGCGCGCCGGCCCCGGGGCCGGAGGAGGAGGAGGGGGGCGCGCCGGCCCCGGGGCCGGAGGAGGAGGAGGAGGGGCGCGCCGGCCCCGGGGCCGGAGAGAGGGGGGCGCGCCGGCCCCGGGGCCGGAGGAGGGGGGGGCGCGCCGGCCCCGGGGCCGGAGGAGGGGGGCGCGCCGGCCCCGGGGCCGGAGGAGGGGGCGCGCCGGCCCCGGGGCCGGAGGAGGAGAGGGGGGCGCGCCGGCCCCGGGGCCGGAGGAGGAGGAGGAGGGGCGCGCCGGCCCCGGGGCCGGGGGGGGGGCGCCCGGGCGAGGAGGGGGGGCGCGCCGGCCCCGGGGCCGGAGGAGGGGGGCGCGCCGGCCCCGGGGCCGGAGGAGGGGGGCGCGCCGGCCCCGGGGCCGGAGGAGGGGCGCCCGCCGGCCCCGGGGCCGGAGGAGGAGGAGGAGGGGCGCGCCGGCCCCGGGGCCGGAGGAGGAGGAGGAGGGGCGCGCCGGCCCCGGGGCCGGAGGAGGAGGAGGAGGGGCGCGCCGGCCCCGGGGCCGGAGGAGGGGGGGCGCGCCGGCCCCGGGGCCGGAGGAGGGGGGGGGCGCCGGCCCCGGGGCCGGAGGAGGGGCGCCCGCCGGCCCCGGGGCCGGAGGAGGAGGAGGAGGGGCGCGCCGGCCCCGGGGCCGGAGGAGGAGGAGGTAGGGCGCGCCGGCCCCGGGGCCGGAGGAGGAGGAGGAGGAGGGGCGCGCCGGCCCCGGGGCCGGAGGAGGAGGAGGAGGGGGCGCGCCGGCCCCGGGGCCGGAGGAGGGGGGCCCGCCGGCCCCGGAGGAGGGGGGGCCCGCCGGCCCCGGGGGCCGGAGGAGGGGCGCCCGCCGGCCCCGGGGCCGGAGGAGGAGGGGCGCGCCGGCCCCGGGGCCGGAGGAGGGGCGCCCGCCGGCCCCAGGGCCGGAGGAGGGGCGCCAGCCGGCCCGCGGGCCGGAGGAGGGGTGCCCGCCGGCCCCGCGGCCGGAGGAGGGGCGCCCGCCGGCCCCGCGGCCGGAGGAGGAGGAGGAGGGGCGTGCCGGCCCCGGGGCCGGAGGAGGGGCGCCCGCCGGCCCCGGGGCCGGAGGAGGGGGGCCCGCCGGCCCCGGGGCCGGAGGAGGGGGAGGAGGGGCGTGCCGGCCCCTGGGCCGGAGGAGGGGCGCCCGCCGGCCTCGGGCCGGAGGAGGGGCGCCCGCCGGCCCCGCGGCCGGAGGAGGGGCACCCGCCGGCCCCGTGGCCGGAGGAGGAGGAGGAGGGGCGTGCCGGCCCCGGGGCCGGAGGAGGGGCGCCCGCCGGGCCCGGGGCCGGAGGAGGAGGAGGGGCGCGCCGGCCCCGGGGCCGGAGGAAGGGCGCACGTCGGCCCCGGGGCCGAAGGAGGGGCGCCCGCCGGCCCCGGGGCCGGAGGAGGGGCGCCCGCCGGCCCCGGGGCCGAAGGAGGGGCGCCCGCCGGCCCCGGGGCCGGAGGAGGGGGGCGCGCCGGCCCCGGGGCCGGAGGAGGGGGGCGCGCCGGCCCCGGGGCCGGAGGAGGGGGGCGCGCCGGCCCCGGGGCCGGAGGAGGGGTGCCCGCCGGCCCCGGGGCCGGAGGAGGAGGGGCGCGCCGGCCCCGGGGCCGGAGAGAGAGGGGGGCGCGCCGGCCCCGGGGCCGGAGGAGGGGGGCGCGCCGGCCCCGGGGCCGGAGGAGGGGGGCGCGCCGGCCCCGGGGCCGGAGGAGGGGGGCGCGCCGGCCCCGGGGCCGGAGGAGGGGGGCGCGCCGGCCCCGGGGCCGGAGGGGGGGGGCGCGCCGGCCCCGGGGCCGGAGGAGGGGGGCGCGCCGGCCCCGGGGCCGGAGGAGGGGGGCGCGCCGGCCCCGGGGCCGGAGGAGGGGGGCGCGCCGGCCCCGGGGCCAGAGGAGGGGCGCCCGCCGGCCCCGGGGCCGGAGGAGGAGGAGGAGGAGGAGGGGCCCGCCGACCCCGGGGCCAGAGGAGGAGGAGGACGAAAATAGATGAATACATCGCTCTATATATGTCCTATTGACTTCAAATGGAACAGTGGTCTTGCCTGCACACTACCGTTGCATTCCCTTTGGGGACATTGGGATCCCCCTTCTCAGGATCTTTTGCAGTCACTTGCCTCAGCAATTTTTTTTGCATCTGCAGCACATGAGCACTAAGGCTAGTGAATGATGAAAGTGATCACTGGAGTGATGGATGGGATGCCATTATATGGGAGTGGTGGGAACCACTTTTGTGGCATTACTAGAGCAGCAAAGGATTCAAGATGTATTTCATATTTTTCCTTTATATACAAGATACATCATAAGGCTGGGGCTGCATGGTGGCTATTGTCATGACTCCTGAGTTCGGCCAAGGTTTTCTAGGTGTTGCTGCTACATCGCAGTGCAGCACAAGTGAATGCAGTTATCGCAGTTGGAAGGGCCGGGGCAAACAGTCTCTACATCATGGTGGAGATCCCCAGAGGTCCTGGCCCTGACCGGACATGTTAAAGGGAAATATTTACAGGGGAGATAGTTTGTGACAACAGCTGGAGGTCTGACCATAGGTGGCCTGGATCTGCTGTGGGGGCTTTGAAGGGAAGATGGTGAAACAGCCAGATGATAGGCCCTCTCTAACCAGAGCAGCCCTTGGATGGTGTAGAGGCGGGTGGTCTTGTGGATGGTGTGACAGGAGGAGGAGGAGAGGGTAGTGGTGCAGGTTGGCACAGAAATGGAGCAGACGACAGAACAGTCTTTGTGGTTCTTACCCTTTGGTCCTGTAACCATTTAGTAGCCCTGTACACCTTGGGAAGGTCCACAAAAGGTAGCCACTGGACATAAAGCCGATTGACCTCCAGCTTCACAACCAGTCCTGAAGATCCCCGGCTGAGTTGGGGCTGGTTCCCCTCCTTGCAGCTAGCTCTTATGTCCAGCTACCACAGCTGGATGCAGATTTGTCTTGCCTGCCCTCGGCCTAGCACTTCTCTCTGTTCTCTGTGTTCTGACTAGAGCTCTCCTAATTGCCACCCTCTCATTCACCTAACTCCACCCTCCAAACAGAGGTGGGGAATGCCCTAAAGGTGGGTCTCTTCCCCCCTGCCGCCCTTTGCCCTCTGGTTGGAGTTCAGATGTGTTGGGTGGTCTCAGCAGTGTGTCCTCCACTTATCTCCAAATAAAATCCAATTTGCGCCATACTGTGTTTACAATAATTACCCTCTGTATATTTTTGTATTGCTCACCTTAACCAGTTGTGCCATCCGCACAACTGGATTAACTAGCACGCTTGCGAGGTCTTTGAAATAAAGAATTTCACTCTTCTGGTATGATGTGAATAATGGCATCTTCAGCGTTTTCCTCGGTTGCCCAGGATCACGTGACAGCTCAGGAGGATTATCTAAATCAGAGGTCCCCAACTCCAGGCCTCAAGGCCCACCAACAGTGCAGGTTTTCAGGATCTCCTTAGTATTGCACAGGGGTTGGAATCATTACCTGTGCAGATGATCACATTAGCACCTGTGCAATACTAAGGAAATCCTGAAAACCTGCACTGTTGGCGGGCCTTGAGGCCTGGAGTTGGGGACCTCTGATCTAAATAACGAAGGCCAGGTCCTGTAGCCCAGAGCAGCTCCACATCCCACTCCCCGCAGGGAGGATATGTAAGGTAATCAAGAAAGGATAGAGTATGTGGTAAGCGCTAGGGAATAATAACAGCTCCACGGCCAGTAGTAAAAAGAAAGACGCATACTGTGTTGAAATGCATTGTGGTTAACGGACCCGCGTGTTGTACACATTTTTATTAAAGCCTAAAGGTAATTTACTACTGGCCGTGGAGCTGTTATTATTCCCTAGCGCTTACCACATACTCTATCCTTTCTTCATTACTCCACTTATCTCCAGGCATGACACCACATATTGGATGACATGCAGTACCATTTGTGGCAGCCTGGCCGCAGGGGCATCAGAGAGTCACATTGCGACCAGGAGGATACTGTGATCATGACAAGCAAGTCACAAGAAGTCTAACTCAATCAGATTTTTAGCGAGTTGCTCATCTCAGTTGCAGTATCCTTGAAGTTGCAATGCCACCCCATTTACTTGTATTGCAGTAACATCTACCAAACGTTGGCCTCACAGAGTTGCGTGTGTAGTCCCAGCCTAATTTTCGCTACTGTTTGCCATTTTTTGGAAAACCTCTTCACGCTGGGATGAGTTCTCTTCGTGAGCTTTTAATCTGTGTATTTTCATTGTGTCAAAAATGTCACACAGGCGGAGGACTCACCAGCGACCAGTGGACCAGCAACATCGTGGAAAAGAATAAAATATTCTTTCCACTATGTCTAGCTCCCGCTGTCAGGCTGCGGTAAGCAGGAGCAGGCTGGTAACCATGATAAACAGTGGGTATCTAGGCAGCCCGCAGCACCTATTTACCGAATGTATACCCTGGTTACCAGCCTTCTCCGCTTACACACAGGTATCCAAGGTACACAGCAGGTAACTAGGGACAGTGCTGTCCCTAGTTACCCGCTGTATACCTTGGATACCAGCCTGTAAGCAGAAAAGGCTGGTAACCAGGGTATACATCAGGTAACTAGGCGCTGTGCACTGCCTAGATACCCGCTGTTTACTATGGTTACCATCCTGCTCCGCTTATCACTGGTCGTTTGGCCCCTGTCACACATGCTGATGCGTGCTGACCAGCGGACGACCAATGACAGATTTATGGTCCTGATCATAAACCAACGATCAGCGAGCTGATTGTTGATCTTTGGTACCTGTCACACACAGCGACAACGCTATGAGATCGCTGCAATGTCACAAAAACAGTGACGTTGCAACGATATTGTTAGCGATATCGTTGTGTGTAACTGGTCCTTTAGAAATAAAGGGCTTGTCCAGGTTTGAGATGAGTCTGTAGTCCCTCTAGGTGAGTGCAGCCTATGAATTCTCACAGTGCGTGGTCTGCACACTGTCAGGATTCTCCTGTGCCAATGGCAAGATTGGACGGTGGTGTGAGCACAGGTATAATAAGATTTATATACTTCTGGTCACATTCTGACTAGACGTGTCCGTCCTCACTCAATTTATTTTCAATGATCGAGGTCTCACATGTCTACTCGGCACGTGACAGCATGTATGTAAACCACTTACTTGTGTTTTCATGACTTCCCATTCACACTGTCGGCACCAGAGAATCCTCATAGCAAGGTTGGGGTATTACTATAAGAAGGGGACAAGGTTGGGGTATTACTATAAAAAGGGGACAAGGCTGGGGTATTACTATAAGAAGGGGACAAGGCTAGGGTATAAGAAGGGGACAAGGTTGGGGTATTATTATAAGAAGGGGACAAGGTTGGGGTATTATTATAAGAAGGGGACAAGGTTGGGGTATTATTATAAGAAGGGGACAAGGTTGGGGTATTATTATAAGAAGGGGACAAGGTTGGGGTATTACTATAAGAAGGGGACAAGGTTGGGGTATTATTATAAGAAGGGGACAAGGTTGGGGGATTATTATAAGAAGGGGACAAGGTTGGGGTATTATTATAAGAAGGGGACAAGGCTGGGGTATTACTATAAGAAGGGACAAGGCTAGGGTATAAGAAGGGGACAAGGTTGGGGTATTATTATAAGAAGGGGACAAGGTTGGGGTATTATTATAAGAAGGGGACAAGGCTGGGTCATTATTATAAGAAGGGGACAAGGCTGGGGTATTATTATAAGAAGGGGACAAGGCTGGGGTATTATTATAAGAAGGGGACAAGGTTGGGGTATTATTATAAGAAGGGGACAAGGTTGGGGTATTATTATAAGAAGGGGACAAGGTTGGGGTATTATTATAAGAAGGGGACAAGGTTGGGGTATTATTATAAGAAGGGGACAAGGTTGGGGTATTATTATAAGAAGGGGACAAGGCTGGGGTATTATTATAAGAAGGGGACAAGGCTGGGGTATTATTATAAGAAGGGGACAAGGCTGGGGTATTATTATAAGAAGGGGACAAGGTTGGGGTATTATTATAAGAAGGGGACAAGGTTGGGGTATTATTATAAGAAGGGGACAAGGCTGGGGTATTATTATAAGACGGGGACAAGGTTGGGGTATTATTATAAGAAGGGGACAAGGCTGGGTCATTATTATAAGAAGGGGAAAAGGTTGGAGTATTGCTATAAGAAGGGGACAAGGTTGGGGTATTATTATAAGACGAGGACAAGGTTGGGGTATTATTATAAGAAGGGGACAAGGCTGGGTCATTATTATAAGAAGGGGAAAAGGTTGGGGTATTATTATAAGAAGGGGACAAGGTTGGGGTATTATTATAAGACGGGGACAAGGTTGGGGTATTATTATAAGAAGGGGAAAAGGTTGGAGTATTGCTATAAGAAGGGGACAAGGCTGGGTATTATTATAAGACGGGGACAAGGTTGGGGTATTATTATAAGAAAGAGACAAGGTTGGGGTATTATTATAAGAAGGGGAAAAGGTTGGAGTATTGCTATAAGAAGGGCACAAGGATGGGTCAGATTACTACCAGAAGGGAACCTCCTGAAACAATTCATAAATGGAGGAATATATGTCCCATCAGGTCATACCGGGGCCTGTCTGTTCCCAAATGCCAGGGCTGATGTTCAGTCCAGTGTGGCCCCTCCCCTGCAGTGCCAGTCTGTGCCTTGTATTCTTTATCATTAATCTAGGAAGGCCCTTTTTAACATGTAAAGCAGCAGGGAATAAATGGCGCAATAATAATAATAATAATAATAATAATAATAATAATCTGTAATCACTGAAGACAGTTTACCTGTGAATTGAGAATTTGGAGACTGCCTGATAATGATGAGGAGGAGAATGAAGCAGATTCCTGTATTGTCCATAGTCAGTGCTGTGTAACTTGCACAGATATGTTTTATGGCTCCGGGTGTGAATTGTAGAATGGAGCGATTGGTTGTGACCAGCAGGTGGCGCCGCTGCCCCAGTGATGAGGAGGAGCAGTGTGGCCCCTGTGGAGGAGGAGCCGCTCCGCACATGTGCAGTGTGTGCTCCAGGAGCCAGCACTCAGTCCGCTCCGCACACTGCAGCCTCCATATCTCCTGCACAGAGCAGCGCGCTGTACAATGCCGGTGACCGAGAAGGACCTGGCGGAGGACGCTCCATGGAAGAAGATCCAGCAGAACACGTTCACCCGCTGGTGTAACGAGCACCTGAAGTGTGTGAACAAGAGGATCGGCAACCTGCAGACCGACCTGAGCGATGGGCTGCGACTGATCGCCCTGCTGGAGGTGCTGAGCCAGAAGAGGATGTACAGAAAGTACCACCAGAGACCCACCTTCAGCCAGATGCAGCTGGAGAACGTGTCTGTGGCCCTGGAGTTCCTGGAGAAGGAGAACATTAAGCTGGTGTCCATAGGTATGAATGACAATCCCTCTAGACTCCCCCATATTTGGGGTTTGGAGGTGTTTGGGGTCCATTGGGAGACAAGGGCATTACACAGATTGCTTATTTCCCTGAATGCATTTACTATAGGAGCGACACCGGCTCATTATACCTATAAGTGGACGGTGTAACTGGCTACGAGACGACAGTTCATTCATTTCTCCAATGTGTCCTCTTATCCTCTCGGTTTAACAATAAGCGACTTTTAGGCTTTATTCCTAGAAGGGAGTCCCCTTGTGTCACTGTTCTATTGTCTTCATTGTTCTGTCATCTTGATCTTGTGCATTATGTGGTTTGCTATGAGGTTCAGGTTGGCCTGTACAGTGAGGTGTATTGCAGGCGTGCCCGCACACCTGTCGTATTGTGCTCTTCCCTGTGACCTCCGTCTGACGGCAGGCATTGTGGTGACCCCTTTTGTTTGGATGGTGTTTGTGTTTTTTCCTGATTGTGTTTTGCACCCACACGGCTGTGCAGGCTCCAGGTGAGGCAGGGTGTGGCCTGGGCTACAGACAGGTACACAGGAGAGGTCCGGGGCAGGTGCGGCTCTATGAAATCCTGGAAAAATGCACTATGTGATGGCGCCAGGATTGTGCCGTCAGGTCACATTCTCATCAGCGGGATCAGTCTTGGGTTGTTTTTTGCTTTCTTTTATGTTTGTTAGGAATTTAATAAGGCTCCTGAGACCAGTAAAGCGAGGTTATGATCATCTTCTTATGGGAATAGCAAGCGATCATTAGCGCTGGAGAAAGCGAATATGATTGATCTGCACTCGAACACTTCACGTAGATATGTCATATGCTAAGAAAAGTGGCAAGGACATGTCAGTGCCGCCTGCTCCGTATTCCTCAGATCTGCATATGTGTGTAACTACAATAAGTTCAGGGGCTCCTATCACCTCCGCGCCCTGGATCCTAGGGGGCCCCAACAACAACAGTTCCTTTGCAATAATTGGGGACCCTGTTGGAGCTTTCACACCAGGGCCCATGATTTTCAGGTTACACCATTGGTTATGAAGCTATACTGGATTAGACTTGGCACAGCCCACCAGGGCATCACTTTGCAAAAAAAGGGGCATAACATTGGGAATTAAGTTGTATAATGCACTGGCAGACACAGACAGGAGAGGGCCCCTGTACAAGACCAATATAGGGGCCCTTTGCAGTCTAATAGCTCATCATGATGCAAAATTACACCAGTTTTGGAGGTGGTAGTGGTGCTTTAACTCTTGACCTGCACTGCTTGAACCAATGATATCTCCACACCTGATATAATGGGCAAACCATGACCCTGTTTCCCAAAAATGAGAGAAAAATTGACACACAGGAATGATGTCTCCTTGTTTAATAACAAACAAATCTATGTTTTGGATCAGAATCATCCATTAAAAGTCAATGGGTGCACCACAAAACTGGATCACGTACAGGTCACCATCCAGATGGGGTGTGTTTTCTCATTACAATTGATATTGGTATCTGTAGTTCACCTTCATTCAATTGCTTGTATGAAATCTTGGGAGGTGCAAAATGGACATATGGGTGAAGAATCCTGGGGGGTGGGGGCAAGATGAAAAATGGCCAATTTTTGGACACGTTCATCTGGACTTGGTCTGATGGCCGCTTTACACGTCCCGATATCGTCGTCCAACTTCGATAAAAAGTCACGTGGTTCGTGCGTTGTGTGGTGTGAATGTGTGTGCAATTCGATCCAAGAACGCTGCCAAAACGATATCGGGGAAGAGATGAGCGTGCTCTCCAACTGCCCAATATTGGATGGACGATCTGGCAGGATCGTGCTGTGTGACAGCCCAACCCCGACTTGGAGAGCAACTTCTAATATTCACTCCCATGTTAAATGGTCGTTCCTTCATTCGCGCATACAAGGGGGTGTAGACATCGCAGTTGTGTTGCCTGCCGATATCGGTTTGTGTGACAGCTCCTATGCGATCTTGGATTTCAGCCAAAAAAAGTGCGCGCTCCCGTGCCGTTGGATACAATATCGAAACAATGTTGCGATGTGTAAAGCGGCCAATAGTTTTGGTATAGATCAAGCCTTTGGACATCAGAGGAAAGTTGTCCCATCAGCCAGATCCTTCCCAGAGCCAGAACAAGCATTACAAAGATGGCCATTGGTTTGAGTGGTGGCCATAAAATGCTACATTTCCCCTATAACAGCTGCTACAGGGAGATATATGGTCAGACGAGGGTTTCCCAGCTCATTGATGATGAGTAGAGGTGCTGGACACAGTCACACAATCAATTTCTAGGATGATCACTCGGCAAAAATGTTTTTGAAGTTTTAGGACTCGTTTACATAAACGTGTTAATGGTTTTAATGTTCACCAGAGGAAGGATGTTCTAAAGCAACTCTACTTTTCTAGTATTACCCTAATGGTGGCCATTCACACCTACGTGTTCAAGGATCCTAGTCCAAATGTCCATGCTGTTTTCCCAGTTTACCTATTTAAAGAGCATGCAAATCATTTTTTCCTTCCCAAGATCAACATTTTAAAACCTATTCATGCCTGTAATAATACAACCCCATAGACTAAAATAATAATAAAAAGTGTGCAACCTCGTAGACTGTAAGTCTGCAAGGGCGGGTCCTCTCCCCTCTGCACCAGTCTGTCATTAATTTGTTTACAGTAAACTATATCTATAATTTTGTATGTACCCCCTCTCATGTTCAGCACCATGGAATTAATGGTGCTATGTAAATCAATAATAATAACCTGCAAAAGAGCCATATAATGCAGGATTCTGACATCTGCGGAAAAACCTCCAACATCACCAAATATTAACCCAGATCATTTTGACTTCATTTGACAGATCAAAATGGGTGAATAATGGACTTTTTGAAATGTCAAAAATAATTCCACATCAAAACAAAAAATGTCATTATTATTTATATAGCACCATGAATTTCCTGCTGCTGTACATGTGAAGGAATTATATCCAAAATTATAGCTAATTTACAGTAGACAAATTAACAATGGCAGACTGGTACAGAGGGGAAAGGACCCTTTCCTTGTGGACTTACATTCTATAGGATGATGGGGAGAAGACAGTGGCGGTGGTGAGGCGGCAGCTCCCGGTGGTGGTGGTGGTTGGGCGGCAGCTCCTGGTGGTGGTGGCGGTGGTGGTTGGGCGGCAGCTCCCGGTGGTGGTTGGGCGGCAGCTCCCGGCGGTGGTGAGGGAGCAGTGTGGTCATTGCAGGCTATAAGCTTTCTATAATTGTGAACAGGTTCTAAACTTTCATTAAAATCTAAGGAGGAACCATAAGGCTGTGTGCCCACATAGTGGTTTAGTGACGTTCAAATCGTCAGTAAACCGCTGGAAAATTCAAGGAGCTCCTGAGCTCAGAAGTCTCCGGCGGTTTTCCGGCGGTTTTTCCAGCGGTTTTTCCGGCGGTTTTCTATGGAGGATTTTTTTCATGGAACCGATCAAAAACCGCTGAAAAGAATTGACATGCTGTATGCTGCTAAACCGCTGGAAAACCGCTCAACCGCTGGCGGATCCGCTCACATAAACCCACTATGTGTGCACAGCATTTTCTAAATTACATAGGGTTACTTGTAAGTCCTAAAGCTGCTAAAAGTTTACATAGATTTAAATAAAACCTATGCTAAACCGCCGGCGGTTTTCGCTGCTAAACCGACGTAAAACAACTATGTGGGCACACACCCTAAGTTCCTCTTGTCACATGAGGAGGATGTCCACACCAAAATGTGCGCAATATAGCAATCTACTATGTTGCATTTTGGTTACATTTCTTCAAAAATGCTACGAATTTCCTCCAAAAAAACAAAAACAAAAAAATGCAATTTTTACATCCATTTTTCAGGCTCCTCATGGGAGTCTGTAGGAGAATAACAACATAATAGGTAAAACATAATAAAATATGTCTGTTGCATAGCATCTTTGAATGCATACCATGTCCACTTTGCCTGATTTTTTAAATTCACTGAAGTAAAAAAAAGCATATTAGAAAAATGCAGCTTTTACACTAAGTGGGAACATGACCTTAAAAGGAATGTCAGCAGGTTTTTCTATTCCAACCTGTCATGTATGTAAAGTTGATTATGTGCATTTCTTTGGTGCATCCTTTTTAAAAGAAATCCATTGGGGAATGTTTATGCACATGAGCCGCAGGTGCAAGGGGTCTGTCCCTACATTTACAGCTCTTCAGCCTCTTCCCTCTTTCTCCACCCCACTGCCATCCTCTTGCTAGTTACTTATCTGCTCCCCCGCCTGAGATTCGGTGCACGCTCCATCATTCCGGGGGGTGGCTCCTGTGCAGTAAGGTCCTGATGGTATTTGAGAGCTGGACTTTAGATGTGCACATGGTTGGTGATGACCACTAGTGATGAGCGAGTAGTGAAATATTCGGAGAGCGCTAACAGAATACTTTGAACTGTTTGATTACCAGTAGTGAAACCAGAGCAAGTCAATAGGAGCACACTCTGATCCGAATACAGAAACCGTTCGGTTAGCGCTCTCCGAACCTGAAGATCTTACTACTTACTCATCATTAGTCACCACCATTAATGATGTCGCTTGCGCGACTTTTCACTCATGAACATAGATGTAATTCTGTCGCTAAACTAGCACAATGAGATCATACCCAAATATAAAGAGACATAATGTCAGAGCTAGTCGCTCACCTACTGAGGTTGTCTTGACACAGTAACCAGTATTATGCACCTATACAACTGCTGCAAGATCCACGAACCATAGGTCTGAAGATAGTATGCAGGAACTAGTGTATCAATCTGCTATAGATAAAACAAACTCCAAACCATAGAATATTAAACAACAGGTTGGTTTATGACTACACATTTTAAAGTGAAACCCTCACTTCATCATCAGGAAAAGCCACCAAATTTTGAGTTTATTTACAGCAGTGCATATTTCTCCACACTTTTCGACTAAATTCCTGCGGGAAGCCGATCACAGAGAACATCAGCCTGTCAGTCACTGACTAAAGGCCGGTGGAGAAAGGCGGAGAGAGGCCGGAGCGCGTTAATGAGATAAAATCTCTTGCAGTTATGGCTCATTTCCACAGCCATTTTGCAGATGGATTTTTATAAAACGGAAGCATTGTGGCGCCCCTGTGGTCTGGCCGCCACAAATTATATTGCACATACATCGAATGTAATACCATGTTTGGGGAGTATTGAGGCGTCCTCTGCTGGAAACCCAGAGCATCCAACACTTTGCTAACTCCAGCCAGAGAGTTGAAGGCAGAAGAGGCCCACCCTGGGCAGACCCCAACTTATGGTTGGAGGGAGTGGACCCCAGGGGTGCCACCGCACAGGTGTATAAAACTTAGGTATGAACATGATCAAAGTTAGTTTGTGATCGATAACACTCAGTACTGTGTGTCCATATTTCTTCAATAGAGCAGGCACAGAAATCTTGGGGGGCCTCTACCATCCCTGATATGACTTTATTTCTAGGAATAGAGAGAGACAAATGGGTCTTATTGTTTAAATAAGATAATTTATCCGTGGGTGTATATGCTCACCTGGTTCGGTTGTGCTAACCCACAATTGTACCCCTGAAGGTGGTGCTGGGACAGCACCGAAACGCGTAGGGTATAAAGCAACAGCATCATAAGAAGCATTGTGTTCCTTGTCATTCATCCCGACGGCAGCGTGGATCATCTAAGCACTACTCCTTTGGATTTGATGACTATATTTTTAGAATTTATATGGCATTGCAATAGAATATAAAAATAGTTGGTCGATTAGGCCACGTGCACACGCTGAGAATTTGATGAGTTTTTTACCTCAGGATTTGTAGCCAAAACCAGCAGTGGAGGATTAAATCCAGAAGTGGTGACTTGTTTCTATTAGACTTTTCCTCCGATTGCTCCACTCCTGGTTTTGGCAACAAATCCTGAGGTAAAAAACTCATCAAATACTCAGTGTGTGCACGAGGCCTTAGATGCAATAACATATACTCTGTAAGCATTGCCTCTTGTGGAGAATATCTTGGCAATATGGTGCCAATAACAATCTCCTTGATGGATAATGCGGTTTGTTCGATCTCTATTTTAGGATCACCGGGCTGCAGTATTTTGGCTTTTCGGCTGGTTGGTTTTGCTGAGAATGAGGTGTAACATGTTGTTGACATGTGAACACTTTCTGTAGTCTGTCCGGACTTTGCTCTGCACAAATGAGGGCGGTGAAACAACCAGCTCCTTTAGGCCTGTTCTCTGCTGATAAGGAACAGGCGGGAGAAACTGTCCTTATGACACAATAGCAAAAGCCTAAAATAATCACCTCTGTGTGTATGTTCTATTGTGGAAAACTTTAAAAAAATGCTTCTATTTAAAGAGGCCTCATTCAGATCCCGACACACACTGAAGTTAACACCATCGATGCGGATTTTGTTGCGAAAAAATGAATCCTTCGTGCATTTTCATGGAGATGTAAAAAAATATTTAGCTCGGATTTCTTGTTCATATCACGTAGAATTTTTTTTTTTTTATTATTTGCCATTTTCACCCTATGAACATAGGCCACAAGGCATTCAAAACTTATTAGACCAGTCAGGCTGGTTTCACACTACGGATTTTTTAAATCCGATGCTGTCCGATCAAAATCGGACAGCATCGGATCCGAATTTGGCCCCATGCAGCCCTATGGGCATCGGACTGAATCGGATGTGCACTAAATGCCATCCGATTTGGTCCGATTCGATTTTGTCCGACGTTTTTATCGGTGCAAAAATCGGAGCATGCTCCGATTTTTGCACCGAAAATAAAATCGGACAACATCGGATCGGACCAAATCGGATGACATTTAGTGCACATCCGATTCGATCCGATCCCTTTAACATGGGGCCCTATGGAGCAGGGTCCGAGGAAACATCTGATGTCTCCTCAGACCCGATTTTAGTGTACTGAGCATGCTCAGTATATGCTCAGTACACTAAAACTATTGTGTGCCGCCTAATTTAACTTCTGCAATGTATATATATACATTGCAGAAGTTAAATATAAGTTAAATCAAGTGTTTAAAATAACAAATCTTCATTCTCACCTTCCAGCGCTCCCTCGGCGTCTCCAGCTGAAGCCGCTCGGTAACAGGACCTGTGATGATGTCAGAATCCGATCAGTTGATCGGGTCACATGACCGGTTACCGCGGTAACCGCTGACGCTTCTGACATCATCACAGGTCCTGTACACCCGATCGGAAGCTGATGGAGACGCCGAGGGAGCGCTGGAAGGTGAGAATAAAGATTTGTTATGTTGAAATGACAGTAGGGGGGGACACTAGGGTAAAACAGGGGGACAGCAGGGGACAGTAGGGGGATACTAGGGTAAAACAGGGGACAGTAGGGGGACACTAGGGCAAAACAGGGGGGCAGCAGGGGGACAGCAGGGAGACAGCAAGATGACAGGAGGGAGAGAGGAGGGGAGCTAGGTGACAGCCCAAACTGATCCTGCAAAAGGTCGGATTCAGATGCCTATTTGGCATCCGATTGCAGGGATCAGTTTGGATCCGATGCTGTCCGATTTTCATCGGACAGCATCGGATTTAGAAATATCGTAGTATGAAAGTAGCCTTAGGTGTGAAAGGTAATGTAGCCTGTATGAGACACTAAAGAAGACAGACACTCAATTTGACCAAACTAAGGGTGCCTTCACACTTGCGTTCGCCTGCGCTGCGCATTGCGGCGGCCGAACGCAAGCAGAGCACAAGCACCGCGCGTATTTATGTTGAACATGGGGACGCACGGTGTATGCGCTTGGCTGCGGATGGCCGTGTGCACCCATTGCTCCCCATGTGTGATTTGTACTCAAGCGGATGCTTGCGCACAAATTGTACATTCTTGTCCTCACCATGAACGCAACATTTTGTGGCCGTGTACAAATGGAACAATGTGTCCATGATTTCACTACAACCAGAGATCTGCGAACAATCTTTTCACAATTATCTGTGTGTGTAACTGGGCCTTAAGAAGCAGAGTAAGAAAGCACTTAACACTTGGGCATTGCCACCAGAGACCACTTTAAGGAGGGTCTGTTCCCCCCCCCCCCCCGGGTACTATGCTAACTGAATGCAGCACTGAATGCAGCATGTCTGCTGCATTCAGGGAAGGGGTCCCCCTGTAAGTTGTTAAAAAGACTTTATAAAGTGTACAGATAAGGAGCCCGGAGGGACTTACTAACTAATGAGTCATCACTGTTGCTGGTGTCCTCCCCACCTCCAGCACTCTCTTCTTCAGCCTTCTGCATGTGTCATCGCTGCTGCTGGTGTCCTCTCCACCTCCAGCCCTCTCTGGTCCACCTCCAGCCCTCTCTGGTCCACCTCCAGCCCTCTCTGGTCCACCTCCAGCCCTCTCTGGTCCACCTCCAGCCCTCTCTGGTCCACCTCCAGCCCTCTCTGGTCCACCTCCAGCCCTCTCTGGTCCACCTCCAGCCCTCTCTGGTCCACCTCCAGCCCTCTCTGGTCCACCTCCAGCCCTCTCTGGTCCACCTCCAGCCCTCTCTGGTCCACCTCCAGCCCTCTCTGGTCCACCTCCAGCCCTCTCTGGTCCTTTTTGCTGTATGTGTCATCGCTGAGGGCTGGAGGTGGGGAGGTCACCAGAATCAGTGATGACTCATTACTGAGTAACTCCCTCCGGACTTGTTACCTGTACACTTTATAAAGTCTTTTTAAGAGCTTACAGGGGGGCTAGAGACATGGAGGACCAGTTCTCTGAATGCAGCAGACATGCAGCATTCAGTTAGCATAGCACAGGGGGATGACAGGCCCTCTTTAAGGTCCTCCTTCCACTAGATAATGGGTCCCCTTTTTCCATTTCTCTATGAACCAAATATTTTCCCTCTTTCTGTCTTTCTGCTTTACTTTTATCTAAAAAACTGAAGATCTCACATTTTAATATCGCCAGACGTAGTGATGTTGCTGGTCCATGCCCAGGGCTGTCTGTGCTATTTCTTTTTTCTGATATAACTAAATCATAACAAAAAAGATTCAGGTCCATTAAGTTCAACCTACAACCTAACATGATGATCCAGAGCATGGTTTTCCAACCTCAGGTTCTTACGGGTCCCCAACATGTCATGTGATGGAATGAATATTGTGCGTTATTATGGAAATCCTGAAAACGTGACCTGTTGTGGGGCTGTGAGGACTGGAGTTTAGGAACCAATGATCCAAAAGAAGACAAATATCCCATGAGGCAGAAGGTAATTGCCCCACATTAGGGATGTGCGACAACCATATAAAATGGACTGGGATTGCAACGCTAAACTCTGACTGGTCGATAGCTCCCTTGACCTGAGTGTTACAGCTGCACAGAAACACGTGATGTCCTGCTCGGGTCATGAGAGCCGACGGCCAGTCTGAGCATTGCATTACGACTCCTGTCCACAGTATACAGCCATGTGTCTCTTCTCTTACGGCAAAAATTCCTACTGCAATCGGACTAGTTTCCATGGTCAATGCCCCATTATAGAATCTAGTACCATAACCTGTGAATATTACACTCATCACAAGACATCCAGAACCTCCTTGAAATCATGAATACTCTTAATAAATATAAGTAATGTTTGTAAATATGTTCCCAATAAATATCATTCTTGGCATGAATTGAATGACACTAGATGCAGGCTACGTCCCCTGAAGTTATTCTACTTGTCACTCTCATACTGGTATAGTTTAACTAATGTTGGCGAAATATCCAAGCTTACAAATTCCTGGCATACCGACTCTCCGCCAGTGACACAGCCAATGACAAAGTCACATTCCTCTAAAATTGTGTAGTCACTTTTCCTAAACCGATAAACAAGCTGCGTTTTCTTGTGAAAATGTCATATGGTTTTATTACTTCTATTGCAATGTAATAATAATCTATGAAACTGTGACTTAGACTGTGCCATTCAGCTACACACAGATATGTATAGCGTGGTAACCTATGACCTAAAGTACTTTGATACCAGCAAAGCTCAGGAGCTTAGTGAGAATCTATCAATTTAACCCACAGAAAGGTATGGTCAATTGTTTAGGCAATGACAGGCTTTGATTAGTACATATGACTATCCTCATCCAAACTTGCCAATATGGACATGTTCCGGCTAACAATCTAACCTGTATTGATGACCCTGATTCTTTATCAATGGATGAGGTTGGGGTAGATAAGGATCTGGCATGTCTAAGTTGGGACTACCGATCCTTTTGTTCTTTGCCAGATAAGCCTCCGGCAGAGATGTGTGCAGCTCTCTCATTGAAACACAGGAGCGCTCAGTAGAGCGCGCTCTAATGTATGGTAGAGAGAGCTGCTGGCGGAACATTCAGTTGAGCAGTGGTTTGTCCAACAGCTATCTAAAGAGTATGGGGCGAATTTGTATATTGCTAGGATCTGTGATTGACATATACTGTCTATCAATGGTGTCTTAAAGAACCCAAGTTAATGATCCTGAGGATCCAACCAGTACTTGGGAACTTGATTTTAAGTGGCATACTTACCATTGTACACACGGGACCCTTAAGGTCTTATTGGATAATTCACAAATAACCTATAAGATAGAGACATTAGTGCTACAGGTTGACCAATTGGGGTTCATCTTTAACTGGTACTTTGGGGAGCATTATAGTGCCTAAAATGGTAATTTTATTAAGACAACTAGATCTGTACGGTACATCGCAGTGCCATGGGTTCAGTGTCTCATTCCAAAGAGAATTTGGGTTGTAATCCTCATGAAGACAGTGATGACTGTGTGTAGACACAAGTATAAGTTACCAAAAATTAATTTTGAGAAGCTGGCCTGTCGGTCATTAAATTCTTTGGGACTTTCTTCCAAAATCCCCAGAAATAAATTGTCATAAGTGGGGTAAGCTGGACATACATTTTGCAGCAGAGGAAATGAATTGCCCACCATACGATGCTCAGGTGTATGTCATCCTCCAAGTGCGAGCTGCCCTTTTTCAGGGGTCTTGAGCATAGGATCCCTCCTGTTGTTATAATGGAGGGGGGACGATAAAAGGCAATAAGAAAAGTTTCTACATTTTTTTCCTAGAACAATGTGTTTTACAATGCTTCTCCATTCATCTAAAGCCTTTTGTTCACCTATCCGCTGGACAGGGCATACCTGTTAGGTGGGGTGGGGCCTGACCGCTAGGACCTCACTGTTCACCAACCTTTGAAGGCAGCAGTGTGTGGTGTATGATGGAACACCACTCCCTTCTAATATGCCCTAATTGTAGTCTTGGCATTTGGGGAAGCACAAAAAATAGGGGATCTCCTATTACCGGTTATTGATAACCATTGCAATCCCTTCCTAAATGTCAAAATTCCCCTTTAATTATGCTGGTACTGTGGCACAGCTGCTATTGAGAAGAGTTGTTCTTTCTTGGAAAAAGAAGTGCAAATTCTTATTTCTGCTTTTGAGTAATTTAGACATTTTTGAAATTATGGCAAAAAAACCCTATTACGTGTAGTTGGTGGAATGTAACATTATAATGTCCTAGGACAACAGATGGGAGACCATTTGTGGCATTCTCTTTTTTTCTTTTCTGGAAATAGACAAGTTTGACTAATGGATGAGCGGTATGTGACATTTCTCTCCAAATCTGTGTATATAGCTTTGTTTTTGATAAACACCAACAAGAATTACTATGGAGACCCGCCTGAGGAGGTGGGAGGAGAACGGCCTGAAACCAACTTTGGTTTCTGTCAAAAATTGCCAGTCCGCAGTAAATCCAAATATTTTCTTGACACAAAAGACTGAAATTTCTTCAAAGTTGTTTGCGAACAAAAAAGCATAAGAAATATGTTGTTAGAACATGTAATTGTAAGGCTCTCGTGGAGTTAAATACTTGTAACATTACAATAGAATTTCTTGTTCTTTGCCACTGTAAAATTTTATTAGTTCCGGAATAATATCGCCTAAAAGTCTTCTCATCTTGGAATTGTTTGACCCTTACAGACTAGGGCTGGATTCACATTTGACGTTCGTACCGGCCGCTGTTTTCCTGACCCAAACTCAACAGCCTTGAGACATATATGAGGCTTTTGAGTTCAGGTTAGGAACAAGCAAATATTGCAATTGGACATTGCATTGGACCATGACTGTGAGGGTACCGTTACACGTCGCAACATTGCATGCAATTTCACTGGCAATTCTCTGGTTGCATGAAATCATGAACACATTTGTTCTATTTTGTTGCCGTGTACAAATGGGAACAATGTGTCCATGATTTCACTGCAACCAGCAAATTGCAAGTGAAATTGCATGCAATGTTGCAACGTCTAACGGTGCCCTTCTTGAAACTGCCCCAAGGGTGGAAAACGCTCAAGATGACAACTGGTGAAGCGTGGACATATCTTACAGGCATTTCATTAAAGAGTATGGGACTCATAATGGCTTTGGTACAATCCTGGTTGGTCCCACACATTTTGCTGTAAGGTGTCAACAAATTGTGCAAGCTTTCTGCCTCCAGAAGAACTACTGTATATACTCGAGTATAAGCTGAGTTTTTCAGCACAATTTTTGTGGCTGAAAAGTCCCCCCTTGGCTTATACTTGCGTCAGTGTTCAGTGTCAGGTCAGTGGTGGGGTTGGTGACTGGGGACTGGAGGAGGCGGAGGGAGGCTGCAGAAGGAGCGGAAGGTCACTTGATACCACTCATTAGTGTAATGTGTTATGCACTGCATCCCCCTGTCCATCGCCGGCAGCGGGAGCGGCGCATATTGCATTACACTATGCATACTCGCCCCCATTGCTGGTATATGGCCACCATGCTGGCAGTCACAATAAATAACAACTGTTTTAACTCGCCCTTCTGACGATTCTCTGTAGGCTCCGTGTGTCCTCCCTCCGGTCTCCTGCTTCTAATCATGTGACCAGCAATGACATCACTGCGGCGCCGGTCACATGATTAGAAGCAGGAAGACTGGAGGGAGGATACATTGAGCCTACAGAGAATCGTCGTAAGGGTGAGTTAAAACGGTTATTTTATTGTGACTGCCAGCGTTTAGGGGCCCTATGCCAGCGTTTGGGGACTAGATACAATCATGGGGGCCATATGCCAGTGATGGGGACTATATACAGTAATCAGATGCTATATGCCAGTGATGGGGGCTATATACCAGTGATGGGAGGCTATATACTAGTGATGGGGGCATATACTATGATGGGGGAGCTATATTCCAGTGATGAGGTTCTATATACCATTGATGGTGCTATATACCAGTGGGGGGGTGCTATATACCAGGATGGGAGTCTGCTGCATTTCTCACCCTAGGCTTATACTCGAGTAAATAATTTTCCCTAGTTTTTGGGGGTAAAATTAGAGGCCTCGGCTTATACTCGGTTCGGCTTATATATACAAATACATTATTTCTTCATTCTCTGTTCCTTATTTGCTAATAAACACTTTTGTAGAAAACTCTATGTAGAGACCTCAAATGGCCATTGCAATGGTGCATAAGCATTTTGCACTGTACTTAATAGTGAGCCTTGTTTCTGTAGTGCCTAATCAGTCACATTCTCAGAATGACATTGAAATTGATTTGTCATGTCTCCATTTAAAAGAAAGGGGAAAAAAAGGGAATGCAAACATAATGTGAACAAAGTTTTAAGCCCCCCACCACACTAAATTTCAGTCATCTGAATGATTTTTAACCAGTAGCTATGTCTCCCATCTATCTTTCCTAATGTCCCTGTGTGGTCTATAAGCCTCTGGCAAACACTTCTGGCAGCGGCTTATCTCCAGGGAAAAGGATTAGTCCTGAAACTGATCAGGCTGGGTCCTTGTGTTCTGCCAGCATCATCTGTAGGGGAGTACCCAGAGGGCCCCCATAAATGTTAGAGACTATGGGCCAATCCCACCAATATCGGCAGGTTTGGTTGACTTTGCATTAAAGAATCCCATATACATTAAACTACAGGGATACTATCCGAATATTCAGTGACCAGTCAAAAAGGCTACTATTGGTGCCCAAAATGGAAACCTTCAAATACTTTACCAGTACTACAGCTAGAAAGAAAATTATTTTACATTTGTCCAAGATTTATGAGCGATGTGAGAAGGATTGATTATTACGGCTTATACTGAACTTCTTCAACTTGACGCTAAACAAAGTCAATGGCTTGATAAAATGTCTCGAAATATACTGTAAATCTTAGTAGCCTAATAAAAAACCTGAAATTTCACAACGATGCAAGAGAAAACTATCCAACACAACATCCTAAACTACATTGAGTATGTAATTCATGGAAAAGGTCATGTTTTGGAACATTTATGGACACCCGTATGATCTAAGGAGTTGCTCCAAGTCTCTCTTCCCCTGACATGTATCATTGACTGGGTTCCTTGCCAGGAATGATCTCACCCAAACTCTGTTCTCCTCATAAACATGAGCTGTGGGGTGTGGTAGGTGAAGTGTTTCACTGACACAAACCTTTTAACATTTTTTTGCTTCTGAAAAACAACTTCCTTTTTTTGTGTTTGGAGAAGACCCGATTGTTTTCACGCCCATATTAACTCATTCAATAAAAGGGAATCTCTTGCTGTTTCTTGGAGCATGCCGGTGATTGATGGGCCATGCACAGTAATGAACGTCCTCTCCCTGTGCCAGTCTTGTCTGGTTTGGTTGTCTATGTAAACATTTGTCATGAGTTGTGTTCTTTTTCATTCACTACCTCAATATAACGAGCCGGGTATATTCATCAGGCCCTACACAGCCCAAACATCCTGCCCCATCCCCACACGAAAAGAACAGGTCTCCGTGAGCCTTGATAACCGATGACGTTTTATATGCCATAATCTGTTGTAACTGTTTAAGTAATTGAATTATTCCGGGGTTAAATAATTTGTATTTTTTCTGCGTCCATTATATAAACTATTCAGGGGCAGAGCTACACTGGTGCAGCTGCACCAGGGCCCCGACCGGCTGGGGGCCCCTTCAAGCCTGGAGGGGGGCCCCCAGCCGACCCCCGCAAGCCGCCGTCAAAGGAGAGGAGGGTCAGGCAAGGGAAGCAGAGAGCTTCCTGCTTCCCCTGCCTGATCCCGCCCCTCCTCTCCTCTGCTCCTCCGGCCCCTAGCATACATCCAGCGCGGCTCCCAGGTAGGAGAGCATCGCACCTGTGGCTCCCAGTGGCTCCTAGCAGCACCCATACCCCCCGCCCCCCCGCCTTCCCGGGCCGCGCCGACGGCACCCCTCCCCCGGCGGTGCCGACGGCCAGTAGCCCCGCCCCCCGGTCCTCTCCTGCACCAGGGCCCCCGGGGGTGACGGTCCGCCCCTGAAACTATTGGATAATTTCTTTTACCATGGAATCTAAATTAAACTCCAAATATACTGTAAATGCTTTACATCTCATACTGAGCATATAGGCCTGGTTTGGCTCCAGGTTTCCTAAATCGAGCATGAAGGCTTCATTTATTTCTACAAAGCTGTCTCACTTAGGCCAGTAGATCTGAGACCAGGTCCTTGTGTTGTAGTCTGATCTCTGACCGATTTATACAGTTGTCTGAATGCACCTTTACTGTGCAAATTATTATTTATTTTATTTAACCGCCTTCTGCTCCTACTCGATCCATGTAGACTTGCTGAATGAGTGCTCTGTAGGAAGATCGATCTTGTGCAGCCTAGATAGGACCACCAAGCTCTTCTATAAGCCTAAATAGGTCCACAGGGGGCTTCTACAAGCCTAGATAGGTTCAAAAGGGTCTTCTCCAAGCCTAGATGGGTCCACAAGGGTCTTCTCCAAGCCTAGATGGGTCCACAAGGGTCTTCTCCAAGCCTAGATGGGTCCACAAGGGTCTTCTCCAAGCCTAGATGGGTCCACAAGGGTCTTCTCCAAGCCTAGATGGGTCCACAAGGGTCTTCTCCAAGCCTAGATGGGTCCACAAGGGTCTTCTCCAAGCCTAGATGGGTCCACAAGGGTCTTCTCCAAGCCTAGATGGGTCCACAAGGGTCTTCTCCAAGCCTAGATGGGTCCACAAGGGTCTTCTCCAAGCCTAGATGGGTCCACAAGGGTCTTCTCCAAGCCTAGATGGGTCCACAAGGGTCTTCTCCAAGCCTAGATGGGTCAACAAGGGTCTTCTCCAAGCCTAGATGGGTCCACAAGGGTATTCTCCGCCGTTACCTTGATTGCAGCAAACCATCGAGTTGCTTTTGTTCATGTTCGCCTTGTTCATTCTATTCTTCCTACCAGCTACCATGATGTCCTCCAGTGTTTTTTTTTCCAAAATTGATTTATTTGTTGTTCTTGCCATTGATAACCTTCTTCTCCAGCACCACATTTGGAAGGCGTTAATCCTCTGATAATGGGACATTCCAATTAACAATGATATTTGGTATTATTGTGGTCTATCTATATGCGGCAATTAAAATTTTCCTTTCATAATAAGATAAAATAATAATTTTGAGGATGGGAGGAGTTGGGGGAGACGGCGGCATTTTTCTGAGTAAGGCCGGCTTCACACCGAGGTGTGTTCAGGTCCGGGGTTGTCCGATGTGTCCCGATTTACAAACAGAACCGGTTTGCAGCCAGATGCTGCTGATAGCAGCCGCAGCTGCTGCAATTTCAATACCGCTAGCCGCGGCTCTGAAATGACAGCAGGGGACATCTGGTGGTGAAGTTTAGCAGCGCTGGGCAATCCAGCGCCATAGACTCCCATGTTAGGGAGCGCCGGATAGCCCGGATCCGGGAGGATCCGATTTGGGCAGATTTTCCGCCTCGGACACAAACATTGCAAGCAACGTTTTTGTGTCCGGGAGTAAAATCTGAATTCACCCGTATCCTCCCGGACAGATGGAAACCGGATGGCAGATAGCTGCCATCCGGTGCCATCCGGCCCCATTGGGCTGCGTGACCGCAAAATCGGGTCCGGGGCTGTCAGGTTTATACTAGGGCTGTCAGGTTTATACCTTACTCTAAACCATAAAAAAACCCTTCTAATGAAAATGGGGTGTTCTTCATCAAGATTGACTTAGGATGGTAGGCATTATAAGGTTTATTATGCCCCCTACGAAGAAGAAGTCTCCTTGTAGCACACAACTTAAGGCCTAGTATTTTAATATGGTCAGATAAGTCCTTGGTGGTTTCTAATACTCTTATAATTCACAGTAGAGGGTGCAGTATTACAACTATTTTTATTATAGGGTCTATCCAGTACTTGGTACTATGTAACCTATAGGTAGGATGGGTCATCATTTTGAAATCAATGGATTAGACACCTGCCATTTTTTGCAGCTCTGAATGCAACAGGGAGTAAAGTGTGAACTGAGGTGGAGCATCACAGCTCCGTATATAGTGTAGTGGTCATTCCTGGTACTGCAGCTTTCGCTACTTTTGAAGTAAATCCGCTCATTGCCATCATGTATCCGGCTCCCACTGACATTGCTTGTGATTCATGTTTTACGAGCAAAAACCAGTGTTTTTCCATTTTTCTCCTTCAGCATCATCCATAACAAGGTGTTAACTGGCAGAAAGTCTGACAACTGAGGTAACACTATGACCTCACCCCAATTTATGTGAAACTTGAAAGTTTTGAATATCCTTGAAGCAAATAATATGTTGTCCGCTGAGGCGCAGATGATCTGTGCTCTGCGCCCTTTAATTACGGCTTCCAGATGGTTTTCTTGTAAAATTATTGCCAGAGTATTATCACTCTTAAGAAGAAAGGAAGATGTAAGCAAAGTCTTTGCATACAATATAGATTTACAACTGCAAAATCGTGTAAGCGGCTTCCTGACCCTATACGAGTGCAAGTGAAATGCTAAAACTTGATCAGTAGTCATTAGGCCTATAGCAACCAATCAGAGCTCAGGTTTCATTTTAAAAACTGCTCTGATAAAATGAAAGCTGCGCTATGATTGGCTGCTAAATCTCCCCCATTAATTCCAGTAATGTTTTTTTAATATAAATGAAATATAACATTTATCATTAATACTTAACTTTAATCTGGTCGCCATAGGAAACATCTGAACTTCTTGGCTACCCTATATTTTTTTTTATTTAGCCCCTGGACATAATTCATGGCAAGGGTCCCTCCTAAATGGGAAAAGGGCTTAAGTTTTCTCCAATCCTTTTTATGTTGGAACAATCCGATATGGAGATGACGCAAATTGATCCACACGCCCCGATTCATCAATCACGTTGGTAATCCATGGCCAATGGACTGGAGCTTTGAGAACTGCCTCACTACTTTTGATGAGCCAGCCTGGCATGGCGTCACTCCACCACGATGGCGTCATGTTAGGCCAGCTAATCAAAAGAAGAACCGCAGATGCACCAACTCCACAATCGGGTCATCACCGGATACGCTGAGCAGGGGCGGATCTACCGTGGTGCAGCTGGTATAGCTGCACCAGGGCCCCGACAGGCTAGGGGGCCCCTCGGGCACCTGTAAGGGGGACCCTGCACCTCCAGCCGCCCCCTGCAGACCGCGATCGTGTGGCAGAGGAGAGGTGAAGTGAGGGAAGCTTCCTGCTTCTCAGCTGAACCTGCCCCACCTCTCAACTGTCACCACGGCTCCCTGGTCTGTAATGTGCTGGAGACGCAGGTAGCAGCACCCCCCTTCACCCCCCCCCCCCTACTTGCTCCTCACCTTGGACAGCAGCTCAATCCGCGCCCCACCCCCACTCCTCACCTGGGACAGCAGCTAGCAACCCCTCCCCCTACCTAAATGCAACATCGGGGCCTGCCAGACTCTAACTCCACCACTGGCGCTGATCATAGGATCTCCAGTGATCAGCTGTAATCTGAAGAAAAAATAAAGTTTAGTTTCCCTGCACTGCCTCCAAAGGGAAAACACGGTATTACATTGCCCACGTTTAAATGAACAGTCTGGGCATGTAATGTATGAACGTGGTAGGTCCTGCAAAGAAAGATGCTCTCTTCCATGGCTATGCTCTCATCTCTAACCTTGAACATGGTTACTCCTTATATTTACTCAAAAATTCCTAACAATTTGTAACAATTGCACCTCCTTGGGTAGTGTAAAAAATGTTATCAGATCACTTGGGGTTCCTGGAAATGGCAACAAATATGGCAGCTATAAGGCCGCCAAGGCGTCGTTGACACAGCTTTATCCAAACTCCAGAATAGCAATAATGACTATGGTAAAAGGCACGTACAGAGCATATAATGGGGCCCGTGGACATCACTGATAGTGGTTCCTTCCTTGGAAACAGTCTTGTATCAGCCAGAACTACGATTGTAGCTCCAGTTCTGGCAGGTTTCCGCCATCTTCTGAATGGCTGCCATATTACTCTACAGCTCACTGGAACCCGGATCCTTGACGATAAACTGTTTTCAGCTCCCGGTATGTAAAAGGCGTCATCTCTGATTATACAAGCCCCTTCTACACTATCTTCTATACTATCTACTCCTATTACGGCATTAATGTAATTTCTCTGCTTTGGAGAAAAAAATGGAATTATTTAGCCCGACTCGATATTAGGAGAAAAGTGATGATTTGTATTCAGGAAATCGCAATCCAATTCGACCCCGAGAGCCTGTTCTCGAAGTAATGCTCCTCAGCACCACGTAACTTGGAAGGTGTCCACTCCGACTGAGATTTGGCTACATTGAAATCCTCTTAGTCATCGAGGGATCAAAGTCTCTCTTGTTAGACACACAGTAATGTGATCAATATGTGTTCATGGAGCTCAATGTTCTTTCTTTTTTATGTATATTTCTTAAAACATAGCCACAAAATTCACAACTTCATGTTTTATCAAGATGATCTGATGACTTGATCAATGCCCGAAAACTGAAGGCAGAGACCCCAGTGATGTCATCGTAAACCCCGGTCTAGCGTGGCTCTTTTCATCACCTGACCATGGTCTGGGTTGTTTAGTATACACATTGTAGGAGGTTGTGATGGAACATTTGCCCGGTGCGATTTGTTGATGATTGCAACACTGATATGGCTGACTTGTATGAGGGCCGGAGTTTAATGTTTGTTGTTGGAATGATGTTCCTCTAGACACTTATGAAGATTAATCCCTTTTAGATTTCTTTCATGCAGTCGGTCTATTTTCTTTTTTCATTTATATTCTACTTTATGGAATAGAATATATGCAAAAAGCTCCATGCACAGTATATCCCCCATCAAAAAAAATGTAACCAAAACCAAAAAATGCTATATGCAAAACCGCACTTTGGGTACAATCCCATGATCAGTGTTACTCGCGATCTGGACGCTGAGTATTTTCACTGCATCCAAAAGGCTGTGTTTTACAGTACAAGCAAAGTGGATGGGATTTATTGAAATATCATATCCAACGTGCTTTGTTTTTTATGCTGCATACACTTACTGGCGGTGTGTTTTTCCAAGCCCGGCATGTCAATTTCTGTTGTGGAAATGCTCAGATTTCTGTACAGATTTTTCCCTAGACTTGCATTAGATGCAGGTAAAAAAACATGCATGCATTTTTGGCATGTTTATATGGCAGAAATGCACCCAAAATGCATGTAATTCACACCTAATCATGTTACAGTCCGTGAAAATTGGACCGCACACAAATGCCATCCGAGTGTGTTTCAATTTGTTTCAGATTCATTGACTTGAATTGCCAATTTTGATCCGACCCTAGGATCTATCGGACATGTCTCCGCTAACAATGATCAAACATGTGAATGGCTCCATAGACTATCAGAGGTACTAAAGTTATCCAGAAAAAAAACACAACACTCGAATGTAAAATTTGTATGTCTGAGTGAACCCTTAATTGTTTTTGAACAGCATTTCGTTTTTTCCCCTTCCTCGAGACTCTAAAAGCCCCTTTACACCTATCTATGTCCCAGCGATTCGACCAACTATGTGGATCGCTGGGACATCATTATCTGATCTCTGATGAGCTGTCACACAGGCAGACTCCCCAGAGATCAGTGCCAGCGAGAGCGCTGGTAACCATGGTAAACATCGGGTAACCAAGCAGAGCGCTGCGCTTAGTTACCCACAGTTTACCCTGGTTACCAGCTCCCAGCGCTTATTGTGCGGCGCTGGGAGCTCATTCATCGTTGGTCTCCCGCTGTCACACATGCTGATGCTGGCCGGGCAGCGAGAGACCAACAATTTAATTTATGGTCCAGGTCATTTACAAACGACCAACGATCAACTAACTTGTTGTTGGTAAATGTGATAAACAATGATGTCATTGCGGTGTTGCTGCAACGTCACCAAACCGGCCACTGTGATTTCTTCTTTGAATATAATGGAAGAGTGCAGCATTTTTTTCTTTTTTTATTTTTCAAGAATTTTTGAAACTTTGGGGGGTTTTGCATTTATGAATGTATAAGCTTTGCAGAAATGTATCCTAGAGGTGCACCTTCAGGTGCAGGGATTAGTTTACCTTATCAGTCTGCCTCAATTTTACATGGATGGGAAGCAGGGGCGGTAATATCACTGGTGCAGCTATACAGGGGCCCATGCGGTCAGGGGGCCCATTGTCTTCTCAAAAGCAAGTGGAGTTCCCTATATCTTGAGATCTTGGAGGGGTTCTCGCCCGGGGGATGGAGGATTGCGGCACTTCCCTTCCTCCTTCTACATTTTGTTTCCCCTTTTTCTTACCCCCTCTTTGACCCTTTCCGCTACTGGTCTTTGCAACCAACTGATTCAGTTGTTAACGGGCACACGGTTCAATTGAGTGATATCGCATGTTGGAAAGAGTTACTCTGATAGAAGCACAGTATAAGCTTGTACTGTAGGTGCCCAAGTTTGTTCATGTCGCCTAATTTTCCAATGTACTAAAATATATTGATAGTTTAGCGACTGTGCTTGCACTGTTGTAGCCTTTGACTAAAGGGCCCGTTACACGCTTCAATTTCCCAATGATCTGACTTAGCCTGGATCGCTTGAACGCCGTTCATTGATCGCTAGTGAGGTGTCACTTGTACTGATGTATTGAACGACGCAGCAACGATTCCGCGACAAGTAAACAATACTTGTGGCCATTTGGTCGCCTATGTCCTTCATTTGTGAATAGGCAAAGTCGTAAATGAGATCGTTGGAAAGGTGTCACACACACCGATGCTGCAGGTTGAACGAACGACAGATTTATGGTCCTGTTCATAAACCTGTGATCAACGATCAGCCGACTTATCGTTGGTCGTATCTGCGTGCCACACGCAACGGCGTCGCTGCACTGCCCCAAAAGCCGTGACGTACCAATGATATCGTTAATGATATCGTAGAGTGTAACGGGCCCTTTAGCCTTAATGCTAATTGTTCCTGATGTGCAATTGCTTGGTTAGAATTTTATCAATGTCGAATTGTCTCTGTTGTTTGCTTTGTTTATTGCTCTTTTTATTGGATAAAGATTTTTTTTATTTAAAAAACAAAAAAAACAAAAACAAGTGAAGTTATGCTTTATGATAAATTGGACTGCAAAGGGATCACCAACAAGAAGCCAAATCACTGAAGTGGCTGCCCCATCAGCATCCTGCACCCATCTCTATATTGGAGGTTCTTTGCATTCACTATTAGGTTTGGCTTATTGTTGGTGATTTTTTTTGTTATTCCTCTTTTGGTTTTCTATTGGTCTGCAATGGGCCCATCTACTGTCCTTGCACAGGTGCCCCCTCCAGTGATGGGGGGCATATTTATCTTCAGACAGGATTTGCGGTTCCAGGAAGGGTTTTCTTAGCATGTGTGGAGGCTAAACTACTAAGTTTGCCTTTAATGAATTGTTTTTTGTTTTATTATCATATTTTTAAATGTGTCTCTATATGGCTTCCATTAACAAGACTCTCGTTTTTCTCTTGCGTTCCCATGTGTCTGCCTGGATCCACAATATGGTTTGTTTAGATGTAGTACTCTGTAAGGAGACGCTGAGGACGCCTTCTGTGGTCTCCGGCCAAACTCTAAATCCATACTGCTCCCATCTATTTACCGAGCTTGTTTGACTCCTTTCCCATGTATGAGAAACTCGGGGCCGTATAATACTGTGCTAACAATCTGTCATAAAAATCACATTTCCTTGACGGTGATCTCCTTCCCAAATGTTCAAAATAGAAATCTGCACAAAGTACAAGTCTGAGGGGAACAGGCAGAGGAAAAACACATTTGTTCTGTTCGGAAAATGAAAGCATAAAACATATTTTTTTTTTTTTTTTGTCTTTTCTATTTAAGGAACTTCAATATTTCAAGTAACCAAAAAGTTTCAGAACAACTAATTCTTTTAAAATCCGCTTTCAACTTTTGATTGCATCAAGTGTAAAGGGCCCGTTACACGCTATATCGTTAACAATATTGTTGGTACGTCACAGGTTTTAGGGTGGAGCAACTACGTCGTTGCGTGTGACACGTAGAATTAATGATAAGTCGGCTGATTGTTGATCTGAGGTTTATGAACCAGACCATAAATCAGTTGTTGAGCGACCGCCCAACCTGCAGCATCGGTGTGTGTGTGACACCTTGTCGTTTGCGACGTCGCCTATTCAGAACTGAATGATGTAGGCGACCAAACAACCGCAAGTATCGTTCGCTTGTCGCGCAATCGTTGCTGCGTCGTTCACGAAATCTGTACGTGTGACAACTCCGCAGCGAGCGTTGAACATCGTTCCAGCGATCTAGGTCAAGTTGGATCGCCGACACAATGAAGCGTGTAACAGGCCCTTAATGCTATCTATGACCTTACCCTATTTAACTCGTATTATCCTATTTGCCTCCTTGATGAGGAACTGAAATGTATTGTCCGTTTTTGGATAGTGTAAAAGATGTTCATTATTAAAAGATGTTTTCCGCGATTTCCTTAGAATAGATGAAACAAATAATGCCCCGATTGACCCCTCCAAAAGTAATAACTCCATGCAAAAAAAAGAAAAGCACACATCAAATATAAAAAGTAAGGGCGGCTTCACACTGCCGTCAGGTCCGGTCCGGGGCTGTCAGGGATGAACCTGACAGCCCCGGACCGGATCTGAACACAGAACCGTAGGGCAATCCGGCCCATAGACTCCCATGTTAGGGAGCGCCGGATTGCCCCGGACACTGCCGGACAGATGGAAACCGGATGGCGGATAGCTGCCATCCGGCTCCATCCGGCCCCATAGGATACTATGGGGCCAAAATCCGGTCCGGTCCCTAACATGTGAAAGTTAAAAATCCTTATTATGGTAAATACAATTTTATACAGACAAAAACATCCATGTAAGTTAAGGTACCGTCACACGCTACGATGTAGTGAATGATATCGTTAGCTATGTCACATGACTGCGATCCTTCCGACATCGTTAGTGCGGTGTCAAGCGCATGGATATTGTTAACAATCTTAAATTTGGCAACGCGCCAGCTGCTTCGCGAACAACTTGGTGAACGATTTTACAAAGCGGCAGGAATAGGAGAATTTTGAACGAGATCGTTCAAAAAGGTGTCACACTGAACGATGTTGCTTGTTCACAGAACGTTAATTGGACGACGAACGATAGATTTGAAGAACGATCCAACGATTTCTCATTTCAAGATCTTATGTTTACACGCAACGATGCACAAATGACATCGTTCAAACGATCAAAAAAGTGTGACGTTTCAACGATATCGTAGCGTGTGAAGTAGCCTTTAGAAACATTCAAAACGTTACAGCCAGTGGTAACCTGAAGCTCATGGGTCCCAGTGTAAAAGCTCCAACAGGGCCCCCAATTGTTGCAAATTTTTAATAGCATTAGTCTCCTTTTTTTTCTTTTCTTTAGGCAATAGGGACATTTGGGGCCTTCCTAGGCTCCAGGGCCCAGGTGCGATTGCAACTCCTGCACCTATTGTGGTTACACCCCCGGTGACAGCTGATAAGTGCAGCCCATCGCATCGGCAGCATGTACCGTGTTTTCCCGAAAGTAAGACCCTGTCTTACATTTTTTTGGGGGCCAAAAGTGGCCCCCTGTCTTACTTTCGGGGGGGGGGGGGGGGGGCCTTACATTGGAGGCCCCACCATCCATCCATCCATCCATCCATCCATCCACACACTGCAGCCATCCATCCACACATTCCCACACATACAGACACATGCAAACACATATATACACACCATACAACACACCACACGGTCACACACACACACATAGCACCGCTTCTTACCGGGTCCGGTGTGGGGTCCCCGATAGTCCTGTGCCGTCCTCTGTGCTCCGGTCCGGTCCCCGAGATGATCCGCTGCCGTCCGCCGTGTTCCGGTGCCGTTTTGCATCGGTATTGCCGGTCCTAGGCTCCATGGTCCCTGCTCTTCCGGAGTTCAGGCCGCAGCTCCGCCCAGGTCATAGTGTGGGCCAATCAGCAATTGGGCAGTATTTGATACGTGCTGCCCAATCTGCGGGCAAATATATCAGCTGTCAGGTTCGCGTTACAACGATGGACAGTTAGTCTATAATTAAAAAAAACTATAGTACACCTTTTATAAGACAATAGCCTCAGTAATATGTGCAATCTACATAGGTTTTGTTGTCTCTTAAGCCCCCGTCACACATAACGAAATCGTTAGCGAGATCGTTGTAACGTGTCAAGTTTTGTGACGTAACAGCGATCTCGCTAACGATCTCGCTATGTGTGACACTTGGTAGCGATCAGGCCCCTGCTGTGAGATCGCTGATCGTTACAAAGTGCTCTGGGTAATTTTTTTGGTCGTTGCGCTCCCGATGGTCAGCACGCATCGCTGTGTGTGACAGCAAGAGACCAACGATCAGCGACCTCACAGGCTGGTAACCATGGTAAACACCTGGTATCTAGGCAGCGCGCGCTGCCTAGATACCCGGTGTTTATCATGGTTACCAGTGCTAAGCAGGGAGGACACTAGTAACTATGACAAACACCGGGTATCTAGGCAGCGCACGCTGCCTAGCTACCTGGTGTTTATCATAGTGACCAATGTCCTCCCGCTTCCAAGACCTCCCGCCTCCAGGGAGGTGGCTCCCTGGTCGCTGAGGAGATCTGCCTGTTTGACACATAACGATGCAACAGCGACAGCGATAACGATCCTGTAGGGATCGTTGGTGCGTCGTTACCTGCTCACTGGGGAGCTGTCAAACGGGCAGATCTCCTCAGCCACCAGGGACCAGGGGGCCACCTCCCTGGAAGCGGGAGGACCTGGAAGCCACCTGGAAGCGGGTGGACACTGGTAACTATGATAAACACCGGGTATCTAGGCAGTGCGCGCTACCAGGTGTTTACCACGGTTACCAGCCTGTGAGGTCGCTGATCTGTTGGTCTCTCGCTGTCACACGCAGCGATGCGTGCTGACCAGCGTGAGCGCAACGATCAAAAAATGACCCAGTGCACTTTGTAACGATCAGCGAACTCCCAGCAGGGACCTGATCGCTGCCAAATGTCACACGTAGCGAAATCGTTAGCGAGATTGCTGTTACGTCACAAAACCTCGCTCACGATCTCGTTATGTGTGACAGGGGCTTAAGTCCTTGTCTTTTCTTTGATGCACAGGGCCCCCAGATAGGGACATCTTTTAGGCTGTTCTGAAAGGGCCAGTTCTCAATTCTCCAAAATCCTCCTCCACTTATGTATTTAAAGGGAACTTGTCATGTTGTTCTACCCCCCTCCCCCATCCCCCCTAGTCTACCACTACCTGTCCCTGCACATTGCTAGTTGATCCCTAACCATCCCTGTCTCAGATAAAAATGCTCTATAAAGATTGAGAAAAATGAGTTATAAAGTCTGAATCTGGAGACTGGAAAGGCGGGATCTGGGGTTCCATTCTCCTATCCTCGCATTCAGCATGCCCCAGAGTTCGCCTTTCCAGTCTCCAGATTCGGACTTTCTGCAAGTTTATAACTCAATCTTTATAGGGCACTTTTAGCTGAGACAGGGATGGTTAAGGATCAGCTAGCAAGGTGCAGGGACAGGTAGTGGTAGACTAGGGGGGGTAGAAAGTCCTGACAGGTTCCCTTTTAAGGAATCCTCCCTTTGGGGAGTATAGTCAATTCTCTGTCTGCGACCTAGGTAGTGGTCAGGTCCTGTTTCCATTACCTGAACCCTGTGCCAGCCTTCCCTTACCAGTCAGTATCTGCCATGCCCTACATGCCCGCCTGCATCTGCCATCCTGGCTGCACCTGCCTGCACTACTGTGCCTGGGGTGCCCTGGGGCTCAGTTTCAACAGTTCCCCCTGTGGTCCAATGGGTCCAATCCTGCTCCAACTCCCGGCGTGCGTACTAGTTCTGTTGAAACTACAATTCAAAGTGGCGCTCGTAGATCCAGGACAAACCTCTGTTGCGTATTGAATACATCCCTTTAATTTAGTATATGAGATCTTTATCAAAGCCAAACCACGTACTAAAAGCAGATGTGTTTCGCCATAACATGCTTCATCTGATCACAGAAATCCTTTTACATCGTTATCACTTAGTATTTTACAGTGTACAATAAACTGACCTCACTTGATTTATACAATGGTAAAGATTTCCTTATGAGCCAGTTCCTGTCTTGAGCTTTTCAGAAAACTGGGACTTTTATTAGTAACGTCCTTAATTCAAGATTATCGGAAGCCGAGGGGCTTTCCTGCTCGTCTCATAATCTGTCTGCAAGTTGTGATAGGTTTAATAGGTTTTTTAGCAAGTTTGCATGTTGCGGGATCATTATTCTAAACTTTTTGCAGACAGTGTTTACCATGGTAATAGGTAATTGCTTGCCGGGGGTTGTACTCCGCTATTTGCAGCATTCATTAGGTTTTATTTATACCATGTCAGTATAGTATAACAAGTCTTTCTTGCATCTAACTTAAAGGGATTTTCCAGTTTCGGAAAACCCCTGTCCCATGTCTGCATTTTCCTTTAGTTCCCCTCACCAGGTCCAGTGCTGAGAGTCTACATTTGCTCTTGTCTGTTTTCAGCATTAGTGAAGTCACGACAAGATAACAACGCTACAAATGCTTGGTGAACTTAGCGGATCTGTGTCTGAATTGAAGGCACGAACCGCTAAGATCACTGGCTGCAGCGCTGTCGATATGATGCCAGTGCTGAAGACAGTAACAGACACATGGACTGAAGTGGACGCCTAACGCTGGACCTGGGATGGGTCAGGAAAACCAATTTCCTTTTTATTTTTATTATATTTTTTTAAGAGGTCTTCTGAAGCCGGAAAACCCTTTGGCAAAGTAGTATGTGACAATAATGTAAAATTTTGTAGCCTGGAGTGATTGGACAAGAATAGACAGGTTTTCTGCAATATTGGACAGTCCTTTAATAGGATGAATTCTAAACTTTTTTATATATATAATTTGTAATTTGCATGCAAAAATTGCAAAATGCACAGCCCGTAACCTCTCTAAGGGTAGTCATCGTGCCCATTGTATAAGATTCTTAACTTCTTGTTTGTTTTTTCATTTTTGTTTTTTCCTCCTTCTACAAATTTTGCATATATCATGTACGGTTAGATTTATAGATTTGTTTGTTTCTGTGATTTTTCTATAATATGTCCACCAGCTGGATATGGCGACTTCTGCTGAGGCGTATACAATATTTGTCGTGTTTGGAGAAAACAAATGGATTTAAGACATGCAAATGGCCTGTGATTGTAGAGTTCAGCAGCTGTTGGTTTTGGCATCATAGTTATTAGATTTCTTATGTCACCTTTTTTCTTTCGGGATTAAAACATTAGCACTCGTCTTGCCTCCATACATATAGTGAATATCGCTTGCTATAAATACTGTATATTTATCCCGGTGTAAATGCCGCTGTTCTCTGAATTCGGCGATGGTTTTCTTATGTTCCTGCTCCTGAGATACGGCTTCTCTTCCCTATATATAATCTAGTCTGTTTAGCCAAATGGGCGTGGTCCTCAAATATTTTTCAATGTTTATTTTGAAGATCATGCCCAGTTGGATAACAAGCCAAGATTTATTTGATGGGAACAAAGGGCATGTCTCGGGAATAGAGAGGCGCACTAACAAAATATACTATGCTGGATTCAAGAGAACAGCGGCATTCACACCATGGAAAAACTAAGTCTTTGACAAGTGGCAGGACCATAGTGATGAGAGGTACATGCATGTGCCTCCTGCTTTTTCTGCTTTAGTCTATTGAGAAATATCATTTTAAAATGTTTTTTATTTTTGTTTTAAGGGTATCTGTAACAGAAAAGCCTTATTTATAAGTGGTTTTATTACATATCCAGAACACCACCCCATTTTTTCCACTGGGTCACATCCACTGGATGCTATTCATCTGCAACTGAAGGTTATTTTTTATTAGACTAAAGTTGTTGAACAAGCTGCATGGTCAACTGGTTTACCTACTTGACAGCCCTGTTCGGGGAGTCTTACCTCATGCCTTTGGAGTATATGTAAGGAACGTGTATGTCAGGTAGGGTGTGCAGTGGCAGCATTTGCCCTATGCCTACTTTGGTCAAACCTCATAAGATGCCTGTTTCCTACATTGGACATGGTAGAACATGGTAGAACAGGAGCAGTAGACTAAAATGCGAAGAGTTACAAGCATGCATATACTACCCAACGTTGGTCATTCTAATCTCATGTCTTTGCATCTCGTAGTTATCCTACTGTAAGGCTGATTTCACACTGGCAAATTTTCAAATCCATGTGGTTACATGAAATTCATGTATAGTCATGGACCGGCACGGATCTCTTCAAAATGATGCCAACGGATGTCCACGGAACATTCTTTTTGATGGATCCATTATCAGTCACCAGAGAGGGGTGGGAGGAGCTGTACCTTGCTCCTGAGCATGTTAAGTACTGCAAAACTGATCTGTTTCACAGATCCATTTTTTTCATGGATCCGTACGGATCCGTCCTCCATAGACATCCATGTTAATTTCAAATGGACAGATACAGATCTGTGTCTGTCCGTTGGTGTCCACGATTTTCGAGGAAGCCCAAAAACCGAACAGTTTCCATTTCTGGGTACATGAAAATTGCAGACACCGACACATCCATGACAAAACGGAGACACATGAATGGCCACTTTAAGACCAACCTGTGCCCATAGGATAACATAGGAGGCCATAATGGATCCGTGGCCATCCGTTTCAAAACGGATGGACACTGATTTGAAAATATGCCAGTGTGAAAGTATCCTTAAAGGATAAAGGGATTAACTTTCTTCCGTTCTTTAAGTAACGATGGGGAACGGCATGTATTGTGTTCTAATGTATAGTTAATGTGTTGAATTATACTTGTTTGGCCCTCTAGCGGTTAAGTTTAAGGCTGTCCTCCAATTCCCCGCTGTTTACGATGGTTATGGCAAGAGTTAATCATATTACTTGCGGTCAGGATATAGCCTATAAAAGGGCTCGTTTTGTAGCTTGCAGGAGTTGTCCCAGAAAAGAGATCTAGTAGAGATCACAAGACAAACAGACCCGTTTGGACCTTTGGAGCCAGCTGGTATCCAGGACCTGAACAGTGGGCCGAGGCAAGTAACATGCTTTGGTGTGGTGTCCCCTCCACCTGCTGCTGGCAGGTGCCCAAAAAGCGTCTATCTTCTCCTATGTCTATAAGGCGGTTCTCTGACAGAGACTCAGGCAAACGAGTCACCATTGTGCTACTGTGATGTCTGGTATCGGAGTCAGGAGATGTCAGACCAGGGGGACAACCTGCTACCAATTATGCTAGTTTGAACCATCTCTTACGATTGCAACATTCAAGCCTTGTACCGATGTTTCACAAGACTGCTTTAGTAAACTTGTTTTAAAGCTTTTAATTGACTCTGTAAATAATTTGGCCCTTTGAGGCATTTCAGAACTCATTTGTTGCACTAGGAAGCCAATAGCTCAGTCCTACTACTCGCCATCGACTACTCAGGACCTCAGCGCTGGCAACTTGGCAATACACGCAACCCTTATTGACTTATCAATTTGTCTAGAGTAAAATTCCTACTGCACAAGTCACCAAACCCAATACCATCTGTTAGAGAACACAATGGGCCAAATTTTACTAATCCTGTCCACTTTGTAGACTCTAGATGGTTTTAAAACGGGCCAAATTTATCTCTGTAGTGATGTGCCACATATTTACATACCACCATCATATTGGCTCTTGGTGTGAAACTTCTGGTGCACAAAGTCCTATATTAAGTGACTCCTTTTTTGATCTAGCCATGCGCTCTTTCTATAAACTACGCTTGTCAAGTAAGAAGGATAAAAATTGTGTGATGATAAAGCTAATGTTTCTTGTCGTTCTGACATTTTGGTTTTGTCATTTTCTTCCCATCTATCCTGGTAATTTTACACCTTTTTTTTTTTTTTTTTTTTTCTTTCCAGTGAAAGCACAATTTTTTTTTTATCATTTTACCTGCTCCAATGTTTTTGTCTTCTTTTACGTCTTGATAGAACAAATCTAACAGCCCATCTTGTGTGTGGCATGTTCGTTCTGCATTGTTAACACAGAATATATAATGGCCTTCTAAATTCCCACGTTCCAAGACCAACTTTGCACATTACTCTTTTACCGGCAGGGTGAAAAGCAAGTAGTGTCCTTGCTGAGAGGCTCCTCAGAAAGACCTTGTGATTTTCTGCTTTCTGGGCAGAGATGAGAAATGCTTAGCGCTCCTTGTTACCAGGCTACCCTTATGAAATCATGTGAGTCGAGGTTCTCATGTCTCAACGTCTTGTAAATCGTAACTAATTAATGCAAATGTCAAACAAACTTAACTGAGATTTTCTTGAAATAAAGCTGTAGGAATACTTGGCTTGTTGCTGGCCGAAAGAAGCAGGACGTATTTATCAACTCTTATAATATGTTTAAGGTCAGTTCATCTCAAATCAGGTTATCTACTTCTTACAGATTGTTCTTTTTGCATGGTTACCCTGATAACGTGAGAAAGGAAGAACAATTACTGTAGACTTCAATGTCTTCAAGTAGAAGCCAAGAAATATAACCTCTGTGGAAGTGTATGTCGACATGAGCATATAAAAATGGTTCTAGCTTCGTCCAGAAAGAACCTTGGCCCATTTTAATATGGCTGGCTGTCTGTGGACGGAGAGCCGAACTGCCCATCAGTGACTTCCAATGAGGTTCAGGTCAAGTTTGGGTCCAGAACATAACCTTATAAGATAAGATAAGATAAACTTTATTGATCCCGGAGGAAATTACAGTATTACAGCAGCAGAACAAAGATCAAGAACATTTCACACTTTACAAAATAAGTCTATATGGACAGCAGATGGGTAGACTGGTACATGTACCTCACCTATTCCCCCCCATACACATAGAACTTCACATAGTCTTGGGAAGCTTTACACTTATACATTTGTTAAACATCCCCACAGCTGTCGGAACAAACGATTTTCTGTATCTTTCCTTTTTACACATTAGTTGGATTAGACGCTTGCTGAATGTGCTCTTCTGCTTCGCAAACAGTTCAGAGAGCGGGTGTGTATTGTTGCTCATTATAGCCTTGATATAGGCTATATATAGCCTTATATAAAGTCTGGCTGAACCCCCATAACCCGAACTTCCATGGATCCCCTCATCTCTATCAGGCAGTTGACATTGGCAAGGCAATGATGTCATGTGCTGCCATAGCAGGCGCGCCTATATCAGCTGCTGGATACAGAGAAGGACGCCATGTGACATAGGTGCAGAGGAAGATGAGTAGAATTTATTTCTCTTTATTTTTTTTACTTTGTCAGAATGATAAATTAACCATTGCAGGTGCACCCAGGGCGTAACTACAACAGGTGCAGGGGTTGCAATTGCACCCAGGCTCTGGAGCTTAGCGGGCCCCAAAAGTTCCTCTGGCCTATAAAAAAAAAAAAAAAAAGACTTGCTATTAAAGATTTGCAATAATTGGAGGCCCCATTGGAGTTTTTGCATCGGGGCCCATGAGCTTCAAGTTACACCACTGGGTGCACCCCTTGTCATGTGGTGAGGAATGTGTATGTGACAGCTATATTTACCTGGATGGGGCTGAATAAAGGGGATATATGTATACCAGGATGGAGAACACACTTGACAGGATGGGGATCATATTTTACCATGAAGGGACTCAGGATGGGAGACATGTATACCAGGAAGAAGCCCAGAATGGCGGACACGTTTACCAGGATGGGTGACCTATTAACCATGAAGGGGCTCCGGATCGGGCCAAATATACCAGGATCGAATCCAGGATGGGGTATATATTTACCAGGAAGGGGCCCAGGTTGGGGGACAAAACTATATAATGAAGAGGGACGGGGTCAACACTTGCGTCTTTATAGGATTTAGAATGCTACAAGGGCTCATATCTTACCAACATGCAGATGTGGAGGGGCAAGTCCAAGTTTTGCATCAGGGCCAATTGGACTCCAGTTGCACCACCAAGAAAAATAAATAACTCCCATTACAGCAGGGTTTTGGAGTCGGTAAGCCAAACCTCCGACTCCTCAATTTCCCTGACTCCAACTTCACCAAAATGGACCCCAATTCTGACTCCACAGTCCTGCTTTACATGTTAATTTTAATTAGATTTTTACTTGACTTTAAAAAAAAAAAACAAACAAAAAAAACTAATTATAAAACGGCACCCAAAATATAAAAAAAAGAGTAAAAGGAATAAAATCATGAAAGTTTTTACAAGCCCGAATAGAAGCTGTCATCAGACCTGTCAGGTGTTTCACATGCAGTCTTGATTGTCTAAATTGTTTTTTATTCTGTTTTTATTTTGCTAGTAGACAACATCTATATAAAGTGTGATTTTTGAACGCTTATGTCTTCATCATTAGTGTATGTGTTATTCTTTTAGTGTTTTTATGTCCCTTTTATTCTTTTTGGCAAAAATTCTTTGGAACATAAACAAAGAAAAACATTATTGTAAAACATTTCTAATTTATGAGCCATCTCAGACTTTTAATTACAGTAAAACCTGCAGCCCACCATGGCAGCCAATGAGTAATCCTCACAATGCTGAGATTTGTGGTGTGATGTTGTGAAGTATCAGGGTTGTACCATAAATTGTGATATTAGTCCTCGGATGAGCTCAGCTGTAACCTCACATCAGCGTGGACTTTTCGCTGTTTGCCATGGGCTCAGAGTAAGACCTCCTTTGTTTGGATGGTGGGAGTGAACTTCGATAAAGGCTTTTGACACACCCTATATCACTGGCACAGAAAGCACAGTCGTTTTCTCAATGACTTCGATAAACTACATTCCAGTTACGCCTTTCTAGAGCAAACAAAAAACATTGGGTGCGATGTGCGTCAGAAAACCATTATAGCTGTCTTAGAATAAAAATAACATATTTTTTTTAATTGAATTTATGCATAGACTTCTTTTTTTTAATGAAGCTGACCTGCAGGACCACACATAACCGGTGGGTTGGTGTAACACTGTCTTTGGCGTTAAGCAACTGTTTTTGTCATTCTGAGAAACCACTTGTGGCCAAAAAATAAGATGCAATGTGATGCTCCATACTTCAAAAGAGTGTACATTGGGAGCGCCAACACACAACCCTAAGGTCTCATTCACACACAGTGTTTGTGCTCCGTTTTTCATACAGTTTCTGATCCTCTTTGCAAAAAAGCATCACAAATGTATCATCGGTTTGTGTTGCTTTTTTTGCTCAGTTTTTGGGGGATACATACAGGCACATAAACACAGAGACAGACACACACACACACATATACATACACACTTTTTACCCTCCCTGGTGATCTTACAGTGAGACCTGGTAATGTCTTTCTAGGCATCGGCAGGACCTGCGAGTAGTATGAGTACTGACAGGACCTGCTCATGTGACTTTCAGGCTGAGTCACATGGATAGGTCCTGTCAGTACCATACCCACAGGTCCTGCTAGTGTCCGGAAGGAACATATCATGGGGTTTTGCCATGGGATCATTGGTGGTGTAGAAAAACAGCAAGTGTTGACACTCTGGATGCTCCTTCTGCACCACTAAGGCCGGGTTTCACACCACGGCCTCATCAGGTCCAAGGCTGTCTGGCATGAACTGGACAACCCCGGACCCAATTTGCAAATATGCCCTCTTGTTGGGTTTGCAGCCGGATCCAGCTGATGGCATCCGCAGCTGCTGGAATTTCAAGATTGCGGCTAGCAGGGAGCTAGCCAGGGTCCTGAAATCTCTGCAGGGGACAGCCGGTGGTGCAGAAGTTTAGCAGCGTTCGCTGCTAAACTCCGACTTCCGGATCCAATTTTATGTCGGATCCGGGGCGATCTGGCGCCATAGACCGACCCCCCCCCCCCTTCACGTTAGGGGGTGCCGAATCTGGGAGGATCAGATTTTGTCCGTTTTTTTTAAAATTTATATATAATTCCCCAGACACACAATCCGAATTGTCCTGGATCCTCCCGGACAGATGTAAACCGGATGTCAAATGGCCTCCATCCGGCTCCATAGGAATCCTATATGGGGCCGAAACTGGATCCGGGGCTGTCCGGAATGCAGAAAACCGTGGTGTGAAACCGGCCTAACACAGCAGTCAAAAACACTGACATCTACACAGCAAATTGATAATCCCATTCACTTTGCGGCAGATGTATTGTCTGATCCATTTTTTGTGCCGCTTGAAGGAAAAAAAGCACCAAAAACGTCCAGTGTGAACATGGCCTTGCATGTTTTTTTCCCCCTACTATTCCTTGCTGGCTGATGTTGACCTCTGTGTAGCTTTTCACCGCTCGATACAAGCCCATATCAAATGCCAAGGATATTTCTATGCCATTTTGATTTTATTTTTATTTGTCAGTATTTTATAGCAGCAGAAGGTCCTGGTGTCTTTAGTATTAAGTACCTGATGTAATATGTGTCATGTTATCTTTTTTTTTTTTTTTTTTTTTTTTTGTTTCCCCCCTTCACTCGGTGTAGAATATTTTTGTTGGATTAGCCGCAGTTACACGCAGGCCCCTAACTTTTCGAAGAACTGCTTATGAACTCGGTTTTATGTCATGCCTTCTGGGCAGAGATCAGCCACTGTGTAAGTCTGAGGTCACAGCTGTTTGTCCATTTTTTTAAATTGGAAATAAAGGATTTCCTTTTGTTTAAACATTCCATTGTGCTCCATGTAACTTCTCTGGACTTTACAGCCTCTAATTTGTGCTCTGAAAGGTCAAGTCTAAGCCCTGTATCCGATGCAAGCCCCGAAGGATGAATTTATGGGGAATCTTGCTTTTTAGGTTCTCATCCATGATCTTGGCCTTCTGTTCAATATTTCATAATTTCCATTTTTTTTCTCTGCCTTCTGTGCAATATTTGCTTAATTTTTTTCGGTATGTTACTTGATTATTAAGAAAGTTTATAGTTAAAGAACGGTTCGTCTTGAGATTAGTACAGCCAGACTGTTAATTGTTCATCTTGAGACTTGTAAAGTGAACCCGTTAATCACTCAGGTTTGTGTTGGGGAAGCCTGTAGACTGGAATCTAGGAGTCTGACTTCCAGCGCCCTTGTAAAGTAAGAATTTCACAACATATTTAATACAAATTTTTTAACTTGGATTTTAAAATCTGCATATATTCAGTAGTGTTCATTCAATAAGACTAAGGGCCACGTCACACACAGATAATTGTGCAGATATTGTTCACAGATCTCTGGTTGCAGTGAAATCATGGACACATTGTTACATTTGTACACAGCCACAAAATGGAACAATGTGTCCATGATTTCACTGCAACCAGAGATCTGTGACCAATATCTGCACAAATATCTGTGTGTGAGACATGGGCCTTAGGTAATAAAGATACAAAAAAAGTCTTTTGACCCCTGTGACATTTATTATAACTTCCATTCACTTAGAGGGAAGGTCCATCTTTGCAACGAATATTTATTGTTTTGATGCATCTAAAATTCAAGGTGAAGTGTCTTTGCGCATTTTGTCTACAGCTGCAGTGCAAACCTATATTTTCTATGGTAAACTACTAACAAAAAAATTTTTAGTCTGATCCTACACCCTTTTGTCATCTTTAGTATAAAGCCCCCCATATTGTCACATAGTGAATACCTAGCTTCCTCCAGAAACCGGTGAACCCCCGACATGCGCCACCACAAACAAGGGAACTCCAGGGACACAATAACAATGGTGAGCTCTGGGTAGGGATCTTGGGATCGGACACCTTCACTCACTTGAGGCTGAACCCTAAGCTCCCTGCCATTCTTATATAGGTTCTTTTGCCCGGTCATCAAGCAGGATACCTAATCCCTCGCCAGCCCTGACCTCGCCCTGACTAATGAGATGGCCAGTGAAAGCACTAGTTACACCACTGCACTAATAAAACACCAAGGGAAGGAAAGACAAGACTGATAAAAGAATATACACCAATCTGCACAGCTACAATCAGACACCAGGACTGCAGCTGGCAACGCTTCCAGCAGATGAACTACAAGGTTGCAAGGGCTCCAGCTGCAGCACAACCTTCCTCCTCTGTGGATAGTAAGGGAATGTGGATTCTCTATATCCAGTGCCCTTTGCTGGTACAAGGGACTATTTAAAGGTGTGATGGGTGTGGACATCAACCAGATAGTCATGAGGAGAGGTAATCAAATGCTGCTAGCAGTAAAACTGACATTAACCCTTGCAGCACCAAAGGAAAGGAAAACATGTTTAATATCCAGAGTCTCCTAAGGCAAAGAGACTCTGAGCCCAAACTTGTCACTATTCTCCAGGGTGCCGGAGTCCAGCGTGACACACATACGAGAGATAACTGTCATCTAAACTATAGCGATCAGGCGATTGTGCAGCTGGCAGCTATCTCCCCTGACACCTCTATACACAGAACACTAAAGGTACCGTCACACGGGAGATATCGCCGGCGATGTTGCGGCGATCTCATGAACACGCACATCGCTTCTGCATCGCTCGTGAGACGTCGCACGTAGCAATATCGCCGGCAACCCAGGGCGATCAGGCGATTCCAGAATCGCCTGAAACAACCTTGAAGCGATGTTGGCTTTTCAGATCGCCGTGTCACACAGCACCACCTCACCGTCAATGTGGCATACAGAATGGATCGCTTGAACATAGACATCGCCTGTGCCATTGATATCGCCGCGTCACACGGCAGTAGGCATACGGATCGCTCAAGCTACATCGCCTGATTTCCCGACACTGTTGGTAAATCTCTGAACTCAGAAACAGAGATTTATCGCTGTTCAGTCGCCACGTTACACGCGGCGACGCACAGGCGATGTCTCTTCAACGTCGCCTGAACAGGAAGATCTCGGCGACATCTCCCCGTGTGAAGGTACCTTTAGGAGCAAAAGTGCAAAATAGTCTTCTCTGGTATAAATAGAATTAAAGAAAAAGCTGTAAACTCAGTATTTCAAGTTGTGTGGCACAAGACATGCGCTTAATAATGGAGCAGCTGCTGCAGATACACGAGCATACAGGACAGTGCAGACAGTGCAGCAGATAAAGGACAGAAGACGTGTTCACTGCACGCTGCTGCTGAAAACTTCTTAAGGTACCGTCACACGGGGAGATATCGCCGGCGATGTCGCCGAGATCTTCCTGTTCAGGCGATGTTGAAGCGACATCGCCTGTGCGTCGCCGCGTGTAACGTGGCGACTGAACAGCGATAAATCTCTGTTTCTGAGTTCAGAGATTTCCCAACAGTGTCGGGAAATCAGGCGATGTAGCTTGAGCGATCAGTATGCCTACTGCCGTGTGACGCGGCGATAGCATTGGCACAGGCGATGTCTATGTTCAGGCGATCCATTCTGTATGCCACATTGACGGTGAGGTGGTGCTGTGTGACACGGCGATCTGAAAAGCCAACATCGCTTCAAGGTTGTTTCAGGCGATTCCGGAATCGCCTGATCGCCCTGGGTTGCCGGCGATATTGCTACGTGTGACGTCTCACGAGCGATGCAGAAGCGATGTGCGCGTTCATGAGATCGCCGCAACATCACCGGCGATATCTCCCCGTGTGACGGTACCTTTTAAAGATCCAGGACACTCCAATGGAGACAAGTGGGTTCTCATTCAATGATTTCAAAGCCATTACAAGCTGCTTCTTCTGGAAAGGAACCACAGCTTGTAGTTGCTTTAAAATCATAGAATAAGAACCTCTTTTGACGCTCTGGTGTGTCCTGGACCTTCCTTTGGAAAGTCTTCAGCAGCATCGCGGAGTGAACATGTCTTCTGTTCTTTATCTCCATACATAGAAGCATTCTCTCTGCTGAGCGCTCTTGTGTTTTGTATGAGGGAGTTAATACCAGAATGGCTGTGGCATATCCATTATAGAGCAAAACAAATGGGCAGTACCGAATCAAATCTGCCAGATGCTTCTTTCCCCTGATAGGGGGTCTTCCTGCACATTAGACAGTTGGCCGCACCCATCGATATTGGTAGGATCAGCTGATGTTTGTCTAACATGGGAGGGCCAAAACCAATCGATTACAAGAGGACTGGTCATCCACCTGATATGTATGTATATGTGTGTGTGTATGTATGTGTATATATGGGCTTATAATTCTCTTTCCTGAAAGACTTAAACTGGAAAAATAGGGATTGAAAAGAGATTGGACTGGTTGTGATGGCTACCGTTTGAATGAGTCTTCGGTAGGGATGAGTGAATCGAACTTTAAAGTTCGATGTTCTTACCAAACACAGACTACAAAAAAATCCATCTTTTGGAGTTCAGGTGCTTTACGTATTCAAATCACTGGAATGAGTATCGTTGTGCTTGGGTACACTAGGTACACGATCCATTGTGAGCTGCTTGAGTGTTTGAATGGCTCGCACTAGGGTGTGAAAGCATTATCAGATGTAGGGTGTACCCCCCCACACACACACACACACACAAAAAAAAGACAACCCCGCCCTCCTCCCGTAGTGCTTTGTTTATGGCTGACTGTATGTGGACAGACAGTAGAACTGCCCAATCAGTGACTTCCAATGAAGTTCAGGTCCAGAATAGAACTTTATCTAAAGTCCGGCTGACCCCGCAGAGCTTCCATAGGTCAGCTCATCTCTAGTCTTCTGCCAACACTGTATGCTTGCAGAATCCGACTACATATTTGTAGATAAGAAACTGACAAACGCTCAAAAGCAATGTATGGGAAAAAAGTTTGATAATTAAACTTTGTGCACGCTTTGTTAATTTTTTAATGTATCCTATGTAATCATAAATACTGCTGTCCTACCAGACAGTTTGGAAGTCAAGAAGTACATGGACATCTGTGTATTAATAAATAAGATTCCTTTCTTATCTTTGGGCACAAGAAATGCCAACACCCGCGGTTTAAGAAAAAAAACAAAAATCCGTATGAGATTAGCCGACTGCCAGATTGTGTCAGGATCCTAATTAATGTGCTGTGATAAGAGGAGCTGGTACAGTGGTACAAGTACCATCAGGCTGAGCTCCTCCTGGCACATATGTAGTTAGGGGTAACTTGCAATCCACCTCATTAGGCCTCAGCCCTAAATACGTGTGGGCACCCGGGCGAAACATTAATTATTAACTCCCTGAGGTGGCCAGAGACTGGGAAATTGGTTTCTTATCAAAGCACTGTGTACTTCGGGTGTGAACATACTTTCTGGAGTTGTTGCTATGAATGAGAGGTTTAGTCCTTGAATAAACCTAAGGGTGTTGGGCAGCAGTTTATAGGATGAGGCGGACACATTTGTGTAACCTGAAGTTTCGCCCTTTGAGAATACATTGTGTCAGTAGACCGTAACCAAAGTGAGTCATAACAACCTGCCCTTCTCTCTCAATTTTCAATTTTTTAGGGGTGTTGCCCATTTTTTTAAATTTTTTTTAGTAACCTTTCTACAATATCATAAACCTTCATAACATTAATTCTTAAAGGGAACCAACCACCCCCAATGACCCCCCCGGACTATTAATATCAGTCCCTACACACAGCACATACATGTGCTGCAATGATTTTTGCTAAAAAAACTGTTTTTTAAAACTAAAGATAATGATTTTTAAAGTTTAAACCGAAGCGACGGATGGGCGGTACTTATCTGTGGCAAAAGCCGAGATCTGATGCCAATCATCCTCCCGTCTCCCCTCGCAGCAGTTATGGACAGCCCTTTGTTCAGCGTCACTGCCTGGTGCACGGGATCTCATGCCAGTGCACACGTCATCATCTACAGCCGGGAAGCGAGCGCGCGCTCTGACTTCCTGGCTATGGAAGACAGAGCGCGCGCTCGCTTCCCGGCTGTAGATGATGACGTGTGCACGGGCATGAGATCCCGTGCACCAGGCAGTGACGCTGCACAAAGGGCTGTCCATAACTGCTGCGAGGGGAGACGGGAGGATGATTGGCATCAGATCTCGGCTTTTGCCACAGATAAGTACCGCCCATCCGTCGCTTCGGTTTAAACTTTAAAAATCATTATCTTTAGTTTTAAAAAACAGTTTTTTTAGCAAAAATCATTGCAGCACATGTATGTGCTGTGTGTAGGGACTGATATTAATAGTCCGGGGGGGTCATTGGGGGTGGTTGGTTCCCTTTAAGTCTCCTCATTCCTTAAAATGCATTTAGATGGGTCAATGTCAGCACACGATTACTGGGGGTGATGTACTGCCGATAGTTTATATCGATATAAACTATCCAATCATCCAACAAATAATATAAGGTTGCCTTCACACTTACGTTTAGAGCGTAGCGCACCAAACGCAGCCAAACGCTTGCGCACACGCATTCCTATGTTTAACATGGGAATGCATGTGCCTGCGTATGGCTGCGTTTGGCCGCATTTGCGTTCGGATGCGCATAATTTATGTGCCCTCCGACCGCACTCCAAACGCAGATGCAGACACCTAAGGAGAGATTCGTCAGTCTAGGAGAGCTGGGAGAAGCCTCTGTGCGCCTGCTTCGGACTAGTCATCTGAGGTTTATAGTCCCCGGACGGCCACTCAAAATATGTCTTATCTGTAATACCGCAGTATTTTGGAGTAAAACCGAGAACGCACATTGCTGCAACAACGTCACTGGGGTCTGGTTCAGGCAACATGATTCTCCAATAGTGTTTCCTTTTAAAATATATACAACAATTGTTGAGATTATGGGGAATTGCCCTCTGCTGAGCACCCTTCCCCCCCCCCCCCTCTCGACTAGGCGCTATTGTTCTCTGTAAGCGGGTTCCTACTCGCCCATTCAAAAGGAGGTTTTTAATCCAAAGAGAGGCTACAGCTAAGTGTAGGGACCCAGTAAAAAAGACGTGACTCATTGTGGCTACTGGGTGGTGTTCAAGATGGCCATATTTGTAGGCTAAGTGTCTCATTTTTTCATATTTCCTTAGCTGTAATGCTGTTCTGTATTCCTTTAGATTCAAAGTTACGTCTTAGTATTTCAGAGTGCCGCTGTCTTTTTGTTACAATGTATCATGTTCAGCATTGCACCTGTACATATTGCATGATGGAGTGGTGCAGTTTTTTCTTGTTAGCATTACTAATACAGGCAGCAAAAAAAACAAAACAAAAAAACACCTGTCTAGAAACAAGCATGAACACTCTTTATGATGAGTACGTGGACCGCATCTTATCTTTTTCCTCGAGACTGTGACACAATTACTATTTAGCAGTAAACCAAGCTATCAAATTTATACTAAAATTGCTATTTATCTGTATTCATCTATACAGCAAAGTTATTTGTTATAGCGCCATTTATTCCATGGTGCTTACATGTCATCAACAGAGGCATATATGGACAAGTACAATAAACATGAGCAATACAAGGCACACACAAGTACAGAAGGAGAGAGGACTCTGCCCACGAGGGCTCAGTCTGCAAGGGATGGGTGAGGATACAGTAGGTGAGGAGAGAGGACCCTGCTCACGAGGGCTCACAGTCTACAAGGGATGGGTGAGGATACAGTAGGTGAGGAGAGAGGACCCTGCTCACGAGGGCTCACAGTCTACAAGGGATGGGTGAGGGTACAGTAGGTGAGGAGAGAGGACCCTGCTCACGAGGGCTCAGTCTACAAGGGATGGGTGAGGGTACAGTAGGTGAGGAGAGAGGACCCTGCTCACGAGGGCTCACAGTCTACAAGGGATGGGTGAGGATACAGTAGGTGAACAGAAGACCCTGCCCACGAGGGCTCACAGTCTACAAGGGATGGGTGAGGGTACAGTTGTTGAGGAGAGAGGACCCTGCTCATGAGGCCTCAGCCTACAAAGGAAGGGTGAGGATACAGTAGGTGAAGAGAGAGAGCCCTGCCCACGTGGGCTCACAGTATACAAGGCATGGGTGAGGATACAGTAGGTGAGGAGAGAGAGCCCTGCCCACGTGGGCTCACAGTATACAAGGCATGGGTGAGGATACAGTAGATGAGGAGAGAGAGCCCTGCCCATGAGGGCTCACAGTATACAAGGGATGGGTGAGGATACACTCGGGAAGGGTAGAGTTAGTTGTGTAATAGTTTAGTAGACTGAGGGATACTGTAGGTTGTAGGCTTGTCGGAAGAGGTGGGTCTTCAGGTTCCTTCCTCCAGAAAAGGGCTGTAACAGGCGTAGCAATAGTGGAAGACTGGAGATGACGGGTGTGTAAGAACAAGGCACAGATAGGATTAATTGAGATATTGAGCAGGAAGGGGTGCATTTTTGGATTTGAGTTTTAGGTCACTTAGTTTAGGAGCTGTTATAGGATTGGTGGGAAACTTTTAGGAAGGGGTATGGAAAGGGAAGAAAAGTACCTTTCTAAAAGAAGAGGAGAAACCATTGTTGCACCTTGTTCCTTGTTTCCAGGATCTGTTAACAACTTGCCCTCCCGTCATTATTGATGTTTACTTTGTTAGAAAAAAAAAATGGCGATGTTGTGTCGGTTAAAGATATTTTATATTAATGTCCTAGCAGCTTGAGGTGAGGAGGTCAGGGGTGGCCTTGGTTAATGGAGTAGGGTCACATTGGAGGTATGCTGACCCTTCATACCCTGCTATGGTTAGTTCCTGCTGGGACAGTTCCAGGGTAACTGGTTAGAAGGTAGGAGACTGGACAACCCCGAGCTGGAGCGGTGAGGCTGGGGATGGTATTCTGGTGCTGTTCAGAGGTTTGAGGCCATCCAGGATCTCCTCAGAGAAAAAGGTTACGGTTCTTATGGTTAATATGTTAATAATTGTAATCGGTGAAGCCTACTGTGGCCATATATTTCCAACGTCAATCAGCGTTTGTGGTTTGTTATTATGCCTGGGAGACTTTAGTCATGTCCTCATCTATACAGCACAGCTGACAAGTGAAATACAAAAAAACAAATATAATGATCATTTGTTAAAAACAGGAACATTTCATGGTTTCTATCCTTTTTTGAACAAAAATCAAAGCCAGTTTACATTTTTTATAATTTAAGTAGTTGAGGTTTGTTTGTTCTTAAAGAACATGCGTCAATTGTTTGTCATCCAATATTATGTTATCTTCTATGTTGTATTGGGCTTCAGGTAAACCAACACCGGTGACCTCTGAACGTTATGCAGTTAGTTCTGCCTGGGTAGAAGTGACGAGTTTGTGCTGAAATCAAATCCTTTCCTCGGCAGATGGAGAAAGCTCAGAAAGCGACATGCTGCACACTCTACATCTCATAACCCGGTTATTAAGTGACACCTTGGTGTGGTGGCATCTGCGGGTTACGAGGAGATTAGAGAAACACCTTTCTAAGGATACTGGAGTGGTTAATACCTGCTTTACTGGAGACTAATCACAGCTTTACTTGCTCCCAACTAGGTCATTGCAATCCAGAGAATGAGCCAAAACGGCCCCCAGCATGAGTAAGCCTTCCTGGCGCATAGCAAGCCTCGGAAAGGTGAGATGTGTTTATAGTTTTGCACGGTCCTTGATTAGCTGGCCCACATCACAAGCCGCTCCGAGGCAGGAAGGTCTGAAGTATGTTACAGAAATATGTACAAAGGCTTCCAGCCATGGTCTCAGGCCAGTGTGATCACTACCAGATGGGCTGATGCGTGTTAGGGCTACTCATTAATATCTAATACATATCAGAACAAAAATGTGCTCTGCGGTGAATGGACAGATATGTATCCAAAAATAACCTTCTAACACCGGACGTTGCAAATGAGAAAAATGTTGAATCTGATGCATGATGTGTATATTGTACATTTTTTTGTTTGTTTCATAGATTAGTACATGCACTCGCTGTATGAGGGACGTAGAATGGGAGAGTGACTGTCACGGACTGCCCTGGGTTGTGTTGGGACTTGCAGGACCAGAAATATCAGGAGCAGCCCAGTGGAACTAGAACTGTCTGTGTATCTGAATATGTGCTAGAGCATGATGGCGAATCCAGGCCTCGATCCACCAACAGTGCAGGTTTTCAGGATTTCTTCAGCATTGCACAGAGGTGGAATCATCACCATGTGCATGTGATATGTTATCACCTGTGCATATAGGAAATCCTGAAAACCTGACATGTGGTGCACTCGAGCTTGTGAGTTCGCCATCACTGGCTAGAGCAAACTGCACGGTTTAAAGTTGCATGCTGGTATCTACGTGAGAGTTTTCAGACGACTGTCCTTAAATAAACTGGCTGCGGACCATGTCAATCTAATGGTTAACTGGTCATGACCAGCGAGAAGCAGCAATTCTACTGCACAAGTCACACACCATCAAACCAGCCTTAGGTGCGGCTTGATCTCCTCCCATAGCACTGCCTCGCGACACCCTACATTGAACTTATTATGTCCCGAGCCCAGTAACTTATAAAAGGTGCCCAACACTCCAGCCCATTCATAGGCCCGGTTGAGGCATTTTAAACTGCCCTAGTCTGGCTGCCATGGAGCAACGATTTGAATGTTGAACTAGGGTCTAGAAAATCCTTTTGCTTAAATCTAGTGTAGAGGCCTCACCTGCCTGGTACCTGATGGGTACTAAAGATCCTTCAGCCATAGGAAACATTACCAGAATTATAAGGAGCACATGGTAGGTAGATCCAGTTAGATTTGGCATTCTTCTCCAGGATATGTTTTAGTGGGCCAAAACTAACAACCACAACTTCCTTTCCTGACCTTGATGAGCCTATATAAGCTAACAGTACATTGATTCTGCACATATACTCATCTTGGCGTTGACCAACTGACCTTAAGATGTTAGTGGAAACGAGGATCAGACAACTTGATTTCACCTTCTCCAACCTTGCTACTTTTCCCAAGATAAAATTTCCAGGTGGACATGTTGGCCACATATCCTTAATCATACCAAAGAAATTACATATCTATTGTGCCCTGGAGTGTCCAACCAAACTCAAGAGTTCACACCCCTGGTGTGGCCGAGCAATTCCGTTCATCTTTCTATCTGCTTATTTTCCATCCATCTCCACCCTCCCATAAACCCAGCGCTGTCAATCTGGACATAAAAGGATGAAGGTGTGAATAGGTGCACTGACGTATTAGGCCATGCCAAGATCTCTTCCAGTTTTAAATGGGTTGTCCAAGATTACAAAAATAAATGGCTGCTTTCTTGAAAAAGTGTGACACTTTTCATGGGCTCCTGTCAATGAACCTGAGTAGCAATATCACACAGAACCCCCATTTACAAAAATGGCACTGATTTATATTCTGGACAACCGTTTCTATCATATTTTGTTTAAACCGGAGAATCGCTTATCTAAACCATGTAAAGTGTACATACTAAAATGATGCACTGTCAATATATTGTAGTGGACGCTTAGGATGCCTCCATACAATACAGAAACATATGGCACATTGAAAGTGCAAATAGAATTTGTTAAATTTTTGTCCACATGACCGTACTAATCTGTTCCAGACTTTCTAATCACAAGTCCATTTGGATATTCTGTAACCGTAAGGAACATTCCGCAGCAATACTTTCCCGTGTTAACGGACCTTTTAGTCACTTCTTCGGTTTTCCTCCCAAAGCCAGCTCTTTACTCTGCGGAGGATGTTTTACATTTGCTCTGATCCTGTTCCTTACAAACCTCAGCTGATGATACGTTTTCCTCGAATGACCTCACTGCTCAGATATATATCATTGGAAGAGTGTTTAATCTGGAGCAGATTTTGGACACTCCTTGGGATTCTGGCTATTGTTACCGCTGCTTTGGTATTTCTTTCTTTTCCTTTTTTTTCCTGACGATCAACAACTGTCACAAACCAGTTCACCACGTGTTATTCTTTACCTTTTAAAAATCGGCAGAGTTTGTTTTTCCTTTCCAATTTCCACCCAAAAAAACAAACGTAAAGTTTTAATAATTTGGAAAGTTCTCCGTGGGGCATGAAATGGTACACAAGGTGTAAGAAAGGCCAGGATGGGAAACTTCTGAGTCTTGTGATTGCGTATGGTCACTGCTGAGTGACGGTAGGGATTCCTACGCGTAGGAGCTCTGTGTTCCACTTGTGCTCAGAGTCACATGTGAAACGTTGCAACCCATAGCGGAATTTCTCACTGTGTTTGAAAAGGGAAAAAAAGAGAAGAATATTGTGGTTGTGTGATTTAGAGCCAGTGTAATCAGCATTGATGCTGGTTGCATGCTAATTAGGCAAGCGAGTTTGGCATCCACTTGGAGTGAATGGATGGAATGCGTCTTGTGAACATGTGGACACCAGGGATTTCATGTAATGAGTAGAAAAAGAAGGAAATGTGGTTTTCTACTTAACTACTGGTTGTCTGTGCCAAGGCAAGACCTTTCCCCGTTTTTAATAATGACTTTATTTGTTTTAGCCTCTTTGAGTGCATTGTACGGTTCTGAAAATACGTATGATCATTAGATGAGGGTAATCCAAAGCCAGAAAATGTTGAATATTTATAGAGCATGAAATGAATTAGAAAACATGGATTCTAAAAGGACATAGTAGACCCTGGCTCACTATTGATAGAACGCCTCGGATAACGGTGCAGCCTGGATATACAAATAATGACGTCCATCTCCACGAAACAGAATGTTTTTTTATTTGGATAAAATCCGTACACAGGACGTCAGAAGTGCAAGATGACAGGTGGATAGGTGTTACAATGATTGTAAGCATTTTGGGTGCACACTTGCCGTTAGTCGTGACTATACATGGATTTACCGTATATACTCGTGTATAAGCCGACCCCCCTACTTTTGCCCCCAAAATCTGGGAAAACCTATTGACTCGTGTATAAGCCGAGGGTGGACCCCAGCACAGGTATACAGCCCCCAGCAGTGTGGTATACAGGCCCCCGCAGTGGTATATAGGCCTCCCCAGTGGTAGTATACAGCCCCCAGAAGTGTGGTATACAGCAGCCTCCCCAGTGGTACATACAGGCCCCAGCAGTGTTACAGCAGCCTCCCCAGTGGTATATACAGCAGCAACCCCAGTGGTAGTATACAGCAGCCCCAGAGATATATACAGCAGCCCCAGTGGTAGTATACAGCAGCCCCAGAGGTATATACAGCAGCCTCCCCAGTGGTATATACAGCAGCCTCCCCAGTGGTATATACAGCAGCAGCCCCAGTGGTAGTATACAGCAGCCCCAGAGATATATACAGCAGACCCAGTGGTAGTATACAGCAGCCCCAGAGGTATATACAGCAGCCCCAGTGGTAGTATACAGAAGCCCCAGAGGTAGTATACAGAAGCCCCAGTAGTAGTATACAGCAGCCTCAGTGGTATATACAGCAGCAGCCCCAGTAGTAGTATACAGAAGCCCCAGTAGTAGTATACAGCAGCCCCAGAGATATATACAGCAGCCCCAGAGGTATATACAGCAGCCCCAGTGGTAGTATACAGAAGCCCCAGAGGTAGTATACAGAAGCCCCAGTAGTAGTATACAGCAGCCTCAGTGGTATATACAGCAGCAGCCCCAGTAGTAGTATACAGAAGCCCCAGTAGTAGTATACAGCAGCCCCAGTAGTAGTATACAGCAGCAGTCCCAGTGGTAGTATACAGCAGCAGCCCCAGGGGGTATATACAGCAGCAGCCCCAGGGGGTATATACAGCAGCAGCCCCAGTGGTAGTATACAGCAGCAGCCCCAGGGGGTATATACAGCAGCAGCCCCAGGGGGTATATACAGCAGCAGCCCCAGGGGTATACAGACCCCCCCCCCCCCCCATTAGTATACAGGGGCCCCAGCTGTATATAGCAGCCCCAGCTGTATACAGACCCCCCGTGGTATCCAGGGCCCCCCTTGCTGCACCTGTAAAGGAAGATGTCAGTATACCTATCGCTGCTGCCGCCACCGCCGCTCCGCTTCTCGGTCACCGTGCTGCTCCGGGTCTTCATGTTTCCTGTTCCTTCTCCGACGCTCGAACAATGACGTCATTTCCTGAGCTTTATGTGCTGAAAAACTCGGCTTATACACGAGTATATATGGTAATCTAAATAAAGACAAGTCGGTAGAACCATTGAATTGTAACTACGCCAAGTGGCCGTCGTTCAGCCTGCACCCCTTAGCTCCCTCTCCCCACTTTGTCCACTGTCTTGGCATGCCCTACTATTTTTATATAGTACTTGCCGATAAATAAAGAAGTTCTTTATGTGGATGAGTGCCGTTGGAAACTGTGTGTTCTCAATTGCTTGGTTTACCCGCGGCTTGGGTCCTCGGCTGTGCACCTTCCCCATCTTTATGATTCAGCAAGTACAAGATCTAAAGACACTGTATGTCTATTTGAATAGTTTCTTGCTACAGTGGTGCGATTCTATGGCTACTCTGGACTTTGTATGATCTGCAGGCAAATGTTGTACTGCTTTTGGAAGAAAGATTGTCATGTTTCTCTATGGCTGGACGCAGATGTCCAACATTTTCGGGCCACGATATCCGAACTGACTGGCAGGTCTCTCCTGACCCGAACTCCATGGCTTCACGTGTGCCTGTGAGGCCATCAGCAGATCTGTGACCGATCCAGACACCGCGGTCTGAACTCAAACCTTGATTGTCGGACTTCTAGACAGTCCCCATATATGTAATGATCAGTCCTTTACTTCAGCATAAAGTTCATTACCAAAAATGTCATGTTTTACAGGGATGATATTGTTTGGTATTGATCTGTCAAGTCTCTTATGGGCCCATTCTATAACTTTTATGTGCCAACAATTTTCTTTTATTGGAGTCCTTCTGTAAATATACCCTGAAGTCTATGTATAGGCTTGGCATCCGAGTGCCTATTCAAGTTTTCTCACGGACCAATAGACTTTCATTGCCGAGTTTGATCCAGCATTTGGACCAATATCAGACATGTCTGCAAAAAAATCATGGACATATGAACAACCCTATAGACTATGACCAGTACTAGTGCTGTGCATGAAATACATAAATCGCTCTTGTATGCGAAAAACTGATGTGCGAATGAGCCTTTTTCTCAGTTAACAGCCAAAGGGTATTTGTGAGTAATTGGGTAAACCAAGGATTTCAAGAAGCAAATTTACATAGGAAATTTTACTTTGGATTGAATCTTCATACTCTTAAAATGGAGCCCCAGCATTGTTCTCTTCTCTTGTGATCGATGATTCCATTGTTGATTATTATGAAATAGCCTTTAGCTCGATCTGGTACCATGGCGTCTTGACGGATGAACGCTTTGTAGGAAGGTTGATCTTGTGTGAGTCCAGATAGGTCCACCAGGGTCTTCTCTGCCTTTGATCTGATTGTATAAAGCCATCGGGTTGCTGGTCTTCCATCTCCCCTTGTTCCTTCTATTCTTCCTACCATATTGTCCTCCTCCAGTGATTGCTCTGTTTGTATCATGTGTCCAAAGTAGACAAGTCGTAGCTTGGTGATCTTTGCATCTAGTGTTATGTCTGGTTTGATTTAATCCAAAATGGATTTGTTGGTTCTTTTTGCTATACATGGTGTTGGTAACATCCTTCTCCAGCACCTCATTTTAAAGGCGTTGATTCTTCTTCTGTCTGGTTTATTTATCGCCCTGTTTCACTTTCATAAGTTACTACAGAAAAGACCAGACCATGTGCGAGCCGTGTCTTCGTTACCTTTTGTTTTTAGTGTAGGGCAAGTTAAAGGGGGTTGCCTCTGTTTCCTCTACTCAGGAGCACACCACTCTACTGCAGTGGGTGAATTGCTCCTGAAGAGTGATGGTCTTGGTCCGGCACAATGGCCAATGCCTGCTCTATGGCAGTATTACCACTGCAGCATCAGAAAAGCTCAGGCACGAAGAGCAACGCCTGTATGCTACATTTCCATGCCCATTGCTGAGGAGGCCGGTAAGCTTGGCCATCAGCAGTACACTACAGCATTAAAAAAAATCCCTCCGGGCTTGAATATAGAAAGGATTTTTAATGAGCAGTTAATTTGCTAATTTCCTTATTTTTATAAGCACTTTGCATTTTTTTTTTTTATCCATTTAATAAGATGAGGCAACCTCCCTTAAGAGCAGTGACTCTGTATGAAGGACGTTATTAATACAAGGTGATACCTTGACAAATACCTGGAGAGTTTGCACACGGGGTGAGACCGACCAGATGAAAGGAATCGGCCCCCTGTGGACAGTGCTGATGACCTCACTGACTATATAACAGCTCTGGATGGAATGTAGACCTCTTATAAAGAGACCTCTGTTCCTGTCTGGGGCTGGTAGGAGATGTGTGCAGCAGGTTTCTGTTGATATGGCGGGTTTGCTCACTCTTCACGTTGTCATCAACTCCGCGCACAGACTATAATCTGTGTCCTTCATGTTAGTTGCTGAGAGATTAGCTGGCAGGATGCACATACAGTAGGGTCTGTAGTTCACATTGAGCTGAAAGCTAAAAATTGAGTAGAAACTCTATTGATTTACATAAATAAAATGTTATAACATGCACTAAAAAAGGATGCAATTTTGCGCTTCTTGTCTTGGACTCCTGACCTACTATCCCGGCTGGAAATAGTGGTGCCGGTGAACAATTTAATACTTAATGACGATGGAGCAAAAAACAACAAAAGTAGACTATAGGTATGTACACTTGATCAACAACCAAATCATGAAGTCACTTAAGCCCTCCAATCCCATTTTACTGAGAAACTCCCTTTACATTACTACACCACCCGTTATGGTCTATTTTTGTGACTGTCCCATAGCAATCACTAGTATTTTCTGTAGTGGCAAAAAAACATAGTAACCAGTCACATATGCGTATTAGTCGTGTTTTGATGGCAAACATCCAGGAGGAGGTTTCATTTGGCAAATTTAAGGTGAAGCCATCACTTTTTTCTTTTTTATTTGAGCATTTACACCCCAAACCTATTCCCCGCCTTTCTGAATGGAGAAATCTCATGAAATATGTAGATTCTGGGAGGTTTCAAGCATTTTTGATGCAGTCCAAAAGACTTGTTGACTCCCCCAAGATTCTAGGAGGCCTCCTCTTATTCGAAGAGTCACCTGTGTGTTTGGGGACAGTACCCGGTCTTTCTAAACTAATTTCTCACTGAGCTCATTGATTGGCTGCAGCGATATCAAAGTGACATTAACACTGCTACCAAATGAAAAGGATTGGTGAAGCTGTGGAGATACTGCGAACCTGGAGGCGTAAATAGAAGTGTAGATTTGTTCTTTTACAACTAACTGTACGGCCTGGACACATTTGAGATTGGATGGTGATGAACTGGAAGTTGTAAAAGACTTTAATGTACTCCGATCAATGATCACTCAAGATGCTGCGACGACACCAGAAGTCAATAGGAGAATAGCTGTGAGCAGATCATCAATGAAGCCACTGGACAAGGTCTTCAAATCCAGGAACATCTCAGTGGTGATGAAGACACGGTTCATACATGGTCTGGCCTGTTCTGTAGTAACATATGGAAGTGAAACAAGACAGAAGACGAGTCAACACCTTCAAAATGTGGTCCTGGGGAAGGATGGTATCAAGACCGTGGATGGCAAGAAGGACAAACAAATCAATTATGGAACAAATCGAACCAGGCCTCACTCGAAAGACCAAGCTACAACTTGCCAACTTTGGACACATCAAATGAAGAGAGCAATCGCTGGAGTGACTGCTATTATGGTCGGAAGAATAAAAGGAACAAGGCGAAGAGGAAGACCCAATGGCCTTAATTATTTGCTCAAGATAATGGTGAAGACCCTGGTGGGCCTATCTAGGCTGTACAAGATCAATCACCCTACAGTGTTCATCAATGAAGTCGGCATGGCTCGCGATTTGAGCTGAACATCATTGAATTAACAAATTAAGTATATATCAGCAAAGGTTTTTTTCTGAAAGAGGATTCAGTACCTTTTAATGACTCTACAGCCCCCGTCACACAGGGTGACATCGCCGCCCATTACAGAGGCGACGTGGGGGCATGGCCTATCGGCGGCGACATCGCCCTTACGTCGCCTCGTGCTCATGTGCAGTGCTCTGAAACCAGGCGACCATCATGGGGCGATGTGCACACATCGCCCCATGTAACCGGGCGCCGACGACCTGTCAGGCGATGGGAACCATAGGCTCCCATTGTCTTGCATCGCCGCTGGGGTTTCCAGACACCCCGGCGGCGATGCCGCCTGACAGCTCACCGGCGCGGGGCTGGAGGCGTCGCCCCATGTAAACTGGGGACGGCGATGCTGGCGGGGCGCCAAAAACGTGCGCGCACCCGCCAGTCGCCACCGACATCCCCAGCCCCGTCACCTGGTGTGACTGGGACTTACCATTTGTTCTGTGTACTTTAATGGTCAAGAATACATATAATATTAGTGTATATGTGCAGATCGCAACCATTAATGTTCCATATGTCATGCTTCCAAAAAAGCTTTACAAAGCTAAGCTATGATCTGATTGGTTTATATGGGCAATTGTTTATTTGTAATTTTTATATGTCCCTTTAGTTACAGCCAGTTACCTTATTCCGTATGCCGCTGTCTATGTAAATATTTGACTGATTGCTGTGGTTACCTGAATCAGAATCGTATCTCAAATAAATAAATCCATTCATAGTCCACGTAATTCTTAATGTGAAAGGACGAAGGTCACAGGAGACGAGGCAGCCAGGCCCTTCCTTTCACATGTGTCATCATTTGCTGTTGCTATAGATATAAATATGATTTGTCATTATTAACAATGTTTTGTCAATATAGTTTGTATTACTGTGCACTAATTAGAATAATGGCTTTTTATTATGGGAAATATAGCAGTTTAATTTCCCTATAAGTCATCTGACATCCCCCTCATCTTCTCAACATCATCTGTGTTACTTATAAAAAGCTGTAGTATGGTTTTGGTTGCATGAAGCCTTGTAGTGTTCTCAAGTATAGATGTGATTCTGTATGAATGTAGTCTGGTACATATTCTATACAAGGCAATGAAGAGTAAGGCTTGTTACACACCACGGTTGTGGTGCATCAGGTTCTGTTTGGTGTTTTGCAGGAAACACCGGACAGAACCTGACAGCCCCAGATAGAACAGAGCCGGAGGGCAAGCTTGCCCTCCGGTCCTGTTTTCTGCCTGAATCGGCACATCGCAGGATTCAGGAGCTGTCCCCTGCTGAAATGTCAGCAGTGCGGCTTGCGGGGAGCTAGCCACAGTCCTGAAATCTCAGCAGGGCACAGCTCCAGGTGCTGAAGTTGAGCGCGGCCGGCGCTTAGTTTCAGCACCTGCTGTCCGGGAACCTGTCCAGGTCCGGCGCGATCCGGCGACCCATAGACTCCCAAGTTGGGGGGCGCCAGATTGCTCCGGATCTGGAAGAACTCGGCAGGATCCGGTTTGGTAAATCTTTTTGCCCCAGACAAAGAAATGATGCAAACTCCGTTTTTGTGTCCGGAGCAAAAAACTGAATGCAGCCTGATGCTGCCGGATAGGGACAAAACCGGATGGCAAATCACTGCCATCCGGCTCTATCCGGTACCATAGGCATGCATTGTGTCAAAATCTGGTCCGGGGCTGCAGGTTCACACTGGACAGCCCCGGACCTGATCACACCATGGTGTGAAACTGGCCAAAGAAAGTTTGTTCTCAAGTACAGTGCTCTGCAAATTAATTGGGACAAAGCAAGTTTTCCTTGCATTAATTTAACTATTTCAGCTAAGTGTTTTATCAGTTCTTGGTGTCGTTTTCCTTTTTCTTCCACGTTTCCCTTTTCATTTTGGAGAAAACGATCCAGTTTCATTGTGTGTGCGAATTATTCTTGAAATAGTAGATTTTCCAATACCAACAGTGGAAGCGATTTCTCTTAGTCAGACTTGTATGTGCATTAAAGGCCCCGTTACACGGCACAACATCGTTAACGATATCGCTTAAACGTCACGGGTTTGGAGTCGTTCAAGTGACATAGTTAGGACGTCGTTCCGTGTGAAACCAAGATACGACTACGATAAATCGTTGGATCGCAGATCGCAGGTTTGAGAACATGTTCTCAAATCAAAACGATCCTCGATCAGCCAACCTGGTATATCGTTGTGTGTGACACCGCAATAATAATGTTGGTCACGACTTCGCCCATTCACAGCAATGAGCAGGTATCATTCGCTGGGTTGTGCGAACAATGCCTGCTCACTACATCATTGGTGCGTCGTCCTCGATATCTACATGTGTGACAGCTCACCAACGATGTCGGAAACGACCGCACGTTGCCGACATCGTTTTAATGTCGTGCCGTGTAACGGTACCTTAAGAGTAATGATTCTAGACCTCTTCCGTGGAGTAACATCCATTTTTACAGGCACGAATCACACAGAGAAAAAGTACAGTAAACCACTCCTCACAGAAACAAGCTCTCACCTGAAGCAGAGGGGGCAGCTAGCTGTTATTTTCTGACTAAAACCAGTCAAACCACATTTTGTTACTCAAGGTTGTACACTCACACCTGTTCAAAGCAGTTAAAACTGGTTTGAATCACTGACCGGTAACCCCAACTTACAATTTTACTTAAAAAAAAAAAAATGCTTTGTCCCAATTAATTTGCACAGCACTGTATCTACCATACAGATGCCCCTCAGTCTGTGATCACACATTGCATTTTTGCAGTAGCGGCACAAACTGAGATTACAAGGTGCTGATTGACCCTCGTGCTATTGGAAAAGTATAGTGGTTACTTATGACGGGGGGAAAGAGAGAGCTGAAATTGATCATTTTACATCTGTTTTGCAGCTTGTTTGTCTTCATTGAAACATCAAGGCTGTGCCCTGGATTCACAGACATGTATCTAAGCCGCCCGTGTGCTCGGATTATTAGCATCCTGTAGTTTTATAGGTTGAACACTGGTTGTTATTACAGTAAGGAAACAAATCTGCAGCCAACATAAAACAAAACCTTGTAACTGGGAATAGGATTTGTCTGTGCTCTGGTACAAGATAACTGTGGTGCCACAAAATCTGATGGACCTTTTGTAAATTTATGATAAATCCAGGTGATAGGCTAATTTATTGTCTGGCATTTCCCAATGCCCCCCTAATTAAATAGCTTGGTCATAGGCAGGTTTCACACTGGCGTTTGCAAACGCAGCGCACCGAACGCTTGCGCACATGCGTTCCTATGTTTACCATGGGAATGCATGTGCCTGCATTTGGCTTCGTTTGCGCTCGGATGCGCACAATTTTTGCAGCCTCTGAGCGCACTCTGAACGCAGCATGTTGCATTTTTTGTGCGGTCGCTTGATTTATCTGCATGCGCACAAACCACGCATTGAAAGTCAATGGATCCGCAGTGTCCTCCGCATGACAGCGCAGGAGAACGCTGCAGATCACATTGAAATCTCTCCTGGTGGCCACCGGTGATCAGCGGCGGCCACCGGGAGATCAGCTAAAGCCGCCACTGATCTCCCGCCGTTGTCTGCGCGGGAGATTTGAAGAAACAGCTGATCTGACAGCTGTTTAAACCTCCCGGCCACCCCCGAGACAGCTGATTTGGCTGGCGGGCTGCATACTAATGTGAACGCATGCGGAGATTCTCCGCTGCGTTCACATCAGTATGGGCTGCGTTTGCGTCTGCATGCCATACACAAGCAGACACAAACTCCAGTATGAAACCACCCTAAGACATTGCATTTATTTGCAGAAGAAAAAAAGCGTTTGTCTACTTTATAGCCTTCCATGCTCTATTGTTAGAATGACCTTGGAATACAGATGTCTTCTTCTTCTTTAACGTTCCCTAACCTTGACCCCTACCAAGATGTCTCCTGCTAGACATTAAATAAGCATGCCAAAATGGTCTATATCTGAAGGATGGCTGATTAATGTCCTCTGTTGGCCATCCATTACCGTATGTTAAACATGTATACAGTTAAAGCCTGTGGTTTTGTGGCTCTTGCAGATAACTTTTGAGGGGTATCATCCGTCACCCATAGACTGGCATGGTACATGCATGTATATATTTGATGTATTTTGTTTTTTTTTGATGGCTATGATATACTTATGAGGGATGCCATTCATCACCCATATGAAGGTATATTTAAAAGAAATGATAAATGTGTAGAATATTTAATTGGTGTAATGCTAAAGTTGTACAATGTTAATGCATTAGGCTGATTTCACATGGTGTTTTTTGCCATCCGTGTGTATCCAGCTCAAATTGGATGCATGCATCAGTTTTTGGCCCCGTTGACTTTCAATGGGGCGGCAGGCACTTGTGGGTGCATCCAGTTCTTTACTTTTGTCCGTGATCCGACACCAAAAATGCAGCTTTGTGCATTTTGGTCTTCGTGACAAAACCGTGCACACATGGATCTGGGGCAATGCAGGACGGATTTAAATAGGACACTATGTAAGCCGTATACGGGGGACTCTAGATCCCACTGGATCTAGGATCCGGATCTGGGTTTTTGGAGTGCACATGCCCAGAAAGCAGTTCTAAATGACAAGCCTGCTAGGGTGCATGTAATTTAGAACTAGATCCAGGATAAAAGGTATGCAAGCGGGAGCAACTGTCTGCTCCCTCCCCGGTATTATCTCTGATCCATGATACCGGTGTGAGGGAATCTGGGGGGGTGCAGGCTTGAGTCTGTCCCTTCCTAACAGCCCTAAGCAGGTCTTGCCTCACCTATTCCCCCACCGTCATGTGCATAGACCCTGGCAGTCACCTAATGTAACACTGGCTAGTGCACTGTCTAACAAGGACGCTAGCCTTGCCACTCCATGTAATAACACACATCGTAGGTGAAAACACTGAGGAAAGGCAAAAACGATATGCTACTTGGAATCTGTTGCTGGCTCCACAAGGAAACAGAGAGGATGGCACTAGGTAAGGCTGTGTGCTCACAATCCGGAGGCACTGCATGTTGTGCACAGCGCCTCTGGACCTGTGGGAACTTGCGGGTGAACACAGGGAGACCACAGCCGCCCTATACTCACATCTGCTCTGGGTGCAGGGTGGCTTCTCCCTGTGTTCCCCTGCTGGAGATTACTTCGAACTCCACAGCATGACATTAACATGCTGTGGAGATGCAGAAATCTGGAAACCCACACTGCAGCTGAAAACACGCTGTGGTGGGTAGAAGCATAGTGAGCATGGGATTTCTAGAAATCCCGTCCACTATGCTGGTGCTGTACAACACAGCGGTTTTTGTGCAGCGGCACCGTGCTGCATCCAAAACGCTGCAGTTCTTGACCACACACCCTAATGGAGACGTTACACGCGTCAATATCGCTGATGTGACCAAGATTTTTCATTGCACAAAAGACGCTCAATCCACATCGTAGCGTGTGACTGCGCACGATCTGACCAGCGATCAGTAGCCTGCTCACAGGTTGCAGTTTTTTGAACCAGACCAAAAACCTAGCGACGATCGTCCAGTGTTTTTTGCACATCGTCGCGTGTGACCTCTGTGTAACGACCGGTTTCATGATTGTGTGCGATTCAGCTAATCTTTTAATAGGCGTGGCGAGGGGTTTGCCTGTGCGCGCATCGTAAAACTGATTGGAGGTTTCATCTGCGTTCCTATTGGTGCAGTGCTCAATATTGTGAATTTAATACGGCGTCTGCCATATAGTGTGTGGCTTCACATTACAGCCTTCTTTACAACATACACACAGGCCGACATAATAATGAGCACAGATGCGCACAAATAAAGGCGCTACAGTGTAACACTTTTCTATCGCACAAGGGACATGGTGCAACGAATCAGTTCAGCGCAATGAAGTGACCGTGCGGAATATATACATTATTGTAGGAGCTCAGGGAGAACCAATAGTAACGTATTAACGAACACCAATCAGCATGAGGAGGTGTCACCCACACAACTGTGTAACACCTATTTTCCATGGTTCTGATTGTTTACGCCCATATTGACTCCACAGATCGTTGCGAAAGCTGCAGTGTGACGCTAGACAGGCGACTGAAATAATCGTCGCTGGATCACACTTGCGATCGTCCCATCGCCTGATCGGACAGTCGCTTGGTAAAAAATCTTCCCGTTGCAATAATTGGGCTGTGATCAAGTGATATGCTAAAATTACAAAGCTCGTACGCTTGCACGCGATATTGACGCGTGTGACATCCCCATTAGTCTTTAGCAGCAATTCCACAAAACTACCACACAACATAATGGTCAGACAGAGAATGGACTCGATCAATGACATCAGGTGATGGGACTATTTAGAGGGTGGCGGCAGTGGTCGTTAAACATAATCACGTGATCATGAGATTACCATCAAGGGCAAAACTGACATTAACCCTTGTCAGTATAGAAAGAAATCTGTTCAAACACCACAGACTCCTGAGCAGTCAACTCGTGACACCATGCAATGATGCTAAACACTGATTTGTTAATGGAGGCACACTTTTTTTCCCCCACACTAATGAAGCCCCTGTCATTTTCCATAAGATCACATATCTGTATGAAGAAATAAAGGACGTTCCTCCGCCCCGGCAGTTTTGCCGCCGTAGGTCAGCGCTTTCTGATAATGCACATTCATGCCTAGAGCACCTGTAGTGCTTTGTCTTCATGTACTATCTGATTCATTAGCCCCTATTGTTCCCACATAGGCTTGTGATCAGCATCACCTTCCACGTAATGACCGGTTACTGTCACTCACGTGTGTCCCTCTGCTTTTGTGCACACTATATGCTCAGATGCTTTCTTTTTGGTGACATATCATGCTTTTATTACTTGGGTCAATACAGGAGAGGAAATGGTTGTTTAATCCCTTGTCACAACAGGCGAGAGATGTGAGGTAATGTGAAGCCGGCTCACGCTCCGGCACAAGACGTCTTGTCTTCCTCTTAGTTTGTAGGATGGGAAATGGTAAAAATAAAACCGAGGATATTTGTTTCTGTGAACATTGGCCGCTTGATCGCAGCCATTCTTACTTGTCATTGTCCGCTGTTGCTGTCCAAATAAACCATTAGCTGTAACTAGGCCCAAACCTAATGACCAAAATCTGTTTATTTAAAGGAAAAAATCTGACATTTTTATTAGTGTGGTTTAAACATAGGGGTATAATTTATATATCTGACTCATAGCCAAAACTTAAGGCACCTCCAGAGAGGACAATATTAGCCGCACTAAGAAAGAGAAAAATGATCCTAAACTACGGCCTGGAAAACCAAATGAGTCACTTTCTAGATTACAGGAACAGTTTGAAAAATGTTCTCCAATACATATACCGGTACATATTGGCAAGAGTATATTGTATACTGATTTTTTTTGTTCAGTAATAGTAGCATGACCGTAATAATCCCATGTATTATTTGCTCCTGATAAACATGATGTTAACTGTATTTTTGATTTATAGATTATACTTATAAAATTGAGGTACTAGGCACAAACTTAGCAATTGAGGTGCGCCCACCAGCCACGACAAGACAAGAGTAGGATCCTACCAACAAAGGCAAGACTTGTTATGGCTGGTAGGTACACCTCCTTTGGCCGATTTTGGGCCTACTACCTCCAATTTTTTTACATGCAGTGTGTATCTATCGGTAATGTTGTTTAACATTTCAATTACTCAATGTTAGCTTACACCTTCGTGCTTACAGACCATTGAGGCTGAAAAGTCTCCAGTATCTAGGAGTTAATTGCTTAGCGCAGGGGTTCCCAAACTCCAGTCCTCACTGCCTCGAACTGGTCATGTTTTCAGGATTTCCTTAGTATTACACAAGTGATGCCTTGATGATAATTCTATCACCTGTTTAATGTTCAGGAAATCCTGAAAGAATGACCTGTTTGGGGCAGAGAGAACTGGAGTTTGGGAAGCTCTGGCTTGGCGCCTAGTTTCCAAACCATCTCTACATGTACCCAAGTCTATTAATACCATGTCTTTGAGGTACTTGCTTTGTCCTCATGTATTTTTCGCTTTATAAGACGCACCAAATTATAAGACGCACCCCCAAATTTGGTGAAGAAAAGGAAAAAATAATTTTTAATGCGAAATGGGGTCCGTATTATAATGCCAATTCCCATCTTACAATCAGTATATATGTCCCTCATCCTGGTACATGACCCCCCCCCCCTTCATCCTGGTACGCATGTCCAACATCCTGGTATATAGCACCCCCCATCCTGGATTTAGCCCCCTTATCTTGGATATGACACATGATTGTGATGGCACATGTCCCCCTGTGCTGACACCCACGGCCCCCCATGCTGCTGCGCACAAAATAACAACCATTTTCAACTTGCCTCTCCAGCGCTTGCCTCCATCCCTCCCTGCCTGCTGCAACCTCCAGGGTCCCGGAGAAGCCAGTCATGTGATCAGCACTGCAGAGTGATGTCATCAGTGCACGCCCCATCACATGACCGATTTCTCCAGGACCTCGGAGGTTGCGGCAGGCAGGGAGAGATGAAGGCAATCGCTGGAGAGGTAAATTGAAAATTGTTGTTATTTTGTGCCCAGGAGCACGGAGGAGGGGGGCATATCCAGGATGGGGGGACTGCAGAACATATAATATGCCCAGCTCCCCTGTCCATACCTTGGCACTAGCTTCAGCACTGAGTTGATGGACTGCGGGTGCAGTGCATATTGTATAAGGCTAATGAGCGGGAGCACGTGACCTCCCGTTGCCTCCCGCATCCAGCCTCCTCCAGCCCCGCACACGGCTCCAGAGTTGCCCCACTCTCCCCTGCTTTATAGAACCGTACATTCACATTATAAGACGCATCCCCCACTTTCTCCCAGAATTTGGGGGAACAAAAGTGCGTGTATAATGTGAAAAACACAGTATGTAGTCCTTTTATTTGCACTAATAATATTTGGAGTAAAAATATTGAGCATTGGCACTGCACTAAACTGTTCTACACTCAGATTAGCAATTAAGAGGTAAAGTATTTGGAGGTGATGCATCAATGAGTACAGACACCCAGGCAACTGTAACTAAAGCGGGTACGCTCACCATACAATTCTTGGACAAGCCATTTTGGAACCCGGTCTTGATCAGGTTGCCTTGGGCCTGGCAATTAGAAGCATACCATCAAATTGAAAAAGTTCAATTAGACTTTGGATATATTCCAAATATTTATTTCAAATGTCAACAGCATGGGATACGTTGATGTGTTTCGACTCAAGACTGAGTCTGTCATAACCCAGGCCACTGTGGTTATCCAGGACTTTGATGTTAATGAGCTATCCTAAAGGTGGGTCATTATTATCTCATTAGGGTGGGTCTAACATCCGGTACTCCTACCAATCCGCTATTACCAGCCCCTGCCAGAACAATAGCTCCAATACTGTGTAGTGGCTGTACTGTGGTACTGCAGCTCAACTCCCATTCACTTTCATGGCATAAATGATAATTAATTTTATTTTTTAATATTGTGGCTTATGCTTTATTTTTATGGCTAGCAATTTCCCTGGTCATGTCCATGAGGCCTTATAACACCTCCCCCACGGATGCCATTCTCTCCCATGTTTTGTATCATGTATTCTCAGTCAATCATTCTCTGTTTCATCCTGCCTTGACTGCTGTGGATTAATGCTTCTGGCTCCAGGGAATGATTATTTTATCATATGTTCTGAATAAACCTGAAAAACCATTAATAGTTGCACATACCTACATGGCTCACATTACATTTTTCTTTGTGATTGTCAAGATTACAGCAATAACAGCAATTACTCTGGACATTCCTGGGAGTAGGTGGGTGAGATGTGCAGACTCCACATTGGGGTCTTAAACACAACCTCTGTTATACTTTGCCTTTTCCGCCAGAAAAGTTCAATCATATACAGCAGAAACTGATCCGCTGCAGACAAACCTCATTATAAGGACAGAGGGTTTTCCCATTCAATTCTGAGTAGATCTGGTCAAGAGTCACCATTGCATTACAAGTCGCGAGCCGCAACCGGCTGAGTAATGAGGACGGGAAGGCTTCTCTATCTGGAAAATGCAACTTTAAATAATCCAATTCACCAAGAGGCATTGGGCAAGAATTCTTCCCCCCCCACCCAGTGCATTAGGGGAGTATTTTTGCAGGATCTTGGATTCTATGTTTTAGTCCTTTGATCTTCATCCAAATGTTTTCAACACTGCATCCACAAAAAAATGACCAGGCCCAATACGAGTCTATGTAGTGAAATAGTACAGACACAGATGCTGGACTTTAAGGTTGTCCACTGCTAGGACAATCCCTTCTCATTTCACATTTCCCCCAACTGAAAGCATGTACAATCACTCCCGGTGGTGTTCACGATCCAGCATTTCCAGGGCCAAGGTGAGGTTACTCAACCTCACCTGAGCCCTGGACAGTTGGAACGTCGCCCGCCACCGAAGGGGAGTATACGCTTTATTTTAATTGAGGGAAACATGGAATGAGAAGGGGTTGTCCTAGTAGTGGACAACCCTTATAACAATGCAACATATAGGAGAAGCTTTTGTAATATCTTCTTATCCATCCATGAAAAACATAATGGTAAAACTGGACACACGGCTGATCCAAAACACTAATGACACCAAGTAGTGTTTTTTCAGTGTGTAAACACAGACATGTGAATGAGATGTGGTAAATGGTGACCATCACATCTAGGTGGTAGGATAAAAGCTCGTCACCCTATTGGGTCCCAAGCTCCCGATATCCTGACGGGTTGTTTGATGGAGGCCAAAAGTTGGGTAGGGGTCCGAATTCTGTATCTTGGTTTTCTATGTATACACTCTGGTCTCCCACACAGTAATGACACCAAGTTTGTTCCCTAGAAAATACTGCGGTTGATGCTTCCATGATGAGTAGAGTGGTTGATGCCTTTCTGCTATCTGCAATGACATTATCACTTGTGCACCAGGGCATTGATGACTTCAATGTGGTCCTTGTGTCTTTAAGGATTCAAGTGTAAACTGTCCTGTAACTAATGGCTCCCTGCACCACCGTACTTAATATGCAGTAAAACTGAGTCTCTGACCGGGGACATGCCCTGTGCTTGCAATATCTGTGCAAATGAGATTTGGGATTTGGGCTCCATGTTGCAGCATGAGGCGGTATTTCTTCTCTAGAAACACTGAGAATATTCTGGAGTAGGTGAAAAAACCATGTTGCATGTTTTTATGTGACGGTATATAAAACTTTAATTACACATTTTTAAGGCCTCTTTACCAGTCACAAGACGTTGTGCACTTAACGAATGTATGTGCCGCGGTTGTACGTCCTGTTTGTGTTCATTAGTCACTACTTTCCAGGTTATGTCTGGACAAACTCGCTGAGTAGTAGAAATGTCAGGATTTCTAATAGTTGTGAGAATATCCAGGAGGGATAAGCTGGACATGGATGGTTTTGGTCCAGTAATGCACTCCAGTGTCTCAGGGACCCCCTTGCAGGAGGTGATCTCACTGGCCAGGAAATTCGGTAATATACAAGGTATGCCAGGGAGCTCGCAGGGCCTATTGTCCTGGATAATGGTTTTGTTTACGTCCCGGACTGAGGTACCGAGCTCCCGCAATGTGCAAGGACGCAGGAAATGGCTGTTGAAGAGCAGACAAGTTTTGTTGTAGTTCAGGAGGGATGTGAAGCTTTACAGGTGGATTATGCTGGAGAGGATGCATTTATGGGAACAGGATGTGGAGCTGCACGTGCGCCATAGTCAGAAACAGATCTGACTTTTTTTTTTTTTTTTTAAGTCTTCATCCATTCTTAATGCAAAATGTGGTGTAACTAGAGTCTGACAGCCCCTGGTTCAGAATTTGGCCCTGGCCCCCCATTGTTGGTCAGATGTATAACCCACATCCGGGGCCTTGTCCTGGTATTTGTCCTCTGTTCTGCCACTATTCTCTAACGCATACAAAAAAGAAAATCTGCGTGGTGTCCTTCTCTGTGGCCGTCAGCTGATGTCGGCGGGCCTGTTATGGCAATGATGCCTGCTATGTGACACCAATGTCAGCTGCCAGCCTCTGATTGGCGGGCAGCATGTATTTGGGTACAGGGACCTGATGGATCATTGCTCCACCATGCATTTCTGCTGAATGGACTTCCTCAAAAGGGAAGTAGGTGCAGGGGTTCAGCATGGCCCCAAGCCAGCACGGGCCTGTGACACCCTCTGTCACCAAGGTCATTAAACCTCTGACTGCAAATCCTTTTTGAGACTGCATTTGTAGACTTTGGACTATGTTCTGCACCTTAAGGCCTTGTATCCACACTGTATTTTGTGCACTCTGCATAAAAATCTGGTGAATATCATGAAGCCAGCAACGTCTGAGAATCCTGAAGGGCTCTGCCAACACTGCATATTTGTCCTTGCGTATTTGGTGCAGATTCTGGATGCAGAAAAATGTGCAATATCTCAATTACTGATCCGTATTTTGGTGCATTTTTGAGCCCTTCACAACATTAAAAAAAAAAGTGGCTGAAAAAAATGCTGCAAGAACGCGTCAATTCTGCCAGAAGATGCGTATTTGGTGTAGAAAATGTAAGCATTAAATACAGTGTGGGCACACAGCCTGAGATGTGGCTAATGTGTACCATTCCCCCCGCTGCTTAAGAAATAGCATGGATAGCCATTCCCTCTTTTGCTCTATTAGCAGAGTTGCGTGTTGATGAGTGAATGCTCTGCAGCAAGATCGATCTTGTGCTGCCAAGACAGGTCACCATGATCTTCTCCGCTTGTTACTTAATTGTATCAAGCCATTGGGGTTGCTGGTCTTCCTCTTCACCTTGTTTCTTGTATTCTTCCTACCATGATGTCCTTCTCCAGTGATTGCTCTCTTCATATGATGTGTAGACTAGTCGTAGCTTGGTGATCTTTGCTTTAAGTGATCTGTCTGGCTCAATTTGTTCCATATTGATCTTTGTTGTTCTTGCCTTCGGCAGTTTTGATAACATCCTTCTCCAGCATCACTACCTGCGTAATTGTTTGGCGCTTTAGTAGGATAACAATTTATTGAAAGTGGGTTTTCCCATGATTGTGAGTTATCCTCTTTCCCCGCCCGCTCTTTGATGTCCATATATCTATGGCAGTGAGATTTATTTGTCTTTTCAATCAAAACCAATATCTGCTCTTTTTCTGCTGAGAATGGAACATTCATTGCTCTCTATGAATCACTCTTTTTTTTTCATTTCTTACAAATCAGGACACTGAGCTCGGTAGAAACTACTCCCATGTACCCTCATCTGACAGCATTTATTTACACGTGTCAGTGACTCAGCCGGTGACAACCCGCATAGACCCGCACCAACATAGGAATAACCAGGCAGGATATGCTTAGAAATAGAAAGTTACTTTTTAGTTCTTTTAATTTGCAAAATTTCACTTCACATAAATGGCCGTGTATAACCCAAGTGACTGACAGCCAGTATTCATGGACTCTAGATCACTGTTACAGTATTTCATCCAATTGCTACTTGCAATCGGTTACTGAATCGTGTGTTTTGTTTTTATATTTGTAAGAAAAAGTTTCCTTTTATTTTAATTTATGTTCTTTTTATAGGGTTAAGGCTGGTTTCACACCACCTTTTTTTGGCATCAGTGTGAGTCCGGTTGAAACTGGGTGCACCCACATCCATTTTCGGCCCCATTGACATTGTGGGTCCGCAGGCACTTCCGGGTGCGTCAAGGTCATCCAGTTTCTCCCTGATCCATGTGTGCATGATTTTTTGCACTGAGACCAAAAACGCATGTTGTTGTAAATTTGGTCTCTGTGACAAAACTGTGCACACTGAGATCTGTGGCTATGCGTGTTGATTTATAATAGGGCTGCATGTAACCTGGATCCGGCAGACTCCAGATCCCGCTGGATCCAGACGCCGGATCCAGGTTTTTAAACTGCGTATGCTCCATTTACAACCGGATCCAGTAGAAATAGGTATGCCACCGGATGCAATGGGCTGCTCCCACATCGGTATTATCACTGATCCATGAATTGTATCAGTGATACCAGTGCAGGGATTTCCATTTGCATCATGTTAACCTTTTGCAGGAGAATCCCGGGGAATGCAGGTTTTGCATGCATTCTCCCGGATTCAAAGAAAAAATGGCAGTGTGAAACAAGCCTTATTAGAAATGATCCAGACAGTTACCTGAACTTTAAAAGGAACATTGTGTCATGCCAGACAAAGGGTCTGGCTGCTGTGCTTGACAGTGGCGCATGGACCAACGATGTCCGGCGCACAACACAAAACAACTGACAAGGAGACCTGCTCATAGGGAACGGTGGAGAGGTGATTTCCTGCATTCACCTGTGGCTGTACCCTGATCTCCCTACCGTCCCTATACGGGTTCCTTCAACACGTCACCGAGCAGGATACCTAGTTCCTCGCTAACCCTGATGTTAGCCCTCAATAGGGATTGGCCAGCGGGAGCACTAGTCTCAACCACTGCAATAATATAACGGAAGGGAGACAGACTGGGGACAACAAGGTCACTTCATTTGCCTGCTGCCACTCTCCTTGAGAGCACATTGCTTGGCAGTAGTCAGCTCTCCAGAGAACTTTTTTTCCCTCGGGAAGTTTGGCAAGGAATGGGTTCAATCACCAGCAAAGCATACTGGAACCATGTGACCATGTAAAGGGGATGGGAGTAATAACAGAGTAGCCACACCTGGACAAAACTAGCTTGTTTGCTAGCAAACAGAAACTGACATTGAGTCCTCAACTGCCAAAGGAAAGAAAACGTTTAATATGAAGTCCCAAAACCAGCCACAAGTCTCCCAGGTAAGAGAGACCATCGTGACACCTTTTATATTCCACTGATATGGCACAGTCCGGTCTGTTGAAGGTCTCTGGTCCTGCTTTGCGCCATCTCTTTCCCTGCAATCAGCATCCTCCCGCCCTGCTTCATGTGTATTAAAAGTCATAAGTCATCCATAAATCTCCACCAATCTATCTCTTGCGCAGGCGCACTTTGCTCTACATTATAATATTAATTTTTTTTTTTTTTCTGGAGTAAAATTCTGATAAAAGTGGTGAATTTACCTTACCCTTACTAGGTTTTCTCTTTTGTCCACCATTATGAATGTAGTTTTGGTTTTCCAGATGGTTCAGCATAATTTTATCATTTGCATCTGTACAAAATGTCGCAAAATTTTGCACTCTGGTAAAACACAAAATCAATTTTTTTCCCCACAGTTGCAAACTAACAATGCAGTCTAAAGAATCTTCTGAATAGAGAACTAAATCCTACTCTCAATAGTCACAAAACTAAGTTTTTGTTCTATTATCGCAGCACTGGGATCTGGTTTTAAGGAGAGCCTGACAGCTGATGCAAGCCGCCCGTTGATCGACATGGCTGCATGAGTCGGGCAGGCGGGTCCTCAGAGCTTGTCCCAACCCTTGGCCCTGGATTGACAGATCTCCCTATGCCTGTCAGTTACTGGCAGCGGGCTGGAAGAAGCCTCTGGGGACCCTCCTGTTTGAGTACACCATGTTCCAAATTATTATGCAAATTGGTTTTAAGTGTCATAAGGGTTTTTGTTTTTGTCAATGAAACCCATTGATGGTATTGTGTCTGAGAGTTCTTTGGATCACTGAAATCAATCTCCGATATCTGTGATAATTAGTTTGGCAGGTGAGCCAAATAAAAGGAAAACTGGATGTTCCACAATATTACGCAGGGCACAGATTTCAAGTAAAAAAGGATCTCTCTGCTGCCGAAAAGCAACAAATAGTGCAATGCCTTGGACAAGGGATGAAAACATTAGATATTGCAGGAAAACTTAAGGTACCATCACACGTGGCAACATGGCTTCCATATCGCCGTAATTTTGTGTATTTCGGCAATGTGGAAACCACGTCGCCTGTGCGTAGTGGCGTGAGACAGGGCGATTTTACGGTGATTAATCGCCGGTGGTGCGTCGCCTGATCACCCTGCTCTGCTGAGAAATCAGGCGATTTCCACCAGGCAATTTCTGTGCATCATGGCATGTGACTGGGCGATAGCGATGTAGAAAGCTAGCTCAGGCCATCTGGAAGCAATTCCAGAGGTGTGCCTGAGCGTTCTTTTTGACGCGCCCCGTCTGCCGTGATTGGTGGTCGCTCCTGCGTTCCCATTGGCTGGCCATGGCTAAGGCGCCATATTTGAATCGCGATATAGTAGAAAGGACAATGCGTCATGTAGTGGGCAGACTTCCTGACAAGGCTGACCAATGGCGACGCAGTTGTGTTGGCCAATCGGAGTGGTAGGGGTCCGGTGAGAAACACTCTGGCACACCTGTCTCCTCGGTGCGTGCACACTCTACGCCCACATCGCTGATGCGGTGGAGGTGTGTGACGCGCAGATTTGGCGGCTATGTGGGTATGTAAAATTGCTTCCGGTCTGCGGCAGGGTATTTCCAGAACGCAGGATCGTCGAACATCGCACGCGAGATCTCTGTGTGACAGGGCGACGGCGATATGTAAAAAAAAGTGCCCGAAACGTGCACGCTCACGTCAAATTGCCAGCCATATGGCGGCAATATTGCTATGTGTGATGGTACCTTTAAGCGTGATCATCGTACTATGAAGAGATTTGTGGCTGATTCTGAGCATAGACGTGTATGTGCAGATAAAGGCAGAATGAGGAAGGTTTCTTCCAGGCAAGTTAATTGGATTAAGAGAGCAGCTGCTGAAAAGGGCTTACAATCCAGCAAACAGATATTTGAAGCTGCTGGTGCCTCTGGAGTCCCTCAAACCTCAAGGTGCAGGGTCCTTCAAAGGCTTGCTGTGGTGCATAAACTTACTATTCGACCACCCCTAAACAGTGCTCACAAGCAGAAACGGTTGCAGTGGGCCCAGACACACATGAAGACTAATTTTCAAACAGTCTTGTTTACTGATGAGTGCCGAGCAACCCTGGATGGACTAGTGGATGGTTGGTGGATGGCCACTATGTCCCAACAAGGCTGTGACGTCTGCAAGGAGTTGGAGGAGTCATGTTTTGGGCCTGAATCATTGGGAAGCAGCTGGTGGGCCCCTTTAAGATTCCTGAAGGTGTGAAAATACCAAAGAATATAGAGTTTCTGACTGAGAACTTTCTTCCATGGTACAAAAGCAAGAACGTGCCTTCAGCAGCAAAATCTTCTTCATGTATGACAATGCACCATCTCATGCTGCAAAGAATACCTCTGTGTCATTAGCTGCTATGGGCATAAAAGGAGATAAACTCATGGTGTGGCCACCATCTTCCCCTGACCTCAACACTATAGAGAACCTTTTGAAATATAATCAAGCAAGCGATCTTTGAGGGTGGGAGGCAGTTCACATCAAAACAGCAGCTCTGGGAGACTATTCTGACATCATGCAAAGAAATACAAGCAGAAACTCTCCAGAAACTCACAAGTTCAATGGATGCAAGAATTGTGAAGGTGATATCAAAGAAGGGTTCCTATGTTAACATGTAACTTGGTCTGTTAGGATGTTTTGGAGTTAAATAGCTTTTAATTTCAGTGAATGTGACCTGTTAATGCTGCAAATTCAACAAATGAGCATTTTCTGTTCTTTCAAACATATCAAATGTTTAGAAACTCTCCTGTGCCTAATAATTTGGAACAGTGCATTTAGAGTTTTTTTTTTTTTAATTTTGAAGATTATACTGTTATTATTGGGAAGTTTCTTCAATAAAATTCGATGTATACTCTAACAAGTGATGACTTTTATTACACTGACGGTCATTTGCACCGACCATTTAGGAAAATCGGAGAAAAAGAACATTTGCATAATAATTTGGAACATGGTGTAGTCTACACCGCGACTCTGTTCCCGGCAGCGATTTGAAAGTGTGTTTCTCTTCGGAATGTTGCGGCATTTTGGAGTCAATCATACCTGTCTTGAGTTCAGTCAATCCCATTTGCATTGGAGACAAGGACTAATGTGCATGACAATCTCCATGCAGCTCTTCAAAAATGTGGCATCATATAAGCAACAACGAAAACATAATAAAATATACATTTTTGAGTAACGTGTAATAAAGGAGTTAATGTTTTAGATGGCCGTGATGAATCATGTACTGGCGACTTGTCAATCAGTGGTCACATGCAGTGCCGGTGTCGGGTTCGGATGGATGACTGTATAGATTAGAAGGCTATAACAATACCCCTGGGAAGGGCGTACATCATTCCACTTGTATTTGTCATTTGATAGTCTAACTGCGGGTAATAGAGTATTGTCCTCTTAGGTCCAGCGGACATGAGTTTTATTGGTTTTACATTCTATTGTGGATGTTTTGTGCTGTTACACAGGTCGGCATGTTCCCACTCATTGGCATAGAACAATTAAACACTTAACTGGAGACCTATCCGGGGTTCTCCTAGCTGCCATTTACGTGGTGCCAGTCTCGTAAGAGGGCACTTACCTATAATGAACATGCAATGTAGAGCTGGACAAATCCCAGGAGCCTGGCAGCCATAGAGTCTAGAGATTTGCTGGCGGTGCCTTGAGCTTTTTGTTTTGGTTTCAATTGCTGTCTATGGAAGTTTATTGCCTGGCATCTGAGACAAATGAGACCGGCACCTTCAGTCGTCTAATTGGCTCATAAAGCTGACGGCAATTTGTCCATCCTGAATGAAGAACCTCATTCCTTAAAGAACATGTTTTAGCGGACTAGGCAACTTTAACTTAGACTTCAAAAATATCCCCAAATAGGGACATAATGGAGAACCTTTCTAAAGAATTGGGGTGGTTTGTGAAAATGTTTCATTTCAGAGGGACCAAGTTTTATTTTTTTTATTTTTGTTAAAGGGTAGGGAACTTTGAATACCCTCTTGGCTCATACATATGACATTATTTCCAATTTAACCAATGAGCAGTTTATAGTGCCCCAAGTCTTCTTTTGGCCTTCACATATCATTTCTAGCAAACCCAGATAAAACTGGATGAAATCCTAACAATCCTAGCACTGCAGGTCTTGATTACACGCACCTTGCTAGCTTTGACTAGGTCCAGGGCGCGTGTTCATCTGGATCTCTGAATCTGCTAGGCAGATGGAGCAGAATGCAGTGTGTGGAAACAGCTGAGTGACCTAGGCTTATTAGCGTGAGCTGTGTGTGGAGTTGAATACTTCTGTTGGGGCTGGAAGCTACAGGAGATCAGGCTGAAGGGGACACAGACGGGTAGGACCATGCCCCATACTTGAATCCCTTTCGGAGTTTTCTGAAATCATTAAAATCACATTTTGATCAATCCCCTTTGACTGTGGAAACGTTACCTAATGCCTACTGCCTACCTGAGAGCATGGATTCTGTTTAAAATACGTACAGGAAAAATGGTATCTATGTCACCAGTGTTTTGGATCAGTATATCATCCATGTGTCCATTTTTACCATCCGTTGTCGTCCATGTTTTTCCGATAGGATAAAGAAAGCATGAAATCACAAAGCTTCTCCTATACTTTGCAGTGTTAATCTTGTACAGCATCTGTGTCCTGTACGTGTTTTTCACAGCTCATAGACTTGTATTGGCTCTTATCATGCCCTGTGCTGCCGGAAAAAAACGGACATGTATCTGTGTGTTGTACAGACATAAGGTCTGTCTAAAAACACGGACATATGAGCAGCCCTATAGGTGTTATGGGTATATGTGGTATCCATGAATATGACAGATGCCGCATGTACCGGATACCCTGTGATGGAAAGGAGGCCTTAAGCAGCACCCTACCTTGGCTAAAATGGTTCATTTACTGAAGTGCCCACTTTGGTTTTTTGGGGCAATCATCTTCCAAAAAGGACACCTTGAAAAGACAATCCAATGATGATGGGAAGAGATTTTATTCATCATAATGAATGGATAAAATTGAGACATGCTTGTTAAAAAAAAAAAAAAAAAAGGAACTTTGCAATTTACCTCTAATAAAAACTCCTCTGTGGTACCGTTTACTGCTTGTGATTGAGGTTTACCGCCCACCACTGCAGAGCTGGCAGATCTCCTAGGTGATGGACACAACCTTTACAAGCTCTTTTCTATAGAGCTTGTAAGTGCTGCTCTGTAGATGGCTGAGCCCAGCAAGCTCTAGTACCCCTGCATACCTCCAATGCTACAGAGGCACAATCTTCCTCTGCTTCCAGCATGAGAGTGCACAAAGTTCAGGGTCAGGGGCTGGTCTAAATCGGTAATCTGGGATGCTGGGGAGTGGTGTGCTCTTATAACAACTTTTTAAGTATGAATGAACGGCAGAGAAATCTTTATAAGTGAACATTGTCTATAGACAAACAAACGTCTTCGCTCTTTTCATAGGCAAGGATTCTTGACTGTAAAGGCGGCGTCACACGCATCAATATCGCGAGCGACACCACCAATAAAGTGACGCATCAGCAATGTCGCTCACAATATCGCAGTTGCGTCGTGCTGTGTGAAACCGCGACGCAACTGCGATTTAGCGCTGGTCGCAGGTTGACAGGTTTACCAGCATGAAGGTAAACCTGTCAATCTGCAACCAGCGATTAGGCTGGATTGCGCTGTCTGACACCGCAATAGCGATGTTGGCGATGATCCAGCCTATACCGCAGCGTTGCTGAGGATCGCTCCCAGCCCAGCGAGCGATGGCTCTGCCCGCATCGCTGCCGCGTCACCAGCAACATCCTGCCATGTGACAGCTGACCTGTGATGTCGGAAGCGAGCGCGCACCCGCACATCGCTTCCAACATCGAAGGCCCGATTGATGCGTCTGACGGACCCTTAAAGCGAACCTGTCACCCCCTCCAGGCATCTAAAGATAACATAGCCACCTTCTGCAGCACTAAGGCTGCAGTCTCAGAAGGTGTCTATAGCATTAATGCTCCCTTGATTCACTGAAATAAAGACTTATATAAAATCTGTTTCAAACCTGATCCAAGACCGGGAGGCGGGTTTTCAAGTGTCTGTCTCCCTCCTCTGTGGTGTCAGTCATCCCTCTCTGCTCTCTGTGCACCGCCTCCAGGGCCACCTCCCTGCATTACAGAGCTTTTTCAGCTCTGCTACAACATAGAGCTGCTGTTATAAGAGACCCCACAGTAGTAAATCTAGCAGGAGGATCCTGAGCAGACAAAGCACTGCCTGCTACATAGCAGCCTTTGAGCTGAGCTGTCAGCAGTGCAGCAGAGTTGAGTTTGTGCTTTAGATCAGGGGCTGAGGACGGAGCAATGCTGCTGGGTACAAGAAACTGAAAGTGAAAACTGCTCAGCTCAAGGGCTGCTACGTAGCAGGCAGTGCTTTGTCTGCTGTTCTGCTCACGATCCTCCTGCTAGATTTACTACTGTGGGGTCTCCTATAACAGCAGCTCTATGTTGTAGCAGAGCTGACAAAGCTCTGTAATGCAGAGAGATGGCCCTGGAGGTGGTGCACAGAGAGCAGAGAGGGATGACTGACACCACTGAGGAAGGAGATAGACACTTGAAAACCCGCCTCCCGGTCTTGGGTCTGGTTTGAAACAAGTTTTATATAAGTCTTTATTTCAGTGAATCAAAGGAGCATAAATGCTATAGACACCTTGTCAGAATGCAGCCTTAGTGCTGCAGAAGGTGGCTATGTTATCTTTAGATGCCTGGAGGGGGTGACAGGTTCGCTTTAAGGGCAGTGAGATTCTACAACTTTGTGCCACAACATCTTGTAATGGTTGATTCATTGAATAACTGCTAGAAGACTCTCAATTCCTTTCTTGCAAAAACATACCGTAATATTACAAGTTCTAAGTAATAGATCTCTGCAGAACTTATTTAATTTTGTTTGGATGTTACAAAGAGATTTGGACAATTCTCTCCGCTCATCTGAACCGCATTGGGTGACTGTGAAGATTGTAATGTCCAACGTCTCATAAATTTATGGACATGCCTTAAATTATTGCTACAGCTTTACAGATTTATTCTTCCTAGGAGACTTTAATAAAATTTTATACTATGTTTTAAAAATGATCCAAATTTCCCATTTAGCAAACCGTACACAAATACCAATGACATCATGACATGTCTTTCTCCACGCTTCCCCCATTAAATGGGTTCCCTCTGGTATAAACCTTTAAGTATTTTGGCAATCATGAAGACTTAATGGGTTTCTGCCAGATATTTTTTTTATTGTTAAAGCTACAAATACTATAAATATACGGTATATTGTGTTCTTTTTGAGGTTTAAATCTAAGGACCTGGAAAGCTGTAATTTGAAGGATTATGCCATGTGGAATTGGCTTTGAAAGAGATGATTTGTAGTATAGTATTGTGCAAGTTGTCCTTGCTGACTTGGTATTCCAGGGTAGTTTTAGGTGTGTGTTCTCATATAAATCTAATGGTGGGTTTACACGCCACGATATCGTTTCGATATCGCAACTCAATGGCGCGGGAGCGCGCAATTAGTGCACGTTTCACCCGCATCGCATTGCCTGTTTAGACGCTGCGATATCGTAATACAACGTCCGTGCGATGTCTCCGCCTCCCAATCCAGGATCGCATAGTTAACATGGGAGTGAATGGGTGACGTATCAAATCGCATCGTAATTGGGTGTTTACACAGCACGATCTGGCTTCAATCGCTATGCAATATCGGGGCATTGAATAGCACGCTCATTCGATCCCCGATATCGCATTGACATCGTTCCTGCATCGCATTGGACGTTCACACCATACAACGCAGGCACGATATCGGGTCCAACGATTGAACCACGTGACTTTTGATTGAAATTGTACTGCGATATCGCGACGTGTAAACCCGCCATTACACTGATTGATGATTTGGCTCTTTCTCAGGATCAACAAATCTCATAACTGAACCAGAACCTTTTTTCCCCCCAAGTTTTAATTATATTTGGAACTAGCTGTATCACCCGGCGCTGCCCAGGATGGTAACGAACTGTTCTTAGCTGTTACAAAATGGAATGGGTTAACAAAAAGATGATTTTGCACATAAGTTACTAACTGAAAAAGTAAAGTGACCGCTGCTGATGCTCATGTTGCGGTGTTTTATCAGCTCTGATTATTACAACCTTATAATCGTCACTTGGCATGCATTCAAGTGCAGTCTTGAAATGTTGAACATAAGTATTGTTTAAAGGGAATCTGTCAGGCCAAAAATCCATATGTAACTGATATCATTTTCTAATTCCTTTCTCTAAGCTCTCTCTCTATTCATGTATTTCTATTATTTATGCTTCCCTCCTATCCTCTGTAAACTTCCAAATAAAAGATTAATTCCATCTGTCAATCACAGTGATTTCTCTGCTGTCCACTCCCCCCCCAAAAAATGAATATTCATGCATCATTCCACTGTCCTGTTATCAGTCTGTTGTGTGACTCATTCACAGCAGAAAGAGAATGGATGGGGGAGGAGGAGTGATCTTTGTGCAGCTCTGAGCTCTTCATGTCATTGTGTGTATCTGAGACATGTGTAGTGTGTGCAGTCTGAGATGTTTCTATGTGATTATAAGAACATTGATCATTTGCTCAGCAGATACACACCTTACTTGTCTGCAGGAAAACAAGCACCACAATTGTTGCCTGTTAACAGAGACTTCAGGGGATCTGGTGGGAATAGGGGAGGAAGACTTTTTACCTTGTCATTTGCACAGCATAAACCTGGCAGTTCATCTTTCCACTTCAGGGCATTGCAGTACATGCAGACCACATCCATTTTTTCTATGTTAACTATTGGATTATCCTGATAGTTGATGTCTGGTAGCAAAAGGCAGCGTTTCAAGTTTCCAACCTTTTCCTGTATCCTGGTTGAAGCAATTCCAATTCTGAAACTGTTAAGTTTTGCTTTTCTCTGCTGAGATGTTTCAGTGGCCCTTTAGGAAGCAGGTGTTGTTCTCATGTCTGGCAGTCTTGCTTTTCTCTGCTGAGATGTTTCAGTGGCCCTTTAGGAAGCAGCTGTTGTTCTCATGTCTGGCAGTCTTGCTTTTCTCTGCTGAGATGTTTCAGTGGCCCTTTAGGAAGCAGGTGTTGTTCTCATGTCTGGCAGTCTTGCTTTTCTCTGCTGAGATGTTTCAGTGGCCCTTTAGGAAGCAGCTGTTGTTCTCATGTCTGGCAGTCTTGCTTTTCTCTGCTGAGATGTTTCAGTGGCCCTTTAGGAAGCAGCTGTTGTTCTCATGTCTGGCAGTCTTGCTTTTCTCTGCTGAGATGTTTCAGTGGCCCTTTAGGAAGCAGCTGTTGTTCTCATGTCTGGCAGTCTTGCTTTTCTCTGCTGAGATGTTTCAGTGGCCCTTTAGGAAGCAGCTGTTGTTCTCATGTCTGGCAGTCTTGCTTTTCTCTGCTGAGATGTTTCAGTGGCCCTTTAGGAAGCAGCTGTTGTTCTCATGTCTGGCAGTCTTGCTTTTCTCTGCTGAGATGTTTCAGTGGCCCTTTAGGAAGCAGCTGTTGTTCTCATGTCTGGCAGTCTTGCTTTTCTCTGCTGAGATGTTTCAGTGGCCCTTTAGGAAGCAGCTGTTGTTCTCATGTCTGGCAGTCTTGCTTTTCTCTGCTGAGATGTTTCAGTGGCCCTTTAGGAAGCAGGTGTTGTTCTCATGTCTGGCAGTCTTGCTTTTCTCTGCTGAGATGTTTCAGTGGCCCTTTAGGAAGCAGCTGTTGTTCTCATGTCTGGCAGTCTTGCTTTTCTCTGCTGAGATGTTTCAGTGGCCCTTTAGGAAGCAGCTGTTGTTCTCATGTCTGGCAGTCTTGCTTTTCTCTGCTGAGATGTTTCAGTGGCCCTTTAGGAAGCAGCTGTTGTTCTCATGTCTGGCAGTCTTGCTTTTCTCTGCTGAGATGTTTCAGTGGCCCTTTAGGAAGCAGCTGTTGTTCTCATGTCTGGCAGTCTTGCTTTTCTCTGCTGAGATGTTTCAGTGGCCCTTTAGGAAGCAGCTGTTGTTCTCATGTCTGGCAGTCTTGCTTTTCTCTGCTGAGATGTTTCAGTGGCCCTTTAGGAAGCAGCTGTTGTTCTCATGTCTGGCAGTCTTGCTTTTCTCTGCTGAGATGTTTCAGTGGCCCTTTAGGAAGCAGCTGTTGTTCTCATGTCTGGCAGTCTTGCTTTTCTCTGCTGAGATGTTTCAGTAGCCCTTTAGGAAGCAGCTGTTGTTCTTATGTCTGACAGTCTTGCTTCTCTCTGCTGAGATGTTTGTGGCCCTTGAGGAAATTTGACGGCTGTTCAGGCAGCATAGGTCAGAGTTTAGCCTGGGGTTAGGACCCTTCTAGCCTGTTATGGTGCCACTACAAACTGCAGGGTCCGAATTGGCTGGGCCAGTTGCAGTTTTTAGTGTTTTTCCTATTTCTCCTTTGTGACTTGATTACACAATCATAACAGGTTCATTATCCTGTCTGACCACCTCTTTTAGTGTTGACATTTGTGAAAATGATTTGCTACTATAGTCTATTTCTTAAAGGTTGATTTATAAAATAATAATTATATGTGCTATGTGTATATTTGTATTAAAGTTTACAATAGAACTGAATTGCATGTCCCATGGCACGTAGACTGTGCTCGGATTGGAAGACCGAATCTGGTCCAATCCGGACCAACTACTTACTATAGGGGTGGAAACACACTATCCTACTTACATTCGAGGCTCTCCAATGATACTTGGATCAGTGACCCTGAACGGCCTCTCCCTCTCTTGACGAGAGTGTGATGCTCCCCTCCAGAGAGGGAGAGGCCATTCAGGGTCACTGATCCGAGGAGTCTTGCCTGAGAGACTCGCATGTAACTAGGATAGTGTGTTTCCACCCTAGCAAGGTCTGTTTTTCATTTAAGTGTGAAACCAGCCTAAGGTGTCATATCCATGTGAATAGCCACAGGTCTCCTGGCCCGAACATACAGCCTCTTATATGCCAATAAGACTGTTGAGTTTGGAATAGGAGACCCATCTCCAGTTGATGCATCGCAGTCCATGCTCTGGCTACAAGTAAAGGCCGATTTACATGTTGGGATGTCCCAGCGACCTGACCAACAATTGGGATCGCTGGGACATTGCTATCTGATCGCTGGTGAGCTGTCACACAGGCAGACTCGCCAGCGAGAACACTGGTAACCAAGGTAAACATCGGGTAACGAAGCATAGCGCTGTGCTTAGTTACCCGATGTTTACCCTGATTACCTGTCCCAGCATGTACTGTGCGGCGCTGGGCATTGGGCGAGAGGTAGTTGATCGTTGGTCTCCCGCTGTCACACATGCCGATGCTGGCCGCTCAGCGGAAGACCAACGATCAAAAAACAGCCCTGGCCATTCCGCAACGATGAGCGAGCTGATCGCTGATCGTTGCAGGATGTCACACATAGCAACATCGCTGCGAGGTCGCTGCAACGTCACAAGTTGCAGCGACATCATTAACTATGTCGACACGTGTAAACCCTGCTTAAATGTAACCTAATAGTATTTTTCTGAAGTGTACTCAAGAAACAAAAAATCAACACTGGGTGAGTGGTAATAAAGTATATTATACTATGTGGTTACAGCTAACCCAATACATACAAGTCAATTTTTTGTGGCTGCTAATGATTCATTACCAGGATGAAAAAAGAAGAAAAATGAATATAATTTGTGATATTTTACTTTCTTGGTTTTGGAATAAACCCAGTAGCACAGAAATCTGAAAAGGCATTCACAATATAGGAGAAACAGGAGGACTCTGTGCACAATAAACTCTTCATATTTCACAGAATCTTTAATAAAACAATAAAGTGAAAATAAATCCGGCCTATGATATGATCGTATTATGGTTTCCTGTAAGGCTCGGCTGTTACGGGATGGGGTAAGATGGGCATCTGGGTTTCATTTCTCCATAATAAAGTGCACGGTTCACTTATTAGACAAAAATAAAAACTGCAGGAAAAGAGCCAAGAGTCCTTGAGCTGAAGTCCTGGAGCTCCTTTGTCTTGGACCATAACATGCAACTACCGTTTGTGTTCTGATGTGTATATGTACAGGGCAAAGATAAGAATTTTTTTTTTTATTTAGGGGGGTGTTATTGATTACACTTTTATTGTTTCTGTAACTTTTTATTTTATGACCATCAACTTGAAGGGACACGGTCACCAGGTTTTTGCCGTCTCATCTGACAGCAGCACAATGTAGAGACCGAGACCCTGATTCCAGCGATGTGTCTCTTACTGGGCTGCTCAGTGTAGTTTCCATAAAATCACTGTTCAATCAGTTGGAGATTAACATTATAGGACTAATCAAATAGTCCAGCATACTCATTTACTGCTAGATCTGAAGCAGAGAAGACAGTAATTTTATCAAAGTGACAGCAAACAGATCAGTAAGTGACACATTGCTGGAATCAGGCTCTCTACATTTATGCTGCTGTCAGATGGGATGGCAAACAACCTGGTGACAGTGTCCCTTTAAAAGTATCTATCACCAGGTTTGTGCCTTTGCCAGATTTTCACCATATCGGAGAGCAGCATGATGTAGGGGTAAGGATCCTGAATCCAGTGATGTCACTTACTAGACTGCTTTCTGCAATTTTGATTAAAAAATCAGTTTTATCTGCTGCAGATTTCTCTGAATACTGAGCTCTGTATAATCCCACCCATATCACAGACTGGCAGATTTCTGCCTATGCAGAGTGTATACAGAAAGCTACCAGTCAGTGGAGTAGGTGGGTTTAAACAGAGGTCTACAATATAGAAGACTACATGGCAGCAGGCAGAGGGTTTACTACTAGTCTTGAAATAAGGAAGACGGCACTCACCGGTCTGTTGCTGTGCTTTTATTCAGGGTGCAATATTCACATGGTGCAGGGAGGGGGGGGGTGTATAGCTGAGGTCACCTCAGCTATACACCCCCCCTCCCTGCACCATGTGAATATTGCACCCTGAATAAAAGCACAGCAACAGACTGGGGAGTGCCGTCTTCCTTATTTCAAGACTATATTGTATGTTGCCTAGTGACGGGCACCACCTGGCCGAACACCGGTCGCTCCAGAGCGTTCTCTCCGATAAGCCGGCAGCATTGGTGCCCCTGTTCCTTCTGTGTTTTGATAGAGGGTTTACTACTCCTGTAATGATGATCTCCTGCTGATAAGTGCCACATTGCTGGAATAAAGGGCTCTGTCTTTGCATTATGCTGCTCTCGGTAAAGTATCAAAACCTGGTGACAGATTCCTTTTAAATAGAGGTTCAACATAATATTATGGCTGCCACTCAAGGCTTGTTTTTGGTGCTTGGTGGTAGGTTTTTTTCATCCATGAAAGCACAAATTGAAGGCATTGTCAGTAGATATTCTCATAATCTCCCAGTTAAAAACATTTTCTTTAAATTGTACATGTCTCACGTCCAAAAGTGATGAGAATGTGGGGTTTGCAAGTGACCTGCCAAAACTTGCTTAGGTCCCTATCACAGATGACCATTCAGTTATATCTCCATGATTTCCAATTATGTGTTAGGCTGCGTTCACACATCGCGTATTTTGACGCGTATTTTCTCCAGAAGAATGTGCATCTGTATTTCCAGCAAAGTCAATGGGCATTCACTTTTGCCATTCACACGTCGCGTATTTTTACGCAGCGTAAAAATACGCGCGTAAAAAGAATGAACATGTCAATTCTTTGCAGTTTTTTACGCGCGTATTTTCCATAGGCCCCATTATAAGCACTGGAAATACGCGCGTAAAAAAAAGCAGTCGCGTATTTTTACGCGCGTAAAAATACGCGCGCGTAAAAATACGCAATGTGTGAACGTAGCCTTACTTGTTGACAGTCGGACTTTAAAGGTTTAACGGGAAAGACCCTGTTACACGCTGCAATGTGGCAGCAATCCAACCAACGATGTGGATCGCTGCCATATCGTGAACTGATCGCTGGTGAGCTGTCACACAGGCAGACTCACCAGCGATCAGGTCCACTGGTAACCATGGTAAACAGCGGGTAACTAAGCTAAGCGCGGTGCTTAATTACCCGATGTTTACCCTGGTTACCTGCTCCTGGTGCTTGCTGTGCGGCGCTGGGAGCTTGTTCATCGTTGGTCTCCCGCTGTCACATGCGTCGATGCTGGCCGCCCAGCGGGAGACCGATAGATTTATGGTCCTGGCTATAAATCTACGCTCAACTATCGATCGTTGATATGTGTCACACACAACGATGTCATTTCAACGTCACTACACCGGTGACATTGCAACGATATCGTTGTGTGTAACGGACCCTGAAGAGGTATGAGACCAAGCTGATAGTTGTACCTCAACTGGTCCTTGCACTTCTTAGTGTGTGTTTAATTCTAAACGATTATTGCGATAAAGAACTTAAATTGGTGTGGAGCTCAGACCCCATCAAAAAATCTTGGGCGTGCAACTAGCTAGGCAAAACTTGTGTTCTTTTATTATTCCAATCATCCACTACCTCCAAGCCCCATAGCCAAGATACTCAAGAATGTGATTCTTGTGACGAGGAGATGGGTTCAGTGGGATGAGTGTGGGCTCAAGATGATGACCCTACGCCACCTGGCCCTTTTTGTCTGTCCTTTTTGTACTTTTTGACCAGAATATCCTATATATTTATTCTATTTGTGTAAATTTTCCTATGTCTATATTTTTCTATCAAGTAGACCATTCAAGAGGTAGGAAAAATAAATCTTATTGCTTGTCTGTGATGAGACAGACGCAGTAAGTGTGGACATCAGCAGCGGCTCTTTTCTAGGGCAGCCGGTAAGTTCATCATCTTTTGACTTGACACTGGAACATAAATTAAAACTGAACTCCATTTTTTTTTTAAGGGGCTTTAATATATCTGTTCAGGCAGTTTGTCAGGATAATAGGATCTCCAATCCTCACTTGTCTTACTTAACTGTTCGATTTTGACACATTTTAAATGATTGCCGCGACTGTCGTTCATTTTATCGTATGAGCGTCCTCCATTGATGAGATAATCTTTAATGTAATAAGACTTTCTGTTTCCAGGAGAATACATATATCCTAATCTTTTCTGCAGATTGCTTGATGAACAGCCATTGATTTATGAGTGGAGACAGATCCAGTCTATTCTTTCGGTCTCTTAAGATAAGTCTAAAAAAATTCTTTAGCCTTGATGGACAGTTGAAGAGTCGGAATTCTGAGGATTCTTCACTCTTTACCTGATTAGAATCTAAAAACACTTTGAAGTACGGCTTGCAGATTTTCTGGTCTGCTCATATGCTCTATATCTATATTCATGTTGGATGTCATTGGCACAAGACGGTCAGTGACCAGTTTGCTACTAGTGCATAACTTTTTTAATAGTTTTTCGTGAACACAGGGATTATTCACTTGCATCCCACAGAGCGTAAATGTCCATATGCTCTTTAACTCCTTGCCGACACAGGACGTTGTACAACGTCCTGGGCCGGTAAGGGGGTTTTGATGTGAGCTCCGGCACGGCGCTCTCATCAAAGCACCGACATCTCAGCTGATCTCATCAGCTGAGATGTCAGGGTAACAGCGCCGATCGGATCCGGGATCCGATCGGCGCTGTTAAGCCCTTGGATCCCGCCGTCAGTCGCTGACAGCGCGATCCATGGTGGCCACGGCGGGATCTCCAGTGCTCATGTGACAGCCCGGGGTCCTGGCTAGACCCCGAATGCTGTCAGAGCGCAGTTCCATGTTGTGGTTGGCAGGCGCTGCCAACCACAACAGGTCCGTGATTCTGGGAGATACAGATGAGATGCAGCAAAGAGCTTGGTCACAACGTCTACCCATCATCTTCCATGATGGTGGCCTCCCCATTTTCTGATGCATAAACATTACTTGCTTTCTAGAAAAAGAGCTGCTTAAGCTCAACTGGCATAAGTGTGCACAGTGTCTGTGCCACGTTTGTATCAGGAGACACGGACAAGGCTGTTGGGGCCACTTGCAGAAGTTGCACCGTCTGGCCACACAGACAAAATCCTGAATTGTGATACTATCCCTTTAAGAGGTATTTCTCTGCTTCTGGTAGCTGTAGGTCACTAGGACCCAGCTAGTCTCCTACCTCCCTACCTTCAGCTAGCTCTGTATATACCGGTACCTCTTGGCTCCCATGATGCTTTGCTAACAATACCTTGTTTTGGAGTTAGTTGTGCTTTCTGGCTCAACAGTGCATTGTGGATTTCCTTAGTTTGCTGTCTGGCACTCATTTTCAGCTAAGTGTTTCCCCTTTGTTTTCCTGGTGTTTTTAATTTTGCTGTTAGCTCGGTTGACCAGTGTCTACCTGTCCTGATCCCTAAGTAGTCTTACCCGAGGGACAATCGGGGACGAGGTATCCTGATCGGCGACAGTTGTGGAGACTGTATAGGGTTGTTAGGGGAGCCAGGTGTCAGTACTAGTTTATCTAGGGGGTCACCATCCCTTTTGGCCTTAGCGTCAGGGACTACACCCCCCACCCAACCCCACTCGTTGTCCTGCACTTATGAAAACATTCTGGGTCAGTGTCGTTAGGGCAGTACGATGGTCCCGGTCAATTCTGACAGTGTGTATGTTATATAGTTTTGTTGGTTTATCGTATTACATTATCGAAGATCCCTGCCCAATACCATTTAGTAAAGGCATTCAAGTTCTCCGAAACAGGCTGGTCTCGTTTGTTATCTATACCTTGATGTGAACCTCTCGCCACTTGGTGTACATACAGATAAAGTAGACTTTCTATTGTAAGTCTCTGCTTTTTATTGTTTCCATATTCCACTCTTCGTGCACACTTAGGCAGGAGCTATGCATTTTCTGTTGCTTCTCTGGATTATTTTGTGAGCAGTCGGTGGAGGTCAAAGGACCTGGACCATCCACCGAAGTGCATTCAATTAGAATGTCCCTAATACATTAAATAAAAAGTGTAAAAGCAATAGCTATGATGTGATTATCATCTGTAGCTATTTTTTTCTATAATATCCTTGCCATACTAAATCTCTTCTTAATCAATAATTTTAATAAGTCTAACTGGATATTTTTTCTCTTGTGCTGGACACCCATCGAGTCTGAGACAATACATTTTATAGAATACAACTTTTGTGACCAGTTTAGGCACATCTGTCTTGCAGGGATCAGTTTTCATCATTCTCTTAGGACATCAACCATCTGATTTCAATTTGCAGAGTTTATCCAAGGAAATATTTAGAACAAATTGAAGATAATGTTGTATGAATAAGGAAAAAATAAAAACTCAATTTTTCCCCCCATGTTTCAATATCCGCCATGAGACCTTTTTATCAATGTACCGTATATACTCGTGTATAAGCCGAGTTTTTCAGCCCAAAAATTGGGCTGAAAAGTCCCCCCCTCGGCTTATACACGGGTCAATACGGTAGGGGCTGAAAATAAGACGGGGTAGTGGGGGGGCGCTGCGCAATATACATTACCTTGTCCGGTGCTGTCCCCGCTCCTCTCCTGGTCTGCGGCGCGGTTCCGGGTCCAGTTCCATGATAATCGGTGCGGTCCCCCCTTGATGACGTTGGGCCAATCAGAGGCCCCAACATCATCTGGCCGCGTCTGGGCGGTGATTGACGGCACGGGTCCTGCGCTCTCATTGGTGCAGGGCCTGACCTGGGCGGAGATTACAGATGGAAGCAGGAAGTCGGCCGGGGACCGCACCGATCATCATGGAACTGGACCCGGAACCGCGCAGCAGACCAGGAGAGGAGCGGGGACAGCACCGGACGGCCGGAGGAGCGGGACATGACAGAGGGGGACAGCACCGGACAAGGTAAGAAACGGTGCATATGTGTGTGTATGTGTATATGTGTGTGTGTGTATGTATGTGTGTGTATGTATGTGTGTGTGGATGGGGCTGGGGCTGCTGTATATACCACTGGGAGGCTGCTGAATATACCACTAGCAGGCTGCTGTATATACCACTAGGAGGCTGCGGCTGCTGTATATACTACTGGGAGGCTGCTGTATATACCACTAGGAGGCTGCGGCTGCTGTATATACCACTAGGAGGCTGCTGTATATACCACTGGGAGGCTGCTGTATATACCACTAGGAGGCTGCTGTATATACCACTGGGGAGGCCTATATACCACACTGCTGGGGGCTGTATACCTGTGTGGGGTCCACCCTCGGCTTATACACGAGTCAATAGGTTTTCCAAGGTTTTGGGGGCAAAAGTAGGGGGTCGGCTTATACACGGGTCGGCTTATACACGAGTATATACGGTAATTGGATTTGCATTGCCTATATTGTTTACCTGTCCATTAAACACAAAATATACATAATCAATCTAAATCTATGGAAAATACCTTGGCTGACCTCTTTGGCAGAATGTTCTTTTGCTCCTTTAACAAGAACAATCTATTTTTGCCTTTTTGTTTTCTTTTTTTTCAAATATACCTCCGACCCCGTACCTTAAATTGTCTTCTCTGGATTGGTTTAAATTTTTGCAAATTGATAGATGTCCCAAGAGGATTATTTTTTTTTCTGTTTTTAAAAAAAATTTGGCAGCATTTCCTGAACAATAACTAAAGTAAGTTTTGAGCTTGTGGCCTCCAGCCCAAAAAGTGAAACAAGCTGCAATGGTTCATGAAAGTTTTCGGAATGACTTAAGGAACCGCCGCACCGTTCTCGCAGGACATATTATTAAATCATTTTTTTTTTAGCAAACGCTGATGGCTAAACCCTTCTCACATGGAGTTGAAAAATGAAACTTTTGCTGGTATTCATTTATCTTACAAACTTGGAAGGTCTAATAGAAGCGGCTAGTGGGATTTATGATGGATGTGGTCCCATCTATGACCAGACCTGATCAATCAAAGGTATTTTAATTCAGAACAGAGACCAAATTAGATAACGATTTACGGTAATTATGCAAGATAGAGTTGCACCTCTGCTGAGGAGCCTTGAAATTGCTGATGGTACTGTCTTCTTGCTTCAGGATCCAGAAGCTTAAGGGCATCTGCCGGTAGACTCAACCGTCATAAACCGTCTATATGGAGCTGGGAGGGAGACTAGCGCCGAATAGGGTATTATCTAACATAAACAGGAGATAGAATGGTGTCAAATACTCATCCAATAGGGTTGTGTCAGACACAACCACTATCCAATCTAACGAGTCTGCAGCGAACTACCCGATGTAATATGGAAGCCACGCGTGTAGATTGGATGGATGGAAGGAAGATCGTGCTGTCGTCAGTCATAAATATCTCAGCCAGTTCCAAAACGATTTTATTGTTCTCAACACGTTTCATGCGCCACCTGCACATGAAACACGATGAGAACAATAAAATTGTTTTGGAACTGGCTGAGATATTTATGACTGAAGGCAGCGCCATCTTACATCTACCCATTCCATCTCTCTACATGTGGCTTCCAAACAGTCTATATGTACCTAAAGGTCATAGAAAGTTGAATAAAATGATACCTTGATATCTGCGGTCTGATGTCTTGTGCTACAAAATCCATGTTTTCCTAATATGTAAATGAGCTGTTAAGATCTACAGACCGGTCATAGATCTCTTCGAAAATCTTCCTCCAGAGCTTATTGTATATGAAATGGGACATTACCAGTGTGAGACATGTAATGACTGACAGTTTGCTTTCGTTTTCTCTTTCATTGAAAATGAGCTCTGGAGGGATGGAGGGAGACTCTCTGAAGATCTATGTCCTACCCATACATCTTAGCTGCTCATTTACATACGAAGAAAAACATGCATTTCTATGAAATAAAACATTGGATCTCAGATATCGTGGTAACATGATCCTACTAACAGAAAGGTTGATCCTACAAACAGATTCCCTTTAAAGGCATTTAATGGAGTTATATGAAATTAATTATAGGTTTGAACCTCTTTAAAGGGGTTAACTCAAGTTTGAAAGTTATCCTCTATCCTTAGAATTGGGGATAACTTCATTGGTGTCCAACTGCTGGAATCCCCACCAATTCTGAAATATGGGTCTCCAAAGAGCGCCATGTGAATGGAACAGTAGTTGAGTGGTTCAGTAGGAAACAGAGGGCCACTCACCCATATAGTCTTCAATGTTTTTATTAATCACCGGTGACCTCATACGGTCAGATGATGGTGTAGAAGGGGGGGGGGGGGAGCAGGAGACACTGGACGACGGCGCCGTTTTGCACCTAGCTGGTGCTTCTATGGGTCCAGCCGTAGACCCATAGAAGCACCAGCTAGGTGCGAAACTGCACTGTCGTCCAGTGTCTCCAGCTCCCCTCCCCACTACACCATCTAGCCGTATCATGTCACTGTCACTAGTGACTAATAAAAGCCTTTGAAGACTACATGGGTGAGTGCCCCCTCTGTTTCCTACTGAACCATTGGATGTACCTGTTACCTGGCACTGGAGGGAGTACCACCGCTGTCTTGGCCTGAACTTGGCTGCTTTGTCCTGTTGCTCTGTGCTGTGTGAGCGGGTGGTTTATCCAGCGTTGGTGCCCGGAACCCTAATCGCTTTAACTTTGCTCCCGGAACAGTAGTTGATCATGTGCAATGCCGCTCCATTATTCTTAAATGGGACCACTTTAAATAGACAAGCTCTGTGCTCCTCCATGAGAATGAATGGTGCAGCATTGTACATAGTAGACCACCTCTTCATCCACGCAAGCCCCTGTTCTCAGGATTGATGATTAATCCCATACTTGGACCCCAGCAATTGGGGAAGTTATTACCTATCCCGCCGACAGGGGGTAACCTCCAAATTTGTGAATATCCATTTAAGGAATCTTAAAACAAAAGTGGATATTGCCTTAAGGCTTGTGAAGACCAAGCTCTAAGGAAGACAGACCCAAGTCCCATCCCTTGTATATTAAGGTTTTACCTTTATTAAGCTCAGAGGTGGCAGTTAGACTTGAGCCCAATAAGAGCTCGTCTTCCAGCCAGTAAGGATGTGGTTTGTCCTGATGTAATGATCTGTACTCTGAAACGCATCTCAATCAAGGATTTATTCAATGACACGGATTAAACCCTATCCTTCCAACTTCTCGGAAACCAATGACGTTGAAAATCGTAGATAACACGTGGACGATATAGGGAACATCCGCAGAATTTGCCTATGTGCCTGGGAAATTCTTTACAATCTTATGTGATGTCTAGCCTATTTATGTAAATTGGAAAAAAGGTGGCAATTATAAGAAGTGTTTCTTGCTGACCCCTTTAAATCTTCCCTAAATCTTATTTGGAAGTAGGATGGCTTTGGATCCTTCCATTTTTCTACCCATCATATGTCCATAGGCGCCTATTGTTAAACATTTGACCAGTTGCAATAGTCATAGGGAGTATGTTTGGCAGATGATCCCATGAAGCTTGGCCTAACACCCCGACTATGAGAGATTTAGTTCGTTCATACGCACAAAATATTCAGATTATTTTCCAATTTTTGGACAAAACTAAAATAGTGTTGTGACCTCAGTCACGATTAGTCTACAGGGAAATTCTGAGCATTTATTAGATCAGATTCTTAATGACGTCATTGTGCTTCGCCAACAAGTTTTGTAATGAATCTGGAACTGTGTCAAATGTCTGGTAAATGTATGCTCCACATAACAAGCGATGCCTATAGGACAACACTCTGTAAAATTACATTCTCGGCTTGAGTGTATGTAACTATGAATGAATCAGCCATATTAAAACCACATATTACTCTTGTGGGTTGTGTTGGCTGATACTTTTCATATCTACTTGAAACCAAGGTCATCCTGCTAAGAAAACTAGCTGTAGTAGAACATATTTAAAACAGACTTGTCATTACAGGTAACTTCACAATAGGAGAAATATAATTTCTGTACTTTACATAAGTTGTATTCTGCATTTTTCATTGGTTTTCCCCCCACTGCTGGCTGTATTTCCACTTATCAGTTGACTCTGTGCTACTGGGTTGATGCTAGCTGCTATAATGTTTTGTATACGCTAAGACATTGTCTATACTACACAGGCAGAAGGAGCAGCAGCAGCATGGAGGACATGAGCTGAGTAGCTGTGAATCCAGCACTGAAGCAGCAGAGCAATCTGCTACTGTGTGCGTGTTATTTCTTTGTGCTCAGGGCTCCTCTCGCCTCCTCCCCTCTTCTTTAGGACCTGTAACTTAATACTTCTTGAACCTCGCAGTGCGTCTTGCTTTGACCAAGACAGGGTTGAGTTTTTATCTTTTCTTCCATAGTGGATGATTAGCTTAGACCGCAGCAAGGAAGGGAAGAAGTGGCTTGTAAGTGGAGAAAGAAACAGATTTCTTTAAAGGCCCCGTCTCCCACAGCGATATCGCTAACGATATCATTGCAACGTCACTGTTCTTGTGACGTTGCAGCTATGTGGAAACGACATCGTTGTGTGTGATGCGTATCAACGATACGTCGTTGATAGTTGAACCGATTCATAAATCTGTTGTTAGTCGCCCGCTGAACGCACAGCATCGCTGCGTGTGACAGTGGGAGAGCAACGATCAGCGAGCTCCCAGCACCGCACAGCAACGCTGGGAGCTGGTATCCAGGGTAAACAGCAGTAACGAAGCAGAGCGCTCTGCTTCGTTACCCGCTGTTTACCTTGGATACCAGCACGCTCGCTGGTGAGTCTGTTTGTGTGACAACTCGCCAGCGACCAGTCCACGATGCGGCAGCGATCCCCATCATTGGTCGGATCGCTGCCACATTGAAGCGTGGAACGGGGGCTTTAGATATATTGCAAAAGTACAGGTGAAACTTTGTTAGTTGTCAATGTAGTAGAGGAATGGGAGTAATAGTCTGCGCTGCTGTCAATCCAGGAGTCCAGAAGGCGAAATGGGGAAAATGGTATGTTCTCAAAGCGTTATCAATGTTAACCAGTGTCTTCATCAGATGAACCACAATAATAGATAAGAAATTTAGGAATACAAGACTAGAGAGAGGCTTTATCTTGGTGTAGGAACCTCGTAATAACATATGCCATGACGTGCTACTGGGCATATATAGAAATGGCCATTTTTGTATGGCAAGTATCTCATTTATTCATGTATTTCCTTAGCAGTAATGCATGTCTATATTATTACATTCATGGTTTGCATGATTTAGCATTCAGAGTGCAGCTGTCTCTGTTATGTCATGTTGAGTTATGCGCCTGTTCACACTACACGTTAGACAGCACAGTCAGGTTTCTTTTCATAGTATAGCTGAGGCTGTCTAATTCGGATAGGGAGACCAACGGCCAATCCATACTTGGACCATTTAACATGAAAGTGTAACATTGGCCCTACTCTCGTACCCAAAGAGTGTGTGGTCTATTTCCACGATGTGCAAAGTGTAGCATAAACCACCCGACGACCGGCGGCACCGTCCTAGAAGTAGCGCCCTAAGGCATGAATCATTTTCTCTGTAGCGCCATAGGGAAGGATAAAAAAAAAATGTTGTTTCAGGTGAGATTTATTGAGAGAATATCCCCATTTCATGTATTTAAGAAGTCAAGCTGGGATTATTCATGCTGCAAGTTTTCTTTACACATCATATTCGCCGTGCGGTTCGCAATCGTTTCCGTATAATAACATCTTGTTCTGTATTAATTTGTTGGCTCGCGCTTTCGGAGGAGCCTTCTGACCTTGTCTTGCTCAGAAAAACTGGTTAGTCTTGCGGCGTTCCTTCAGATACATAGTCACGCTGCGGAGGTGCGAGGAGTTGTGGAAATAGGACTTTGTTGGATGTTGTATTACGTGCAATTAGTATTTTTAAGAGATTGTGTCTTTTTTTGCCTTGAATTATTTTAGTCATCTGCTATCCATTAAGCGAGCTGGTGAGCGAGACTCGGTAATTGTGTCTGACCTCAGACGGTGAACGTTTTCCATCTCTACGGCTGGGAGTGCCGAGGGACCATCGTCTGCAGGGGCAATTAGTGAGCGCTACTTCTGGAAGTGTTTGCACTAAGCCCATCTTGATCTCCCTTAGAATGGGGTTGAATGAAATTGGAGTCTGCGGCGCTCTTGTCCTTCTGTTGTGCCTGGTATAGACAATTAACAAAATTTATAGGGGTTGTGCCTAGAACAATTGTTCATTGAAATGATAGATTTTAGACTAAAAATAAGTTTGGATGTGTTTTAAAAAAAAAAAAAAAAATGTTCCTGCCCTTATAAAAGTTTCCATGTGTAATGAATGTGTCCAACCCTGCTGGAACAGGTTGGATATAACACAGCTCCTGGGCAGGGGAGGAAGTAAGAGTATACAGACATTACATCCGGGGATCATAGAATATAGGAGTATACAGACATTACAACCAGGGAGCACAGAATATAAGGGTATACAGACATTACAGCCAGGGATCATCACAGCATATAAGCGTATATAGACATTACATCCGGGGATCATAGAATATAAGGGTATACAGACATTACAGCCAGGGATCACAGATTATAAGGGTATACAGACATTACAACCAAGGATTGTAGACTATAAGAGTATACAGACATCACAGCCAGGGATCACAGGATATGAGAGTATATAGACATTATAGCATGGGATCACAGAATATAAGACTATACAGACATTACAGCCAGGGATCACAGGATATGAGAGTATACAGACATTACAGCCGGGGATCGTAGAATATAAGAGCTATGATTCCTGGCTGTAATGTCTGTATACTCTTACATTACAGCCGGGGATCGTAGAATATATGTATACTAATTCTTTCTGTGATGTAAAACATTTCATTACCTGTTAAAAACGTGTTTTTTTTTTCTTGCAGTAAAAATCAACTGTGATCCCCTGCTGTAATGTCTGTATACCCTTATATTGTGTGATGCCCGGCTGTGATGTCTGCATACACTTATATTCAGTGATCCCCGGCTGTAATGTCTGTATACTCTTATATTCTGTGATTCCCGGCTGTAATGTCTGTATACTCTTATATTCTACGATCCCCGGCTGTAATGTCTGTATACTCTTATATTCTGTGATCCCCGGCTGTAATGTCTGTATACTCTTATATTCTGTGATTCCCGGCTGTAATGTCTGTATACTCTTATATTCTACGATCCCCGGCTGTAATGTCTGTATACTCTTATATTCTGTGATCCCTGGCTGTAATGTCTGTATACGCTTATATTCTGTGATCCCCGGCTGTAATGTCTGTATACTCTTATATTCTGTGATCCCCGGCTGTAATGTCTGTATACTCATATTCTGTGATCCCCTGCTGTAATGTCTGTATACCCTTATATTGTGTGATGCCCGGCTGTGATGTCTGCATACACTTATATTCAGTGATCCCCGGCTGTAATGTCTGTATACTCTTATATTCTGTGATCCCCTGCTGTAATGTCTGTATACCCTTATATTGTGTGATGCCCGGCTGTGATGTCTGTATACTCTAAAGGCCGGATTACATGCAACGATATTGCTAACAATATCGTTGCAACATCACCGGTTTTGTGAAGTTGCAGCAACCTCTTAGCGATGCCGCTACGTGTGACATGTACCAACGACCAGCAATCAGATCGCTGATGGTAAATGGCCAGGGCTATTTTTTGATCGTTGGTCTCCCACTGGGCGGCCAGCATTGGCGTGTGTGACAGCGGAACACCAATGATCAACGACCTTGCAGTGCTGTACAGTACACGCTGGAACATTGGTAACCAGGGTAAACAGCGGGTAACTAAGCGCAGTGCTATGCTTAGTTACCCGATGTTTACCCTGGTTACCAGAGTTCTTGCTGGTCAGTGGTAAGTCTGCTCACCAGCAATCGTATAGCGATGTCCCAGCGATCCCGATCGTTGGTCAGATCTCTGGGACATTGCAACGTGTAATGGGGCCTTTATATTGTATGATCCCAGGCTGTAATGTCTGTATGCTCTTATATATTGTGATCCCAGCTGAAATGTCTGTATACTCTTGGGGTGCGTGCACACAATCCGTATACGCAGCATTTTGGAGGTAGCATCTTGCCGCTGCGTCCAAAACGCTGCGTAGTACAGTATATGCATAGTGGATGGGATTTCAAGAAATCCCATCCTCACTATGCTTATCCCGACCGCAGCGATCTGACAGCTGCGGTGCGGGTTGCCGCTATTCCGCTCCTCCTCCGCATGTTCATTTCCTGCTGCGGAGTCGGAAGCGGCTCCTATCAGGTGACTGCAGGGAGAAGCCGCCCTGGACCTGCCGCAAATGGTGAGTACAGGGTGGCTGAGGTCTCCCTGCGGCTAACCGCGGCTTCACTCAGGTCCGGAGGAGCTGCATCCAACCGTGAGCACACAGCCTTATATTCTGTGATCCCCGGCTTTAATGTCTGTATACTCTTATGGCCACTTTACACACACCAACTTATCTGTCCAACTTCTGAACAACTTACTGGTTGCAGTGAAATCATGGACACATTGCTCCATTTGTACACAGCCACAAAATAGAGCAATGTGTCCATGATTTCACTGCAACCAGTAAGATGTTCAGAAATTGGACAGATAAGTTGGTGTGTGTAAAGTGGCCCTGACAGGTACAACAGGGACACATTTGAGATGGACAGTGATGAACTGGAAGTTATAAAGGACTTCAAACTACTCAGATCAATGATCACTCAAGATGCAGCTGCACCTTGATGCAAGTATAGCTATGTAGTGATTAGTATGCAATAAATACATATATGGTATATACTGTACATTCATTTAGGAAAGAAAACCCTTTTCAAGTCCTTACATTTATTAGGTCAGACATATCCTTTTAAATTTAGCTCGATCCCTGCAGCAATTTCCTTCAATTAAGTCCCGTCTGCTTCCCTAATAGATTGCTGTTATAACCTTCAGCCGTTCTCCCGACTGTGGAACCTTAAAACGTCCAGAAAAAGTCATTAAACAGATCCTGAAGTTATTCAGAGACGTTATACACGGGGTCCCTGTGTGACATTACACAGTAACGGATTTTATATGGTTGATTAAGTGCGATTGGGCGAAACGCAATCCTTGATCAGGAGGAAAGATTACATTACAAATGCAAACATTTATTGTAGTGCAGTCCATTAGAGAAGCCGCGATGGAAAATGAGACTCCATGAAGAATGACCTGTTCAGATGGCGTGTCACACGGCAATTAGTGCTGGATTACGGATTACAGGATGACTTGGATTAATCACAAACTTTCTGTGATCAAACGTTTTCGAAGTTGTGCTTTTTACTTTACATTTTTTCTCTTCATGTTTGTTAGCAATGGAAATCGTCGTGTCTAGTAAGACATATAGACACAAACATAGGTTAGTTTCTTGCTCAGCTAAATATTAGAAGGTATTTTATCATAAACATATACTTGTGTTGGATTCATTGCCCTTATGCATTACAACAGGGATCCCCCAGCTGTAGCTAAAGAGCCACCTGTCTGCCAGTTTGGTGCTTTAGTACCAGGTTGGGCAAACGGCTATAAAGAGCAGGTCTCCAGATCGGGACTTTTGTGCGTAGCTCCAGATAGAAGAGCAGATCTGAATGGGGGTAAGACAGGAACCCCTGGATCTTGGTATACTGCCTTGGTGTTATTCTTGTGGAAAACCTGTGGCTGTTATTATACCAGTAATGAGGTATCTGGGTTGTCACTACTTTAAGGGGGCTAGAGTTGGATGTGGCTTGCGACGCTCCCTCGGAGCTGGATGTGGCTCGCGACGGCCCCCTCGGAGCTGGATGTGGCTCGTGACGGCCCCCCTCGGGGCTGGATGTGGCTCGTGACGGCCCCCCTCGGGGCTGGATGTGGCTCGCGACGGCCCCCCTCGGGCTGGATGTGGCTTGCGACGGCCCCCCTCGGGGCTGGATGTGGCTCGCAACGGCCCCCCTCGGGGCTGGATGTGGCTCGCAACGGCCCCCCTCGGGGCTGGATGTGGCTCGCGACGGCTCCCTCGGAGCTGGATGTGGCTCGCGACGCTCCCTTGGAGCTGGATGTGGCTCGCGACGCTCCCTTGGAGCTGGATGTGGCTCGCGACGCTCCCTTGGAGCTGGATGTGGCTCGCGACGCTCCCTTGGGGCTGGATGTGGCTCGCGACGCTCCCTTGGGCTGGATGTGGCTCGCGACGCTCCCTCGGGCTGGATGTGGCTCGCGACGGCCCCTCGGGCTGGATGTGGCTCGCGACGGCCCCTCGGGCTGGATGTGGCTCGCGACGGCCCCTCGGGCTGGATGTGGCTCGCGATGGCCCCCTCGGGGCTGGATGTTAAAAAATAAATAACATTTGTGACATCTGAGTGTGGTCGTGTTTTCACAGACTGACATTATACTTAAGGTAGAGAAATGGTTTTCCCCACTTCTGAGAAAATCTAATCAGTGTGAATCAGCCTTAAGGGAATCTGTGCCAAGTTTTTGCTACCTACCGGAGAGTAGCATGATTCCAGTGATATGTTCCTTTACTGGTTGCTGAAGTTTTTATTAAAAACTCTTTCCTCTGCTGCAGATCTAGCAGTTCTCTGAATGCGTCTATGTTTCACTGGACATAGGCAAAAGCAGTGGTGGGGGCAGGATTATACAGAAGTAATTAATATGGAGAACTAAATGACAGTAGATTTACTAACCCTCTAGTGATGATCTCCTATTTATTTATTTATTTATTATTTATTTTATATTTATTTATTCGTTTTGAATCGGGATCTCTACACCTGTATTATGTTGCTTTCAGATTAGGAGGCGATAGCATCTGCAATGAGGCCAATAAGTGGTGATAACAGGAAAACACTTTTTTTTTTTTTTTTTTTATACTAGAACGAGCCGCTTTTGCCTATAGGTGGTGTCTGGGGTATTACATTATGAATGATGTGAAGTTGCTGATGCAGCCCATGGAGGAGCGTGTGCCATTGTGTGCCATTATTAGTGAAATGCTGTCCTGTTTTTTCCCCCCCAAATCTGAAAATACTTTTTAAAGGGGAACTCCAGTGAAAGAAAACTTTAGTACAGTCTCTTCCCTCCTACATGATGAAGCAGAGCCGTACACTGCAGTTCTAGGATCTATAGATCATCTTATAATTCAATAAAATCATACCTGCATCTCTGCTCTGGCCCCCACTCATGGAGCCTAAATCTCTCTGCATTTCATCTTCATGCTGCTGGTGAGAAGAGTAGGTGTGTCAGGGATGTGGATGCTGGGAGCTTCAGGATCAGCCTACATTCCAGCCCCTCCTATTTCTGTATAGGGAGGGGGCGTGGCTGCTGGCCCCATGCTCACACATGCCATCCAGCCCCTGATATACCATCCTGTGTGACAGGGGGTCCAGGCTGCAAATGGCAATCATGTCACTAAGCAGATACAAATACACACTCTGATCCTCTGCTGTATGATGATTATTATTTATTAATATAGCGCCATTAGATTCCATAGCGCTTTACATGATAAGGGGTAGACAAGAACAAGTTCAATATAATCGTGTAGTCCGGACAAACAGGAACAAGAGGGGATAGGACCGTGTCCACGAGGGCTCAGTCTACGGGATGCATAATGTGTACTGTTATTGTGAGAATTAGAGCAGAGGCAAATCATTACATTGATAGATTCAGCTCTGCATGGTCTCCCCTCCCTCATAGAAACATGGTATCTTCTTATCTCTAACTTTCAATGGATCATCATCACTCATCACTGGAATGTAGGATGATCCTGCAGCTCCCAGCATCCACGCCCGTCACACACCTCCTGCTCTCACCAGCTGCATAAAGCTCTCATGCTGAAGATTCTAGGTTCTATGATGTGGGGGCCAGAGCAGAGTAGCAGGTATGAGGTTATTGAATTATATATGTGATCTATAGATCCTACAACTGTAGTGTACGGCTCTGCTTCATCATGTAGCAGGGCAGGAACTGTACTAAAAAGTTTTCTCTCACTGGAGTTCCCCTTTAATTATCGGTGTAATCTAAAAGTTGAGCGGGAAAGTAGGCGTCCTGCCTGTCCAGTAGCTTCCCCTATGAGGGATGTGGTGGAGCACCTGCTGAGGTTTTCCTGCTGTTCCTGGCATTCACTGATGCAGGAAAGACCTAGGAGCTTAGGTCAACATAAATCCTGAGAATCACTAACTAAACGTTGGCTTATTTGGCTACTGGAATCTCTCCTGAGGATCGTCTATAAAGTCAGATACAATAAATATCGTGGGGCCTGACCGGGGTGCGACCGCCCCCCAGATTTGTCGTTAGTTTGTTTTAGATGTGTAGTTTAACACACAAGTGCATTTCTAATGTTGTTTTTTTTAATACATCCCTTATTGTTACTTCTGTGTTTAGCTTGTTGTTTTTATTTTTCTTATATTTTTATTGGAGGCTGATTACTACGCAGATGTTAAAAACATAACCTTATTGTATCATTTGGAAATTTCTGACCTTGCTGCTTTGATGGAAATATTAGTGACAAATCTTTTGTTTTACATGTTCACTATTGTTATACTATTGTTTTCTGCAGGTAATGATGGTGTTGTACAATTTCCTTCCTGCATCGAAAGCAGCAGGTGCTTTTAGACAGATAACACCCTATCCATGATACCATGCGTTCAAGATTTACCACCGGTGGAAATGATTAAGACTTTGTTTTTCATTTCCGATTTTATATACCTTTGCAGCTCTGGGATATTTTCCGTTGTTCATACTGTTCTTCATTTCTGGATTACTGAGCAGAATATTGCCATATCTTTGACTTCGCATTAAAGAGGACCTGCCCCCCCCCCCCATCCCCGGTGCTTTCCAAAGTGAAGGCACCAATGAATGCAGCATCTCTGCTGCATTCAGGGATGGGGTCCCCCATGTTTATAGCCCCCCCCTGTAAGTTGTACAAATCACTTTTAGAAAGTGTACAGTTGACGAGTCTGGAGGGACTTACACAGTGATGAGTCCTCGCTGTTCCCTGTTGTCCTCCCCGCCTCCAGCCCTCTCTGTGCCGCCTCCTTTATGTGTCTTCCCCTCCTCGTCCGCTCATGCTCCTCTGCGTCTGAAGTCATGCAGAGCAAGCAATGGCAGGATCGGGTCCCGGCAGCTGAAAACCCTCCTGTCGGTGACGTCAGCGCCGGAGCCTGCCCTTCTCCAGATTATGTATGTACAGCAGGACAGGCTTCAGCGCTGACGTCACCGGCAGGAGGCGTTCCAGCTGGCGGAACTCGCTCATGCTCATTGCTCGCTCTGCATCTGTGTGACTTCAGATGCAGGGGAGACACATAAAGGAGGAGTTACTGAGGGGGCTGGAGGCGGCACAGAGGACTGGAGGTGGGGAGGACACCAGGGAACAGTGATGACTCTTTACTACTGAGTAAGTCACTCTGGACTCGTTAACTGTACACTTTTTAAAGTGTTTTGTACAACTTACAGGGGGCTAAAGACATGGGGGACCCCTTCCCTGAATGCAGCAGACACGCTGCATTCAGGGGTGCTTTCACTTTGGAAAGCACAAGGGGGGGTGACAGGTCCACTTTAATTGTACTGCAGCATTTTTACTACTGCAATACTGAGTCTTTTGACTTGTTTTGTGTTACCTTTCCATATTTCAAGACCTGTCCCGATAGTTTATAAAGCTCTTATTTATTCATCGGCTTTCAGCTCGATCTCGAGCTATGGCGACTTGATGGATGAACACTCTGTAGGAAGATCAATCTTGTGCAGCCTAGACAGCTCCACCAGAGTTTTATATGCCATTATCTCAATTATATCAAGTCATTGATTTGCTGGTCTCCCACTTTACCTTGTTCCTTCTATTCTTCCTACCATGATGTATGAATAAACTCACCAAAGAGCCCAGAGTATTTTCATCCTTTATTTCCTCCTCTCTCCAACGCGTTTCAGCGCCTCACCCGGCGCCTTCCTCAGGGAAATAAAGGATGAAAATACTCTGGGCTCTTTGGTGAGTTTATTCATACCACAGCAGCGCGGACCGTGACACACCAGTACTCCCATCATCTTCTTGGATTTAAACCACTATCCAGTGGTCGGTGGAGGTCCTGCAGCAGCTGGAACACTGTTTCCAAAACGCCTTCAAACCAGTTGTGGGGATCACAACTGGACCAGGTGAGGAGCTTCATAGCACTACCTGCATACACAAGTGTCACTAGTGATGGGGCACTATTGCGCCTCTTGTCCCCCTCCCTATTTTCTCTTTTTACCATGATGTATGTCTTTCTTGTGTCATGGGATAGTGAGGAATAATGGGGACTGGTCTCCTAGACTGTCCTTTATTCCAGAGTTACATTGGATGGTAAAGATTTCTGAGCTGCCACCCTTGCCCTGCCCCTGGACAGTCCTGGTCTAATGCTCCCCCCTCCCCCCCCCCACACCCATTGGGGGCTGGGACAGGAGGTTTAAAACTCGTCACAAATAGATACAGATACAGCAATACAAACACATGTATAAGACAATACATGCACAAGAGGATGCTAAGAGGATTTTCACAGCACACCAAAGATCACTTCAATAGATCGTCAGCAACTGGATCACCACAGCACTTGAATCGGTATTGCAAAAGATAGCATGGAAGGACAGATTCCACAATTTTAAAAAGCCGGGAGCAACTTTCATAGGTTTTCCAGAACATGTGATCCTAGAAGAAATGAGGAGTCATACAGAGATTAACTCCTGCTAGCCTGATCACTAATAACACAGCTGGCCGATGCCCAAGCCTGCCTGTGGAACTCAGAAGCCTCAGAGAAACCATACTATGGAATGTTAGTTTGTAGTGTGAACAGCGCCAGGTGCCGCCGTGACACTCTGCAATTTATGAACCAAATGCCATGTGATAGATTGCTCTTTTAGTATGTAATGTCTCCTGAGCAGATAGCGGGAGACAACATGGCAACACAGGCTGCTATATATGCATTTATGGGGCCAAGTGAAAGGCTATTGTTGCCAGGCACTTAAGGGTTGTGCATGGTAACAGGTGTTGGTTGGCTGGATTCCAGCCAATGGTCTAGTTATAGTGACCTAGGTGTCTATTGGTCAGCCAGGTTGGCGGGCATTGGGAGTCTATAAATAGGTCCACTTTCCTGTCAGAGGGTCAGTCAGACCTCTGACAGAATTGGAGATGGACAGCCTGTTATCAGAATTACTTGCGAGGGCTGGCCAGCCAGGTGGAGAAGCGTTGCTGCGGTCCTGTTTGGCACTGTTGCCGCCTGGTACCTGTGATTCTGCTGCTGCTGAGGAGGCAGGTATGGAGCCCCCTTCTTCACTTAGTGCTGAGCTGCCGGTGTCTTCCGGGCGCAACCTCCGCACTCACAGGAGAGTGAGGACCCGGTATTCTCCTTCCCCCCCTCCACAGCGTGGAGCCGGCGATGCTAACCGGCAGTCCGGATCCAGGAAGAAGAAGAAGAGAGCCGGAGGAGCGTCCACATCACTCGGTTTGCGGCCGGGATGTTCTGTGAGCGCCACCTGCAGGCCATCTAGAAGACGGGCACGAGACTGCCCTCAGGAATATACACAGTCTGGCCCCGGGATTTTTGAAAATTTGACTGTGGCTGCTGTGCACCATATTGCCCAGCCTCAGGAGCTGACGTGTCAGGAGTCAGCTGTAGTTAACCCTGTGCAATGCACTCCCCTGGACTTGTCTGCTTGGGACAGGGGCTTAGGTCCCAATTTGCTGAGGGATGCTGCATCTTCATCTGTTCCAGCTGCTTCTTTCAACGCCGGCCCGGATGCTTCGGGCAGTACCGTTCCAGGATTGGTACTGCCGGGATTGTCTTCTTTGCCTCTTCCTCCCCCTTCTAGGTCTGAAGATGCTCGCCGCGTATGGTCTTCTTCGGATCCGTCTTCTGAAGAGGAGCTCGCTTGTCGTTCAGCTCGTCGTCCAGCGTTCTCTCCATCCGTTCCTGATTCTCGGCCAGCACCAGGAGCATCTGCATCTCAACCTGCACGGCTGCAATCGCGTCATGGTGAGACTTTCGCTTATTCACTTCCACAGGTTAATGTTGAGGTTTTTAAGTCAATGGTGGCTAAGGCCGTTGCTGACGCCCTCGTGTTATCAGCTAAGCCTAGTGAAAAAAGGGTTGGGGCGTCGGTTGAGCATGCGGAGGTACGGTCTGCTGCCGTGTCTGACCTCGCGTTTAAGGAAGCTCTTGTTTGTGAGGTTTCCCCTCTCGGGTTCCATCTTTCGCTTGCTGTTAAAGAGAAAATTTGGAACCGCGAATACGTTGATATTTTTTCTCTCCTTCCAGTGTCTAGGGATCATCCAGTCAGGGGCGAGAGAAAAGATGATAAATTAGAACACGAGTCGGATAAGCGTAAACCACCGTATAAATCCTTTCATAATTGGGTGCAAGCGTTTTCTATTTTTTCTGCAGTGCTGGGAGAGAAATACCCTTCTTGTTGTACGGGCCTTTTCCAGCACTTGGATATTATACTGGAAGCCTATAGGAATTTTGGGGGTTCGGCATGGCTTCACTATGACGAGTCTTTCCGTCAGAAGCTTGCTGTTCACCCCACTATTGCTTGGGGTGTGAAGGATGTTGGGCTTTGGCTCAATTTAATGTTACCGCAGCGCAACCAGTCTGTGAAGCCTGCTTCGATTCCGGCTTCACGGAAGGGAGTTTGTTTCGCGTTCAATGATTCTTCATGTAAGTGGGCTAATTCTTGCCGCTTTAAACATGAATGCTCATTTTGCGCAGGTAGTCACCCGGCCGCTAAGTGTTTTCGTAAGCAGGCAATGTCTGCTCAATCCACTGCCCCTGTCGGGAATTCTTCGGTTAAAAACATCGACCCCAGTGATTCTGGAAAACATGCTTCCATGGTTAAGCAGTTTTCCAGACAGGGCGACGGCAACTTTGTTAATTGAGGGGTTTCGTTATGGGTTTTTTGTTCCCCCTTTCGGTGGGAAAGGTTGTGTGGTCGGAAGGAACCTGGTGTCAGCTCTTCAGCATCCTTCTGCGGTGGCTCGTCATATCGAGAAGGAACTTTCTTTGGGACGCATAGCGGGCCCTTTTGCCGCTCCACCGTTCGAGGATTTTAGGATTTCCCCTTTAGGGGTTGTCCCTAAGAAGGAACCAGGTTCTTTTCGTATTATTCATCATTTGTCGTTTCCGAAAGGGGGATCTCTTAACGATCAGGTCGATCCTGCAGCAGCTGCGGTTAAGTATCTGCCTTTTGAAGCTACGGCCGAATTGTTGCGTCGTTTTGGTAGACATTGTCTGTTAGCTAAATCTGATGTTCAGTCTGCTTTCCGGCTTTTGCCTGTTCACCCAGTTGGCTTTAATTCTTTGGGTTTTTATTTTGATGGTGGGTTTTATTTTGATCGTTGTCTCCCTATGGGATTTTCGCTTTCGTGTTTTTATTTTGAATCGTTTTCTACGTTTTTATCTTGGGCGGTGGGGTCGGATTTTCCTTCTGCTGGTGTGTTACATTATTTGGACGATTTTTTGTTTGTAGGATCTGGTTTTTCTGATGATTGTGCTTCTATCCTTTCTCGTTTTTTACGGCTAATGGATCATTTTGGAGTACCTTTAGCTTCTGATAAGACTTTGTTTCCTTGTACTAAGCTGGAATATTTGGGTATCACTATTGATTCCGCCAAGATGGAATTCAGTTTGTCCGAATCAAAGTTGGATAAGCTGAAACGGTTAGTAGAAGACATGTTATGTAGAGAGAAGGCTACATTGAGGGATTTTCAATCCTTGTTGGGTAGCTTGAATTTTGCCCTGCGCATTTTACCAATGGGTCGCCCCTTTTTGCGGCGCCTTTATGATGCCACTAAAGGTGTCACGTCTTTGGGTTGCCATATTCGGGTGACTCGTCCATTGAGGGATGATCTTTTGGTTTGGCATGAGTTCTTATCTTCTCTTAACGGTATTTGCTGCTTGCAGGATAATTTCGTGTCGGCTTCGTCATTATCTTTATCGTTGCATACGGATCCTTCATGCGGTTTTGGTGTACTTTATGGTCGGGATTGGTCTTCCTCTCGTTGGCCTGCGTTTTTTCTTGAACGTGGTTTTTGTAAGTCACCGGTATTATTGGATTTAGTGGCGTTGTTAGCCATTGTGGAGATTTGGGGCTCATGTTTGGCCAATAAGCGTATCACCTTTTCCTTCCCTACTCAAGGATCGGTGTTTGTCATCAATTCGCTTTCTTCGAAGTGTCCATTTATTAGTCGTCTGCTTCGCCGACTGGTGTTATCTTGCCTCCGATTTAATATCTGGTTAAAGGCGAATCACGATTTTGAGTCTGTTAATGTGTCAGCAATGTTTCTCTCTCGGCAGCTTTGGGCGGATTTCCGCGATTCCTTTCCGGCAGCGGGTCACTGCGGAAAGGAGTGCCCCTCGGGTCTTTGGACGGTGTTGGAGGACCAATAACTGGTTTTCTTAGGAACTCTGTGGCTCCCTCAACATGGGCCTCTTATGCGGCCGCATGGCGGGACTGGTTGAATTTTTGTGCAACACGGCATATTTCTGCAGTTAATGGAGACGCTATTGTTGTACTTCAATTTTGTGAAGCACTTTTGAGTTCAGGTCGCAGCCAGTCGAGTTTGACGAAAACTATGTATGGCGTATCATTTTTTCACCAACTATATGGAGGATGTTCTTTGTCTAATATGTTTATTGTTCGTCAGTTTTTGAAAGGTGTTCGGAAGGGGAATTCTATGCCTGATACTCGTCGTCCTATTTCTTTGGAAGTATTGAAGAAATTATGGTTTGTATTAAAGGATGTTTGTTTTTCCGATTATGAAGTCTCGTTATTTCGTACGTGTTTTATTTTGATGTTTTTTGGAGCTTTTAGGATCGGCGAAGTGGTATCTTACAGTAAGTTTAAATTTTCGGGTATGAGGGTCGAGGATGTCTCATTGTTCGACAGTTTTATTTTAATCTTGGTTCGTAGATCTAAGACTGATCAACGAGGTACTGGTACGTCTGTGAAACTCAATTCACTTCCAAATTCTTGCCTTTGTCCTTGTCAGAACATGCGACATTGGTTATCAGTTCGCCACCCCTCTCCAGGGTCTTTGTTCATACATGAACGTGGTGACCCGGTGACGGTTTATCAATTTTCTTCCGTTTTAAAAAAAATGCTTTGATTTGTTGCACATGAGTCATCTTCGATTCTCGTCTCATTCTTTCAGGATTGGAGCTGCCACAGCGGCAGCTTGTGCGGGGTTGAGTACCCAGTCCATCCAACGGTTGGGGAGGTGGAAATCACATAGAGCAAGATTATATGTTCGCCCGAATTTGTTAGTCTAACGTTGTTATTATTTTTTCCTTAGGACCAATTATTGTATGGATTGTGGGTCATTCCTACATATATTGGGCCCAGAAGAGGGCAGCGGTAAGAAGTTATACCGAGAATTTGTCGATTGATTCGACACAGGCCCTGATTTTTTGGTTTGGGTATAGGGGTTTGAGGTTACATGATCTTTGTCGTTATTTAAGCGAAATTTCAGTCGCCTTCCCGCTCCCGGATCTTCTTGTTTTACACATCGGCGGTAACGATATTGGGAAAATACCAACGTTAGATTTGCTTAGTTATTTTAGGCGAGATATTAGTCTCATTCGATCTATGTTTCCGTTTTCCGAGTTGGTGTTTTCCGAAATCATTCCTCGTTTGGTGTGGAACCAGGTTCAATTTAAATTTATGGAATCTATCCGGAAGCGGGTAAATAGGCTATTGGAAAAATTTATTTCAGCCTCAGGAGGTCGGTCCTATCGTCATGTGGACCTGGAAGGTTTTATTGAAGGAATGTACCGTACAGACGGTGTCCATTTGAGCGAAATTGGATGGGATGTTTTTAACCTGGGGCTACAGACAGCGGTGGAACAAGGTCTTGGGCGTATTTGGGGGGGCCGCACATAGCTATGTGCTGCCCGGGTGGGATGGTTTTGTTGTTTAACGGTAATTATAAAGGAATTTTTCTTATGAATTTAATTGCTATATAATATAGCTGGTTTTATTTATCTATTGAAATGGATAATAAAGATTTTAATATTGGTTTTAATATTTATTTAACCTTAATAAAGCCCACGGCCTTGTTTACCCAGTCGGTAGTAGTGTCAATTCTTACTTAAATCTATGTGTGCATGTATGACAGTGCAGCTTTGTGTTTCCATGATGTGTCCAAAGTAGGCAAGTTGTAGCTTGGTGATCCTTGCTTTGAATGATGACCAGTCAGGCTTGATTTGTTCCAAAATTAATTTGTTTGTTCTTCTTCCCATCCATGGTATTCATAACATCCTTCTCCAGCACCACATTTCGAAGGCGTTAATAATTTTTCAGTCTTGTTTCCTTATCGTCCAGGTTTCATTTCCATATGTCGCTACAGAAAAGACCAGACTATGTACGAGTTGTGTATTCGTCACCAGTGAAATGTTCCTCGATTTGAAGACCTTGTCCAGAGATTTCACTGATGACTTGGCCATAGCTATTCTCTTGTCTTCTGGTGGTGCAGCTGCATCTTGAGTGATCATTGATCTGAGTAGTTTGAAGTCCTTTATAACTTCCAGTTCATCACTGTCCATCTCAAATGTGTCCCTGTTGTACCTGTCAGGGCCACTTTACACACACCAACTTATCTGTCCAACTTCTGACCCTGAGGAAGGAGCTGGGTGTTGGCTCTGAAACGCATTGGAAAATAAAACTGAAGATACCTTGTTTCAAAGCACTCCTGTGTTTTTGATACTTATTGGAGCAGCGGCACGGACCGAAAGACACTTGGTCCCGGATACAGTAAATTACAATGGCACTTCTAAAGGGACATCACATCTTTTCAACGTGAGACTGGATATAAAAGTTAGCCCCATGGTCACACCTGCCATGCCTTTTAAACCATTATTTTGCACCTTATCCATGCCTCCTTTCCATACCCTCCACAGAAGAAACCTTCTGGAAGTGATGATCTTTTTGGAGGTTTCTGGAGAATTGGCCATGCTCAAGAGATTTGCAAACTTCTCCACCAGTCTGGGAGGTTTGACCTTTTTTTTTTCTGGGAACCTCTCTAGGTCGTTCTAGCAAAGATGACAAACGTGGATTAGAATATGCCTTAGCATGATGATTGATGGGCGCTCAGGCTCCCTGCCAATACTAAGAACTTGGTGACTTCTTTTAGGTGGTCTTTCTTCTGCCATTTTTTGGGACTGATATGCCCAATGATTTCCAGCTTAACTTGTGACCCTCTTGCTTCTGGTGGAAAGGCGATAGGGTGAATAAGCGAAGACTCCCCACCCTCTACATGTAGGTCCTGTAGCAACTGCTAAAGGGACCGTAGTGGGGGGACAAAGTATTTTAAGATCTGAGGTAGACACTCAGTTCATTTTCCTCGGTGTTTTATAATTTCACAGTAGGCCAGTTATAAAAAGTAGGCCAAAAAACTAGATTCTGCTCTATGGCAGTGATGCCTAACTCAAGTCCTCAGGAGCCACTAGCAGTTCATGTTTTCAGGATTTCCTTAGCATTGCTCAGGTCACCTGTGCAATATTAAAGAAATCCTGGAAATCTTCACTCTTGCTCTTGAGGACTGGTGTTGGGGAACCCTGTTCTATGGCAAATGCAGCACAGGGCAGAGGTTTTAAGAGTTAGGTCACATGCACATGTTGAGTATTTGAGTTTTTTACCTCAGGATTTTTAGATAAAACCAGGAGTGGATGATTAAATCCAGAAGTGGTGCAGGTGTTTCTATTACACTTTTCCTCTGATTGCTCCACTCCTGGTTTTGGCTACAAATCCTGAGGTAAAAAACTCATGAAATACTCAGTGTGTGCACGTTGCCTTACACTGTATTTCCGAAGAAATGGAGCTTCTTGGCCCTAGAGCAAAATGTGTACCATATCCAACAACTGTCGGTTATCACATCATCACCATTTTGACTTCCATAGGTTGGGTGCATTTGCAACATCTGCTGCCCCTATAATTATTCTTGTGATGTCATCCTTTTCCAACATACTGATTACCTCACTAATTCTTAAACTTTATTTTAAAGAATAAGTAAAAAACAAACAAACCGTAAAAAAATATTTTTATTTACTTGCTACATTACCTGTACTTCATTTTCTTATACCTATGTTCTTTCTGACATGTGACCTATATTGATTAGCATATATAGATTTAATAGTATTCGCAGCCTTAATCTTTTTATTAAAAAAAAACGTCAAAAGGTCAGTAAATGCATAGTTAGTGGGGCTGGAGGAGCGGTGAATTGAGCCAGTAGACCACACACATACTGGCTGGAGCGTTAACATTATAACCTCTGTGTGCCAGGAGCGCAGGCTGGTCGTTCCTCCCCCCTCCAAAATGCTCCCATACAAAGCCTGCACTGTGTAACCTTGTGTTCTGGGGTGAGCGACAATTGCTAGAGGAATGAATTGTTTATGTATAAATCAACCTAAAACCTTTCCCAGCACAACAAATGGCTGATTTTCAAGCACTCTTTATATATGGTGCAGTTCACATGTCTGCTTTTTTTTTTGCAGACCGTGTGTTCACAATAAAATCCCGGAGAAATGTGCGTTTTTGATCTGATGTCTCTCAGGACAGCCAGATGTAGTAGCAGATAATTTCCAATGAGGCATCAGATTTCCATTGATTTTGGACAAACGTTGGTGGATCTTTAGTCTGTGGTTCCTTCCGGCAATGTCCGCAATACATTGACAACTGACTGCTCTGGGATTGTCCTCTTGACGCTGTTCGTGGAGCGTATCCTTAGTGTTAAAGTGAATGTTAGCAATCGGTTGTCAATCAACTTTTTGTTTTATACGTTTCCAGGAGAATAAGAGAAATGACACAAGTTGGGAGCAATCTTTGCAGCTGGAGTCCACCCACTAGCTCAGAGACGACTGAAAGTACAACCTTTTAGTCGTCACTGAGCTAGTGGGTGGACTCTAGCTGCAAAGATTGCTCCCATATGGTGTTCGCAGAGAGGTGAGGAATAACAGAGGAATGTCGCAACAATAAGCAAACATGCTTCACAATTGTCAGTCCAAGCAGTATTGTATGATAATTGATCTATGCATGAGCTGACCATTCTATAGCACATTTGCTTACCATTTCCCTATTATTCCTCGCCTCGCTATGAACCCCATTTGGGAGCCATCTTTGCAGCTAGAGTTCACCTACTAGCTCAGAGACAACTGAAAATTAGAGCTTGAAGAAAGAAGGTAAAATGTATATGTAAAAAAGAGCATAATTCATGATATATGATGGTCAGCTATACTGTAGTGCTGAGGTGGGCAATGACTTTTCCAGGTGTAAAGGGCCGAACCAATAGAGTGAAATAAGTTTTGCTCAATATTAACATATTAATTATGATTATAGTAAGAATTGTATCACTTAAAGGGAATCTGTCAAGTGGAAAAATGCTACTGATCTGCATATATAGTTAATCTGCAGGCGGTGCCTGAACAGGTTCAAGTGGCTGTAATCGCGCCGCCTGCACAGACTGACCGCTTGCTCTAATTCTACACGGCTGTCAGTCTGTGCTGAGGGGGAAGGCAGTTACAGCTTCCACTGTTCATACACAGCAGTGACTGAACCTGCGCTGGCGCCGCTACCATGACTGAAATTGTATGGCTGCCGGGAGCATTAAAGGTGATTTCCTCCTGGCAGCAGGGTTCAATGTGCAGGCACCAGGCAAGTTCAGAATACTATTAACCTGCAGATGAACCCTATATCAGCAGGTAAATAGCATTTTTCCAAGTGACAGGTTCTCTTTAATATTGAGCAGAATTAGGCTGACATTCCATAGCTTGTGAGCCCCCCACATAGCCCTTCTATGTACAGTGTGAACTCATACATAGACCCTCTATAAACAGTGTGATCCCACACATAGCCTCTCTATACCATGTGAGCACATGCACAGCCCCTTTGTATACAGTGGACATCCCCAGACATCCTCCTAAATGCAGCATTAGCCCAACATAGATCCCTATATACAGAATGAGCCCTCACACAGCCTTCTATACTCAGCAAGAGCTACACGTAGCCCTTCATATACAATATCAGCCTATACACGTGAAAAAGATTAAAATAATACCACATACTGTTGTCGCTCCTGTTCCCTTGGCACTCTGCTGCGCTGACCCTCTGCACAGTAGATGTGTCGTCATCACATCTGCTGTATCTGATTGGTGGAAGATGGAGTTGACAGCTCCTCCTCCATGAATGTATCCACCGCTATCTGCATCTTGAGGATGTGGATAGCCATGGCAGCCATGTGACGGAGCCGCGGAGGGCCCTTGGCACATGGTGCGGCACTTTTCCCAGCCATAGTGTAGAGGCATTCCATATCTACACACAATAATGTATAGCAAAAAAGAAAGCTAGCTTTTATATCTATTTTAGGTATCAAAATGTAACATTTAGTTTGAAACCTTATCCAATCTACTCTTACTAGATTAGGTCATGATGAAGTGATTTGTTTTGCAAACGTCAAACAATGGAGTCGTCATCCTTGTCCTCATTTGCCTTCATATTCATTCTAGGCTTTGTCTTTTTCTAAGTTGATGTGAACGCAGCATTCAGGGATGTTCACACTCTGCAGATTGCAGAAATCTATCCTTTAGTCCTCCTTCACACGTCCGTGTTTTTTATGTGTGGCTTCCGTCTTTTTATTTCAGATACCCGTGCCCATTATAACCTATGGGGCTGCTCATATGTCTTGTGTTTTTATACAACACACATGGAGACATGTTAGGGTATGTGCACATCAGTCGTTTCTGCATCTTTGCAGAACGACCGGGAACCGGTGGAGAATGGCAGAACTGAGTTTTCTGAACTCGCCAGTGTCCCTGGTTTTGTTAGCGTTTTGCTAACGATTTGTGATCGGGTTATTAGCGTTTGGACAGCGTGTTCTTGGTGATTTCCCCGGCGTGTTCCTTAGCGATTTCCAGACTGGTCTTTGCTGCACTTGTTCAGCTGGACCCGCTGGAAAAACGCTGAAAAGAAGTCGCTTGCTCTATCTTTGACAACTGGTGGAAAACCGGTGAATAAACTGAAAACGACCAGACAAAAATCGTTCTAATGTAGACAGCGTTTTCTAAACTCCATTGACTAGCATGTTAATCCAGCCGGTGGCTAGGATTAACATAAATTAACATAAAACTCAGCGGGAACCGCCGACGGAAAACTTCCAAAAACAGCCCACAAAACGACTGATGTGCACATACCCTTAGTGTTTTATTTTTCGGCAGAACGGATGACAAGGGCCAATAAAGGTTTATGGGTCAGTGAAAAACACATACATGATGGCGTCTGTATGCTGTACGTGAATAACATAGAAAGTACAATAGAAGCTTAGTATTTTCTTTATTTATCCATACTGGAAAAACACACGGTAGGCCCCTTTCACATCAGCGGTTTTGTCCGGATCTGGCCAAAAAAACGCATTTGCCGCATAACGCCCGCTCTTGTGGCAAGTGCAGCAAAAGCAGTATTGCCGCGATCCGACACTTGCGGCAGTTGCCGCGGTCAGCTGCGGTTATTTTGCGCAGCTGCACCTGCTGTAAGTGCCGGATCGCGGCAATACCGCACTTGCTGCAAGCCCCATAGACCATGCATGGGGCTTGCCGCAAATGCACTGCAAGTGCGGCAGATGCGTTTTTTAACGCTGATGTGAAAGGCCCCTTACACGAATTCAAATAGAGGGTATCTGTATAGTTTTTTCACCTATGTGTTTTATGTGAATGTGCTAAGGAGCCTAACATCTGATCGTCCTTATTTCTGCTCATGTGCACGTAGGATATTTCCTAACTCCATCCAGATGTATGGGACCGATTCTTCCCTCGTGGATATTGACGTCTGAATGATTCCGCAGTTCGTCTTTCTAGGTGCTTACTACGGCGCATTAACTTGCACTGATCGTCTTCAAAGCCGCCCGTCATCCTGTGCATCATCTGATGCTCGGCTTTGATTTTCGTTTTTGCCTCCACGGGTAAAGGAAGTTTCTTCTAACAATTCTTCTTCCCTGTAATTAGTTGAGTCGCTCTTCCTTTCTGTGATTTATTTATTCTGCTTCTGGATTTTAAGAATTGTGCAGAAATCCCTAAATAGCGTTTCCTCTCTTATTAGCAGACGTCCACCCTCCCCAAACCCCCCCCAGGCTGCCGTGGAGTTGTCACCTATTTATTGCAATCTAGTAATTCATTTACCCTGTAAGTTGCCTGACGTCCAACATGGTACCAGCTTGAAGATAACTGAAGACCTTGTATATTTAATTGCCTTTTGATAACTTTTCAACTTTTCATCATCAATTGTCTTAATCAGTCTCCTTACACTGGGAAATTTTCCGAACCCTTGCCAGCAATACCCGGGGTGTTCTTCCTCAAAGCAACCCTTCCTCTGTTATCATATTAATTGCTTCTTTTCAAGGGGGAGCTCCTTCTCAATCCAAAGAACTAGTACGCACTCTTTAGCATCTCTATCAATCCTACCAGGGATGACCACAGGAACCAAAGTCTGCTGCCACAAGTCCTCAAGTCACTGGTGGTTTTTGCTCTCATCCCCCGTTTATCCAGGATGTGCAGGAGTCCCCATGGCGTCTAAGAAAATGATGGGAGTGATGGTGTGCCACGGTCCGCGCTGCTTCTGGATTCAAAAAACTCACCAAAGAGCCCAACAACCTTTCATCCTCTTTATTCCAACGCGTTTCAACGCCACAACCCGGCGTCTTCCTCAGGGATATTCTAGGGGGATTAACTGCAGGTTGCATCCTCTGTACACGCTCACAAACATACCCTACGAATTGGGAGCAGATAAAACGTCCCTTTATTCAGTTACCTATATGAGCACCTACAATGATCAGACCTTTAAAATGTTGGAATTGCAATCCACTTTAAGAATTGTCCATCTGCTTGTGTTCTCTGTATTTTACCCTTCCCATGAATCGTTCATCTCTGTTTGGAGTCTGTTGATTTCCTCTTGGCATTTTGGGTGCTCCCGTCAAGTGATGTTATAAAATTGAGGAGGTAGGTTGGGGCTTGGCAGCAAGGTTTGGCACCTTCCTTATAGAGCTCATGTTGCCGCAGTTGATTACAGAACATTTAATATAGTTATTACACTCCATAAAAAAAAAAATCCCTTGTTTTTGTATTTTTGCACTCTATCTTTGTTGTTGACTGCTTTTTAGGACTTTAGACCTGGATTCTGTTACTGATGTCAGAAACCAGTCATTAGTCGTTTGCGAAAACTACTTTTTTAAAGGGGTTGTCCATGATTAATAAAAAAAACAAAGAAAGCATACATTTTTCTAAAAATGGCGCCACCCTCATCTGTGGATTGTGTTTGGTATAGCAGCTGAGCACTATTTCGTTATATTAGTTTCTACTTTTGGAAGAAGGCAGCCTTGTTTTCTTTAATTCTGGACAACTCCCTGAAGGTCAACGTCTTCAACCTCTTTTTATTTCGCATGCACCTGTTTTATTCGCCCTCTTTTTAAAAAAAAAAAAGATTTTTAACATATATTTTTCTCCAGGTTGTTTCCGTAGCTCCTTGTCGGATGTATAATGCCGGCTCTCGCTAAGGATTAACTGTAATCTTATTTTTATGTTCCCTGTCAAATCAATTTCATGGACAGGAGTGGTTGTACTTGACATCTGCAACCAGTGTGTTGGGTGTACTTGACAAGGTTGTGTCTCGTGTGTTATATGCCCTATGTCTATGGTAGTTATATAAAGTATAACATCCAGTAACTTGTGGCAATTCTCGTGACTGCTGAGTATTTTTAAATCATGTGACACAATAATCTATATTATATAAAATTTTATATGGTTTGTTACATGTATTTTTATTGGGGATTCTAGTAATTAAAACCTATAGTAACAGTTATAATTTAGACCTTAGAATATCTACATGATATTTTATATCATAAATGTCTAGTCCCACTACTGGGACCTTCACCTAGGCAGAAAATGAGGCTCCTGTGACACCCATCCTACCTTGGGAACTGCCAGTTTCATGGCTTTTTCCATATTCTGTTATGGACGTTGCAGAAACAGCTGAGCATGCTAGCCCCCTAATAATTTCACCCTCTGGATGTGGTGGTCATCAGCCTACTCACAGGGTATGATGGCGGTCAATGGATCCTATTTCGCCAAAAAAGGTGCAGGTCCCTGGGCTGAAGGCCAACATCTACCAAACCTTTAAGATCTGTCCTACGGCACTTTTATAAATGTCAAAGTTAAGACTTGACAAGAACTCGATTTGGAGCCATGGAGGCTTGATGGATGAACGCTCTGTAGGAAGATCGATCTTGTGCAGCCTAGATAGGTCCACCAAGGTCTTCGCCAAGCCTAGATGGGTCACCAGGTCTTCACCTCAAGTTACCTTGATTTTATCATGCCATCGGGTTGCTGGTCTTCCTCTTTGCCTTGTTCCTTCTTTTCTTCCAACCATGATGTCCTTCTCCAGTGATTGTTCCCGCCATCACTTTCCACCCAGTTAATATATTCAGAAAGAAATCCTATACAGGTACCTTTTTGGCAGGGACCTCAACCGTAAAAACTGGTGATTAACTTATTTGTAGTCCAGGAAAGAAGCTCACAAGTGACTGTTGACTTTATAGCAGGGACAAGGCTGGGGAAAGGGGTTTGTAGGGAAGGTGGTCAGAATGAGGAAGGCTTTGTCCGGAGTTTGTAGCTTCAAAGCAAAAGAAGTGTTCAATGAAATCATACTTGTTGACATGAGGGATCATTGTCAAAGATGCCATGTGTGTTTTACTAGATTCTCTCTTCATATGTAGCTTTCACTATATGGTGACCTACTATTTTCTATAAACCTATATACATATATTATATAGATTAATGTAATGATCTCTAACCATGGTGACTTGATAGATGAGAGAGGTCCTCCAGGATCATCTTCACCGTAATCTTGATAGTATTAGTCGGATTGCTGGTCTTCCTCTTCGCCTTGTTCCTTCTATTCTTCCAATCATGATGTCCTTCTCCAGTGATTGCTCTCTTCGTATGATGTGCCCAAAGTAAGCAAGTCACACCTTGGTGATCCTTGTTTCGAGTGACATGTCTGTCATGATTTGTTCTAGAATTGATGTGTTTGTTCTTCTTACCATCCATGGTATTGATAACATCCTTCCCCAGCACCACGTTTCAAAGGTGTAGATTCTTATTCTATCTCATTCCTTTATAAATAACTAGCTATTGAACCCCTTCTTTGCCTGGCTGGCATTTTTAATTGAAGTATTAGCCCATGTCTGAAGCCTGGAGATAGTGAATGTATGTCAACTGAATCCAATGTTTGCCCTTGACCTTTGTTGTTGGTCGTAGCAAAGCAAGTGTTAAGGGAAACTGTTTTTGCTCTCAAGTAAAAGGAATATCAGGGTCACTTGATGTCAGAATTACTCTGGCAATGAATACCCTTGTACAGTTAAATGATCCGGTGAGGATTTCACAGTCAATGACTTTTTACATCATTTACTTGACAACCGTTCTGGTGCCGATTTGCCTTATAACATTTCTTTTTGTCCATATTTCAACATATTTTTGTGTTCTCTACAAAAAGGATTTATATCTCCAAGATGTCTTTGGGGATTCTCCATAACATTACAAATGCATCCATTGTTGGCTGGTTTGTTCATTCCTTCATTCAAGGCTTGAGCTGAATCCAGAATATATCACTAGGTGTATTTTGGTCATTTACCTTGGTTAGGGTGTGATGCAGCTGTTGCATGGTAAATTTGCCCATGGATTCTGTAACAGAAAGGACCTGATCGCTCATTAATTTGTGCGTCCATTGATGCAAAAGTGTTTACAATATTGTACGATGTTATGTTTTCCACAAAATTGGAGTTTGATTACAATCCCTTCATGCTGTTACTAATCCAATTATGCATTTGTATGTCTTCCAATATGATGGTTCCCTTATGACAAGTTCGTCGTAATTTCACTTTTAAAATGCTTGGCATTACAAAATGGGATTTTTTTTTTTCTTTATTGGACCAAGACCAACATGGCATTCTTCAATTTCATCTTCATTGAAGATTTCTGCAAGCAAAGCAATGTTTAGAGATCTCACGTTCTTGCCCAAGTGGCCAGGTTGGTTATAACGGGCTCCTCTGTGTGTCTCAGTATCGGCTTAATAAATGGAGAGGAAGCGCACAATAGGGTCTTATCCGATATAATCAGTCAATTATAAGTATGGTCACACTCACCTGGTCGGGTTGTGTGTGACACAACCACTAATAAACCAGACAATTGGATCCTGTCGAACGCAGCAATCAGGCAGAAGAGTTATATAAATGATATGCGTTGATATAGGAATCCGGCTGGTAGATCGCGCTGTTCGAAGATTTGGCCAAGAAAATCACTCCAAGGACCTCGGATCTTTAAGACAAAGATCTTTATTCCTCCCAGACTCGACGCGTTTCGTGTACCCGCTGTACACTTCCTCAGAAGTTCAAGAATTACAATTCTTGAACTCCTGAGGAAGTGTACAGTGGGTACACGAAACGCGTCGAGTCTGGGAGGAATAAAGATCTTTGTCTTAAAGATCCGAGGTCCTTGGAGTGATTTTCTTGGCCAAATCTTCGAACAGCGCGATCTACAAGCCGGATTCCTATATCAACGCATATCAGTATCGGCTTAGCAATGCTGCTGAAGCTCCCCTTCCTTGATACTGTTGGGCAGACCTTTGCCTTTTAGCATCAGCTTTGCGCACCTGTTGATGTTCCTCTTCCATTTGATTTTGATGGGCGGCCCTTTTCCAGACAGCTTTGGCTTTACACTGCAGTTGAAGCTGCCCTTCTGTAACCCTCTTCTATGAAGCATTTGACCTTTAGCCCTATTTGCATTTTTTTGCATGACCTTCATCTTCAGAGGGTAATTTCTGGCATTACAATGGCATTTTGGTGAACGAATACCGTTTTGATGTAATACCTTTTTTTTTTTAATAAAAAAAAATAGTCCTTTTAGCCAATCAAACAATGCAATCCAATTTTCCCTAGCAACCAATCAGCTCTGTTACATTTTCCTAAGGCACAGTTCAAAATGCTAAGCTGAGATGTGATTGGATACCTAAAAGTGCTCAATTATATGTAAATAGAGCATCGAGAAGGTAGAACATTTGCCCCCAGAATGGTGTCCAAGCTACCAATCAGATCTCTGTTTACATTTTCTATGTTTGCATTGGGTGTAATATGTGTACATGAGGACAGAAGGTAATGTGAGTACCGTAATACATGGTGTTGTGTAAAGCAATGTAATACATAGCAGTATTCATAATGTTATGCATTAGGTAGTGATATGTATAGCTGTATCCATCCTGGCAGTCATAGTATAAGGGCCCTTTCACATCAGCGTTTTTTTAAATTTGCGGCAGATGCGGTGAAAAAACCGCATCTGCCGCGTTTGCCGCATAACGGTTCCACTTGCGGCACGGTTGCGGTTTTTTCCATAGGAAGTATAGGGGGACTTGCGGCAGATGCGGCAAGTGCGGTATTGCACTTGCGGCAGGTGCGGCAGAGAAAAAAACCACTGTAAGCCGCGGTTTTTTTCTCTGCCGCACCTGCCGCAAGTGCAATACCGCACTTGCCGCATCTGCCGCAAGTCCCCTATACTTCCTATGGAAAAAACCGCAACCGTGCCGCAAGTGGAACCGTTATGCGGCAAACGCGGCAGATGCGGTTTTTTCACCGCATCTGCCGCAAATTTAAAAAACGCTGATGTGAAAGGGCCCTAACATAGGATGTTGGTTGGATAAGCTGCCCGGCATTTGACTGCAGGGCAAGTGACAGTTGGAATAAGCCCAGGGGGAGGAGCTAGTGCTTAGAGAGTGAGACCACTGAAGCCAATCAGTAACTGGGGGCGTGTCCTCTTGCCATCTTGTCTTGGTTATCCAAGCTTCAGACAGACGCCGTTCACCGTTATATTTTATATTGGTTAACCTCAATCTCACAACAGTCTCTATTTTCTTCCCAGACAGCAAAGCCATTGTGGATGGAAACTTGAAACTGATCCTTGGTCTCATCTGGACGCTTATTCTACACTATTCAATCTCTATGCCAGTATGGGAAGATGAGGGTGAAGAAGAGTCCAAAAATCAGACCCCAAAACAGAGGCTTCTGGGCTGGATTCAGAACAAGATCCCTTATTTGCCCATTACCAATTTCAGTCAAAACTGGAAAGATGGCAAAGCCCTTGGAGCCTTGGTTGACAGCTGTGCTCCAGGTATTTGTGTAGATCAGAATTTTGGAATGATCAGACTTTAATCTACAAATTTGGAAGTATTTGGGGGTTGTGCATGTTTTTGGTGGTATTCATTTCATACTGAGCATTGTTATTCACAATAAAATTTTATTTCAGGGTTGTGTCCTGACTGGGAGACATGGGACCCCAATAAGCCGGTTGATAATGCCCGTGAGGCCATGCAGCAAGCAGATGATTGGCTCGGAGTCCCTCAGGTAACCAAACAACTGCAGCATTAGAATAAGGACTTTTTGATTCGGAAGAAAAATTGGTTTGATTTTTTTCAAGCCAACTTTGTCCAAGTGAGAAATCTGTAAAATGAGAATGTGCAAAAGGGTCTTATCTCCTAACAGAGATGAGTGGTGATCGATAATATGAAATCTGCTCACCTGATTAGGTTGTGTAACACACAACCAGTATAATCGCTTAGCAATTGCAGCTGCTGCAGGGACCGCACTTCCACAGTTAACTGTCGATTAGATGAGATTCCAGGACGAAGTGCCTTATACGTCCGCGCTGCTGCCCAAAGGAATATCAGACTCACCCGGGTATCTGGGTTGATAAAACTTTTATCTTTTAACTTTTAAATCAACCCAGATACCCGGGTGAGTCTGATATTCCTTTGGGCAGCAGCGCGGACGTATAAGGCACTTCGTCCTGGAATCTCAACTTTGTCCAAGGGCCACTTCTCCTATTACATCTACTGTCTAATTATAGGGGTTCTCCAGGGGATATGAATAATAATAAAAGAGTTCAGACAGGTATAAAAATAGAAGTGGTGCTCCCATTCTGGCACTGATGTGGTCCTTGTTGGTTTTTACATTCTGGACCCGTTTTGGTACCCCTGACATGCATGATCAGGCAGTCGCTGACACAGTGTGGGGCCACCAATGCAGCCAGTGATTTGCTGAGTTGGATTTCTGACATGTAAATGGCCCAAGAAGTAGAGACCAGAGGGATCAGGGGGGTCAGAAGATTGGTGAAAAGGAGGATCATTTCTTTTATGATGATTTTTTTATACTAATGAAAATAGAAGAAATGATGCGTTTCCTCTGCGCTACTACTAGATTATCAATAACGGGCAAAGATGAAGAAACAAGAGGCTTTTATTATTCTACACGTTTCAAAGTCATCCAACTTATTCCTCAGAATATAGTCCCAATCAGGAAGAAGTCGGATGACTTTGAAATGCGTAGAATAATAAAAGCCTCTTGTTTCTTCATCTTTGCCCGTTATTGACAGTCCAGCAGCAGTGCAGGAGAACCACGTCGTTTTTTCCATTTCTGTTTTTCCTGGTTCTTGGAGCCCGTAGATCTCATGAGTTTACTCAACCCTCCATTGATGTCTATATATTCTCCCTTCAGGTGAGCACATTACTTGACACTCACCAATTGTTCTTGGGTAAAACCCTATTGCGTTGTCTCTTTCTGGTTATGCTGATGTTTTTTTCTATATATACCGCTGGTCTCAGCCTACTTAAAAAAAACAAAACACTTGGGGACCCCATAGCCTTGAATAGTGCTGCAGTACTAGACATGGCATATGGACCTGATTTGCACTCTTTACGGGAAATTTCATGTATGCTCCGATAAAATGCGTTTTCATGTTTTTTTTTTTTTTTTACAACTTTAACAAGTGGAAAAGTACGCATATTTTTTTATTTACATGCTACTTGTCAAGAGATGTCAAAACCTGATGATCAAGATTGTATCAAAGGTTTTTACCTGATTTCTGCTGAAGTATGAAGAAGACGACTGAAGATCATGTAGTTCCCTGAGTCAGATGTAGGCGTGCTTCAAACATCATTTACCAGGATTAATATTAATTGTAGAGAAAAGATTAAGGATCTAGAAGACGCCGGGATCTTTTAATGACTCGTTAAATTGACAGTTCTCATTTAGAGCCCCTGATAATACCGTATAGATATGCCTTAGCAGTAAAATGCATTAACTATGTCTGCTTTGTTATTGTAGACATCACTTGGTGAATCACTATGGTGTAGTATTTTATTTCTTTTTTTAAAGCATTGATATCTCATTAAAAGGTACAGCTTCCCTGTTAAAGGGATTTGTCCGGAATCGAATTGCCCAACTATTATTTAAAGTAGATAGAAATATATGTGCTGAGTGATAAAACATAGACTTCAGAATCCAACTAGATGAATGCCAAGATGTAAAGGGTGATTTTATTTATTCCTATGTGCTTGTTTCCAGGTGATAACCCCAGAAGAGATCATTCACCCCAATGTGGATGAACACTCGGTTATGACTTACCTGTCACAGTTCCCCAAAGCGAAGCTTAAACCTGGAGCCCCACTGAAGCCTAAGTTAAACCCTAAAAAAGCACGAGCTTATGGTCGAGGTGAAGTTTTCATCTTCTTTTTCTTCTTCTTTTGCATATTTGTTAATAAAGTGATTAATATTTAGAGTGATATTTTTATGTTGCACATGCTGGACCATGGTTGGCAAGAGTGTAGAAAGGTCTTCCATCTGTTAATTGCTTTTGTTTCAGTTTTTTTTTTTTTTTTGCAATAAAGAAGAACTGCTAGAAGAACTGAGCAGATTGTATACCCCGTTTACCCGACAATAAGACACAGTCTTATATAAATTTTTGCTCCCAAAGATGCACCATGTCTTAATTTCAGGGGGTTCTTATCTCCATGAAAATTTCACATTTATTGATTAACCAAAAAAAAAAAAAAAAAAAAAAGAGCATTTATTATATACTGTACAGTAGTTGTCATCACAAACCAGCATAACCAAACTGTGCCATCCATCCATCATTCATCTGCAGCCCCTGTTATCCCCCAATATTCACATACATCATCTGCAGCCCCTATCATCCGTCTGCAGCCCCTATCATCCGTCTGCAGCCCCCATCACACATCTGCAGACACACACAGTACCACTTTTGCCGGAGCCTCCACTGCTGCCGCCTCCTTCCTCCCAAGTCCTCCTGTATGCACCATGTGTATCCAGTCGCTGCTCAACGTAGATGTACGGTAGTAAGCCGCCAGCCAATCAGGCAGCGGCTCCTGGCGACTGAATGGACACCGAATTATTGTACATCTACGCTGACCGGCACCTGGATGACGTCCATACAGGAAATATACAGTAATGTCGCAGCCAATCAGACTCCAGCAGCCGCCGCCTGATTGATGGCTTACTACCGTACATCTACGTTGAGCGGCGCCCGGATTCGTACGGTGCATACAGGAGGATGTGGAGGAATAAATAAAGTGGCGGCAAGCTGCTCCGCTAATAGCGGACTACCATGAGTAGCAGTTTTTTTTTTGCTATGTCTTATTTTCAGGGATGCCTTATATTTAGCTGCCTGGCCAAAACCCCCGCTACGTTTTATTTTCAAAGGGTGCCTTATTTTCGGGGAAACGCTGTATATAGTTATTTTGGGAAGTATTAGGAATGACCTACAAAGCTGTTGATTAAAATACCTAATTTAGGAGCCCCGTGGCCGGTTTAGGAGTCTATGGGGCAGAACTAATTTTACAGGAAAGGCTATCAGTACTTCAGTGAGTCTGCCCACTCTCAAGTAGGTATTTCAGTCAATAAATTACACGTTACTGAACCTCCATCTGCACAACTATGTAACATTATTCTTAGCTTCTGCACTATACCATTATGGCAAATAATATTTTGACATGACTGGTTCACTTAGTTTCTTTGTATGCGATTATCATTTTAATATTTGCATTGCTGCAGTGACATTAATGTTTTTTCTCAGACTGATCATAGAATCATAGAATTGGTGGAGTTGGAAGGAACCTCATGGGTCATCTGTTCCAACGCCCTGCTCAAAGCAGGAGTCACTAAATCATCCCAGACTCAATCCTCTTGAATCCCGTACAGGCTACATTCACACATCTGTTGTGCACATCCGTTTTCTGCCCATATTCACATTGGGTTAAAGATGGATGAACCGACCAATTTCACTTGGACCGGCTGACCATCTAATACCTATTTGGGCACCTAATGTTTCCGATAGATGATGTCTGGGGGGAAAAGTGTTGGGCAGTTTGATTCAGAATGCCAAAGTTTTTGTTTTCCGGGAAGATATACCAACACCGGAGGTGTCATTCTGAAACATGATCAGTTGGCCAAGCATGGGACAGTCGGGAGAGATGGCTGTCTGCTGATTTCCAAACCACATAATCTGGATAGACTTATTTCTGAATGTTCTATCCACAAAGTATAGAAATAATTATGTTGCGTTTTGAAGACCTAGGTCCTAATGGTTTAATATCACCTTGATAAATACAGACGAGACGTATGTGCCGTCATGTCATTTACGATATGAAGACTTTGCTTGATAAACAAAAAAATTATCTTCTTATAAGATTTTGTTTTAGACGTTCACTAATCCCAAGGTGAAAGTCTCATCCTCCAGAGACAAAGGTGTGGTAGAGACAAGGTGTGAAGTGTCATTATAACGCCCAGTGCCATTGAAATCCTCTGCAAAAAAACATTAGAAAATGGTTTTATGTGATTTCATACTTTTTCAAGTGTCATGGATCATCCTGTTTGTAAATATGCTGGAGGATTATGTGTCCTTATTGTCTTGGATTGTGAGTCTGTAGAAGAATTATGGGATGTCAACTGCACCCACACACTCTGGTATGCGAATAATACACTTTTGTTCACAGAGATGGGCCATGTTCTACAGATGAACCAAACGCATTTTAGGTTTGTAGTAGATTTATCTTTCATTGCCCTCAAGACAATAAACTTCTAAAGCTCTGTAATGTCTCAGTTAAATCACTTTCCATCCTCTATTTGCCAAAAGGGACAATTACTTATGTCAGCCATATGTTTTAAGTAGTACAGTTTCTCTTGAGTGTAGACCAGAACTGGCGTAGTGAGTCTTATCAACCAGATAATGTTTCCCAGAGAAGAAGAAAGAAAACATTCCAAGTGTCAGCCATAGCAAACATAGTAGTCCATATCGACCAATAAAAAGTAGTGACACATCATGACTTGGGATATAAAGCCAAAACATACATTTTTCCAAGAGAGAACTCATTTTGTAGACGGCTTTTTTTCGGGGTTCTAGGCTGTCGTCAGTGCAAAGTAATAGACTGGTTGGCCGGATGAAAAGCCATTGACAAGTTAAATTAAGTGGGTGATATTCCCTTCAATGCGTAGCATTAGAGATCCTATTCTCCATCTTAAAGAGGATATTTGCACAGCCATGAGGGTTGTCTCCACAGACCAGGATATATGGATGCTTTTGCCTTGGAGATAACTAGTGATGAGTGAGCACTACCATGCTTGGGTGCTCCGTGCTCAAAACGAGCAGATAGGATGATCGGACGGGCTCAACTCGTGTACCAAGTCTAATGGGAGTCAACAGGAAACTCAAAGATTTTCCCATTGACACGAGTTTTCCATTGACTTCCATTATACTCTGTACACAAGCCAAGCCTGTCCAAACGTCCACCTACTTGTTTTGAGTACCGAGCACTCGAGCATGGTGGTGCTCACTCATCACTAGTGACAACCCGTCTCTTGTGGTTACTTTAATAAAAATCTAGCGTTCTTCATGATTTATTTTCATTGATTTTTATGGGGTAAATCAATAGTTGTGTCAAGTTTTGTATTGATGATTTACAATGTTTTTGCAGGAGTGGAACCAACGGGGAACATGGTGAAAAGACCAGCACCGTTTACTGTAGAGACAATCAGCGCTGGACAAGGAGAAGTTTTAGTTTATGTGGAAGACCCGGAAGGAATAAGGGAGGAGGTATGGGCAGGAAGGGGTGGTGTAGATTGAATATTTCCACTGGAAAGTTCAAACTGTGATACATAATATCTACCAATTAATAGGTAGTGTCTCATGGAGGTGTACTTCAGTGTATATTATTCTAAATACCCCATAAAATATCTAAAAGGGTATGAAGATCTACTACGAGGTCCTAAATTATTATTATTATTATTATTATTAATTTATTTATTTATTTATTTATATAGCTCCATTAAATAATGTGGCATTTTTCCTCCTGGGGGCACCACAGGTTAATCAGCTAGCTCATAGATCACTGTGAACTTTGCTAAGGCAGATGACCAGGCCATTTTTCTGTCCACTTCTGCTTTCCAATATTATCATTCTTTTCATATATTATATAGAAAAGACTCTTCAGGAAAGACACACTTAATTTTCTTACAGCGTCTAAATGACAGTGTACACACGCCTTTTACTGTATGTTCACACTGGGTTTCTATTTTCGCATGTTTTTCAAGCAGAAGCTGTGTCCCTTATAGTCTAGAACGTCTTTTATAATTATTCCAGCTTCATCCTTGAAATTTCCCAACATTATTTGTTAACTAAATCCATTAAGGGCTTTTCAGAGCGATTTCTATTATTCGGAATTGTAGTCTGTGTTGAAGTCGTTGTACAGTATTCTGACAATTATTGGGAGAAGTGAACCGGGCACTAACCTGCTGCAGATTCTTTGCAGATAACGGCGGTGTCTGGGATCCGGTGCTCTGCTGGAGAAAAACTCTTGATATTTGCAGAAAGTAGCGGCACACGGATTGGATCCAAAAATTTCCGGCGTTTATTTGTGCATCAAGTTACAGGTGGTGTAGGGAGGGGGGGGTGCTGAAGGTGCAACGGACCGTTTCGAGGTACTCCTCTTCCACGGGCCCGTGGAAGAGGAGTACCTCGAAACGGTCCGTTGCACCTTCAGCACCCCCCCCTCCCTGCACCACCTGTAACTTGATGCACAAATAAACGCCGGAAATTTTTGGATCCAATCCGTGTGCCGCTACTTTCTGCAAATATTGTACAGTATTCTGATGTAAGGCTGGCTTCAGACTTGCAGATGCATCTGCAGCGTTTTGCAGATGCATCTGCAAGTATCTGCATGCAGACCGCGGCCCCTATGTTTATAATGGAGCGCACGGCGGTCTGCAGATGCTTGCAGACCGCCGTGCGCTCTCATTGCCCGCCATTAGTGATCTGTGCGCACGCGAATGCCTGCGCACAAATCACACACTCCCGCCCGCTCCATGGACGCGAGATGTTGCGTCCCTGGTGCGGGCGGGAGTGTGTGATTTGTGCGCAGGCATCCACGTGCGCACAGATCACTAATGGCGGGCAATGAGAGCGCACGGCGGTCTGCAAGCATCTGCAGACCGCCGTGCGCTCCATTATAAACATAGGGGCCGCGGTCTGCATGCAGATGCTTGCAGATGCATCTGCAAAACGCTGCAGATGCATCTGCAAGTCTGAAGGCAGCCTAAGAAATAGCAATTGCTCTTCTATAGAAGCTCAGATAAGGATGTGTCTGTTGACCATCTCCATCCACTATCAACCAGCAGCATTATGATTACAGCTCTATCTGTGATGCAGACTGATCTATTAAATTGGCACTAGATAAGTAATAAGAGTAAAATATGTACAATGTATTGTCAATTTTGCTATACTTAAAGGGAATCTGGCAGCAGGCTTTTTCTACCTCATCTAACAGCAACAAATATAAGCAAAGAAACCCTAAAACCAACAGTGTTTCACATAATTACTGGCTGAAGCCATTCTCACACAATCAAATAATTTAGTTTTAGGGACCCAGCAAACCTGAGATAGCTGCCCCTGCTCTCAATAGAGATTGTGTATTGTCAGGTGTCAATCACAGCAGGGGGAGTGCCAGACTGCCTAGCAGGTGACTTTCTAGTCCTGTAATGTTAATCACAGTGTAAATAAGCCTTTAGAACAGCAAACAGGAATACAGTCTCACTATGAATAAATATGGTCATCAGACCTAGTCTCAAATTGAATGGGGCTCCAACCCAAAGCCGCGACTCCTGGCTTTCATCACGTGGAAGAAAAATAGGTGAGTTCCCGGTAGATTCAAACTTCAAAAATGTATTATTGCAAATTAAAAAATCCATGCTAGCGGAGATAAAATTCTCAACATGTTTCTGGCTGTACACGTCTTAAGGGCCTGTCACACGCGTCAATATCGCCTGCACGATATCGGCTGCACGTGACGTTGCAGCGATATTGACGCGTGTGACATACTGCATCAACCAGCGATAAATCGCTGGTTGATGATCGCCAGGTTTCAGAACCAGCTCAGAAACCTGGCGATTGTCGCCCGGTGGACACGCAGCATCGCTGCGTGTGACACCGGGACTAGCGATATTCCAGCTCCCAGCGCCTCTCACAAGCGCTGGGAGCTGGTATCCAAGGTACACTGCGGGTAACTAGGCAGCGCGCGCTGCCTAGATACCCGACTGTGTACCTTAGTTACCAGCCTCCTCCGCTCACCGGGTGAGCGGAGGAGGCTGGTAACTAAGGTACACGTCGGGTATCTAGGCAGCGCGCGCTGCCTAGTTACCCGCAGTTTACCTTGGAGACCAGCCTGCTCCCGCTTCCAGCAGGCTGGCAGCGGGAGCAGGACATCATGGAAACGATATTTAAATCGTTTCCATGATGTCACTGGTCAATTGATCGCTGGTGAGTCTGTCTGTGTGACAGCTCACCAGCAATCAGCCGTCAATGTCGTCAGCGATCAGATCGCTGACGACATTGACGCGTGTGACACCCCCTTAAGTCACTTAGCACACACATTGATAAGAGAAGCACAGTTAATTTTTTTTTTTTAACCCTTGCAGAATGCTGTCCTTGGCTTACATAGCAAAAACCTGCTGAAATATTCCCTTTTAAGTGTATGCATAGATCATATCAATGTATAAAAAGTAGAGGGGTCTGTAAAATTGAACATATTCTTTAAGGAGTAGTAGGTTACTACTAAAGCCAGGTCCCTTTTACCTTCAGCCAACATTTATTTAATGTCTATGACCGGCCATCACTCTTGCCTACCGTCTCTACCGTGTTTCCCCGAAAGTAAGCCCCCCCCCGATTGTAAGGCCGCCTAGAGGTAAAGGGGGGCCTGCTAATGTAAGGCCTCCCCCGAATATAAGGCCTTACAACCGGGGGGGGGGGGGGGGGGACTAATGTAAGGCCCCCCTGCTGCTGCTCACATCTTACCCTCCAGGGTCTTCTTGCAGCAGCCAGCGCGTCGGTCCTCTATTCCCGTCTTCAGCTGTCTCCCGGATCATGTGACCGGCCGGTCGCACTAGCGATGACGTCATGCGGTGCGACGGGTCACATGATCCGGGAGACAGCTGAAGACTGGAACGGAAGACCGACGCGCTGGCTGCTGCAAGAAGACCCTGGAGGGTAAGATGTGAGCAGCAGCGGGGGGGGGGGGGGGGGGGCCAGAACACTGTTCGGGGGCAGTGTGCCAGCAGAAGGGGGCCTGTATGCCACACTGCTGGGGCTGTATCCACACTGCAGGGGCCTGTATACCCTGTACCACACTGCTGGGCTGTATACCACACTGCTGGGCTGTATACCACACTGCTGGGGGCCGTATACCTGTGCTGGGGGCTGTATACTGGGGTGGCCGTCTGCTGTATTTCCCACCCTCGGCTTATACATGAGTATATACGGTGTATGTGAGTAGGCTGGGGCTGCCAATATAAGACCCCCCCCCCCCCCCGAAAGTAAGACAGGGGGCCACTTTTGGCCCCCAAAAAAATGTAAGACAGGGTCTTACTTTGGGTGAAACACGGTAGTTCCCTACTGCTCTTTCATCCTGACAGGGTCGCTCACCAGCCCCCCTGGCTGTACGTCTTCATTAACAGGCAGAAAATGGTTTATCGCTGAGAATGGCTGTGAACAATACACAGTGATGTCCAGTGATATCACATTATCATTCATGACTGCATTCTCAGCTGACAGGCCTTCTATCTTATCAAGATGTCTTACTCAAAGAATGAAGACAACTTGAGTCTTCTATAAATGGGCATTAAGTTAATGTTTTATAAAAGCTGTAAGGAACATTTTTCAAAACTAATGCCCTAGAAATAGAGGAATAAATAATATAATTGGTAAGGGGCAGTGCTTTTTTTGTGGTGGTACATGATGGTACCCCCTCCTCTCAATCTCGACCACCGGCGCCTCACAGCACCTACCTCCCCGCTCCTCAATCTCTGCCGCTGGTGCTTGACAGCAATCCCTACCCCCCTACCCCCCTTGCTCCTCGCATTAGCATCGGCATCCACATCAAAAAAAAGAACTGGTAAGGGACATGGAGTTAAACCTTGTTCAAGCCTGCAGATTGTTGGGGGCATATAATGCAAAAAGGGGAAAGCCACAAGCTGCACCATGCCCCAACTGTATATAGGGGGCTATGTGGTGGCTGATCCTGTATATAGGGAGACTTTGTGGGGCTCATGCTGCATACTGTATATTGGGGGGCTCATACTGTATATATACAGCTGTGTGTGGGCTTCTACTATATATAGGGGAGGCTGTGTGTTGGCTCATTGTGTATGTAGGGGGCTGTGTGTGGGCTTCTACTGTATATAGGGGAGGCTGTGTGTGGGCTCACAGTGTATGTAGGGGAGCTATGAGTGTGCTCACACAGTATATAGGAGGTGTCATTCTTAATTCTACTCAATATTAACTGATACAAATAATATTACATAAAATAATATAATATTTTAATTTTCATATTGAGCGAAGTTAAAGTTTATCGGATCAGTCTCCAAAACAGTCATTGCTTTTCATGTGGCCTCTTGGAAAAAATGTATTGCCTACCGCTGCTGTGTTATGGGGTGAAGCTGAATAGGATCAAGCTGTGTGTTTCAATATGTCCAATCCTTTGTTCCATGGTAAACAAGTGGCTGTTGTTCACTTTTTTTCCCTGAACATATCAAGCACGTCTATGTGCAATTAAGCGAAACAACTCATGTTGAGTTTCGGGGATGACTTTTATTTAAGGTCTATGGCTTGCCATAGTTATACTTTTGTGTTTTGTTCTTTTTTTATCATCTGAGCCCTTTTCTTGAAGAAACAAAATTATTGATGCAGTTGAAAATCAAATTTCCTTGAATTTAACCCCATAGACATCCTATAGACAAAGCCACTGTCGGTAGACTCAAAAGCTGGAATGCTTATTGCAAAGTTTCTCGGCATTTGATGGGTGCCCAAATACCTTTTAGCACTTCTGAGATTTCCTTGACTCCAAACATCCAACAAGGTCCATGTCATAGAAGTTGGTTCATCTCCTTATTTTTCTTATCCTTTGATTTGTTTTTTCCTTTTCTTCTCTCTTTAGGCCAAGGTCACAGCCAACAATGACAAGAACAAGACCTTCTCTGTGGAGTATGTGCCCAAAGTGACTGGTGTCCATAAGGTAAATTGGTGTTCAAGCTAGACCTATATCCTGACCACAATATATTTTGACTGTAATGAGACATTGGATTCTATAGATACTTTATTTTCTCCATTGTTTTCATGTTGGCTTTAGCTCAAAAAGTGTTACAATTTGAGGACTATTTTGGTCCATTGTGGCACAGTTTCTGAGGTTTTTGTCTAATAAGGAAGGCAATGTTTGCTCACGTATGTGCTAACTCATTAGTGGCGGCTTTTGTATTCATAGCATAATTCCAACCTCATATGGCTTACATCCTTTGCTACTTTATAGTGTTTATACAATCAATGAATAGATTTAAAAAATGGCTAAAGGAAAACATACTTCATTTCTTGGCGAGAGACTCAACATATCCTGGCAAAAGTGAGGAGCACTGCATGTACGTGATGCTGTACTAATGTCAGTAATTAAATCCCTATTAGGTATCCTATGTAAGCTTCAAGCAGTTTAACAACCTATCTTCTCTCAAGCTGGAGGATTTCATTGTCTGCTTAGTCTGAATTTTGTGATATTTATATTATTAAGGTTTGAATTTATAGAGGGGGAGCATAGAGAAGCTACAAGGGTTGTTTTCCCCTTTGGAGGACTCGGCACATCTAATAAACAGCCCATTGTGTGATTATTCATTATGCCACTCGTGTCACTGCAGGGATATGGTGCAGCACAGATGACAGCTGGTCACAGGGTCTTCTAAACCCAAACTTCATTGGAAGTCAGTGATGGGCAGTTTGGCTCTCCACCCACATACAGCCAGCCTGAAAGGGAGGGCAGGGCTTTGTAATAATTTGTTTTGTACTCACTACATCCATTTACTCAGATTTGTTTCCCTACCAGTGCAGCCATTGTAAGCAGCTCACACTGGGCCAAGCACCGACTGTATTTTCACCTCTGTCTGCAGTGAATGAGTCACACAACAGACAGATCAGAGAGGACAGTGGATGATGCATGAATATTCATTCATTGGGGAGTTGACAGCAGAGAACTCACTGTGATTGACAGATGGAATTAATACGTTATTTTTAAGTTTACAGAGGATAGGAGGGAAGTATAAATAATAGAAATACATGAATAGAGAGCGCTTAGAGAAAGGAATTAGAAAATGATAGCAGTTACATGTGGATTTTTGGCCTTACAGATTCCCTTTGAGTTAGAACAGTTGAATATGCTCCAAAGCTGCTCTTCCTTCTTTAAATAGAGACTATTATTCTTCCAGTAATTATTGAAGGATGTGAGCTTATTTTAGGCTTATTCCTGTCTGTAATTACAGGGACAGTAGATATGTATGTGGCAGGCCCCATTTTGCACATTATAAATCATTTATCAACAAATTCCTCCATGCGAGAAAAGTGCCTCATGGTTTGCTTAGGCTACCTTCACATTTGCGGACCCCTCCGCAGCGTTCTGCGGAGGAAATCCGCAATGTGACCGCAGCACCGCAAGCTCCTATGCTTATAATGGGAGCGCACAGTGCTGCGCTTGACTGCGCATGACCGTGCGCACCCATTCACTGCTATATGTGATCTGTGCGCAGGCGGATGCCTGTGCACAAATCACACAGTCTCATCCGCACCAGAAATGCGCCTGCGCACAGATCACATATGGCAGTGTATGGGTGCGCACGGTCATGCGCAGTCAAGCGCAGCACCGTGCGCTCCCATTATAAACATAGGAGCTTGCGGTGCTGCGGTCACATTGCGGATCCCCTACGCAGAACGCTGCGGAGGGGTCCACAAATGTGAAGGTTGCCTTAGACCCCAGCTATCAGCTGTAATCTATATGGAAACATGTGAGCTAGTGTTCAGTTCTCTTACAGTGCCCCCGCAGGTAAAATGAGGCACACTTCTTAATAAAAAAATAACTAAGTTGCCTATATATTGTTTGTCTCTTGGGTCCTCATAGAGGAGCCTTATATGTCACCTGATAAATATGTGATTTAATACTGTATTTAAACCATTTCTGAATTTAGAATTTCTAGAGCAGACAACCTTTTTTAAAGAAAGGGTATCCACATATGTTTAGGGTAATCCATTTCTGTTCAGGTATAATTTATGTTCTCTATGTAAATGTAAGTAGGATATTGTCAATTTACACAATTTTTATTAGTCTTCACGTAATGGAATCCCTTCATAGAAAAGTAATTTCCTCGCCCATCCATCACGTACATCAGAGTTTTGACCGAATATTGTGTATATATAGTTTAGCGGCAGTTGTGCGGATGATGTCATTACCAAGCTGTTGACATAATCAGTCCAGTCATGACTTCATCGCTCCCCGGAGCCAATTCTGATTTACATTTTCAGTTCCAGTTCAGTAAGTCTGAGTTGATTCCAAAAAACTTTGTGGTCATTATTAAATCAAAGTAAAAGCCTTGGTCATAAATGGATGATGTAAGATTCATTAATTTCTTCAGCATTATAAGCTTTTGTCATGTCTTTAAAGAAATGAAATCTGTGATCTGTTGCTTGAAGACTCTACTGTTAGATTGATTTACAGTTTAGGAAATGTGATGCTTTGCAAGCTAAGGCAGGCCTCGGCCCACCCCGGTTTTTATGGTGGTGTCAAACCTTTTAACACTCCACGCTTGGATCTGTAGCTAGTTAAACCCGGTTGTGTGAATCGTGAGCGTTGCCCAAAGTCCTTGAGTTTTTTTATGTTGTGTTTTATAGGTGACGGTGCTCTTTGCTGGTCAACACATTTCAAAGAGCCCATTTGAAGTGAACGTTGAGAAAGCCCTAGGAGACGCCAGTAAAGTGACAGCCAAAGGGCCAGGCTTGGAGGCATCTGGTAATATCGCCAATAAACTAACATATTTCGACATTTACACAGCAGGTGTGTATGGTTTTTGATATTTTCTTGATACTGTTTCAATGTTTATTGCTATTAGGTTTGGTGTTTTACGCTTATAATATTCTTAGAATTGCAATTGAAACAGAATAAGCTCAAATGTTACTCCCACTGAGGGTGGCATTTATTTTAAAGGAATATTCCCAGTTGAGATATTTGTGGCTTCTTCTACGGATATGGTGAAGGTGAGCAAATTCAATTCTCAGGAATAGTGTCTAGCAGCCAGGTCAGCATTTCATGGCCGGTGGAATCCTGAATTGCCATCTTTTGGCTCTTGTTTTATTTATCTAGCCTGGCGTGACACCTTGACACCTTTGTTACAATGTAATGCACACATTGTCGTTACAGGCCAACTAATCATGGGAGAACCCAAAGATGCCGGTAGCTAGGAGGTGGTTTGCAGTGTTCCATTCTAGCGACCACGGAATACTGACTTGGCTTCTAGACCAGGGTCATGTAAATTTACTCGCTCATCTCTAATCAATGGATATTTAACTCTGGAACCTGCACTTATTTTTTGAAATCTGGACCTTGTCTTACACCTTTATACATTTTTATTTCCATTTGCTTCTATGGAAGTTCCAAAAAATGGACCAGGGACCTTTCTCTGTTTACTTTTGAAATTCCCATAGAGGTGAATGAATATTGCAAGACATAAATATCTCGTAGATGCAAGTCCAACCTCCAGTACACTTGTCTTCTTAAGGGCAATTCACTTTTTAAAAAAATGTATATTTCTATTTTCGTTTAAAGGGATATTTCCATCCAAGCTGTTTAGGGCACTGTTATTGAATTACTGCATCAAACTATTGTTTGGTCACTTTTAATTGGTATTATTTAAAGGGAATCTGTCAGGTGACTTTTTTAGTACAAAGCTAATGATATAATTGAATAGATCTAGGGGTGCTCTTTCAGGATCAGTAACTTTTATTGCTCTACCTTCTCCTGTTCTTATACCATAAGCCCCAGACAGTTTAGTGTTATGCGATAGCTATTCAAGCATATGTAAATCCAAACTGATAATGCACTGCTCTCCAAAACATGATTGACTAGCCAGTGTACTACACTGAATTCTCTGGGGCTTACAGCAAGATAACAGGAGAAGCTAAAGCGATGATAATTACTGATCCTGAAAGGGCTGCCCAAGTCCAATTCCTGGATACCATTACTATTGTACTGACTGACTGCCTTTAAGCACTACATAATTGTAATTACTTAAAGAGGACCTGTCACCCCCTGCTGCATAGCAATCTAAATGCAGCACTGAATGCAGCATGTCTGCTGCATTCAGGGAAGGGGTACTCATGTGTCTGTGTGCTGTGTACCCCGACATATAGCCTTAGAAAAACTCACTGTTAGAAGCCATGAAGGCATTCCCTGTGGCTGGAGTGAGCTTGATTGATGGGGGCTATTTCCTCCCCCTGCCTCTCTGTGCTGCTTCTGCTGTGCTGGCTCTGTTTTCCTCCTCTCTGTCACTCACCCTGCCGCCCACAGCATGCAAATCATTTGTCCTGCCGTGCTGTCTGAACAAAGCATAAACAGCACAGCAGGAGGTGGCACAGAGAGGCAGAGGGGGAGGGAATGGCCCCATCAATTGAGCTCACTCCAGCCACAGAGAATTCCTTCATGGCTTCTAACAGGGAGTTTTCCTAAGGCTATATCTCGGGGTGCACAGCACACAGACACATGGGGGACCACTTCCCTGAATGCAGCAGACATGCTGCATTCAGTGCTAATTTTAGATTGACATGCAGCATGGGGGTGACAGGTCCTCTTTAAGCATTCTGCAGTATTGCTACGTAGATGATGTAGTAATTGTGTGTTTTTTGCAAGATATGATGGTGATGGCACTATATAACTATCTTTTGACTTATGATTCTCAAGGCTGGTAGTGATTATTAGAACCTTCGTGTCGGTGCCAATTCTGATTATGAAGTGTTAGTCTGCCATTGCTCTTAAAATATTTAGTTTGACAGACCGGATAAGAAGACAAACAAATGAGAAATTCCAATGTATTAAAGATTCCAGCCTGGGCATACAGTATTTAAACTACCTCCCAAGTTCAACACTCAATCATTGCATTCAATGCCAACCTTTTGTGGAGGAAAATGTTTTAGATATAAGAAAACTTCCAAAAAGGCCTTTATTTTTGTTTCTTATTTTAGATCCTTTTCGGAGTCCTTTTAATTCAGCATCTTTAAGGGAACCTGTCACCTACTTCCTGCCCCTAAACCTATCACTACCTGTCCCTACAGCTTCCTACTACATCCCCAATCATCTCTGTCTGAGCTAAATGTAAAATATAATGGTTGTAAAAATGCTGTTTATAACTTCACCCCCCCCCCTCATTGTCTAGATGGCTGGGGGTTCTCTTAAGGGTCCATTTCTCCATTGCCCGTAGGCCTTCAGGACAGATTTACAGTTCTGAGAATAATGCGCTTTCTTAGGCTACTTTCACACTACGATTTTTAGGGAGCTGATGCTGTCCGATAAAATCGGACAGCATCGGCTCCCTTCTGATGCCTGGAATCGGTTACTAACCTGCTGTCACGTGACTGTGACATCACCGCAGGTCCTGTACTGCAGTAGAACACCTCTGCAGACACCGGGAGCCTGCGGGAGCCACCGGGAGCCTGCAGGAAGACGGCGGGAGACGGCGGGGGCTCGGGGAGAGGTGAGCATAAACTTTTTTTTTTAATTTTTTTTAACCCCTGCCTTCCAGTTTGGAGCATTTTTACTGTACTGAGCATGCTCAGTACAGTAAAATCGGGTCCGAGGAGACATCACATGTTTCCTCAGACCCTTCTCCATAGGGCCCCATGATAAATTGATCGGGTCGGATCGGATGTGCACTAAATGCCATCCGATTTGGTCCGATCCGATTTTGTCCGATTTTATTTTCGGTACAAAAATCGTAGCAAGCTCCGATTTTTGCACCGATAAAAAAAATCGGACAGAATCGGATCGGACAAAATCGGATGGCATTTAGTGCACATCCGATTCGGTCCGATGCCCATAGGGCTGCATGGGGGCCAAAATCGGTCCGATGCTGTCCGATTTTTATCGGACAGCATCGGATTTAAAAAATCTGTAGTGAGAAACCAGCCTTAAGGATAAGGTATATGCAATGGCCTAGGCATATAAATAGACAAATTGGCATTCTCCAATAAGCAAAGAAAGCAATCTTGCTAATGTCATCCAGTGGAGGTATCTACCTTCAAAAGGCCCCTTTCACATCAGGGTTTTTGCTGGTTTGCAGCAGATCAGGCAGATTTACCGCATCTGCCGCACTTGCGGCAAGCCCCCATTCATTCTCTTTGGGACTTGCGGCAGGTGCAGCAAATGCGTTATTTGCAGCGATCTGGCGCTTGCGGCAGGTCAAAAAACTGCAGCTAGCAGCATTTTTTTTTGACCTGCCACAAGTCCTGGATCGCGGCAAAAACAGCACCTGCCACAAGTCCCATAGAGAATGAATGGGGCTTGCCGCAAGTACAGCCGTTATGCGGCAGATTTGGTAAATCTGCCGGATCTGCTGCAAATCGGCAAAAACGCTGATGGGAAAAGGGCCTAATTCTTTAATGGGTGCTGACTTCTATAGGCTAGGCATCTCCACTAGGTAGCACTGCCTATATCAGGGGTGGGCAACTTCAGGCCTCGAGGGCCGCACCCACTGCATGTTTTCAAGATGTCCTTAGTATTTGACAGTTAGAAAATTACTCTTCTGCACAGGTGATGATTTCAACTGTCAAATGCTAAGGAAATCCTGAAAACATGAACTGTTTGTAGCTCTTGAGGATTGGCGTTGCCCACCCCAGGTCTATATAGTTGTCTTGTTCTTTGGGAGTCATCTAATTTGCATACTTTTTTCCCATAAAGTATCATAAATAAGACTCCAGCTGGTTTCCTTAAGGGGAGCTTTGTCCCCACCCCAAACAAGCATATTAAAACATTATTAAGTACCATCCTATTGTATTTATAGAAAAAAACAGTTCTTTTTAATTTTTTTATTTCATTTTAATAAACCCACACTGGGTTTTGGGGTGTGTAAAACAGTTTTTTGTTTTTTTTTTTTTTCCTTTAACTACAGCCAGAAAACAAGAATTTTCTTAAATTGGAAAACCTCCCAGCATTAAATTAGCATGCTGCTGAGATGCGGAAGTGCGGACCGCACACCGCAGCTGAAAACAATCTGCGGTGGGGAAAAGCACAGTGGGCATGGGATTTCTAGAAATCCATCCACTGTGCCTGTACTATACAATGCAGTGTTTTGAATGCAGCGGTAATATGTTGCATCCAAAACTCTGCTATTCCGAATCTTGTGCATGCACCCTTAAGGCCCCGTCAGACACGTCAATGTCGCCAGCGATCATTGACGGCTGATCGCTGGTGAGCTGTCACAAAGGCAGACTCGCCAGCGATCAGTACCAGCGAGAACGCTGGTATCCATTTAAACAAGCGGGTAACTAAGCGCGGCGCTTAGTTACCCGCTGTTTACCCTGGATACCAGCTCCCAGGGCTTGCTGAGAGGCGCTGGGAGCTGGCTGATCGCGCGTCTCCCAGTGTCACACGCAGCGATGCTGCGTGTCCACCGGGCGACCATCGCCAGGTTTTTGGACCTGTCCAAAAATCAGGCGACTATCAACCAGCAATTTATCGCTGATTGATTCACCATGTCACACGCGTCAATATCGCTGCAACGTCACGTGCATCAGCGACATTGACAGCGATATTGACATGTATGACGGCCCCTTTAGGGTATGTCTAATTGAGTTTTTGGTTGCACCAAATCTGCAGCTCCTGGCAAAACTGCAATGAAGATGCATTAAAAGCAATACAATAAAAACGGCCTTTGAAAACTAAGAGTCAGAAACTGGCTGATATGGGCAATGCTTCAACATATATATTTAATTTCAATATCTGTGATACGTTTGAACTGCAGCCCCAAATATGTTTCCTAAAGCTTGTATATTTTTACTATTAAAATTTTTCTTTTGCAATTTATTTATGTAAAAGGTTACGCTATCCTTCACCTATCAGGTCTAGTTACTCCTGAATTACAGATTTGTACTGTTTCCAAAAGGATCTCATTATGTTGCCTTTTTTCTATAACGTGAAAGTGACCTATGTCATTATTTTGTTAAATGAATTACCCTCATTTATATATTTCTTTCCACGCTCCTCTGTTTAGCTAATGCAGCGTCCCTGGTAATACAGCCCAGCCTGAAATATTAGCCAGTTCCTTCTCTATTGCTAATTTTAGAACAGAAAACACAAAGGATGCTCTTATTCCACTGAACAGTAACCGGCATCGCTGAGCCAAGGAAAACACCGCTCGTGCCCTCACTGGATGAAAGCTGAGGCTTCAATTTGGTGTCTGCACCAACATTTTCCCACAGGCTGATGTCACATTCAGATTAATAGCTAATATATAATACATAAAGCAAACAAGCCTAACCGTAGAAAGGGACCTGTGTCATCCATTAAGTTGCAAATTTGGATATCATGTACAAAGAGATGCTCGAACATATTAAAATATGAACTATAGTGCCTTACTTTGTGTTCGTTGCAGGCGCTGGAGTTGGAGACGTCGGTGTTGAAGTGATAGATCCTCAGGGGCGGAACAATACAGTAGATATTGTACTTGAAGATAAAGGAAATTGTGTGTATCGCTCCACCTATAAACCCATGAAAGCCGGGCCTCACAGTGTTAATATTAACTTTGGTGGGGAAGCTATACCCAAATGTCCTTATCTGGTTAATATTGGAGAAGGTAAGTACAAGACTGTTTTTTAATAGTCTATAATCCGAAACTTACACTTTCTCCCAAAGTATTTATGACCATTTCTAATATAGTCTCTGTACTCTATTTTCTATATAGTAATCTAGACATTTGTAACCTTATCATCAGGTGATTGGAGAGGTGGCTTAAAATGATTTTCCAACTTTTAGCAATTATGTAGTTTGTAGATCCATAGTTCCATTCTGATTTCTTTGGGTATGTGCACATGGCGTTCTTAAGACACAGGCAAACCCACCAAGGTTTTTCTAGGCAAAGCCGCTTCACGGAAAAGCCGGTGGTCTTACTTCTGAAGTGGCTTTGCTGTCGTATTTATGGGGGCTCCGACTACCTTTTTTTTTTCCTTATACAACCTGAACCATAAATAGTGAGCGTCTTCTAGCTGAAGCCCCCTGTAGAATGAACATGCTATCTCTTTTAATCAATTTACAGTTTCCGAGCCCAGAAGCGGTAAAATGAAGTGATAGAAGATTGAATATGCAAATTGTCTTTTCAGGTTGAAAGTATTGACGAATTCTAGTGCCACCTATTGAAAGTAGAAATCCTAAAAGTGAAAACGTAACTCTTTAACGAGTGTTTCAATATGACTTGGAATTTATGGAAAATCAGAACCCCAATCTGTAGATGCTGCGTTTCGGGGTGATTGCCCCTCGTCAGAGCAAAGTATGAGATCTGATTTGGCTGTATGAGAGGCTAAAGGTACTGTCACACGCCACGATATCGTTGTGATATCTCCCGCAATTTGATGTGAGCACGTACGTTTTTGGCACTCTCCACAGATCGCTTCGGAGATGTCACACGTAGCGATGTCGCGTGCAACCTCCGGCGATCAGGCGTTCCGGAAATCGCCTGACCAAGACCGGAAGTGATCTTGCCTTTCCACATCGCCACGTCACACGCCACAACCACATCAACGATGTGGGTGTAATGTTTGACAGCGGCCAGGAGTTAGGCATGCCAGAGTGTGTTTCACCACAGCCTAACCACTTCGATTAGCCGACCCAACTGCGTTACCACCAAGCCACCAATCGCCGCAGACGGGGCGCGGAGAACAGTACGCTCAGGTACGCCTACGGGATTGATTTCAGGAGCTCTGAAATAGTTTTCTACGTCGCTATCACCGTGTCACACGGCACAACTCACTGAAATCGCAATGTGGACATCGCCTGATTTTACTGCGGTGCAGGACAATCAGGCGAAGCACCACCAGCGATTTCTCGCCGTAAGATCGCCCGTCACACACCATAACGCACTTGCGATGTGGTTTTGACATTGCAGAATTCGCGAATTGACTGATATCGCGGACGATATTGTGGCGTGTGACGGTACCTTAAGACAATTTCTAATAGCTGGCTATTCCCTTAGACTGAACATGTGCACAGCAACTCCATTCTTGCATTGCTGTGTGTTATTTTTGCTTGTTGGTGCAGCTTTGGCTGGTTTCACACTACGGATTTTTTAAATCCGATGCTGTCCGATAAAAATCTGACAGCATCGGACCGATTTTTTGCCCCATGCAGCCCTATGGGCATCGGACCGAATCGGATGTGCACTAAATGCCATCCGATTTGGTCCGATCCGATATGGTCCGATTTTATTTTCGGTGCAAAAATCGGAGCATGCTCCGATTTTTGCACCGATTTTTTTTTTTTTTCTTTTTTTCTTTTTTTTTTTTTTAAGCCCGGAGGATACGATTTAATGCCGGAATTAGATGCCTATTTGGCATCTGATTCCAGGCATCAGAAGGGAGCGAATGCTGTCCGAATTTATCAGACAGCATCGGCTCCCTTCAAAATAGTAATGTGAAAGTAGCCTTTACAGCATTTTTCCAAAATGATTCCAGTCGGAATCCACCTGGCATGTGCACATATCGTTAAAGTGTTACCTTTCAGACATTGAAAAATAATCATATTGCCGAAGCCTGATCTATAATCCATTTTTATGAATCTGTCACTAGTGATTTCCGTTCTCAGTAGGAGGAAATATGATTGATTGGAGGCTCAAAAATATGTTTTGGAAGCTCCATTTCAGCTTTATTTTTTTAATACAAATCTTAAAATCTCCTCCATATATGTAGGAATAAATAATGCATTTCTGCATGCCTGCACAGATAACTGAGGAGCTTGTTGAATACTGTTTAAATGAGTTTTTAAATTGGTATAGGATATTTAATTAATATCTGATAAAAATTGATTCACGAGGACCCACATCTAGCTTGGGACCTCTCTGTCTCCTCTCCGGATCTTCCTGGTGTCATGGCGGATTAAGTGTTCTGGATACAGCCAATCAACTGTGCTCCTGTGTCGTTACACCTCCCATATTAGTAGGTGGAGAGAGACGCGCATGCATCGCCACCGGTGGGTTTTATCTGGAGCTCTGTTATCCTGCCATGACATCAGAAAGGCCATAAAATTCCAAGGTGAGAGTAGCCTTTTAATGTATGCAGTGCTGCCTTCTAGCATGGTTTGTATAAGAAGAAACACAAATCTGACTACCAAAACCTACGCCAACCAACGGCAAAGCAAAGTTGCCTAAACCATGAATGGGCTTGTCCACCTTGGGGACTTTTTTTACTTACCGTAAATGCATCTAGAAATCATTAGTCAGTGGACTTCATTAAACATTTTGCACCATTTTGGTTTTTACAAACTTTGTTTACAATTATAATGGGGTCTGTGGTCATAAATCATCCCAACAGGAGCTCAAAATAGTTAGACTCCCCGTTATACTGTTGTAAGTGGGTTCACTGATGGATTCTCAGTTAACTCATTCTGCAGCCAGTGCAACTAGAAGGCAAATGGTTCAATATTGTAAATTAAACTCCACTGCAATAATGATTTTTAGCCCAAAATACAGCATATGCATTTAAGTTAAAAATTAATTAATACATTTTTCCCAAAGGTAGACAACCCCTAAAGATATTCAAGTATTTCCAATACATTTGAGTGCTGTTCTCTAAATCAGACGACCTGCTTTGCTTCCTTTCTGGGCTACGGCTAGATTTATTTCAGTTTTCAGTATTCAGACACATAAAATGCTTTGATTAATGGCTTCTTGCTCTGTTCAGACATTTTTCTACTCTGCTTTCAACTGCTCTGCGCTCACCTGCCTCCTCCTTCCTGCTGCGCTTCCAGATCTCTGCTCCCCACTGCTGATGTTCTCTGCTCTTTTTGGATAATGGACGTCACTGCTTAGGCCTCATAGTTGTGTTCAGGCCAGGGCTGGTAAGAATTTGCAGGATCTTGGCGTCTTCTCGTGTGGAAATGTTGTCTGTCACCCTCATTCCCAATAATCTGGGCATAATGTTTTTTTGTCGTGTCTAGGTGGTCCAGCCTATTAGCGAGCTTTAGCATCTTTACCCCCTTTAAAAGGAGGATCTCCCAATTTATCAGTGGATTTATAAGTGTCTGTTCACACTATATATGGGAACTTTCCAGGATGAACCTTATGCATCCATTATTAAAATGGCCTAAATGAATCTTTGCTCCCCGTATAAACCAATCGGAGCTCGTCTTTCATTTCTCAAACTGCTGTAGTAAAATGAAAGCCGCACGGTGATTGGTTGCTTTTGGGAGCAGAGACCGTTTCTCTCTTAGATCGTTTTGATATATTTTCCCTATTCAATATGCCATTATAGTTTGTAGGGGGCATATTTAGTCTGCTGGTGGGTATATTGCTTTAGAATAGTTGTCCTCTAAATGAGGCAAATGTATTAAAACTTCCTGAAGTAAATCCATCTATAGTGCTCATAACGACCAATCACAGCTCTCCTTTCATTTTGCCAGAGCAGGTTACGAAATGAAAACTGTGCTGTAATTGGCCGTTATGGGTGACAGACTGTTTTCTTTGCCAGTTTTCATAGATGAGGCCTGTGGCGATACACACAGCTTCCCAGAACAAAATAATGAGCCTTAGTCTATGGCAAAGTGTCGTCTCAGCTCTCCGGCTAATGTTCTCACTCGGTCACTTGCTTACCTCTGTTTTGCATGCGTCATAATGTCAACTAACAACAAAAGTGTATTTATCCCTTTCTAATGCGTCTGTTTTGTGCATTTGTGATTTAACCTTTGGACTCATGGCATGTACTGAACACGTACACATGAAAATGGTTTCTTATGTTTAATGCTTTATTTTATTTTAATATTTTGCTTTTAAACCGTTATTTAGACACTTTGTTTTGTATTAGAAATCGTGCATATTACGGATCAATGACCCATGGATCAATAGTGCGGTATCCATTGAAATTGTTGATCCCATGATAATATAGAGAGGCGTACAGAATTTTTTTCATTCCTGGATTTATAGGAAAACCAGACTTAGGCTAGGGTCACATTTCCGTTTTGTTTGCAAAATCCTGATCCGGTTTTGAACTTTAAAAAAGCTCAAAACCGGACCAGGAAACGCTCCTGATAGGAGCCTATGCAAAACACCGGATGGCTTCACAAGCCATCCGGTGGCCGGATCCGGCACTGCTGCCTGCGTTTAAAATCATGCAGGCAGCAGTTTTCGCAGCGTTTGCCGGGACCGCACTGCGGTCACCGGATGGCTCAGGATGTGTAATCCTGAGCCATCCGGTAACTGCATAGGTTGCGGATCCCCGGCTATTGCCGGGATCAGCAAACCTAGTAAAGAGTTAAATTGATTACTAAAGTACTGTTTGAGGTCTGTAGGGGGGGCTTAGACCCCCCTACAGACCGGCCGCCCACTTCGGTGGCCTTCTAGTACAATATCCCCGCTGGCACGGGCTCCTCCGAGCCCGTGCAAGTTCACAACACCACCCGGCCCCCCGAATTACTATATAGGGGTGCCTGCACCCCTCTGGTATACTTATTCCTGTATGGGGGGAAAATGATATATTAAAGTCATGGTTAAAGTACATATTTACGTGTATCCTGCTCCAATGTTGTGAATAATCCATGGGCGGGGCTGTTTGCGGCAGCCTCCGCCCCCTTATTTCTCATGGCCGCCCCCTCTATGCCTCATCCATTGATGTGACGCCGGACGCGTCATGAAAGGGGCGGGGCGAACCCCGTCACACCGTGCGCCCCGCCCCTTTCATGACGCGTCCGGCGTCACATCAATGGATGAGGCATAGAGGGGGCGGCCATGAGAAATGAGGGGGCGGAGGCTGCCGCAAACAGCCCCGCCCATGGATTATTCACAACATTGGAGCAGGATACACGTAAATATGTACTTTAACCATGACTTTAATATATCATTTTCCCCCCATACAGGAATAAGTATACCAGAGGGGTGCAGGCACCCCTGTATAGTAATTCGGGGGGCCGGGTGGTGTTGTGAACTTGCACGGGCTCGGAGGAGCCCGTGCCAGCGGGGATATTGTACTAGAAGGCCACCGAAGTGGGCGGCCGGTCTGTAGGGGGGTCTAAGCCCCCCCTACAGACCTCAAACAGTACTTTAGTAATCAATTTAACTCTTTACTAGGTTTGCTGATCCCGGCAGTAGCCGGGGATCCGCAACCTATGCAGTTACCGGATGGCTCAGGATTACACATCCTGAGCCATCCGGTTACCGCAGTCCGGTATTCACCACACATTTTTGTAAAAAAATGTGTGTGCCCGGCATTGCGTTCACCGCATCCGGATCCGGATGCGGTGAATGCAATTCATGTTTGCAATGTGACCCTACCCATAGTCTCTGGGGCCCAACCCCACCCTCTCCAAAATGTGCTTTCCTCTGATGCCTCGATCCATTTGGCATCAAACCACTAGTGATGGCGGTGCATGCTCCGGCTTTCTCCATTTATTGCTATGGGAGTTCTGGATTAAGTCAATAGAAGCTCCGAATACAACAGGGCAAATACTAAGCCAGGAGTAAAGAGAACTGCACATGCGCCATCACCTACTACCTCACTGGTAGTTGGACGCCAATCAGAATGAGGGATCGGAGGTCTCCTGTAATTGAGATAGGTGCAGGTCTCTTGCGAGATAAAACTCCTTAGGTCAAAAGTGGTCAGCCTTTACGGTGTGACTCACCGACACTTCAAGTGCTGTGTCTTGGATTTTTATCCATGGGCACTGGACCCGTGGAAGCACAACTGCGCTAAACAGTTGACCATAGTCCGACTCTGCACTCCTCCCCCTCCCTGCACCTTGTAATCCGTGAATATAGCATAAAAATCCAAGACGCAGCACTTGAAATGCCAGTGAGTGCTACTCTTTCTTTTTCACACCATATTTGCCTAATGCTTTGAGCTGAGCAACACCGGTCTTGACCCTGACCGTAGCAGTGGGTGGAAATATACACCTGAATTGGGCTACTGTTGCCCGGATTCCTTCCAGCCTTTTTTTAGTGGCCAGCCTTTGGTCCCTTTTCCATTTTCCCCTCTGCTCCCTTGTTATCCTACTTTCTTTTTTTTTTCTCCTTTAATCTGACATTCATATCTTTGGAATTGTATTCTTTTTTGCTCGGTGCATAATAATTAATTTTATGGTCTTTACCAAGGTTGAGGGGGTGTTCATTGGATTCTTTGGGGGCATGAGAGCCACACCCCTTTATTAAGGACCATAAAAATTTGCTTTAAATAAAAATGCCCCTATCTCTAGAACCATATGGCAGATGTAGGAGACAAAGACTGGTATACTTTGGGGAGCAACAGGAACAAAATGAGAGCAAAAGCTAGAGACCTTTGATCTGAGGACGGGTCCTCTTAAACTGAAACAAGACTGTTTAATCAAAATAATGGGACAATTTCAGTCCCTGATTGGACCAGGTCATGGGCACTTTTACACCAAAGTTTAGGTGCCCAAACGCTAACATTGTTAGCAGGGTTGTGAAGTCAGAGTCGGTGTCCATTTTGTTGGAGTCGGATCCAGGGAAATTTAAAGAGTTAAGAGTCGGATGTTTGGCTTACTGAGTTCACAGCCCTGATGGTGGAGTCGAAGTTAGTGTCCATTTTGATGGAGTTGGAGTTAGATTTAGGGAATTTGAGGAGTGAGTCAGTCGGGTGTTTGGCTTGCTGACTCCACAGCCATGATTAGTACCGTAGTCTAGTGACAGATGCATTTACCGCTAATAGTAGTAGTAAAAACTGGTATTAAACTCACATTTATAACTGTTAACTCGTAGACATAAGGTCCCTAAGCCACAAATGGAAAACATTGTAGAATAGACTCAATGTTATAGCTAATGAACATTTACTAGTTTGTTTTAGCCCTCTCTTCAGCCACAGGCATAACTCCTATACTTCCCACCCAGACTCAATCTCTTTGTATCCTGAAGGAACGAGACATTACTGTACCGAAAATAAATAGTGTTCCAGAGCACAGATGTGACTCTTCCAGGAAGGCCCACCACTCATACCAGTCATCAGGATACAATGAAGACTGCTTTCAATTAACGGTTGCTCAGTAGCCCCTCTTCAATTATATTGTTGTATTGAGTAGTTTGTTTAGGCAAAATCAAAAGGTTCAGGAGAATTTCAAGAAACATTCTTGACTTTTCTTGAGCCCTCTTTTCTATTGTATATGCCTCTTCCAGTCCTAATGGAAAATGGTGATATTTTGTTTTTTTTTTTTTAATGTGTAACTTCACTTTTAAGGTAACTTTTTAGAATCCGCTGTCACGTGTGTACAAGAGTACCAAACTATTTCTGGCCATTGTATAACACATGTATCCTTTATTTTTTAGCAGTTTTCTTTTGTCAGTAGTTACTAAAAGCTATCTATGCTTCCCTCCACCTTTTTGTCCTTCCCTATAAGACTTTCAAAGGCAGCTAGTATAATGTGCATACAGATCTGTAGACAGATTTGAGTAGTTTTTGAAACTTAAGTGATCAATGCAGGAGAAAATGACTAAAAGCATCTAAGCATAATACATACTACAAAGTTCCATAGCTTTGATTGTACTATTGATTTATGGAAAGAATAAAATTAAAGTGTAACTATGGTTTTATTAATAGTAACTTAACCTGTAGATTGGCTACTAGTGGCACGGCTTTATTTCAATCTGTGGCTGCTGGAAGCCCTGAGAACTTCTTTCTGCCTTAGCCGCTCCCCAGGTCCTCTTTTGATGAGCGCGGTGTCATGCATACGTGACTTTGGTCCAAGCCAACTATTTAAAAAAAGAAAAAAGTTGGGAATGTCGGGAGGTCCAATAGTCCAGACATTACGGATATGGATGATAGACTAGGTCCTGCGAATCAGTTCACATTAATTCTAGTGGCTGGTATAATAGCTTTATGCCCACCCCTATATGTGAATAGTTTTTGTTTAAAGGGATTGTCTGGTCTAAAACTGATAATCCTGCCGTCTCTCAATGTGACTGCAGACTTATCAGTCCTCCCGCACTTGCGCAGTGAGGATTCGCCAGTTTCTAAGCCAGGAACTGACTGCAGTTATGCTGTGTGCATGTTCCCAGCAACAACCTTACTAGTGGACACGGCCTGGCTCAATACAAGTGTATGGAGTTGGCGCGTCCGACTAGTAGATGCGGCCGTCTAGTGGGCACGGCGTTGCTCTACACACTTATGTTAAATGAGGTCGCTCCCAATAGAAAAGTGTATAGAGCAAGGCCGTGCCCACTAGATGGTCGCATCCACTAGTCGGTGGCTCTGACTTGGAACATGCATACCACATAACTGCGGTTCGTTCCCGGCTTATAAACCGGCAGATCCTTGCAGTGCACAATGTGGACAATAGGAGTATTGATGACTCTCTGTGACAGCAGAATTATCAGTTTATACCGGACATCCCCTTTAATATCTCATCCATGACCCACATCTTACCCGCTGTAAAAAATGGCCTTTGCCTTGAATGACTTGGTACATCCACTAGCCACACGATCAACCCTATTGATTTTAATGAGCACCGTGTAACAATTAATGTTACCTGTGATGTTGCAGGAAAAAATGATAGCCTTGTGCTTTTTCAGGCAACCCTTCAAAATAAAAAAACAAAACATTGTTCAAAGAACATAAACCCTTCATTAATAAGGCCATGAAAGTCCCTCTTTAGGGTTCTTTGTAGATGTCTTGGCCGTTCTTAGGGGACTTCTTATCATAGGATAGTGCAAAATTTCGAGTTTGAATATCTTAATAGTGGAAATCAAAAATAATCACTTATTATTTCCGGAGAGAGATTGGGCCATTGAAGTCGTTTTTATATCGGATCTCCATTAAGTCCCTTAATATTTTTTAGTTTTTTTTATTTTTATGCATATTTTAATCTTAACCAGATTGGTAGTAAATAAATTTAATGTGTGATTCTGTTTTTTTGCATATACCACTATCCTATTCCTGCACCCCCTAAACTGCACTTTACAGCACCCTTCCCGCCTTGCTTCTGGTATGCATGTTTTAGTGAACAGCCTGGCATGCTCACGCATTTCAACTGTCTAGCCGTCTTTCCTCCGTCCATCCTGAAGCACAGATATGTGCGTGTTATGTGCAGACGTTATCTTCATACAAGTATCTGAGAACATGTTCCTATCACTTTCCTTTTCAACAGCCTGTAACCCAAACGCTTGTCGAGCCAGCGGACGTGGCTTGCAGCCCAAAGGCGTCAGGATTAGAGAAACTGCTGATTTTAAGGTTGACACCAGAACTGCAGGAAGTGGTGACCTCCATGTCTCAGTGAAGGGGCCAAGTAAGTGTCTGGTATTGTTAAACTATATGCAAACACATTCTTAATCTAGGGGTATTTTTTTTATAATTTAATGCAAAAATCTCCAGTCTGCACTTGCCAAATAAAATACTTGGTAATTGATAGCAAATCCATTTTATATCCAGCTTTAGAAGAAGGGCAGGAAATGACAAATTATTATCCGCTGGAAGACTGGAGCAATAATGTTACAGATTTTCATTGTCCTCTAAGGAGTGTCTGATCCTCCTTATAATGCACTGGATTAGGCTTTCATTTTTAGTTAGTTATTACATTGTTCTACAAATGTGTCGAATTGGGATACACCAACCACTTTTAAAGAGGTTTCTAAGAATTGCAACTTCACACCAATACTGGATAATCTTGGATAAACAGCTGTTAGCAGTACAATCTACTGTGTAACCATACAGTTCTGTTCCTTATGATCAAATTTTAGTTTAGGTAATTTTGAGGTTTTACTGGCTTTACTGTTCCCCTTCTCAAAGGCAATGGCCCTTCACACTTTAAAGCCATCCATAAACTGGATATCTGTTGTACAAACGATGCTTCGGCTGAATGTTAGGCCTGCTGTCATCTTGGTGGTTTCTCCCATATACAGGTGTGCTCATTCGGCTGAGCATTCCTGTGTTCATTATGAGTAAACATTTCTGCTGTGAGTTTTGTTCTCCTCGAGATAAGACATCAGCAATCCAGAATAGGATATGCTTGGTCATCATGTTGCCTGATGATCAGTTAGTTGGCAGCCCAAATACAGAGTGTAGGTTCAACGGGTGGACGTTGGCCCCAACGGGTGGACGTTGGCCCCAACGGGTGGACGTTGGCCCCAACGGGTGGACGTTGGCCCCAACGGGTGGACGTTGGCCCCAACGGGTGGACGTTGGCCCCAACGGGTGGACGTTGGCCCCAACGGGTGGACGTTGGCCCCAACGGGTGGACGTTGGCCCCAACGGGTGGACGTTGGCCCCAACGGGTGGACGTTGGCCCCAACGGGTGGACGTTGGCCCCAACGGGTGGACGTTGGCCCCAACGGGTGGACGTTGGCCCCAACGGTGACAAGTGGAGACCTCTTAAAAGTTAGGAAATCATCTAAGCACATCTAAATCCTCCTGGAAAACTGTTTGAGGAGATTTCTTTAGTGTATTGAGGGTGAAAATGACAAGGAAGGGGGGCAGATGCCTAGAGATACATTTAGGTCCTGTGATAAAACATTTGCCAACGCAAAAATTTGTCATTTCATACACTATCCTCATGTAAAGCTTGTCCCAGTGTTGGCAAGTATGTGATAGCGCGCTATGAAGTGATCCCAAGGAGTGTATTATATCATATTGTGAAGGCTGAGTTGCATTATTTTTCAGCAGATAGCGGAAAATCTGTTACCGGCAGCATTAGCATGCTGTGAAACGTCTAGGCACCATTGGCAAATGTGTATCTGAACCTACCCCTACCATATTAATAGACTTTACCAAAATATTTGACTTAAAGTAACCCACAGCAAATGTTTTATTTTTATTTACAAGTCCCAGCTAATTACAAGGTTTTCTGTAGAAAAGGTTTTTTACCTTGTAATTCACTAGACCACTTTTTTGGATTTGGAAAAATCCTTCAAGTCTGAGATAATAGCTTGTTTCATACTACATAATGTTCTTGCAGAGAAAATAGAAAATCCAGAAATGAAGGAATCTCCAAATAAAATATCACTTATCCTCAATGTTGCCGTAAAACTGTCACAATAGGAGAGGAGTGCTGCCCTCGGCCATGACTAAGGTTTAATTACGGAAACGTGTTGGCGAGATCAGAGGCTTCCGGTCTATTACATCATTTCTATCCATGTTGTAGTAAAAACGTATCAGAAATTGCTTCATTTTTATTACTGAATTTTTTATTTTCTTGGCATTTTGGACTTTATTAATCCTGGAAAATATCCAGTCACTGTTAGGTTCCAGTTTGCTGGTGGTGAGCTGCCTCTACTATGTTTGTTATAATGGTCTTATTCCTATACAATTAACCCCTTCATAACCAAGGGAGTATATAAACTCTCTTAGCCTTGTCCCGCCCCCTGATGCGAACTCATGCACTGAGCTTGTTTCTTCACCCACACATCTAAGCTGATCTGATCAGCTGAGATGTATAGCTATAAGCACCGATCTGATAAGCGATTGCTTCAGTGCTGTTAACCCTTTGGGTCTCGCTATCAGTCACTGATGGCATGATCCAAAGCACCGAGGCTGGGATCACACCGGTCCCTGCCGTATAGGAGGCCCCGTGATGCGATCATGGGAACTCCGCTGTTACCTTGACAGCCCGGCATCCTGTGATGCCCCCAGAAGCTGTATGCAGTCACTTCCTTGCTCGTGAGCCCTGGCTCCGTTCGCCGGCAGAAAGCAATGATTTCCCTGTGTTCAGATGTGCAGCAGCTCATCTGTGCACAGGAGAAGTGATTGGTCTGTGCAGCACTGAAGCACCCAGGGGGCCAAGTAAAATAAAATAAAGAAAAAATAAAAATAATAGGTTTTTGAAAATATGAAAAAAAAATCACTCCCTGTTACTTCTGATTAAATCTGTCCTGATTATCTGTGGATGCCTGGCTAGCGCTGGCATCCACAGACAGTGACTACTTGCTGCAGCTCATCAGTACATAGGCCAAGCGATCGCGGTGTGCAGCACGAGGCCCTCTAGTGGGCATTGTAAAACAAAGAAAAAATAAAGTTTTTAAAAATAGAAAAAAAGCAAGTTCAAATTATCCCCCTTTTGCCCCACTGAAAATAAACTATTAAAGAAATCTAAAAAGATACACACATTTGTTATTGCCACATTCAGAAATCCGATCATCAAAATATAAAATCAGTTAATCAGATCAGTAAACTGGAACGAATAAAAGTCCAAACGCTAAAATTACGTTTTATTGGTTGACGCAGCACTGCAATAAACTGCAATAACGAGCTATCAGAACAGCGCATCCACCCAAAAATGGAGTAATTAGAAACATCGGCTAAGACCGCAAAAAATAAGCTGCACTGAAAAATGAGAACGCTACGGGTTGCAGAATGTGGCGCAAAAGCGCATTCTTTTTCTTTAAAATCAGAATTTTTTAACCACTTAGATAACAGTAAAAGTATACATGTTTGGTATCTACGACTTGTACCGACCCGAGTCATCATACCAATATGGCATTTTACCATATAGTGAACATGATGAATAACAAACCCAGAAAACAAATGTGTAATTGCACTTATTTTGCAATTTCACTGCACTTGGTTTTTTTTCCCCCATTTTCCTGTACACTATATGGTAAATAAATTATTTAATTCAAAGTCACTTGTTCCTCAAAAAACAAGCCCTCATTTGTTTATATTGACAGAAAAATAAAAAGTTATGGCTCGACGGGGTGGGGGGTGAAGGGGTTAAAGTGCCAAGACACAGTATATTGACGAGATAGGACCACCAAAAATTGATAAAGCAGAGGATGACATTTAGTTCACAGAAGCATACGTCAAATGGATCTGATGTGTCCTCGTTAATGAACCAGAGTTCAGTGCAGATGTTGGTGATGCTAAAAATACTAGACATTCCAGACATAACCCCAGCATGTCTAATAACAATCCTGTACGATGTGGGAGACTGCGGGCATCTTGTCCGGAGCTCGAAGATTCCACCACATCTATTTAGAAGACTCATTTGTCTTCTCTGCCGCAGCTAAAAGCTGTTTTCAGATGATGTTAACGTGGTGATGATGTGTTTTGGCAGAGGGTCTGGACGAGCTTGTGAAACAGTTGGAGGCGGTGGATGGTCTACATTTGTTTGAATACTACCCCCTGCACCCGGGAAAACATGTGGTCACCATCACTTGGGGAGGACATCACATCCCGAAAAGGTAAGATTATATCTGGTAAATATTTAATGTAGTGGTATGTCTTTTTGTAGAAGTTTTCTCTGATCTGGAGAAAAATAAAACATATGGTCTGCAAACTTTTTAGTTTTTTTGTTATGTTATGACAGGTACAGAAATGTAATTAATCATTTTACATATTTAATACTTGCCCCGTAGGCCTGTACAACTCTCCCACCTCGGCACATATACAGTATGTAATACGCATGATATCTCTACATTCCATCGTCATGGGAACAACTCCAGCTACATGATGTATTGTATATGTAGCTTTTGTGCACAGACCCATCCTGGTAGAAACCTATTGCAAGGTCCCTTTAAAAGTGAAATACCCATTAGTTTTTATGTTTGTGATATGATCTATAATAACAGAAATGTTTTACAGTTTTATGTTACAAGTGTGTAAGTGGAAATGGTAATTTTCAGTGGCGTAACTTGCAGCTCATGGACCCCAATGTGAAAGCTTCAATGAGGACCCCAATTATTGCAAACCTTTAATAGAAATAGTCTTTTTCTATAGGCTAAACAAACTTTTGGGGCCCCCTAGGCACCAGGGCTTGGTGCAATTGCATCCCCTGCACCTATTGTAGTTACGCCCCTGATAACATTGAAGTATTTGCAGTAAATAAAGGAGAATTGAAGTGGTTGCTTGCAATTATGGAGTTCTGACTAAAGCAGAATAAGCCACAGTCTGGCAGCTCTATTTAAGGCTTGTCTACCATATATGATGCTAGTCATTACTGCCCGGTATTCCAGAAGGCAGAGTAGTCAGGAGATCCAAGAGGATGCAAGGAGTTTACAGAGGTCAAGTCGGGTAACGGGTCCAGGTTCTGGATCCTAGGAAGGCACGTAGTCAATAAAGAAGTCAACTGAGATATAGTCCGTTAACTATCTGGGGTCGAAATACCAGGAGATCTCATAAAGTACAGGGAGCAAGCAGGAACGTAGGACCACCTGAACAACCCAGCACCTCCCAGAACCAGAATTAAAGCCTGTGCTGTCAATCGGCAAACTGACAGCCCAGCACACCCAGGTCCCAGGCACAGCATAATCTCTATAGAATCCTAGATGTGGTGCGCCATGAAACTGAAAGAACGTGCATGTTGACAGACAGCATGGCTAATCCTTCTTTTCCCTTCACACCTGAACCTATGAAGTCGGAATAGCACTATACATGTTAGATGGCCAGCCACTTTTGCTGAAGTTGGCAGGTTCGGCAGATGTAATAATGCATGTCTGTGCCAGATATTCCAAAGTAAGGGAAGCTTTGTAGTCATCATCTGCATTCAGAACACTGCCAAATGTCCAGTTTTTCATGGGCTTCTTTATTAATGAATACTTGTTTTTGTTTGCATGTATGGCTGAATACTTACATAATCACGCTGTCCTGTCTGTCATCCACTTCCGTCCAGATGTCCTCTTATCATGCGCAAACCTCTTCCGCCGCGGCAGCCATATTTGCACACCCAAGTGATGGGTATGCAAATATGGCGCCCCCTAGCTGTATTGGCACCTTGCACAATATGGTTAGCGACACCGCAACCGACACCAGGAAGCCACCGAACATAGACACATGCCCAGTTACTAATACCACCTCCATCAGGGTCCAGAGACGGCACAGGGGGCCAGAGTGAGCGCACAGGGGTGGGTGGGCGCGCAGAGAGCCTGTGGATTTTTGGCATCTAGTGCAAGACTATGGGGAAAAGTGCTCAGAATGTGCTCAGAAAACTCTGCATAACCACAATAGAAGTTGACATGTAAAAAACGCTCTGCTGGTCAGATCTCGCTGGGTAAAAAACTGAAAAATCCGTGCTTTGTTTTGGAGTAGTGAAAACGTCAGGAATGCACAAAACCCTCATTTTTGAACGTAGCGTTACAGATCACTTTTTTCTTTTCCATGGTCAGAGCTAAATTGATATTGCTTTGCCAATTTAGATTTTTCCATACGCATATATATTCTTTACAAGCGTGTAAGTGTCCTATATATAAATATATTTTAGAAATTTGCAGAATGTACAGTATCTCAATTATCCAGGGTAAATCAGTAACTAAGCTTTGCTGCTGGTCATTGTGCTATCACTATGCAAAGGTCACTGCAAAGGTTTTCTCTTACACAAGCCTCATTCCCGGGAGTTCTAAACAGTTTGGGAATGTGCCTGAGATGGCGGCATCTAATGTATAATGTAGGTGAGCACAATGAGGGCTAGGTGCTAGAACTTTGGATTTTGCATTTTTAGAATTACGCAGTTGTATATTGCAGGTCTTATTTGTAACTCATGGAGGAACATCAGCTAATGTTAAGGACAGACCGACTGGCGGCACTAAAAGATTGGTACATTTTTACCAGTCATTTACTAACCTGTTTACACGACTGGTCTGCAGTAAACCATGCACACTGATCTGTAAAAATTGGACAGTACATTACTCTCGGCAGCACACGTCCTGTTTACACAGCATGATGACCTTTTGTGCTGCACAAAAAAATCATTTCACCTGATGAACAAATGTTTAACTAGCGATCGGCAGCCTGTTTACACTGAAAAGATATTGTGAAATGAGCATTTTTTTAGGAAGTCTTTCAGTGTTTATGCATTTTTGATGAGGATTTTCGTCTCCTAATAAATGGTGGCCCATCACTAGGGGTCCGAGCTTCGAGAGGATCACCAGTTCTGAGAATGAACTGGCTCCGAGCTGCATCTCTTTCCAAGTTTGTCCTCTGCACAGGGGCATTCCCGCTCATGGCCCGAAACATAGCAACTCATTGTTACCTCTTTCCTGTATCTCAGGGCATTTAGTGACTATGCGGGTAAGTCTTCACTGAGTGGTACATAGGGTACCAACCTCCATTGCAACGTATGGCCAGCTTAGGACACGTTTTGGTAAATGTTCCCTTCTGCCATGGCCTGAGTATTTCTTGTTTGTTGTTCTTTGGTGTCTTCATTCATGATTAGTGTTTTAACATTTATTAATAAATAATTATTTTAAATATAGGTTTGTTTGGTTTATGCTATTTTAGTCCTGTTCCTTAAAGGCCCCGTTACAGAACACGACGTTGGAACTATGTAGGCAACGATCTCATGGGAGCGCGGTCGTTACAAACATCGTTTTGACATCGTTGGTGAGATGTCACACGTCTACATATCGTGGACAACGCACCAACGATGTATTGAGCAGGTATAGTTCACACAACCCAGCGAACGATCCATGCTCATTGCTGTGATTGGGCGAAGTCGTGAACGACATCGTTATCGCGGTGTCACACACAATGATGCAGCAGGTTGGCTGATCGTTGATTGTTGATTTGAGAACATGTTCTCAAACCTGCGATACAGCGATTTATCATTACATCAGAGTCGCACGCAACGATGTCCTAACGATGTCACTTGAACGACTCCAAATCCGTGACGTTTAAGCAATATCGTTAACGATGTTGTGCTGTGTAACGTGGCCTTGAGACTTTCCTTTAGGTTTTCTTGGCGTTCCCGCTGATTATGATAGTTACCTCTTTAAGTGAATAAAACCGGCTACAGCTATTTGCAGAGCCAAATGGTCAGGGTCATCATGGTGCTCAAAATAACTGTTCTCCACTCATACTAAGGATCTGGGCTGACCCTGGAGGTAGGTCCCAATCTCAAGAGATAGTAAATTATGGATGGGTAAGAAGAGAAGAATACTTCTTAAAATTCCAAATACCCTTTTGTTCAGATAAGCTGTTGCCAGAATTCTCTTTCACATTGGAAAAAACATGAATGTTGCCTGAACCGAGCAACCGATTCATGTGTATTGGGGAGTCGGGAGAGGTAGCTGAGGGCTAAATGGGGGCTCTGCTTGGCTATTGCATGTGTAGGGGCAGCGGAAGGAGTTTGTAAACTGTTTCTATAGCCCCGGTAACCAGAGAATAGAAGTTCCACCAAGTCCAGTTTTTCAACTATTCGGTAACTCAGTAACTTAATCTATACACTATCAGCACACCGCTTCTTGGACCTTTGTTGATGTCGCCCAGGGGTCTCCCTAAGGCTATGCTCACATCATCTATTTCTACACAGCTAAGGCACGTGCACATCTAATTGGACAAAACAAAATGTATACCACTAATACAGGATTGCTGTGCAACGGAGCCCTGCTGCCACTGACTACTGTAGTGTTTAAAAGAAGCAAAGAATGTTTGTCCAGTCCAAAAAAAGTGTTCATACAAATGCCTTTTCTTCATTTTTTTTTTTTAAAATGTAATAGAAGGTAACGGCATCAGGATAGTGCTGTAAAAGGCCTGATTTTAGCAGTAGGAACTTATGCTTTAACTGTATAGAAAAACTGTAATATGAAACATATATTTGCTTAAATAAGGCCAATTTTTATTAAGATAAAGAGTTCTAAAGATTGTGAACATGCAATATGTGAGAACACTACAACAATGCGGCACTGGTCAGCGCTCTACAATCAATTATGGTAATTTATGTATGTAGGTGTATATCGCTGGTGTTGTCTGTATAGGATTTAGGAAATCACTTTTACTTGTACTCTGTATACTCTATTTACAGATACTCAAGACATTTTATTTCTCTCATTTTAGCCCATTTGATGTTCACGTCGGACCTGACGCAGGCCCCCAGAAAGTGCGAGCATGGGGCCCCGGGCTCTCCGGAGGGGTGGTAGGAAGCTCTGCAGACTTTGTGGTAGAGTCTATCGGCACCGAGGTGGGCACTCTAGGTAAGTGTGAAAAAATGGTTGGTCTGTCTGTCGATCCATCAATCTGTCTGTCATATACAGGTGATGCCATTTTTTCTGCTGTCATCCATTATTATGGATAGTTTAGAAACGTACTGCATACAAGTTATACATTTAACTCAATAATAAAGCAGTATGCCGTAAGCTCATGTGCTCCCCCAAGTGGCAGCTGTAGGACATCAGTATAATATTATTTAAGGGGAATTTATTTTGTTGTTCTCTGAAATACTTTGTGACTTAATTTGAAAAGCAAATCAGGTGCAAGGAGAAGAGTCCAGGAACAGAGAGGAGCAATTAAGGTGGCGGTTATCTCTGAAACTCTATATCATGCTGCCTATGGTTCTGCCCGCCTGAAACTGCTCACGGGAGTTACTGCAAAGGGAACTTGTTATGCCGTGGACAGCTTACAACCTGCTTAGTTGAACAATCTGATAACATTTCAGAGACAATAGACTTTGTCACTCCAAGACCATAGGAATGGGCGAGACTAGCCCAGTGTTGACCTTGGCCGATTCTTGCTAGCGCTGTTGGAGGTGATTGATGGGTCTCGCGAAAGATAGACCTGTCAGTCAGCTGCAGCAGTGCTGGGAAGAGCCGGCCGGGGACTAGTCTGGTCTTTGCTTGTAGTCGGATCGCCAAAGTATATTTTCTCTGAAATGCCAGAGCCTGAGATAAACACTTACTAGAAAGCGTAGGATCTGTGTGTTTGTTCAACTTTCCTTGTCTTTGCTCCTTCTTCCCTTCCTCCCTACAAGCAGCTGTAATGTGATCCATGAACCGTCTTTCTTGTTTTGGCCATGACCGAGTCTAGTTGTAAAATCATGGATACGTTGCGAAGGCTGTAGAGTAGGTGAAGTGGCTCCTAAGTGGAGAAAGAAGCAGCTTTCTATTATGAGATGTTACAAAGATTCTTACATTCTTTCTGCTATTGATTTAAGCAAGGTTTGTTAAAATGACTATGTTGAGAAATTCGGCATTAGTCTATTTACTATTGAGCTCTGGTATTATCGTGCACACAGAAAACCCTTTTTCATCCCGGTTTCTACCTTGTTCTTCCATCACCGAGGCACATAAAACGTTCAGTCTCCCTATTTTCCAAGATATTGATATACAAACAACCAATTTCAATTACATTCCAGAAGGCTTTAAATCCTGGGACGTTATTCTGCCATAATCACAACAGTAGCGATGCACAAAAGGCCCCACATATTCCTAATGTGAATGGCCCATTGTGCTGAGGAATTCTGTTGGCATCAATGATGAAAGCCTCGGATTCCTTGCAGCAACATAAACAGAAAGGCGATTCTCAGAAAAAAAATGTTTGAATTGATAGATAAACAAATAGCATCTCTAGGATATAATTCAACCTGAATCTTCTCTAAGTGATTAAATATTAGTCCGGCTGCTCCAAGAAACCTCAGTACTGTACGGCATTTAAGAAGGGGAGACCTACCATCTGGACTCCCATTTTAGAATCCTGTCCAGCACTGTTCTGCTTTGGGAATATGCCAGCGACTGCTCAAATCTGTGGACTCCTATTTATTATAAAGGTGCTTTGTAAGCATGCTGTCACATATTCTGGCTTGATGCAGTTTTCAAGCCAAAACTGAGAGCGTGAAATTCATCCCCTGCACAATGTACATCCCTTCTATCCACTCCTTGGATCAGGTTCCAAAAAAGCATTAATTGATACAAAAGGAAAAAACCCTGTACCTGATGTGTAAATATATGTAGTGAGGTAGCGCTTACTGAGCATTTTGGGGAACACTCACTTAGTCGCACAATTAATGCACAATTAACGCACGTTTTTATATAAACAAGTCCAGTCGGTTTATTAAAGGCATCATAACACAGACTGTAGTATAGTTCAGTGATGGCGAACCTTTCAGAGGCCGAGTGCCCAAACCGCAACCCAAAACCAAATTATTTATGGCGAAGGCCAATACAGTAATGTAACCTAAATTACAGCAGTGGTAATCATAAGCGCTGCACGGGGAAAAGCAAGCAGATGCTAACTCTCTTCCCTGTACAGGGCTTGTAGTCCTGAAACACTGATGATCATTCAATTATTTTAACAATTAATTGATTTTAATCTTACCGTTGCAGTCTTCTCCTCTTTTCAGCAGTGGTCAGACAGCTCATGTGTACTGCACATTGAAGCTGAGCTGCTGCCACTGCCCTTTCTGGAAACAGCAGGTGGATTGATCTTTATGGAAAAAATGCAGAATATTAGACAAATAGGAGATAGATTTTATCATGGAATGCAAGCAGATTTCATACTGAAATCCTGGTCCTCATCTTGTAGTAATATCTCCATCCTGACCCTCTCCTTGTAGTAATATCTCCATCCTGACCATCTCCTTCTAGCTATGTGCTCCATCCTGACCCTCTACTTGTAGCTATGTGCTCCATCCTGACCCTCTCCTTGTAGCCATGTGCTCCATCCTGACCCTCTCCTTGTAGTTATGTGCTCCATCCTGACCCTCTACTTGTAGTAATGTGTCCCATTCTGACCTTCTCCTTGTAGTAATGTGTCCCATCCTGACCTTCTCCTTGTAGTAATGTGTCCCATCCTGACCTTCTCCTTGTAGTAATGTGTCCCATCCTGACCTTCTCCTTGTAGTAATGTGTCCCATCCTGACCTTCTCCTTGTAGTAATGTGTCCCATCCTGACCTTCTCCTTGTAGTAATGTGTCCCATCCTGACCTTCTCCTTGTAGTAATGTGTCCCATCCTGACCTTCTCCTTGTAGTAATGTGTCCCATCCTGACCTTCTCCTTGTAGTAATGTGTCCCATCCTGACCTTCTCCTTGTAGTAATGTGTCCCATCCTGACCTTCTCCTTGTAGTAATGTGTCCCATCCTGACCTTCTCCTTGTAGTAATGTGTCCCATCCTGACCTTCTCCTTGTAGTAATGTGTCCCATCCTGACCTTCTCCTTGTAGTAATGTGTCCCATCCTGACCTTCTCCTTGTAGTAATGTGTCCCATCCTGACCTTCTCCTTGTAGTAATGTGTCCCATCCTGACCTTCTCCTTGTAGTAATGTGTCCCATCCTGACCTTCTCCTTGTAGTAATGTGTCCCATCCTGACCTTCTCCTTGTAGTAATGTGTCCCATCCTGACCTTCTCCTTGTAGTAATGTGTCCCATCCTGACCTTCTCCTTGTAGTAATGTGTCCCATCCTGACCTTCTCCTTGTAGTAATGTGTCCCATCCTGACCTTCTCCTTGTAGTAATGTGTCCCATCCTGACCACTTCCCTTGTAGTAATGTGTCCCATCCTGACCACCTCCTTGTAGTAATGTGTCCCATCCTGACCACCTCCTTGTAGTAATGTGTCCCATCCTGACCACTCCTTGTAGTAATGTGTCCCATCCTGACCACCCCTTGTAGTAATGTGTCCCATCCTGACCACTTCCCTTGTAGTAATGTGCTTCATCATGACCATCTACTTGTAGTAATGTGCCCCATCCTGACCTCCTCCTTGTAGTAATGTGCTCCATCCTGCCCCCATCACATAATAATCTGCCCCATCCTGCCCCCATCACATAATAATCTGCCCCATCCTTGTCCCAATAACATAATATGCCCATCACATAATATGCCCCAATAACATAATATGCCCCATCACATAATAATATGCCCCACCCTGCCTCCATCACATAAAATCTGCCCCATCCTGCCCCCATCACATAATAATCTGCCCCATCCTTGTCCCAATAACATAATATGCCCCATCACATAATAATATGCCCCACCCTGCCTCCATCACATAATAATATGCCCCATCCTGCCCCATCATGTAATAATATGCCCCAACCTCTGCCCCCTGTTAGTATTGCCCCATTCTGCCCCATCACATAACAATATGCCCCATCCTGCCCCATCACGTAATAATATGCCCCATCATTCCCCTGTTAGTATTGCCCCGTCCTGCCCCATCCTGCCCCCTGTTAGTATTGCCCCATCCTGCCCCCTGTTAGTATTGCCCCATCCTGTCCCCTGTCAGTATTGCCCCATCCTGCCTCCTCTTAGTATTGCCCCATTAAGCCCCCTGTTAGTATTGCCCCATCATCCATATATTGTATTCAGTCTCTCTGAGTACAGAGAGGAGAGAGTATGGGACCGGGAAAGTCCCATGTACAGACTTTTGGGAGGCAAGTGGGGTCTAAAAAGGAGAACACAGAGTATAGGGCATATTGTAAAAAATTATAACTTTACGATTTCTAGAGAACTAAATACAAAAAAAGTTTTTTTCTGTGCTTTGTTGCTATGATAAACTCATTTATACATATACAAAATATATACATAGAAATTTACCTTTCTCAACCCATAAGGCACCCTAATGCTTAGAGAATGTAAAGGGGACGTCACACGCATCAATACCGCGTGCAGTATCGCTGCTGCACATGACGTTGCAGCGATATTGACGTGTGTGACAGAGCGCATCAACCAGTGGTAAATCGCTGGTTGATGGTCGCCAGGTTGTAGAACCTGCTCTAAATCCTAGCGATGGTCGCCCGATGGACACGGAGCATCGCTGCGTGTGACACCGGGAGACGAGCGAGAAGCCAGCTCCCAGCCCCTCTCAGCAAGCGCTGGGAGCTGGGATCCATGGTAAACAGTGGGTAACTAAGCGCCGCACGGTGCTTAGTTACCCGCTTGTTTACATGGTTACCAGCGTTCTCGCTGGTCCTGATCGCTGGTGAGTCTGCCTGGCAGCTCACCAGCGATCAGCCTTCAATGTCGCCAGCGATGAGATCGCTGGAGACATTGACGCGTGTGACGGCCCTATTAGATTTCAAATACATAATTGTTTGATCCAATTAGAATTATACAGGCATTTAGTGATTTGAGTTAAATAAAAAAAATACTTTTAGGAAATAAATCTACCAATTAGAAGAAAATGTAATGGAGGACAAATTATGACCCCGTGTTACCAGAGATGCCCCCGGGCAAGCTGAAAAATACTTATTCTTCAGATTTTTATGAAGTCTGACACCCAGTCTCATGCCAACTCCAAATAACAAAAATCACTATTCCTATCCCCCTAGGCCTATGATCAAAGTGTGAACTCCTCAACCTTTGCCAAAGTCCGGATTGTGGAGTAACGTATGATATATTTCACTTGATACCTGTGCTTAGTATACAAGCACAATGGTGCATTGAATCTATCCATGTCCAGTATAGCCAATGTCTGCTTTCTATTTCAGTCCACTTAAGGTCATGATGTAATCTGGTCTAATATTTCAGATTGCCTTGGTGCACGCTAACTTAATAAATGTAACCTACCTCTGGGGGTTGCCAGCCATGGAAAAGAAATTTAACAGAACTAAAGTCTACTGTAATGAAAAAGTATTTGAACAGATGACCCCTGTAAGTGCTTGTATTCTAAGTGTTGGTCCCATTGTTTAGTTTCAGAACTGCAGCGTTCCCCATTTCCCATTCTCCTGGTTCCTGGGAGGACGGGCACTTTTTTTGTAGTATGGAAAGGATATATGCATATCTATTGAAACCATTGTTGTGATGTAAAACATGGTTTTACAACTTCTTTCTGTATGTCATATTATAAATAGTCCATAAAGTCTATATGCTAAGCCGATATGAAAAAGATCCGATAGAGGTCTCTTACGCTTTTTTTTTTTTTTGGTCAACGGCTATTACAAAATGAGCCCCCAAAATTCACCTTTGGTTTTGCTAATCATGCATCTTTTGTCAAAGGGAAGAGTAAAGTAAGCAGTTGCCGGATGCTTATCTTTTGGACGAAGGGAGGATTGGGCAGATCCTCCTTTCTTCCAACCCAGACTAAACAAATGTCAGTCAAATCTCTTACAAAGCATTCACTGATCTCAGGGAGACCAGTCCAAGAAAACTGTATTTGCATATTCATAATTCCCAGGGGGCAATGCGCCTAGGATTTCACTGTGTTTGAGCGCTTTAGCCGGCTGCCTGCAGTGTTTTCTTGGACTGGTCTCCCTGAGATCAGTGAATGCTTCATGATGTTGGTCTACTGGACATTGCTCCCACCTATTCAGAATCCTACTCCACACTGATGAGGGGCAACACCCCAAAACAGCTGTCTGTGGATGGATACCTGGCCATGGTATTCCCTTGTCATATCTCTAATCTTGCAAAAGAGCTGGATATTGACTGAAAGGGCCACTTAATATGGTGATTATGGTGTTCTCCGCAAGGAGCCACCCCTTGGCTGGGTCCTTCCCTGGAGGGATATCTGGCTAGTCCTGTGTTTGAGACTTCTAACCGAGGCTCCACAGACTCAATTTGCATAGTCAAATCTCTTAGACATTAGATCAGGGGAGGGGAAATCCAGGCGTATAGGGCCACCAACAAGTTATCTTTTCAATATTTCCTTAGCATTGCTCAGGGGTTGCAATCGTCACAAGTGCAGGTGATTCCATTATAACCTGTGCAATACTAACGAAATCCTAACAACCTGCCTTGTTGGCCGGTCCTCTAGGCGTGGAGTTCCTCAACCCTGCATTAGATGGTTAGCTGTTCTTGATGAAATTGGCTTGTTCTGCCATCCTAAATCTAATGTGTATGACTACTCTAAAGGGGGTGTCACACGCGTCAATGTCGTCAGTGAGATGATCGCTGACGACATTGACGGCTGATTGCTGGTGAGCTGTCACACAGACAGACTCACCAGCGATCAATGGACCAGAGACATCGTGGAAACCATTTAAATATCGTTTCCACGATGTCTTGCTCCCGCTGCCAGCCTGCTGGAAGCGGGAGCAGGCTGGTCTCCAAGGTAAACTGCGGGTATCTAGGCAGCGCGCGCTGCCTAGATACCCTATGTGTACCTTAGTTACCAGCCTTCTCCGCTCACCGGCTGGTATCTAAGGTACACAGCAGGTAACTAGGGACCCTAGTTGCCCGCTGTGTACCTTAGATACCTGCCGGTGAGCGGAGGAGGCTGGTAACTAAGGTACACATCGGGTATCTAGGCAGCGTGCACTGCCTAGATACCCGCAGTTTACCTTGGATACCAGCTCCCAGCGCTTGTGAGAGGCGCTGGGAGCTGGAATATCGCTACTCCCGGTGTCACATGCAGCGATGCTGCGTGTCCACCGGGCGACCATCGCCAGGTTTTAGAACAGATTCTAAAACCTGGCGATCATCAACCAGCGATTTATTGCTGATTGATTCAGTATGTCACACGCGTCAATATCGCTGCAACGTCACGTGCAGCCGTGATCGTGCAGGCGATATTGACGCGTGTGACATACCCTTAAGAGAAATTCCTTTTTCTGATGAACCCAACTTGATAACACCTTACATTATAGACCATACATTTAAATGGCCTGTATGTTTGAATGGAAATGTCTGGCCAGGTAGAAATAAAAAGCTCTGACAGTGCCCAGATGAGGTTAAAAAAGGTCACTAAAGCCTTAATAATTCTGCCATATGAAACTGAAGTGACGTTTTGACCCTATATGGGTCTTTATCGAGCTTGATAAAGGCCCTTACAGGGTCGAAACGTCGCTTCATATGGCAGAATGACTGCACCCAGATGTGATGGAGAGAGGTCACTAAAACCTCATTTATTCTGCCATATGAATCTGAAACGATGTGTCGACCCTGTATGAGTCTTTATCAAGCTTGAAACGTCACTTCATTTGGCAGAGTAGACAAGGCTTTAGTGACCTTTTTAACTGCATTGGGTAACTGTCAGAGTTTGTCTACATGTGAGCATTCCAATTGTAGAAAAAGATAAAGGAGACAAGGGAGGCTCAATAGTGCCCTATCAATATGACACTGATTCCACACTCAGATCAAAAAGAGGTGCACTCACCTGGTCTAGTTGTGTGCACCCACAACTAGTTTTTATTGCATGTAGTTTATAAGCTGCTGCAGGACCTCCACCGCCACGTAGCACGTGTAAAGATGATCAGATCCAGGGATGGTGTAAAGACAGTCCGCGCTGCTTTAAATAATCAGTCACAAGTCTTTAGGTAAAAGACCCTGAATACCCTGATGACGGTGCCCAGAGTGGCACTGAAACGCGTAGGTGGATACCCGGATGACTGTGCCCGGAGTGGCACTTAAACGCGTAGGTGGAAATAAAGAGGGGGGGGTCTTTTACCTAAAGACTTGTGACTGATTATTTAAAGCAGCGCGGACTGTCTTTACACCATCCCTGAATCTGAGCATTCCAATTGGACTCCTTAAAGGTGTAGTGTGCACATCATTGGACTTTAAAGCTCTGTTGAACCCAATGTGGTGCTGCACATTTTTAGATTTTATTATTTTTGGGTTGTAATTACCGTATATACTCGTGTATAAGCCGACCCGTGTATAAGCCGACCCCCCTACTTTTGCCCCCAAAATCTGGGAAAACCTATTGACTCGTGTATAAGCCGAGGGTGGACCCCAGCACAGGTATACAGCCCCAGCAGTGTGGTATACAGCAGCCTCCCCAGTGGTATATACAGCCCCAGTGGTAGTATCCAGCAGCCCCAGAGGTATATACAGCCCCAGTGGCAGTATCCAGCAGCCCCAGAAGTATATACAGCCCCAGTGGTAGTATCCAGTAGCCCCAGAGGTATATACAGCCCCAGTGGTAGTATACAGTAGCCATAGAGGTATATACAGCCCCAGTGGTAGTATCCAGCAGCCCCAGAGGTATATACAGCCCCAGTGGTAGTATCCAGCAGCCCCAGAGGTATATACAGCCCCAGTGGTAGTATCCAGCAGCCCCACAGGTATATACAGCCCCAGTGGTAGTATCCAGTAGCCCCAGAGGTATATACAGCCCCAGTGGTAGTATACAGTAGCCATAGAGGTATATACAGCCCCAGTGGTAGTATACAGTAGCCCCAGAGGTATATACAGCCCCAGTGGTAGTATCCAGCAGCCCCAGAGGTATATACAGCCCCAGTGGTAGTATACAGTAGCCCCAGAGGTATATACAGCCCCAGTGGTAGTATACAGTAGCCATAGAGGTATATACAGCCCCAGTGGTAGTATACAGTAGCCATAGAGGTATATACAGCCCCAGTGGTAGTATACAGTAGCCCCAGAGGTATATACAGCCCCAGTGGTAGTATACAGTAGCCCCAGAGGTATATACAGCCCCAGTGGTAGTATCCAGTAGCCCCAGAGGTATATACAGCCCCAGTGGTAGTATACAGTAGCCATAGAGGTATATACAGCCCCAGTGGTAGTATACAGTAGCCCCAGAGGTATATACAGCCCCAGTGGTAGTATCCAGCAGCCCCAGAGGTATATACAGCCCCAGTGGTAGTATACAGTAGCCCCAGAGGTATATACAGCCCCAGTGGTAGTATACAGTAGCCATAGAGGTATATACAGCCCCAGTGGTAGTATCCAGCAGCCCCAGAGGTATATACAGCCCCAGTGGTAGTATCCAGCAGCCCCACAGGTATATACAGCCCCAGTGGTAGTATCCAGTAGCCCCAGAGGTATATACAGCCCCAGTGGTAGTATACAGTAGCCATAGAGGTATATACAGCCCCAGTGGTAGTATCCAGCAGCCCCAGAAGTATATACAGCAGCCCCAGAGGTATGGCTTATATTGGCAGCCAGCCTACTTACATACACATACCCATACATACACACATATATACACACACACACACACATATATATACACATACACACACACATACACAGCTTCCTACCTTGTCCCCCGTTCTGCAGTGTTTTCCGGTGTCCTCCGTGCTCCGTTCCCGGTCTGCTGGGCCTTGTGGTTCCTCCTGGTTCCTCATCCTTCGGTTCTATCATGGGGGCTGCCATCTTGGGTCTTCTCTCCGCCCCCGGCCAGTGATGTCAGAGCAGGCCGCGCTGTGATTGGCTAGCACCCGTGATCACATGTCACGGGTGCTAGCCAATCACAGCGCGGCCTGCTCTGACATCACTGGCCGGGGGCGGAGAGAAGACCCAAGATGGCAGCCCCCATGATAGAACCGAAGGATGAGGAACCAGGAGGAACCACAAGGCCCAGCAGACCGGGAACGGAGCACGGGGACACCGGAAAGCACTGCAGAACGGGGGACAAGGTAAGAAATACTGCGCAGCGCCCCCCCACCCCCCGCGCCCCCTCCCACCATAGGATTACCGTATTGACCCGTGTATAAGCCGAGGGGGGGACTTTTCAGCCCATTTTTTGGGCTGAAAAACTCGGCTTATACACGAGTATATACGGTACTAGGTTTGAACCCTTTAGGAGTAAAAAAAAATTCTATCCCGGAGACAACAGTTTTGAGATCTTTCACCAATGTCTAAAAATATTGAGCTTTTTTTCAGTTTGAAGAACCTCATCTTGATTTGCAAGTTTCTGTGCCACCAGCAGCGTAAACCTTCTCACAAGGAGCGTTGACCATGAGGCGCTACCTTGACATGGCTTCAAGATCCCTTCTGCATAATAAAGTCCATAGAATTGAGTACTGAGCTTCTGAGTCCTAGCTTCAGCTCTAGAGTGAGACAAATTATTGTGGTACCAAAGGCCGCCAAGGTTTCCAAATATGCCTCTGCACCCTTAGTTCATCATGAATGTCATATGGATATTTGTCTTCTGCACCTTTATAGCATTATGCAGACCCCTTGTTCCTCTATTTTCATCTTATTTCACGTAACAATTGCAGTGTCCAAATGGCCACCTTACAACATATCTCCATTGGGGTCCACCAACCCTACTGTTACTGTTGTCATATTTCGAACCTCTTGTATGATACATGTGAAATAAAGAGAAGAGGGAGCGCAATGTGAAATACCTGGTAACATGTAAATATTAATAAGAGGGCTGATGTCCACTCACCTAATGAGGTTGTGCACCCCTGCACAACCCCTGTTAAATGCCTCTGTTAAACGGAACAGATCTGCCACCTGGATCGTCTGCTTGTCTCCCCTGCCGCCACTCCCGCGTTGTTTCCAGGTACTGTCATGTGACTGATCCGGCTGGAAGTGCGTCACCGCAGGTCCTTCAGTGTAAATACTTGTTGCAAGGCGTCATCAGGTCCTTTAGCCAGGAGATGAAGATGCAGACAGGCACCTGCTGTCGAAATGCGTTGTGCAGTTGTAAAGGGCAATAAAGGTTTGTTATTGCTTGTACAAACTATATTATTCACCCCTCACCCCAGTAGTGCAAAAGACCACTACTAAAAAGTGTATGCCTTGTATAATATAGGTATGCACTGGTTGGTAATAATAGGTTCCTATTGAACAGCGTGAATCTGTTTCTGTGTTACCGATACCACCATCACCAGTCCACTATTACAATAAATTGGGCACCTCCATGGTACCCTAGGCAGATGCTTTTTAAGCCAACTCCTTTGACCGACTCCTTCTAGCTTCCTTTTTCATAAGGACTGCAGTGTATACCATGTATACTGTAGTCTTTCAGTAATTCGATGATTGTAAAAACCGTAAATGTCTTCACAAGACCCCGTTTATGAAGCCCAGGAGTGGTCCTTCAAAGTAGAAAATGTACAAACACTTTACATACGTTATATTTTATGTTTTAAACAAATCTGAGACTGTTTGCTATTTATACGTCCTGCCAACAAATTCCATAGCTTTTCATGTTTGTTAAATTGATGAAAACCAAACCGGGAGATTTATGCTGTAAGCCAGAGTACTTCGGGATACTTAACGTAACGACAATGTAATCCATCAAGGATTCCTTAGCAAGTCACAAAGGCCTCTTTTTAATCTAATTTGTGCTCCACCGTCTTTTCTTTTTTTATAAAAACATACACAGACTTGCCAAACTACATTTTTGTGTTGTAAGTTTTCCGTGCAGGTCAGCAAATGTTTTGGAATGAATTTTAAGGTTTATTATTTTATTACACCTCTTTATGTTTAGTTCTAAAATAGTTTTACATTTTGATGCATCACGGCCCACTCGTGTTTGGAACTATTGGGCTCTGTTCACATTTTATTGGTGGTACCTTCAGCATATGGCTCTGCATAACCTACCTGGGCATGCACTGGCCATTGGCCACCAGTGTATAGGATTGTGCAGTCTACTTTAATATCCCATAGAGTTAACAAACGCTGGCACATAACGAAGGACACTACTTTGGCCCAGGACACTATTAGTCTGGCACACTATTTTGGCCACTTTTGTGATAATGCCATTGTAACAGGCCACACTAACCCCTGTCCAGATTAAACCCGGGAATAATTTGGCCCAGCCAGAGTATAACCCAAGGGATGATCTGTTCTAGGCCAAACTATACTCATGGGTCTAAAGTAGCCTAGGCCAAACTATACACCTGCTGGCAGAGTATACCCTGAGGGATAAACTGTCTAAGCCAAACTATATCCGTGGTTTAAAGTAGCTTGCCAACTATCCCTCCTAGCCAGAGTATTCCCGAGGATAAACTTTCCTAGACCAAACTATACCCAGGGGTTTAAAGCAGCTAGGCCAAAGCTATACTCCTCCTGGCCAGAGTATTACCCTAAGGGATAAACTGTCCTAGGCCAAACTATATCCATTGGCGTAAAGTAGCCTAGGCCAAACTATACCCTTCCTGGCCAGTATATACCTGGGGGGATGAACTGTTCCAGGTCAAATATTCTGGGGTGAACTGTCCTAGGTCAAACTATACCTGTGGGTGTAAAGTAACCTAGGCCAATCTATACCCGGGTATAATCAAGCCTAGGCCATTTTTTTTTTTTTTTTTTTTATTTTTTATTGAGTTTTAAACAAGAAAAACAGTCATGAAGCACATATACAATAAATCGTCCATAGTCCTCTACCAGGACTCCTATACAAATCATAACTAATAAAAACCCTCCCCCCCAACAACCCCCGCCCTTATTGCAAGGTTATCAAGTCCTTTACAAGTACCGACGACCTATCAAGCTGACTCACTTCTGTGCAGAGCCCCCCACCCGCAGCTCCCTAGTGCACCCTTCAAATCTTCCAAGCAGTACCAATTTGTGCCACGAAAAGGCGTGACCAGTTTATCAATTTCACTTCTTCTAAGATGACGTAGAATAAAATCTTTCCATGTAGCAAAAAATGTTTGTTTTGTTAACTTTATCCGTTTCTGCATCCAGTTCCTCAAGAAACAAAGTACTCCTTAAGTCCAATCGTAATTGTCCCACACTGGGAGGTGTCGTGTCCGGCCAGTTTCAAGATGAGCCTTTTGAAAGAAATCATCATAACATGTAGCAATGTAATCTTTTCTTTAGATATGTCAGTGCCACTCGTCCTATGAAAAAACCACAAATTTCTGTCTAACGGCAAACGTGTATCCAGGGTGTCGCACGCCCATCGTCTCACCTCCTCCATTTCGCCTGAACAGGCCCACACTCCCACATCCCATGAAACATGTCAGTTCTAAGTGAATCACTTTTCGGACATGTTAATTGTATGTCTGGATTGGCCTGCGTAGCTGGTATATTAAACCCTAGAATAGACCTGTGAATTAACCTATAATGCGTGTCCCTCCATCTCTCATTGCTAATGTGTCTATATAGTTCGTTCCAACCTGCCAGAATCACTTTGTCTATCCCTCTATCCCCTAGCCATATCTCTCACCCTTTGAATAGATGTGGAGGTCCAGAGGGTATCAGTCTGTCTCAACAATGCATAAATGGTGACATGTTAACGTCAGCCGTCTGCCTAGTTAAGAGGTTATCGAACTCCGTTATATGGCATTCCTTATTGATATCTTGAAGTCTAGAGAACATGTGTTGTTTCAATTAGGTATACTGTAGGGTATGGGACGGATCCAAACGCCAGGTTCCAAACACCTCGTCAGCAGTCATCCATCTACGCTCCGATACCTGCATCAAATCATTTATTGTTTTAATACCTCTTTCTCTCCAAGGTCCATACAGGGCATTTTCCATGCCCTGTGGAAAGTCCGGATGCTGCCATAGTGGTAAATACTTAGAGATCCTTCAAGACATTCCAAGCTTACATCTAATGGCTTTCCACGCAGTCCTCGTATCCCTGAATACAATCGACTGCTTAATTGGAGAGCTCAAAATGAATCCCGAGGCGTGCAGAATGGCAGCCAAATTCCAAGGCCTACACCACCCCGACTCCAAAGAGTAGTCTGAGTGTCTGCTTGTACCTTTAAGCCAGTCAACTATATGCCTCATGATGCAAGCCAGATTGCAACCCCTTATATTGGGAAACGCCAGACCCCTTTCCTCCCTTGCTTACATCAAAGTTCAAAGACTTATCCTACTCCTCCTCCCCTTCCACAGAAATTTTGAAAAGGCCCTATTGAGCCTATTCACGTCCACATGTCTCAAAAGAAGTGAGTCCTAGGCCATTTTAACCCCAGATATAGTCTGGACTCGGGGTATACTTTGGCCTGTTACATGGGCAAAGACTACATTGGACACCACTCTTATCAACATGTGTAACCCCAAATTTTTAAAGGCTTGAGATTCTAGAAAATTGAATTAATACAATTTGTCGATGACCACAAAGTGACCAATAGACAACAATTTTTTATGGTTATTTTTATTGCCATACCTAAAAAAAACTGTATCTATTTTTTTCTTCCCTTTTTGGATTGTTGCTCTTAGTTCACTTTTAAAGGGAACCTGACGGCTAACATATGCTGCCCAAACCACGGGCAACTGTCAGGCACTGTCTGTATGGTATCAGCCATGTTTTTTTGACTCTGAAATACTGAGAGGTTTCAGAGAAAAATATAAAATATACTTTAGTCGGTGGCTGGGGACACAGCCACATGGGAGACTAGTCGGATAGGTGGGTCCCCAGCTTTTCCCCACCCTCTGCCCTGGACTGACAGGTCTCTCCCTGCTTGCATCAATTTTAACAGATAGGGAGAAATTTGTTCTTTTTTAAAGGACTCTCCTGCAATTTTTGGAAGGTTGGCAACCCCGTTAAGGTCCTGAAGGGAGGGAATGTAATCTCAAAAAATGCTATGAGAATAGGGTATGCAGCCACACTTGGATAAACCTCTGTCTCCAGACCACATTGGCTGCACCTCTTTATATTTCTACCTTTCTCCTTTGGTTCATTAGGGTTTTCATACATTTTGTGGAATTTGATATACCTGTAGGTTCTTCACTGCTAGCAAATCTCAGAATTTGATGTTATTATTTTCTTTGTATTCTGCAGGTTTTGCTATTGAAGGTCCCTCTCAAGCCAAGATAGAGTGCGATGATCAGAGTGATGGATCTTGCGATGTAAAGTACTGGCCAAAGGAACCAGGTGAATATGCTGTTCACGTCATGTGTGATGATGAAGACATCAAGAATAGTCCGTACATGGCCTACATCCAGCCTGCATCTGGAGATTTTAGCCCAGATAAGGTAAGCAGTTTTACTGTACTTTCAATATCTAAGACACCTTTCACATCAGCATTAAATGTAATTTTCAGCAGATGTCACCCTACCTGCTGCGTATCAACAGACTTGCGGCACCGATTCTCTATGGGGCTTGCGGTCCGGTGCGGCAAGTGCCTTTTTGCCAGATCCTACACTTGCAGTCGTGCAAAAAACGCTGCTAACAGCATTTTTTTTTGTGGTGCTGCAAGTGCCGGATCTAGCAAAACCGCACTTGATGCACCGGACCGCAAGCCCCATTGAGAATGAATGGGGCTTGCCAGATCGGTGCCGCAAGTCGGCCATTACGCGGCAGGTGCAGTGATATCTGCTGGATCTGCTGCGAATTACATTTAACCTGATGTGAAAGCAGACTAAGTTTTTGGATAACTGAGAACACGGTGTTACATTTACACATTCATTTATTATGGCTCAAAGCCCGTTTCTCTGACGTCTGTTATATAAAGTATTTATTTTAAGGCGCTTACTTCCTTTTGGAATGTACTCCTTGTCTTTCCTGCTTCCGTTCTGTATTGTTGGTATATGTAAATGTACTTTAGGCTGTAAGTAAGAAACTCACTTGATTCATTACATAAAAGAGCACCTGTTACCGTTTTATATTACAAATCAGTATTGTGACTACTCAGCATCTGGCCACTTGTGTTGTATTGAACTATTCTTAATTATGCCAGACGTATTATTACTTTGTTCTGCAAGTCAAGGGACAAGTATAATTGTTTTATATGAGATTATCCGATGCCCTCTTTTGTGTGCTAATTTGTGGAATGCCTGCTGATTGCAGATTGTATCAGCCCCCTGCGGCGTACTAGACTGCATCATTCAGAGGACAATTATGTAGTCAGATTGAATTAGCAATAAATGAGGGAACCCCCATCTCCCTCTAATCCTATGGAGCACAATGCCCTGAAATGGGAGCTGAGGGATATAAAAAGAGGCCTGCTCCTGCCCCTGTGTGATTCTATAGGACCTTAGCCTAGGGAGCATAGTTCCAGCCAGTGGATTATAGAATTGCTCTACTGCCCAATGCTGAGCCCACAAATTTGTTTGGATAACTTAGGTTGGGACAGTCCGGTCATCTGGCCTCATACCTAGCTGTGCTCGTCTCATTTTCAAAGCTTACCACTACCTCCTTTCAGTGGGTGCCTGCCAAAAGTGGGGAGCTCCTGGATGGGATAGATGGTCCTGGAACCCTTACTCCTGTTTAGGAATTTACTATAGGCTGTTGACTGTTGGTGACCCAATAAAGTCCTGCCGGACTATGGTACCTTCACCCAGTGTTGTCTGAGAATTGTTTTGCCCTCGAGAAAGCAATACCAGCCGTTCAGTGGGATGAGCCTTGGCAGTCTTTTTAAAGACATACAGGCTAGCGGACGAGAGCACCCACTGACCCTTGTGTCTCCACAGGTATTATATCCTAAGTGTCTTGAGAGCTATTTTACTCACTGTGAGCAGCCTGTGTGGTCTAAACATGCTGCCATGTTCTGCAGCATCTCCAGACTTGTCATATATTTAATCCTCTTAGATGTTATTGATCAGTAATTGCAAAGGGAGCTGCCAGCAGCAGATCTTGATTACCGTATTTTGCTGTCCAAATGTGTTCATTGCAGCAGAACATTCCTCAGACAACCATTAATAACTTTATTTCTGTAATTCCATGGCTATTTCTACTTGGTATTGCAATTTAATTGTTGAGTGTATATTCAGTAAGAGTGATGGTTATAAAAAGAAAATGCCACACTGCTGTTCAGTACCGGGGGCTTGGTAGCGATCTCTATATTTAGTACTTAGCACATTCTTGGGTTGCTATTCCAGAACAGAATTTTTACTATATTTAATATTTGACCTGGGATTGTCTGAAGAGGACACGATCCGAATTTCCTTTAGTGAGATTAGTAAAGCCTTGTATGAGCTTTCATTGACATAAATTTTAATGTCTCCATGAGCAAAGCCCTCTATGAGTAACATCTGTCTCGCTTGTAAGCCACAGTCTATGCATCTGTAATGAAGTTCTAGGCTTGTGCAAGTTTTCCACGTGTGATGTCACCTGCGCCTCTGGGGGATAGGAATGTTTTTCATAAAATCTTTACATTGTATATTGCAAATCTTACACGTACGACTAACTGAGCAGCGTACTGCTAATCTCCCCTCCAAGACAGAAAATGTTTTGGAACGGTCCTGACTAGAACACTGAATGCTCTGTCTGTAACTAATACTTCTGCCAAATGCAGGTTTCCAGCAAAGCATTAAATTGTCAGCTACCTTGTAATGTATAAATAATTTCATTGAAACATTCATAGAGATTCCCTTACACTGAGAAATGATTTGTCCCGAGGAAGGAACCAGTGGGTGGCTCTGAAACGCGTTTACATAAATCATCTGTGAGCTGTATGGACTGATCGGAAAGTGTGTTTGGAGATAATACTGGGAAGTCTGTCAGCTCAAACTAACTGTTATGCAGTAACTGAAGGGTGCACCCTGGGTGTGGCCAAGAGCTCAGTGCATTGTGCCACCTACTGATTTTGCTTGTTTCTGCCTCCCTCACTGATGATTGACAGTGTAGGCTTGCTGGACATATCTCAGCAGACAGTGCTTGCAAGGATGCACCGAGCATTCTAATTAACCTGCGATTGATTGATTTATCTTCAGATTCTGTAGAACGGCAGCAATAAAAATATTAACACCTGATTTATTATTTGCATTTTTTCCAGCTTCCTGTAAAATGACAAATGTTGGTAATGAAGTTTGCTCAAAAAAAAGTTTAGTTTTTTGCTTTTAAGTGCATTCAAAAAAAAATTAAGGTGCACATAAAATAACTCCAGATGTGAGCTGAATTAGATATGTGCAAAAAATATAACAGGACCAGGATAAAGAGTAGATTTAAATCTGCGCCGCTGAGAAAAGATGAATGTCCTGATGCAATAAAGTACAATATGGTGGTTTATTTTGACGCGCTTCGAAGCTCTTCTTCACTAGATGGCATCTCCTGCCATCTCCTGAAGAAGCAAGGTTCGCTCCGAAATGTGTTTAAGTAAACCACCATACTTAACTGCATCTGGACCGTCATCTTTTCACAGCAGAGAAAGTATAAATCCATTATTTATCCTGGTCCCTGTACATTCATGTTTTGCATTTTGGTGTATGGATTCAGCAACAGTTGTTACAAATTTTCCATTGGTTGTGTGTTAAACAGCCCCAAAAGGTGAGCGTACTAACTCCATATGTCTATTTAAGGAGGTTGTCCGGGCATAATTCATATGTATATCTAGGCTGCAAAATGTTGACAGTTTGTAATATACATGCTATCAACATTTTGCATAATTACCTAGATATCACATATTTGTGGCAGCCAGGAGCATGTTTGTATTGGAGCCTGGGACTGCGGTCCTCTCTATACCGCTGCACCGGCTCTATGCCCCACTCTATGGTACTGGAGGTATGCAGAGAAGTATTGGGCTCCACATACCCATACCATAGAGCAGGGCATAGAGCTGGTGGAGCGGTCCTCTCTATACTGCTCCACTGGCTCTATGCCCCGCTCTATGGTACTGGAGGTATGCAGAGAAGCATTGGGCTCCACATACCCATACCATAGAGCAGGGCAGAGAGCTGGTGGAGCGGTCTCTCTATACTGCTCCACTGGCTCTATGCCCGCTCTATGGTACTGGAGGTATGCAGAGAAGCATGGGCTCCACATACCCGTACCATAGAGCGGGGCATAGAGCCGGTGCAGCGGTCCTCTCTATACTGCTCCACTGGCTCTATGCCCCGCTCTATGGTACTGGAGGTATGCAGAGAAGCATTGGGCTCCACATACCCGTACCATAGAGCGGGGCATAGAGCCGGTGCAGCGGTCCTCTCTATACTGCTCCACTGGCTCTATGCCCCGCTCTATGGTACTGGAGGTATGCAGAGAAGCATTGGGCTCCACATACCCGTACCATAGAGCGGGGCATAGAGCCGGTGGAGCGGTCCTCTCTATACCACTCCACCGGCTCTATGCTATATGGTATTGGAGGTATAGAGAGAGAAGCATCGGGCTCCACTGTGGAGTGCGGACCTCGGCTCCCCTGATCAAAGCCCACAGCGTGAGTGCACACACGCAGCGGTCCCCACTGCACTGACACACTGCCAAATTGCCTTCACAGCAGCGTATTCGGCACAGTGTGTCAGTGCAGTGGGGGCCGCTGTGTACAATGGGGGTGGGTGGTGACATTAGGGGTTGGGGTGGGCCAGTAGGAGCCCTGGGGGTGGCCGGTCATACTTTAGTGTAGAGTGGGGGAGGGGGCGTGTTTGTAGGAGACTGGGAGGAAATGACCAGTTTACCATTTCCATGCAGGCTCCAATACAAACACGCCCACTGGACGTTCCCTGGCTGCTGCAAATATGTGATATCTAGGTAACTCTGCAAAATGTTGACAGAATGTATATTATAAACTGTCAACATTGTGCAGCCTAGATACACATATGAATTATCGCAAAAGCCCAGACAACACCTTTAAGTTTTATTTGGCTAAGACCGTATTGTGCTGTTTTATCCATAGTTACTGGTCAAAAAATATAGTGACTTCCAAAAAAAAAAAAATAAAGGTCACAATCAATCAGCTGAAAATATCTGGAAAGGCAGAACCCTGACCATAATGAGCAATGTAATAAGAAAACCAAAGAAGACCAACACACATAAAATGGAACTTAAAAAAGCACAAATAAAAAGAATATGGCACAAATGGGAAAAAAGCTAGCAACAAACGTCAAAAAGGCACAAATACAATAATGAATGGAGGCCCTGGAGTGCGATTTTTATAGGGTTACGTCTCCTAAAAGCCTTTGTGATTAGATTATACTCGGTTTACACTGACAAAGTTCCTTTTAAGTTTTGGAAAGTTTCTTTGTTTCTTAGGAAAATGTAAGAAGTGTTGGCAAAAGTTGCAATATCCTACTTGGTGGTTGTCGCCCAGCTTTTCTAGAAGTGAATGTTGCATGTGAATTGGATGGCTCCGGACAGTTGGTTGGGCAGAAGTCCCAATCCTTGACTCGAGTCCCCCGGTTTTGAATGAAGGGCCCAGCATAGGATTGGTTTCCCCGCCCCCCCCTTCCGCCCCACAGGGTTGTCAATTTGAATTTTTATATTTAAACTATAACATGATGATAATTAGGCTGGTTTCACTCCGGCGTTTTTTGCCATCAGTGTGAAACTGAATGAACCCGCATCCATTTTTGGCTCCATTGACTTTCAGTGGGGCCAGAGGCACTTGAAGGTGCATCCAATCTTCTATGTGTCTGGTGTCACTGGTTTTTGCACCAAGACCAAATCCACATTTTGTTGTGATTTTGGTGTTTGTGACAAAAAACAGGTACACCTAGATCTTGGCACTCGGGGTTGATTACCTGGATTCGGCGCACTCCGAATCCCGCAGGATCTGGACTCCGGATCAGGGTTTTTGGTCTGCGCATGCCCAGAACACAGTTCTAAATGACATGCCTCCTATTACCCAGATCCGGCGGAAAGGGGTATGAAGCCAGAAGCAACTGTATGCTCCCACATTGGTGGTATACACTGATCCGTGAGATGGATCAGTGATCATATTGGTACGGGTGCATCAGTTTTTACAATTCCATGAGTCCGGGGGAATCCTGGTAATATCTGTATCGCCCCGAATTCACACAAATACCAGTGTTAAACCAGCCTTAGTCACAATAATCTGTATAATTTTCTTCAGATAAATATTTTTTAACGGACAGGCAAAAAGATCTCCTTTTTTTTATACACATGTCTTGGGAATTCCTGGATAGCGGCAACCCCAGGGTCTGCCATAGGAGAGGTGTAGATATGTTCCTTGTTCAATTTTTAATGTTTTACCATTTTTCACTTTTCTTTTTGCAGGTTAAAGCATACGGTCCCGGACTGGAGAAAACTGGATGCATTGTTAACAATCCAGCAGAATTTTATGTCGATCCAAAAGATGCTGGGATGGCACCTTTAAAACTTTTTGCCCAGGTAAATCTAAAAATAAGATGAACACAATAAAAAAAAAGTCTCGAAAAGGGATGAAGGCTGAAGTTTAAGGAATTCCAGGCTGATGAATTGACCTCGGCGGAGACCTCCTGGGTATAAAGACTCACTGTGCTCCTCAGACTGTGGGGTCTCGCTGAGCTCCTCTTGGCGACCACACAATCCCAGACAGCCTGAACTTCTTTCCATCAAACCAAATGACTCCGCTTGGCAGCTTTCTCTTGGAATGACTGCATGTTGCACACCAGCACAATATATGCTGAGCTTGTCCTTTTTCTTAGAAAAATAAAGTGATGAAACTATAAAAACTCTAGACTTAGCGAGCATTAGTACATAGATGCTGAGGCATACATGACCCCGACACAGGCAAATAAAAACATGTGTTCTGACTCATTTCCACTTATACAGAGGATTTTATTATTTATTTTTACCAGGATGTTGAAGGCAATCCCGTGGATATCAACACAAAGTCTAAACCAGATGGCACGTACGTCTGCTCGTACAATCCCGTTAAGCCCATTAAACATACTATTGCTGTCACATGGGGTGGCGCTAGTGTACCCAGCAGCCCATTCAGGGTAAGTTTCATCCTTTATAGTATACAGATGAGAATTGTTCCTTCTTCCTTTTATTGGGCAAGTATAATGTGTTGGTATTAAGTTGCTGCTGTAACTACCGGTATATGTTCCCTTAATTTTTTTGATGTTGTTCCTACAAAATTCCAAAAGTAAAACAAAATACAATTGTCTAAGGGGAATCTGTCACCAGGATTGTGCCAACTAATCTGAGAGCAGCATAATGTAAAGACACACACTGATTCCTGCGAGGTCACTCACTGGGCTGCTTGCTGTAGTTTTGTTAAATTAACATTATTAGAATCTTATCTTCGAGAACTAGTAAACCTGTTATCATGCAGTGCTCCATAATCATGTATTATGTACAACCCCACCCACACCTCTGATTGGCAGCTTACTGCCTATGCACAGGATACACTGATAGCTGCCAATCAGTGGTGTGGGCAGGGTTATACGGTGTTCAGAGACATGCTAGATCTGCAGCAGAGAAAATATTGATTGTATCAAAACTGCATTAAGCACCAAAGTAGGTGACACGGTGCTGGAATTGGGGTCCCTACACCTAAATCATGCTGCTCTCAGATGAGTTAGCAAAAACAATCTGCTGACAGATTGCCTTTTAAATGGGTAGCTTGGTAAGGGCCGCTTCACACTGCGGCGTGATCCGGTTCGGTTCTGTCCAGGAGGACCCAGACAGCCGCGGACCGGATCTGCACACAGGACTGGGGGACTATTATGCCCTACGGTCTGGTGTGCAGCGCATGCAGTTCCCGCTGCTGCTAAGTCAGGACCGCGGGCGCCGCGGTCCTGACCTGTCTGCGGCTGCAGCTGCGTGTGCTGCACACATAATAGTCCCCCAGTCCTGTGTGCAGATCCGGTCCGCGGCTGTCTGGGTCCTCCCGGACAGAACTGGACCGGATCACACCGCAGTGTGAAGCGGCCCTAAGGCTTCCCTTGACATGTCCTGCTGGTACTATTAAAATGAGGCACTTTTGCTCTGTCATACAGTACACAGGCAAGCTAATCCTTTCAGTGTATGTTAATACTTTAAAGCTTCTGCAGTATTGCTGCAAAGCACATAAAAGGCCCACGTACACATTAGATAAGTAAGCGAAATCTGGCAATCAGCCAACTAAAGTGAACAGACTGTTGGGGATCGAAAGGCTCAGACCATAGGAAATGAAGTGCCTTATCCCATCTGTGGGCAGAAAAGTTGCTGCCATATGATTGTGGCAGCAGCTCTTTCATGGAGCACAGAAGCACTCATCTGTGCCAATCGTTTGTGTGTCTAGGCAATAATATGGCTGATTGCTATCTGATGTGTATGGCCAGAATACTGTTTAACTGGTCATTTTTCAGGGTGACATAAGCCGATAGATAGAAACCCAATGTCTCCATTGTTTTTGCATGAATCTTACTTTTCCTTTTTTGGATTTTAACTATATCCTCTATATATATATATATATATATATATATATATATATATATATATATATATTATATATCCAGTTGTTTTACGTTTGTTTTTTTTGTATGCTGGCTTTGCACCCTACTTTCATGACCTGAGCTGAGGCTTGTGGTGTGACCACAATCCCAACAGCCCAAATGCAAACTTATCAGCAGTAGATTATCCGCTCAATCTTCTAATTCTTTTTTTTGTGCACTAGAACTTCTCGTCTGTTTGTTACTTAGGTGAATATTGGGCAAGGCAGTCACCCACAAAATGTGAAAGTCTTTGGCCCCGGGGTGGAGAAGACTGGTCTGAAGGCAAATGAGCCAACGCACTTCACAGTGGACTGTACAGAGGCCGGGGAAGGTAACCGATCGTTATGATCTACTTCTCAAGCTTTGTTTTTCACATCTGACAAAGTTGCTTATAGAAAGATTATTCTATTGTTTTTTGTTCCCTAAGTTCTCTTTAATATTTACTGCTGGAGGGTCTAATTAGCAGCTAGTTAACTACAACTCCGAGAACCTTTGGATTTAGTAAATGCTTAGTGCTTTAGTTTTCCAAATGCTGAAGATCTTCAGCTCTGCTGCTACAACCGTAAAGCATTAGTATAGCTTTTCCATGTGTGAGTATTCATTTACCTTGAAAACTCTGAGACTACACTGAAAAGTGATCTTCCCAAAGTAAAGGTCAATATAGGTTTGATTATACATATGTATAAGGCCGTACCCCAAAAACGAAGTCCAGATAGGGAGTGATTAAAAAACGCCCTATTTGTAATGTTATTCCATTCAATAAGGACCTCAATAATTTCAACAGTAGGCATCGCTGTTATTTCCCTAAGGCGTTAGCCCGTACATATAAAAATATTAGAATCTGAGAGTCCTCAGTGGTTGATACCTTTTAATGAGTAACTGAAAAGTTGGTGAATAATAGCAAGGTTTCCAGACTCCAAGGTCTCGAAAGCCTGATGAAGAGACCTTAAGGCCCCGTCAAACAGGGCGATGGGACTGGGGTGGTTGGCGGCGACTGGCGGGTGCGTGCACGTTTTTGGCGCCCCGCCAGCGTCGCCGTCCCCCGTTTACACGGGGCGACACCTCCAGCCCCGCGCCGGAGAGCTGTCAGGCGGCATCGCCACCGGGGTGTCTGGAAACCCCAGCGGCGATGCAGGACAATGGGAGCTAAAATCACATTGAAGAAAGAGGCACTCATCCGGTGATAGTTGGCTCCTATCGCCTGACAGGCTCCCATCGTCTGACAGGTCGCCGGCGCCCGGTTATATGGGGTGATGTGTGCACATCGCCCCATGATGGTCGCCTGCTCTGAAACCAGGCGACCGCGCGGCAACCGCCGATATCACCCCTTTACATGAGCCGACATAGGGGCGATGACGCCGCCTATAGGCCACGCCCCTACATCGCTTCTGTAATGGGCGACGGCGATATCTCCCCGTGTGACGGGGGCTTTAGAGTCTCAAAAGCTTGCTTTTATTCACCATCTTTTCAGTTACTCAATAAAGGTTATCAACCACTGAGAACGCTCAGATTCTAATGTTTGTTATCCCCCTATATTGTTTTATTTTACTTCTAAAGAACAAACAATGGAATGTAACACTTTGATTTATTTCCATTTCGTGAACTAGAAATGTAAACCTGAAAAGTTCTTCACACTGTTTTCCCAGGTGACGTAAGTGTTGGAATTAAATGTGACGCCCGTGTGATCAGCGACGAAGAGGAGGACATTGATTTTGATATCATCCCTAATGCAAATGACACCTTTACTGTAAAATATATGCCCCCTGGCGCTGGCCGGTACACCATAAAAGTCCTTTTTGCTGGAGAGGTGAGTGATTAATGGCGTTATGGAATATACAAATGTTCTTCCACAAACTTATGTCATTTAGAGCTCAAAATAAACTTAAGGTTCCTCAAAAGCCAAGAACAACATTGTGAGTTTGAACGTTTCTTAGAAAGAAATGCAAAATTTATCTTGGCATGGAACAAAATTTGAAGACTGTTTTCAAACTTTTATCATTTAATACAGCAGTTACTGCAGGGGTGGGCCATATTTGTAGACTTTACAAACTATCATTCCTGGAGTCAGCTTATTTCCACTAAGACAATAAAAACTGTAATTCATATTAATGAAAATTACAAAAACATATAAGCGAGGCAACAATTCTAGTTGCATTGGCAGCCGGCTCTTGGGACTTGTGCTGTCCTGAATTAAAGGATTTTTTTTTAAAGTGTTGAAAAATATTAAAAAATACCTGCTCATCATATAGAAATAGGATTACATTTTTCCATTGGTCATTTTTTGGTCTTACATTTTGGCCCATTTGAGTGGCTGACGTTGGGCTGTGATAAAAGACATGGTCCAACAAAGAGTTTAGCTTTTTTTCAATTCGAATATAACCACCTTAATGTACAACTAATACATGTGGCTATTCGCTTCTAGTGTATAGTTATTGTTCCCATATGTTCTACATTTTGCTGCTGATGACTCCATTTCTAAAATGAATGCCCCATCTTCCCCTTAAAAATGGCTACTGCGAGAGCGTAGCATGGGGAGTGTTGTGCAAAGTTGAAACCACACCATCTTTGTCCTTCTTTTCTTTGGTGCGGTATGGACCATGGTCAGCCACAACAGTAGCAAAGATTTGGACAGCCGAGGAAGGTAGAGTGCTTTTCATGTATGTGCATTGGCCGTTTTTGGGGATTTAAGGGCCTCTGTCAGCACAGAATGACTGTTCAGACCAGGCACACGTGCATCATGGTGGAGCTAATCATATAAATGCACATTCCCTTCTGATCATTTTTCCTCCCATCTCAGTCCTCTTTTTCTTTGATTGCTCCGGCTTCGTAGACCCAGAGATCGGAGGAGATATATGGAAAACAAGCTGGTGGGAGGATGCACAAGTACCAGCACTTGGTTTGAACACTCATTTTGTGCGGACAGTCCCTTTAAGGTTTGGCACTAAATTGTAAAGTGTCGTTTACAATGGGAGTTGGAGTTCTGCTTTATTGATGGATCATCACTGCAGGTCATGTTTTGTGTTAGTCATCTTGGTATATACTGAGGTCATGGTAAAAAGTGACCTCAGTATTTCTTTATGAACAATAAATTGTGGTTGATGCTCCAACCATAGCAAAACTCCAACAGGGTTGGACTTTTTGCAGTGGACACAAGAATATGGAAATATTTTTTCATGTAAGGAAATAAGATTGCACCATGGCATCAATTTTACTGCAACCCACTGTTATCTGAAAGTATACGTGTAACCCTTGCCTTGATGTCCGAAAGTTGTAGCGGACCTTATTTCAGAGGCAGTGAACTTCTAAATCTCAATATTGATAATGCATCAACTAGAGATAAGGAGAGTTGATTTGCAAGGCCTGATCAATCGGCCACATCTGTAATCTGCGGCCGCTGGATGGAAGCCTTAAGAGCCACAGCCTACCTGACCGCAACTTGGCCCAACATGTATAACACTACAATGATGTCATCATACCAAGCTGGTCCAAAGATGAAGAGTAGATATGTAGATGCTGGAAAGGTAGGAGGGGGTTCTCACGGCTCCCATCCAGGCTCATTGATCAGGCTCTACAAATAGGTTACACACCAGCTATATCCGAAACAACTGCTACCACAAGTCTTGAGCCAACATATGACTAATCCCCTGGATAATGTCATATTTCTACTACTTGTATTCGCTATCCAGGAAAATATTGCCCAGTTTTCCTAAAAATAGGAAAACGAAATGGAGTTCTTAAAGAGGAAAACAACTAAAGGACTTGTGTATTGTTCTTTGTAAGGTAATGCCTTTTACTGATGAGTTCTGACGTTTTGCCCTTCTTCAGTGGAGAAAACAATGATAAAGAGAATTTTGGTTTCTTTTCCCGTAGGAAATCCCTTCTAGTCCATTCAGAATTAAGGTTGACCCCTCACATGATGCCAGCAAAGTGAAGGCTGAAGGTCCTGGGCTTAATAAATCTGGTATGTATGTAGGATTTCATAGGTCAGCTGTTGATCTCTGTTGATCAGCTTAGACAATAGATTTTCTTAGTTTTAAAAGAAGGGTATTGTGACGAAATGGACCCCTTTAATGTATAACCTGTGAGGATTTCTTATTTATCCAGACAATATTGTATTTTGGTTTGCAAACTTGTACTATGCCACTCATGGGTTACACAAGATTTCTATGAGCCTGCTAGTATTTAAAGTGGGTAATGTAATTATCTACCTTTTGATAGCAACTCATTGTAAATACAAGTCTTGTAGATGATTGGCAGTGTTTAATGTGTGTAATGTAATTATCTACCTTGTGATGGCCAACTCAATGTTCCTAGAGTCTTGTAGATGACTGGTGATGTTGACCATGTGTAATGTAATCATCTCAACTCTGTTTTAGGAAGCTCAGAGGACTTAACCCTCTAAAATTCTTTTGTATTAGTATGGGTATTGCTGGTACTATGTAAATTACTTCAGCCACCATTGTTTGTGGTCAGAATGTTATACATATATATATATATATATATATATAGCCTAAATGTCTATACTAAGCCCTCCATGACCCTTCTCTGCAAACATCATTTAAGTCAACCTTGTCCAGACAGCTTGAAATCCAGCCAATGAGAAGACAGTTTTTTTCCACCAATCGTGAAGTCTCCAATATCCTGCAATGAGGGCTTAGTGTATATAAGGAGGACTGTTCATTTTGACCAGCAGATTGGATACAGGAAGCTAATCTAGTATCTTCGGGTCCGATTGGCAAGCCATAACCCAGGCCTAGGCATTACGGTGCTGACCAAGGGGATCAGAACCTGAATTATAATTCTACAAGGATTTAAGCATCAAATGTTTGGATTTGGCTGGGATGACAAAGACTGCATAATGAAGCAACCCAGGTTGGGACGATTCAGTCAACTGGCTACAGTCTTTGCTGTTCTGTAGTCTAATCCCTTGTGAGGCAGCAGAAGAGTGAGACTCTATTGCTTGTTACATTGTTGTGTTTTGCTGGTTGTGTTATATGCTGTTAACTGTTTGGGGATCCAATAAAGCCTTAATATTCCCTCACCCTGTGTTGTCTGAGTAGTGTTCCACCCACGGTTAAGGAGCTCGGGCGCTTAGTTTGTGGATGAGCCCAGGTCCAGGCTGTCTTGCTAAAGGCGGCTGGGCCAGTGGACGAGTGCACCCACTGACCCCCGTGTCTCCACAATTGGTGGCAGCAGTGGGATACTACTCAGCCTGGTTTATCCAGGGGAGCTGCAGGGGGACTGTTGTTCGTGGACACTGTCCAAGGGCTCAACAACCAGGGAGGCATATAAGCATACCCAGCAGGCCATGGGTGAGGCATACAGGTTTCGGACATTGCTATGCCCAACCCCACCAGCTCAGCCATGGGACAAGGACCGGAGAGGAGATACGGCCGCAGCAGTAAATAGGTGCTACAGGATCTGTGCCAGAGGTGAAATATTGAATACTGGAACACTGACATTTGGTCGGCTTTGATCCAGAAATTGGTCCATTGGGATACCCAGAATGAGGTGGAGAATGATGAGGACCCCGTCAACGTTGTACCAGAGGATGTAAACAGTGTGTCTCATCCTGGGTCTCATGACAATCTGGAAACCAGCCAATCCCCACCAGACCAAGCCAAGGAATGGTTGACTGCATTGGGGCCTGAAGCTTCAAGAGAAGAAAGGGCTGGTGTTCTGCAAGTAGTTTTGGGAGCTCAAATTTCCTTACCACCAGCGCCCACCTCCACGATGGACCGCCACCAAGGAATTCATCTTCACTACAGTGATGTGCCATTGATGAATGAATTCCAACACTGGAATCGATGAACAGTTGCAAAACTTTGAGGTGATGATGAGCATGCACTGGGTGCACACAGCTGAGTGGCCCAGATACCTGTGGACAAGTTTGCCTGGTCGGGCCCAGGAGGCGGTCCGATCACTTGGGCCTCAGGATTGCTTGGACTATGGAATTATTAAGGACACTCTGTTGGCCCTTTCTACCATAACCCCCGAGAGATATTGCATTAAGTTCCGGACTATGTCTCACCAGGGTGTCTTCTACATCGAATTTGGCAGTCAGCTCCGACGACACTGTAACTGCTGGCTCGAAGGTCGGGCTGCCCACTCCGCTGCTGCCCAACAGGAAACGATAGTACTTGAACAGCTTATGGAAAAGATGGACCTGGAAATATGAGAATGGGTGGCAGACCGGAAGCCCGACACCCCAGAGCAAGCTGCCCGATTGGCTGACAAATTTACAGCCAACAGACCCAGCTGGAGACCCAATAGGCCCACCGATCCCAGGAGGTTCCTCAACCATTGATTCCAGCGACCTCCAGACTCCCGTGCTGGACTAACGCACTATGCCGCAGAAGCCCCAACAGGGCAAAGGTTTACTGACGAGGCCCGTGACTTGCCTAACCCACAGCGCTGTTATACGTGTGGGCGCCTTGGACACATGGCCAAAGAGTGTCTTCAAAATCGGGGCCCTATGCCTGGAGCCCGTCTGCCAGCCCAACCAGACAACATATGCAGATATGAACCAGCAATGCCTGGAGGATACTACCCCAAGAAACACCAGTAGCTGAGGAAGTGATTTACCCGGTCCACACCCTACGGCAGGCCGGACACCGTACACCAGCCAACCTCAATCGCCACATTCAGACGGTCAAGGTCGGTGGAATACAGGCTCAGGGACTTCGAGATACTGGATCTTCAATCACCTGGTCAGCCCAGATATTGTTCCCGCCGCACATCATTTACTGGGTCGCCAAGTGACCATCTTCCTTGCTGGGGGCTAGCGATCGAACATTCCTCTGGCACGAGTGCAGTTGGAGTGGAGAACTGACCAGGGAGAGGTTGAAGTGGGGCTCATAGACAGCCTCCCAACCCCTGTTCTTTTGGGAAATGACCTAGGACAAGGATTATACAGCCAGTTTGTCACCGCCATCACCAGCAGCCAAGCATCATCCTTGTGCAGATCTTTCTACCAACCCATCCGAGGATAACCCTCCTCCTCAATCTTCAGCCTCCTTTTCTGAGTCAACAAATGTGAGTACATCAAACCAAACTGTGGCCATTGACTGGGGAGAGATAGATCGTAAGGAGTTCAGGGAAGCCCAACTGACAGACCCCACCCTAGAGTTTATCCGTAGCGCGGCTGCCCAACTTGGGGGAGGAAATCAGGGGGAGGTGTATAGATGGGAAAGAGGCCTCTTATATCTGGGAAAAGCCCGCATCCTGCCAAGAAATACCTTGGACCCGTGTACATCAGCTTGTGGTACCCCAGCAATACCGACCCAAAGTATTGCGCTTGGCTCATGATGTTCCCGCAGCTGGGCACATGGGGACCAAAAAGACCCGGACCCGCCTATTGCGTAGTTTTTTTTTTTTTGGCCAAGGGTCACTCAAGGAGTGAAGAAATACAGAGTCTCTTGTCCAGTGTATCAACGTATGGGCGGAGCCCGATGTCGTGTCCCACTCCAACCCATGGTTTTGATGGGGGAACCATTCCAGTGAGTTGCCATTGATTTAGTAAGCCCCTTAGCCATCCCCAGCTGCAGCGGAAAAAACATTAATCCTCACCCTGGTAGACTTCGCCACCCGCTACCCAGAAGCCACTGCCTTGACTTCCACAGTTGCAGAGCTTTACTGGACATCTTTAGCCGGGTTGGGTTTCCACAGAAAGCATTAACTGACCAGGGGGCATAGTTCCAAAGCAAACTGATTCAGACCCTCTGGGAGAAACATGGAGTACCCCCCCCCCCCCCCATGCGCACAACCTCCTACCATCTGAAACGAATGGATTGTGTGGGCGCTTCAATGGAACCTGAAACAGCTCATTAGCTGTTGTGTAGAGGCCGAGGACAGGGACTGGGAGAAAAACCTGTAGCAGCTCCACTCTACTTACCGGGAGGTGCCGCAGGACTCCACTAGGTTCTCCCCCCCTTCGAATTGCAGTATGGCCAAAACGTACGGGGGCCCTTAGAGCTGGTACGAGAAAGTTGGGAGGGCACCTTCCCCACAGAAGAGGTTCCCATACTAGACTATGTTCAAAAGTTTAGGGAAAGGATGATGAGGCACCTCATGGCGTTGGCCCACGGGAACTTAGAAGTGGCTCAGGAAAGGCAAAAACAATGTTACGACTGCTCTGCCAGACTCCGAGAATTTGCCTGTGGACAGAAGGTCCTAGTACTCGTACCGGTATGAAAAAACATGCTGCAAGCCATGTGGGCAGGTCCATTTACCATTACCAGGAGATGTGGCAATACTGACAGTTATCAGACGTACTCGGACCATATGAATCCCTGTTCACAAGTTTGCCTGGTCGATCACCTCTGGTTCGGCATCATGTCAACACAGGGGCATCCACTCCACTATACCAACCTGCCTACCGAATGACACCTTCAGTGTTGGCAATGATGAAGGCCGAAGTGGATGACATGTTAAATATGGGAGTCATAGTTCCCTCCCAAAGCCAATGAGCTGCCAGTGTTGTGCTGGTCCCAAAAAAGGACAAGAGTACTCGTTTCTGTGTGGACTATAGACTGCTCAATGAGATCACAGTTATGGATGCCTACCCCATGCCCTGGGTGGATGAACTACTAGATCGGTTGGGGGGATCTTGGTTTATATCCACCCTCGATCTGAGCAAGAGATACTGGCAGATCCCACTCACAAAAGAGGCCCAAGAGAAATCAGCTTTCGTAACCCCTTTTGGCCTATATGAGTTCACCAGCATGCCTTTTGGGATGAAGAATGCCCCGGCTACCTTCCAGAGGATGGTGGACCATTTACTAGAGGGATGTCGGGGGTATGCCCAGGCCTATTTGGATGACATTGCTATCTTCAGCGACACCTGGGAAGAGCATCTTCAGCACGTGTCCCAGGTGTTGCAAAGGGTAGCCAAAGTCCAGCTCACCATCCGACCTGACAAATGCCAAATGGGGATGGCCGAGGTGCTATACCTGGGACATAGAGTGGGAAGTTGGTGCATTTGTCCAGAACCAGCAAAAGTAGAAGCAATTACCCAGTGGCTGCACCCGGTCAACCAAAAACAGGTCCGCACGTTTTTGGGCATTGCAAATTATTTTAGAAAATGTATCCCCAATTACAGCACCGTAGCAAAATGGCTCACTGACCTCACAACCAAAAAATATGCCGGCAACCTTATCTGGACCCCAGAATGTGAAGCTGTGTTCTTCCAGTTGAAAGACCGGCTAGCCCAAAGCCCAGTTCTGACTGCTCCTAACTTCCGATGTAGGTTCATTGTCCAAACAGATGCATCAGACACAGGACTAGGAGTGGTACTTAGTCAAGTGGGGGCTGACGCCGAGGAACATCCCGGAAACTGTTGGACCGAGAGAGGTCCTACGCCACCATAGAATAAGAATGCCTGTCCATAGTCTGAGCCCTAAAAAAAAACTGCAGCCCTACCTCTATGGCAATGAGTTCACAGTCCTCACTGACCACAATCCATTGAGTTGGCTAAATCTCACTGCTGGGGACAACAGATGATTGCTTAGGTGGAGTCTGGCCTTACAATCTTACAATTTCTCCATCTCACATGAACAGTGCAAGAACCATGGAAATGCGGCTGGGCTGTCCCGACAGTTGGAGAAGGATGATTGGAAGCCTATCCTGTCTGGCTAAATAAGAAGAGGGAGGAATGTGACGAAATGGACCCCTTTAATGTATAACCTGTGAGGATTTCTTATTTATCCAGACAATATTGTATTTTGGTTTGCAAACTTGTACTATGCCACTCATGGGTTACACAAGATTTCTAGGAGCCTGCTAGTATTTAAATTGGGTAATGTATTATTTACCTTGTGATGGCCAACTCATTGTTCCTAGAGTCTTGTAGATGACTGGTGATGTTGACCATGTGTAATGTAATCATCTCAACTCTGTTTTAGGAAGCTTAGAGGACTTTAATTCTCTAAAATTCCTTTGTATTAGTATGGGTATTGCTGATATTATGTAAATTACTTCAGCCACCATTGTTTGTAGTCATGATGTTATACTAAATGTCTATAGTAAACCCTCCATGACTGAAGTCCCTAATATCCTGCAATGAGGGCTGAGGGTATATAAGGAGGACTGTTCATTTTGACCAGCAGATTGGGTACATGCAGCTAATCTAGGATCTTCGGGTCCAATTGGCAAGCCATAACCCCAGGCCTAGGCATTACGGTGCCGACCAATGGGATCAGAACCTGAATTATAATTCTACAAGGACTTCAGCATCGAATGTTTGGATTTGGCTGAGATAACAAAGATTGCATAAGGTAGCAACCCAGGTTGGGACGATTCAGTCACCTGCCTAGACTTTGCTGTGCTATAGTCTAATCCCTTGTTAGCCAGCAGAAGGGTGAGACTGTGTTGCCTGTTAAATTGTTGTGTTTTTCTTGTTTTGTGTTATATGCTGTTAACTTTTTGGGGATCCAATAAAGCCTTAATATTGTGGTTCCCTCACCCTGTTTTGTCTGAGTAGTGTTCCACCCACGGTTAAGGAGCTCGGGCGCTCAGTTTGGGGATGAGCCCTGGTCCAGGCTGTCTTGCTAAAGGCGGCTGGGCCAGCAGACTAGAGCACCCACTGACCCCCGTGTCTCCACAGGTATTCCTTACAGAGCCGTCCCTCTTTTGTATGTGGACAGTATCTGGTGTTGCAGCTCATGTGTTAATATTAAGATGTACTGCTGAACATAATCTATGTTACTCTCTTATTAAACTTCATATCTTTATTTCTTAAGGTGTTGAAAATGGAAAGCCCACACACTTCACCGTCTTTACCAAGGGTGCAGGAAAAGCTCCTGTTGATGTCAAGTTCAGTGGGCCGACCCCAGAAGATGCCGTGAAAGATTTTGAAATTATAGATAACTATGATTACTCCCACACCGTCCGATACACTCCAGTCCAGCAGGTATTCACAAAGAATAATGTACTGTGAATGTATAGTATCGAACAACATTGATATAGCACCTAACTTTCCAAAAGTGATTATTACTCTAATTTGTCTGTTTTTTGGAAGCAATGAGGCAGTTTCATTATTACTGCCCTATACATAGACTAATATTGGATCAGAAATGCAGGAGATGCAAGACAGTATCATATTTTGCTAGACACATTGGGCACTTCTCTAAGACACCTCTTGGATGACTTACTTTAGACCAAGGGTAGAGAATTCCAGACCTCAAGAGCCGCACACAGTGCAGGTTTTCAGGATTTCCTTAGTATTGCACAGGTGATAATTGAGGTGATGATTGCAAATCCTGTGCAATGCTAAGGAAATCCTGAAAACCTACACTGTGTGTGCCTCTTGAGGCCTGGAGTTCCCTACCCCTGTGCTTAAATCGGGTGAATTCTTTAGCACAGTTGTACTTGAAGTAGTGAAGCTTCAGAAACTTTTTATACTTATTCTTTTAGATCCATTAAAACAATGTAGCACAGACACAGCAAGGCCAAAGTAGATGGGTCATTTTTGGTTTTTGGTTCTTAAAGGAGGATATCTGTACTTTGTGTAAAGGAAAAAAAAAAAACGTGCCTAAGCATGCACTCTCTGGTATTTGCTACCTAACTGCCTGTTGTGTCCGGCACCATTCTCGCTGGCACAGAATGACCACACACCGCTCCTGCTGGCAATTCAGCTGCTTTTATTGACGTCACATCGCCAGAGCGATGGCTTCTTTTTGGCTGTGCTCTGTTGACCGGGTGTAACTGCCGACACCATGCTGATTGACTTCCCCCAGCTGGCAGTAGGGAGCCAGCTGTCGATCAGAAAGACATTTGGCAATCATACCACGCCAAGAGCAGAGTGGAAAATACTATGCTGCCCTGTTGACTAAGCAACTGAATCGCCAACAAGAGCATTCTGTGACCACACTGTGCCAGCAAAGAACGATTCCAGGCACAACTGGTAGATTGGTAGGTAGCAACCGGGTAGACGGCACCCGTTTACACAATCTAATGAGAACATATAGCATCATTTTACTTGCATGAGGTGATGTGCTGCTAATAATGTTGATACATTTTGCGTTGGCATGCATAGTTATAGTTGGCACAACCAACCCTTTTGTAATTGAAAGTCCGCACAGTGATCAGCTGCTTAACCTGCTTTTCTAGCTCTCCACAATTAGATGTTCTCATGTTTCTACGTGTGTTTCACAGCTACCGTTGCTTCAGAGAATACTGCAGTGTTGTATACTGTATAATCTACAGTGTAAAGTGTCAAGCAAGGATCAAAACCCTCTCTCTATATGTCCAGTCTGATAAACAATGCAAAGTAGGGTCTTCTCTAACATATATAAGAAAGGATTGTGCTAATGGTTGCGCTCACCTTAGAGGGTTGTGAGAGTCACAACCACTATACCGTGCAAACAATGGCTGCTGCACATTTCCACTTCTAATAATTCCTCAGTATGTAAAAATAAGGATTTTCAGATGAGCTGCCGATCAATAATGACAATCGGCATCTTTTCATGAAGGTTTATTGGCCTACATGTTTCGTAGCTCTCGCGCTACTTCTTCAGGGCACACATTACATTGTCACAATCAAACTCCAAGGCCCGAAAATCAAATCAAAATAGCGTGCTGTTCAATTGGCCTCTAACAACAAAACACGTAGGCCAATAAACCTTCATGAAAACATCCCGATTATCATTATTGATCAGCAGCGCATATGAAAATCCATATTTTTCCATATTGAGGAATTTTTATGCCACAGTAGGACAGGAGTTTAGACAATAAAGCAACCCAGTTACAGACTATTCACACTACCTTCTTAATGTATGATTGCAGAGTGTGGTTTTTATGGATCGCACATGTAAGGTCTGATTATGAAGTCTGATTTTTCCACAACTGAGAAAAACAGACCATTTCTTTTTTGGCTCAGTGTGGTCGGAGTGTCATCAGTTTTTCTCGTACGAAAAGAAAGTTTCTCCTTCTCTCAATTCTTTTTTAAATCAGATATATTTTATTAATAAAAAACACAATCAACAAAGTATTCATACAGAACATACATATTTTCCATATATATCTGGTCCCGGTCCTCCCCCCACCCCCTCCCTCCCTTCTTTTTTGAAACAAAAAAAGTATTATGCATACTTAAGAAAATGTAAAACATATAACTGTAAGACTGTAATTGTCCATTTTTTATAGTATAAAGAAATCCCTTTCCCTCACCTCCCACCCCCTTTTACAGACAGCAACATTTTGTATTTCTGAACAATATTTGTGAGATATAGTCGATAATTACCTTAAATATCTGATGGCCCTTTGCACACCATTAGACCCTTCTTTGCCGGAATATCCGTTCCAATCTCATCCCTCACACCTTCCACGCTGCCCACAAGTTATCACATAATTTAGCATTTTTACGTTTATGGTAAATTTTTTCCTCCATCCGCACCACATAGTCTACTTGACGTATATATTCCTGTTTAGTAGGAGGCTCCATTCTTACCCAATATCTAGCTATGACTTTCCTAGCAGCATACAAGAGTCTGGCAATCGCCAGTTTCGTAATATCAGTGCCCACCACCTCCTCCACATATCCCAACAGGCAGACCACCGGATCCCTAGGGATTACACACTGATAGCGATTCCCAATGATGGTAGCCACCTCAGACCAGAACCTTATAATATGCGGACACCCCCACATGATGTGTAGAATACCAGCGGCTTCAGCTCCACATCTCGTACATTCCGATGTCTCCCGCACCCCTATTTTATACAAGAAATCTGGTGATCTGTATGCCCTATGTACCAGGAATAGTTGGGACATTCTAGCCGGTTCATTTAATGATAGTTTGGGGATATATTCTAAGATGGACTCCCATTTGTCATCCTCTATATTACCAACATCTGCCTCCCATCTTTCCTTAGCCACAACCGGGTATTTCAGCAGAAAGGTGTGAAGCAGAGCGGCATAGATTTCTGAGATAACCCCTTTAGTACGCCCCTCTTTGCAAATGTAGTCGATAATAATATCCTTCTGGACAACCATGGTCCCCTTTTTCCTCTGTTGAAGGAATGCGTGTTTAACTTGTACATACTGGTAGCTATGTTTGTCTGACAAGTGAAATTCCTCCTTCAACATTGCTAGAGTTTTGAGGTTTTGCTCATTTATCAGTTGATAGACAAACTGCACTCCCTTTGTCTTCCAATCTTTTAGGTCACCCATCCTATAAAATTCACCCAGATGTTCATTATCCCATATCGGAGTGTACATTGTCAGGCCCGTCAATCCTCTAACTTTCTTCACTTTCATCCATACTTTATAGATTAATTCACATGTCGGGTATTTTTTACCCATCCGTCTAAACAACCCTGACTCTAAGCCTGTTACCAAAGGGAGTGTTTTAAGATGCCGTTCCAAGACTTCCTGAATTGTTCCCTTTATTGCCCTTTGTGACCACCCTCTAATATGTTGGGACTGTGCCGCTAAAAAATATATCCATGAATTTGGTAATGCCAAACCTCCCTCCTCCTTTGGCCTTTGAAGGGTCTCCAGTTTGATCCTTGGCTGTCCCCCACCCCACACCAATTCCCTAAAGATAGCATTGACACGTTGGAATATCGGCTGAGGAATCCACACCGGGGAATTATGTAGTGCATATAACAGTTTGGGCATGAGCACCATTTTAAGTAAGTTGGTACGTCCCACCACCGAGAGGCGCATTTTACTCCACGTAGACGCTTTATCCTTTAATTTCCCGAGTATCGGGTTTATGTTTAATTGCAAATATTCCCTCACTGGTAATGCTATGTTGATCCCAAGATATTTGAATTCCTTCACCAATCTGAGTTGCGTACGTTCTACCTGCTCCACATCAGAACCATCTAGGGTATCTACTCCCATTATGTGAGATTTGTCCCAGTTAATTTGCAATCCAGATAGTAAACCGAATCTATTAATTATATCCATCGCACCCTGCAATGACTCCTGAGGGTCTTGTAAAAACAAGAGAATATCATCAGCGTATAACGCCACCTTTTCTTCCACCACACCATATCTAAACCCCTTCACCGCCCCCGACCGCCTCAGCACATCCTTCTCTCAATTCTAACATTCTGTGAAACTCAGACCACACTCAGATGTCATGCGAGTACTCCAATTATTTTTTCCCAGTGTCGTAGGCCCCTTTCACATCAGCATTTTTCGCTGATGTGCGGCAGATTTACCACATCTGCCGGATCTGCTGCCTAATGGCAGACTTGCAGCCCAGATTTGGCAAACCTCATGCATGGTCTATGGCGCTTGCGGTCCGGTGCGGCAAGTACAGTTCTGTTGGATGCGACAGATGCGACACTTGTGGCCGCGAAATAAAAACCTGCTGCTTACAGCTTTCTTTTTTTGCGGCCACAGGTGCTGGATCCGGCTGATCCGTTGTAACCGCACTTGCCGCCTCGGACCGCAAGTCCCATAGACCATGCATGAGGCTTGCCGGATTGGTGCCGCAAGTGCGTCCGTTGTGCGGCATATTTACCGCATCTGCTGCCTATCAGCGAAAACTGCTGATGTGAAAGGGGCCTTAAGGCCGCTTCACACACAAGGATATAGGTGAACGATATTGTTCCCTATGTCACATGACTGCCATCCTTCCAACATCGTTGGTGCATTATCACACGCAAGGATATCCTTAACGATCTGAAATTTGGCCAGCTATTTTGAGAAGATCCATTGAACGATTTTCCAAAGCGGCAGGAATAGGAGAATTTTGAACGAGATCGTTCAAAAAGGTGTCACACTGAACAATGTGGCTACTTTACAGTTCCTTAATTGGACGACGAACGATTGATTTGAGGTCCGGATCTCCTTTTTCTTATGAACGTTCCAATTATTTTTTTAACCAATATCGTTCATTTACACGCAAGGATGCACTAACCATATCGTTTGAACGATCACAAATCCGTGACGTTTCAAGGATGTCGTTAACGAGATCCTAGCGTGTGAAGCGGCCTTTAGACTTGCATTGACCGTTTTGATCACGGACATGTGTGAATGGTCCATAGACTGTAATAGGTACGAGAGCTTTTCGTGAAGACCACAGGTAGCACTCCTCCACAAAAATCAGACATCTGAATAAGGTCTAATAGTGAAAGGGCCATTCACATGATGTTTTGTGGATTTAGTGGTCCGAGACATATCTGATATTATTGAAAGGTTTTTCTTTTTTTCCTCTTAGAGAAATATTTCTTTTGAAACATTTCTTTATCTCGGACTGTATCTTCAATCCTATACAGACTAGGGAATACTTGAGCAGGAACACTTGTGATTTGTTTTAATGAGAATCCTATGTGACAGAACATTGTACAAGAGTCATTGACCGCTCTGTAAAATGAACTTGTGTGTCGCACACGATCAATCATCTCTGAGAAACACATGAAGGGACGCTCTCCTCTAAATGTATTAGATTAAAGCAATCTTAACACGCATACATCAAAATTCCTGCAATTTTCGTTCTTATTAGCGTCATTTGTTCCAAGGTCAATCTATAACATCTTTACATCTTCTTAGTGTAATGTGATTAAAATTCTCAAGCTTCTTGATCATTGACCCTAGTGAAGGCTCTTTCAGTTTGTGAAGGATATACTTGGATTGTAACTTTTAGTCTTCTGGCTAAAATTCAGTTGGTCTCTGTTGGTCAGAAATGAATGAACTAAAGGCTTGGTATGTGATGTTTGATTTTCAGGTTTAAAATTGAAATTTTGTACATAGTTTATATTGGTTTAGTCATAATCACAGACGCAGATTCTTTACTGTAAGAGCAGTGAGACTATGGAACTCTCTGCCACATGATTTTGTAATGGTTGATTCAATGCTAAAATTTAAGCAGGGCCTGGACGCCTTTCTTAAAAATATAATATTACCAGTTAAGTGAATTAAATTCTGTGATTGGGCATTGATCCAGGGAACTAGTCTGATTGCCGTATTGAGTCCCGGCACATTTAGAAGGATTTCACAACACCAGCTGCTCACTTTAATTAATATCCTATAACTGTTTACTTTATAAATCAATATAATAATGGCAGTACAGTCCTTTTCTTGAAGTTTCAATTCTCCACCCGCCCAGCCTGATTAACAGCTCCTCAGTGTTCCTCCTGGCTGCTGCAGAATCTCTGCTCACCTACATTAATTGAAAAGTTCTCAGTGTTCCTCTTCCCTGCTGCTGCTGAGACCTCCCGCTTCTCAGTACAATTTGCAGCGGTTAGTCAGGATGGGTGGACTCCCAAAAAGGCTCAGTTGAATATTAGCAATATGAAGCCATTCTGACACTGATTTATAAAGTAAGGGTCATGCTTGTCACTGCAGAAACAGAGGTGACAAAGTCGCTGCTTTCAGGATCAGAGGCAAACGGGTGGTCCGGCAAACCGGGGTCAATTCTAAGAGAGTATGCAGTATCTGGAAGTAAACGGACACATGGTCATACAACAGTGAAATACCAGGAAATTGTAATAGCATAGAAGTTTTGTGGTCTACCTATTTGGATCAAAGTTCTCTGGTGGTCATAGAACGGTCCATGGTCAGGTTTTCCAGGAGAGCACAATGAGCATTCAAGGGTTAAAGACTTAAATAGGTAACAGTCCAAGGGTCAAAATACCAAGGAAAAGATAATCTGTACAAGGAACAGGCACACAAGTAGTCAAACAGTACAGGTCAGCTAACAGAGATCAAGGTATACACAGGAGAGATGGCCACAGCATTTCAGGCAAAATGTACGACTGGCAGGTAACCCAGGTTTACCAGTAGCAACAACATACAATAGCGTATTAGATGTTCTACAGAGATGGATCATGACAGCTACGTGAGGTCTAAAGGTACCATCACACGCCGCAATCTCGTCTGGTGATCTGAAAGGTGATGTGTCGCCCCGGCGAGATCGTCGTGAAATTGCCTCACGGTGGCGGTGTGTGATTGGGCAATTTTGCGGCGATAAATCTCCCATTGGCCATCGCCTGATTGTTGAACAGTGCTCAGTAATAAGGCGAAATCGACAAGGCGATTTTTTTTTCGTGTGACAGGGCAATAGTGATGGAAAGAGCGTTTTCTGTGACTTCCCGTAGGCGTGCCTCAGCGTGATGTAGTCCGCGCCCGTCTGAGATGATTGGTGTGGGCTACTGTGTTCCCATTGGCTGTCAGTTGACACCGCGCCATATTTGAAGAGCTGTCCGTTCAGCACCACACACATCATCTGCTACACAACCGTCTGCAAACTCGCGCCATTGAATAGCGCAAGCTATGTTGTCTGCGTGTATTAAGTTGCGCTGTGTGGAGTGTAGTGCCACACATGACAGCTCAGATGTTGGGCTACACATCGTAGATGCGTGCCATGGGCCAGTGTGTGTGTTGCAGGAACCACAATTGACAACACGAGCGTGTATTTGTGACAAACTCCGATAGACAATTGCATCATGTATTAGCCAGCCTTCCAGAGCAGGCTGACCAATCATAACGCAGTTGTGTTGTCCAATGAGTGTGTATGGGGCGCGGTGTAAACCACTGTGGCATGCCTATCTCCTCGCAGCGCTGAACATGTACACCCACATTGCCTTTCAGATTGCAGCGTGTGAAGCGGCGATAGAATTAGGCAAGATTGAGTCCGCTGTAGTTGAGGCGATTTCCAGAGCGACACATCGCCTAAATTTCAGGGCGATATTGCGGCGTGTGACGTCATCATCGGCAATCTGTAAACGGCCACGAAAAACAGGAGCGCGCACATCATATCGCCACACATCGCCAGGCGAGATTGCGGCGTTTAATGGTACCTTTAGAGTTCAATAAAGTACATAGTTTGTATTGGGAAATCTGGTTTCATATCCGCTTTAACCCCCACCCTTCTACCACCTTTAACATTTTTTTTTGCAGAATCAGTGCAGAACTCCCATTCTCGTGCAAATCTTGTGGTTCTCTTTAATAAACCGTGACGTGGAAGCAATAAATTATTACAGTTCAGTGTTCCTCTTAATTATTGCTTAATTACAGAGGTGTCTGCTTCTTTTTTCCTTTTTTCTTTCTTTTATAAAGAACACATTTAGCTGGAGAGCGATGACTGGAAAATGTATCTGGCAAGTTACAATTGAGTTGTTTGAGCTGTGTATATATTCCAGCTCCTTGGCAGCCATGAGGACATTCATAGAACATGTAGCACGTGCGCCAAAGCGTACAATACAAGCTCGCTGTGCTGTGCCTGTGCCAACAATTTGTAAGAGGACTCTAAGAAATTCAGTTTGTGGGCCGCCGGTGTCTGCGAGCCTGGCTGATGTGATTCTGAAAATAAACGATACGGCTGTTCTTAAAATGTTTGTTTGTATAAACCAGAAACAAGATTCCCTTCTTTAGAGTCAACTAGAAATCCTCGTGGCAATTAGGGGTTTTAATACATTTTTATTCGTACTGGTAAACGAAGCTGAATATAGTTTACAGTGAAGTCCTACTTTGACCAAAAAGTTATATTAACGATGTATCGTTGGGGACCATTTAATCAAAATAAAATCAACAAAATATTTCCAGTAGTTGTAAACAATATCCCTCTCTTTCTCCATGTATTGTTAGGTCCCCTTCACATCACGTTTTTTGCCTGTCCGTGTGGATCCTTGAATTTGAAGGACCGACCACATGGACCAGCACGGATTTGTATAAAAGGATGGCAATTATGCTCCCGGATCCTGTTTTTTGAAGGATTAGTTTTGTGCATGGCAATCGGTGCAGCCATAGGACATAATGGTAATGTCAGCTCTGGAGAGAGAGAGGGAGAGGGAGAGAGATTCCTTCCTGAACAGAAATTGGGCTGGGAGGAGCAGTGCATATGTTCAAGTCATGCTATGTACCAATCCCGGATCTGGGAAACTATCCTGTTTTTTTTTTTTTTCCGGATTCGGCACCGTAGATTCCCTGTTATGTGCTCTGGACCGTGCAGGATTCGGTTTTGTCCAATGCGCCCAAAATCGGAGAAGTCTTCCATTCTGGGTACAGGATAAAAAACAGGACACTAATGGATCTTTGACTGAACTCACACAAACGGTTGGCCCAGTGGTGGACCTTGAGCCCGGGGGGGGGGGGTTGGGGTTCTGGCGGTCGTCGGCTGTGAGCGGGGCTGGGGTGGGGGGTGCTGGCGGCCGTCGGCTGTGAGCGGGATGGGGGGTGCTGGCGGCTATGAACGGGGGGGGGGGGGGGATGTTATTGGTGACGCAGCTCTCCTGCCTGTGCTGAGCCGCCAAATGCATTCCTGGGTGTCGGGGCGGCAGAGGAGAGCAGGGGCAGGATCAGGCAAAGGAAGCAGGAGGCTTCCCTTGCCTGACCCTCCTCTCCATCTGCATGGGTTACGGGGGTCGCCTGGGGGACCCCTGCAGATTGAGGGGCCCCCTAGCCGGTCGGGGCCCTGGTGCAGCTGATCCAGCTGCACCACAGTAGGTCCGCCCCTGGGTTGGCCATATATGACCAATCCATGCCCATAGGGATACATGGGAGGCCAAAACGGATCCCTGCCTATCCATTTCAAAATGGATAGACCCGCATCCCAAAAATGTGGCGTGAAGCCAGCCTTATGTACTTCATATATTTGAATCCTTAAGTGTAAATGGCCAGTACAGGTTAATTCGATTTGTCCTAATTTGTCTCCTTCCAAAGATTGTTACCATGTTGGTCAACTCAGCTCAGGCTGCAAAAAAAACTGTCTTTCATTACTGGGGTGGGGGGACATTAGGCAGCCACACATTAATTCTCATTTACTGGAGTAATAACGTGATCACGTCTCTTCCAGAACAGAAACACCTCTTTGCTGTAATTGCCCACTCCCATTGGGACCACTTTTAACATGCCGTATATTTTTCAGAAAAATATTTTTTATTATGGATTTACTGCACTTTATTGTTGGAAACGTAAGAAGGCAAGGGAAACCTACATGTTACAAGTTACAAAGTGCAAAAGAAACGTCCAGTGAAAGCTTGCATAGATAGAATGGGTCCATACAAGCAAATTGTGTATCAATAAAATTGGAATTAACATTTCACGGGACAAAGATATACTATACTGAGGCTATATTACTGTGGCGCAGTAATGGCGGCCCGATTTACAGTTCACAAAACAGTAAATAAAGTCCAATTTAAGCACACAGTACCCTGTTTTACCAAGCACACGATCCTGTTCGTGACGCCAGAAATTAGTCAGTCGACAGGGTAGAGGGTACTCGGATACCGGGACAGGTTGCTACTTCAGTGGGGATCATGGCTGGTCGGGTCCCGGTCCCGTGCTCTGGACACTCAATGGCTGAGGGGAAGATTATTTGGGATGGGGGATTATTATACGTGGCTCCAGCTGTGGTACCTGGTAATGTAGTTACCAGCGCTGCAGCCGGTTGCTGAGGTGATGGTGATGCAGCTTTGGGTAGTACAGCTCGCCACAGGCGGAGCTTTTACCTCAGGGCAGCAGGGTGGATGAGGGGAGTAGTAGTTTTTACCTCTCAGGTGTTGTTGAGACCTTTTAGACGACGGATTAACTAGAGACATAGTCCAGATCAGCTCAAACAGTTCTTTACTGGTACCAGGCAGATATTTAAGGTACACTGTACAGTCCACTTTGCCGGAGTATTAGTTGCCACAGGCTTTGGGGTTCACCTCAGTGTCTGTCAGAGATACCTTTCAACACTTTCCTCGGTCCTGCTCTTAAGGGCTCTTTACTTTTCCACTCACAAGTCTAGTCTCTGGTCCTCGGGGTCTGTTGTTTAAAGTCTCTTTTCACTTGTCAGCATCTGGAACCTGGCTATCTGACAGATGTTGGACTTCTTTAATGGGTGCTGTGACTCCTTCTTATTAGGATCACAGCCTGCCTGTCAGTGGTTTGGGATAAACCTGGTAAACCACCTCGGTTCCAGTACATCGGTGGTGACCTGGACACTCCAGACGGCTGTCACCAAGTCTGGGGTGCCCCCTTTCCTTGTGTGGGTACCTCTCTAAGGTTGAGGTACCCTTCTGTCAGATCTGTAGTCTCAGCTGCGTCTTTACTCTTTGCTCTCCTCATGCTGTCTGACTGACTGCTGTCACTGACGTCACGTCTCCTGCTCAACTAAGCTCCACCCCCCCTGGGACCTACTAAATATACAGTCCCTGGTGCTAAGGTGTCTATGGCTGGGCTTGTTGTAGTTTTAGAGAGACTCTTCAGTTCCCCCCTCTACCTGCGGCTATTGGGGGGCACTACACCTCCTATCTGTGGTGCAGTACCTCCCTGTGGTATCCCACCAGAGGGGCGCCACATTACCATGGTTATAAATTATGTTTAGGTAATGACTTAAAACTAAAGAGAAATTGGAGTGAGAGAAAAAAGAAAGGGAAGAAGAGAAAAAAGGATTGCAGTGGGGTTAGGGAAAGCTAATACAGTATAATTAGTTACATCCACTGAATGGACAAATATTAGGAATTAAAGAGTATATCTGCTGCAACACTACACACAGAGATAGGTGAAATAGCTTAAGGGCTAACAATGAATGTCAGGGCTATGTGCACAGCTAACACAGGTGTAAGGAAAGGGACATGGCAAAACTGCTCGAGAATATACAGAAACTTGAGAAAACTTAGCTTTAGCAGTGGCCAGTGCGAAAGTGCCCTACAACCGTACCAAGGTGTATAGCCCTGCCATTCATTGTTAGCCATTAAGCTATTTCACATATCTCATAGTGTGTAGTGTTGCAGCAGATATACTCTTTAATTCTCATGGTTTTCTTGCTAGTAACGTCACATTAAGGTGATGCCAGTCTTTCTTTAATTATTAAAGATATCAGAATGACCAAGAAAAACCATGATTGTAATTGCAGACCTTCCGTAAAGGGAACCTATCACCAGTTCTTCTGCTTCGAAACCCTGCCTTTAACTTCATGTGAATGGGGTCACTGTAATCCCTTTAAATCCTCAGACGTGCCCCTGCATACCTCAGAAAAGTTTTATACTTGTTACAAGTCAGTGGATGATTAATGTATGTCATCCTCACAGTACCTGAAGACTCTCACCTGTGCAGTGTAATCACTGGCTGTTCAATAGGACACAGTGAGGTGCGCCTGCGCAAGTCTCTGATTTTGCTGCACAGACACGAGATTTCAGTCTCTACATTAGCCACACAGTTCCCCAATTCTCGCACGTGTGAGGTGGAATCATGGGCCGTTCAATACAGGGCTGTGGAGTATGAGTCGCTGCCCATTTTGGTGAAGTTGGATTTGTAGTCTGTGGAAAATGGACCGACTCCTAAAATGTATAATAAATTGGGTACAGTAGTTAAATGCAGAATGAGCTGAATATTCTGAATTATGTTCCATCTAAATACCATGATACTTGTATCATAATAACGATTAAAAGCGTGATGTTACCATTGTACTACAATAAATTTGTCACTTGAAAATTACCCCTGTATGAAGGAGTTAGAGTTGTGGAGTCTGAGTCAGTCAGGGATATTGGGGAGTCAGTCAGTGGTTTGGCTTACCAACTTCACAGACCTGGTTCAATAGAACACAGTAAGGCCTGCCTGCGCAGGTCTCCTATTCTACTGCGCAGGCGCGATACTTTGCACTCTACATCAGCCATTGGTGCCCGAAGTCTCACGCCAGTGCATTGGAATCACTGGCTGTTCAATTGGGCATCAGATCTCTGACTCCACTGTCCAGGTGCGAGACTTCAGACACTGTGTGGATGACGTAGAGCCCATCATCCAATTACTTGTGGTTTAAAAGAGGTGGTATTTGAAGGGAGCGGTGCATAGTTGATCGCAATTTGGAAATGCCCATCGAGCGGACCGCACAATTCCCATACAGCATGGGACAAGTATATAACTCTTTTACTGAGGTATGCATCTGCACATCTGAAGATATGAAGGGGTTACAGTAACCCCACTCACATGATCTTAAAGGTGAATGGGCAGGGTTTAGAAGTCAAATAACTGGTGACCTGTTCCCTTTAAAGGAAATCCAGGGGAACCAAATTTTACTGTGTTGGTCTTGGCTGCCATAGTTGTGTGCCATAAGAGATTCCATATGTTCAATACGATCCAGCTCAATTAGCTAGTCCTTAATGGAGGGTATTATTGAGGATGTCCATTTTCTGTGAATTTGGGTTAAAGCAGCAGTGAGAAAGAATTGTAGTATACCCTTTTTTGTTGAGGATATGGAAGTAAATAAGTGCATTCTAAGATGTAGGGATCAGACTTGAAAATAAACTTCAAAACTGTGAGCCAAAAAGGCTGCAAGAGATGGCAAGACCACCAGACCTGGATCACAGTACCAATGCCAACACCACATCTCCAACACAGATTGGAAGGTTCTGGGAAGATTCTATGTAGATGCTGAGGACATCTGTATGTCAGTGAGTTAAGATATTAAAAAAAAATAAAGTTCTTGAGCAGAACAGGATATTGCCATCTTAATGAGTCAAAGTAAATATCTTAAGGCAATCTGACTCTGACAATTTAATCTGCAACTCGTTTTGCAGGTATTAGGATACCTAGGAATGCCATCTGATTTGGGCATTAGCGAGAATATTCTGCAACAGAGAAATGCAGTGAGCAGGCAGGGAGGTTAGGGCAAGGAGGGATTCAAAGGAAGTAGGGATAGGAGAAGCCCTTAGTTGCTGGTACACTAGCCAAGACACAGATACCCACGACAGACAGGAGGTTTGGGGGGAATCTGCCATCACCTGCCCCAATCTGACCTGGTCAAACGCATGCTAGCCTAGGAAGGAATCCCTCCCCATTGCAGGAGAAATTGCTGGGCTATTAAAAAGGGAACTCATGAGGTCTGGTCTGTAAGAGAGTCTCATCGTCTCATACTTGTACCAGATTGTCAGAAGAGATTGAGTCAGGGGCAAAAACTTAGTGATTGGAGGTCTAAAATGAAGAGGGACCCATGAATGATCATGAACTTAGGGGTCCTGGGATGTCAATTTTTAAAACTTAACCCATTTTTTATTGATTTCATTATAGCTCTAGTCTGATTGTTGAGAGAAAAACTCATTGATAATGATGTTCAGAGTTAGGGGGCCGTCACACGCTGAGATATCTTGCCAGATATCGTTTAAGCGATCTCCTTTTTGATCGCTTAAGCGATATCGGGCAAGAAATCGTTGCATGTAAACAAGCGATTCACGATGTGAAATCGCTTGATCGTGACATCGCTGATCTGAGCTCCGGTTCTCAGATCTAGCGATGAACGATGCAACGATCTGCATCATCGTGGTGTATGACACCACGATGATCCATCTCCCAGTGACCGCGCCTATGCTGGGAGATGGTAACTATGGTACACGTCGGGTAACTAAGCGACGCGCGGCGCCTAGTAACCCGATGTGTACCATAGTAACGAGCGAGATCGCGGCTCCGCATCGCTGGTGAGTCTGTCTGTGTGACATCTCACCAGCGATGTGAGCGATATTGTAAGCGATTGCGCGTGCACGTGATCGCTTACAATATCGTTCAAGATATCTGTGCGTGTGACGGCCGCCTTTGGTATTCCTGCTCCCCCTTCTCACTTTAGGCCCAGTTGGGATATTAAAGTTAATCCACAGTAAATCCCGAGACGTATTTGTTTAGTGCTTTCTTTGGAGACTGTTGAAGTAGTGTTGGTAGTAGTAAGGAGCTATGTATTGGTACTGTTTAAAAACATTAGAGGAATCTGGGATACGATATCCATTTTTACTGCGCTTATTCTACCGAACCAAGAGGGTTGGAAGTGATCACATAATTTCAGGTCTCTGACGGCCCATTGGCATAACGTGGAGTAAATAAAGTAAAATAGATCTGTAGGGTTTGCCAAGACCTAAATGCCCAGGTATTTAATAGCTTGGGTTGCCATTTAAAATGGAAGCAGAATTGAAGGCTATTAACAAGTGCGGTGGGAAGGGAAATGTTTAAGAGCCTCTGATTTCATAGTACGGTAGTTAACTTTGGCATTTGAAACTGCGCCAAAGTGTTTAAACTCTTTAATTTAGATTGGAAAAAAATGTTAGTATTGGTCGTGCGCAGAAGTAAATCAGTAACGTAAAGATGTACTTTAAAGTGCTTTGACCAATACCGAGACCAGTAATATCCGGAAGTTACAAAGTGCATTTGTCCCTTTGGTAAGGTTGAGTAGTTAATGCATATACGAGCTGTAAAATTATAATGAAGGGAGAAAATTCTTCCCAGCATTTAGTTTTTTTAATGCTTGGTTGCTTTATTGAAAGGTCCAGTAGACTCAAACGCTTTTTCAGCGTCAATTGTGATTGGAAATGTCCATATATTTTTAAGAGATTTTCCCCAAATTGCAAGTTATTCCTCACCCATTGGATAGAAAATAACTTTGACCACTGGGGATCTGATTGTTGGGACACTCTGCAATCTCAAGAATGGGGTTTTACAGAGACCTGTCTTAAATGGGGCAGGATTGCACATATTCAGTAGCCGTTTTATTCCTTGCATATGGGACTGCCTGAGAAAGCCAAGTGTAGCACTCTGCTACTTAGAGGCAATCGAAATGATCATTAATGGAGCACAGGTCGAGCATGTATACCTCTGTTACAATCAATATTAGGGCTTTCCATAGCCCCCAGTCTCTGGGATCAGAACACTGATCTCAAAAATGCTGGGAATCCCATCATTCAGACCCAGGGTTCAGCAAGCTATGCTCTAATCCTTGGATAACTTGTGGATTCAGGAAATCCCCTTTAATAGGGCTATAAAGTCATAGAATCATAGAATAGTAGAGTTGGAAGGGACCTACTCGGTCATCTGGCTCAACCTCTGCTCAAAGCAGGATTCACTAAGGCTGCCTTCACATTAGCGTATGTGAACGCAGCTTATGCTGCGTTCCCATACGCAGTCAAACGCATGCGCACTGCGTTCCTATGTTTAACATAGGAACGCATAGTGCCTGCGTTTGGCAGCGTTTGCTGCGTTCTGGTGCGGATGCGGACGATATCTGCTCCTTCCGGGGTCCAGCGTCCGCACCCGGGAAGCAGCATGTTGCATTTTTTGTGCGCTCGGGGACCTTGGAAAATCAGCAAGCGTCCCAAAGCGCACAAAAAAAGCATTGGCGTCAATGGGTCCGCAGTGTTCTGCGCTTGACAGCGCAGGAGAACGCTGCGGACCCATTGAAAAATCTCCCGGTGGCCGCCAGTGATGTCACAGGAGCTCACCGACGGCCACCGGGAGATCAGCTCATCCTCTGATGGTCTCCTCCTCCCCGCCGCTGGTAATACCCTAGCGGTGTCGGCGGGGTTAAACAGCTGATTTGACAGCTGTTTGAATCTTCCCGCGCCGACATCTCCTCTCAGTGTCGGCGTGGGAGATTCAAACAGCTGTCAAATCAGCTGTTTCTCCCCGCCGACATGTCCCGGAGCTTACCGGCGGCCGGGACGAGTAGATCTCCGGCGCTGATCTCCGCCCCCGGACACCACCGATTGGCTGCCAGGCTGCACAGTGATGTGTCCGCAGGCGGACATTCTCCGCTGCGGACACATCAAAATGACACCGCGTTTGACTGCGTTTGTGTCTGCATGCCATCAGCATGCAGACACAAACACTAATGTGAAGGCAGCCTTAATCATCCTAGACAGATGTTTGTCCAGCCTCTGTGTGAAGACTTCCATTGAACCGGAACTCACCACCTCTTGTGGCCGCCTGTTCCACTCGTTGATCATCCTCATTGTCAAAATGTTTTTAATGTCTAATCTGTGTCTCCTCCCATTTAGTTTCATTCCATTGCTTCTTGTGTCTCCTTCTTGTGTGCAAATGAGAATAAAGCTGATCCCTCTACAGTGTGGCAGCCCTTGAGATATTTGTAGACCGCTGTTAAGTCTCCTCTCAGTCTTCTTTTTGCAACTTAAACATTCCCAAATCCTGTAACCTTTCCTCATAGGTTTGCAGACCGGTCACCATTCTGATCACTCTTCTCTGAACTTGCTCCATTTTGTAAGATGTCTTTTTTAAAATGTGGAGCCCAGAACTGTACACAGTATTCCAGATGAGGTCCGACCAAACAGGAGTAGAGGGCTCTTCAAAATGTTAATCATGATGAACGGTGGCGCAAAACGACTATTAGACTTAATTTTTTAAATATTTTCCACCATCCCCAGTTATTTCAAGACAGGCTGCTAAAGGGATTTTCTGAGCCTTTAATATTAATGACTTTAATGATATTAGATCAGTGACTATCTGACTCCCTGGCTCCTTCATCGGTCAATTGATTGAACGGTCATTGTTTAGTGGCCATGAATGGTACTACGAGTTGCATCCCATTCACTTGTATCAATTGTAACTTAAATTTTTGCTACAAAATTTTAATATTCAAATTATATCACTTTGTTTTCTAGGGCAAAATGAAAGTAGATGTAAATTATGGAGGGGACCCCATTCCAAAAAGCCCATTCTCCGTGGGGGTTGCTGCTCCATTGGACCTAAGCAAGATCAAGATCAATGGCCTTGATAGTAGTAAGAAAATCTTAGATTATTTGCACTTGGTTCAAGTAATACATTTATTTTTAGGTTTTGAGTTAACAGCCTATTAATGGTGCTATGTGTTTCTTCCTAAAGGAGTTGAAGTGGGTAAGGACCAGGAGTTTACTGTGGACACAAAGGGTGCTGGTGGCCAAGGTAAAGTAGATGTAAAAATTACTAGTCCCAGCAGAAAATCTGTTCCTTGTTTGGTGGAGCCTGTTACCAGCAAAGAATGCAGCTCCGTAAAGTATATCCCCAAGGAGGAAGGTGTGTACAATGTGGAGGTGAATTATGATGGAAACCCAGTGCCTGGAAGTCCATACAACGTGGAAGCCACCTTACCTCCCGATCCCACAAAGGTACCCTGGAGTCTTTTACTAGTCTCTTGTGATATTGATTTTATGTCCTATCTTGATTAAATTTATGTGCCACTTTTGTAGAAAAAAATAAAAAGTTTATAAAGTATTATTTTATTTATTTTTTGCCCTAGGTTAAAGCTTTTGGACCAGGCTTAAAAGGAGGCCTTGTTGGAAAGCCAGCTGAGTTTACGATTGACACTAAAGGAGCGGGCACTGGAGGTCTGGGCTTAACTGTTGAAGGACCTTGTGAAGCCAAAATTGAATGTTCTGATAACGGTGATGGCACTTGCTCTGTTTCCTATCTGCCAACTACACCAGGAGAATACTTTGTGAACATACTGTTCGAAGAGACTCATATTCCAGGGTCTCCGTTCCAAGCCGACATTGAAATGCCCTTTGATCCAACTAAAGTTGTTGCAACCGGTCCTGGCTTGGACCATGGTAAAGTAGGGGAGACTGGCTTGATTCATGTGGACTGTTCCCAAGCAGGCCCTGGAGTACTCACTATGGAAGCGGTATCTGATTCTGGCTCCAAAGCTGAGGTCTACATCCAGGATAACAGCGATGATACCCATGCTATCACCTATGTTCCAATGTTTGCTGGCATGTACACGTTGTCTATGAAATATGGAGGAGAACAAGTGCCAAAGTTTCCAGCTAGGGTTAAAGTTGACCCTTCAGTGGATACTAGTAAAATCAAAGTGTTTGGACCTGGAGTGGATGGTGATGGTAAGGCAATGTCATCTATGTTGTGGTGCAACCTTAAGTTTTTTTCACAAATTTGTAAGATTTAAGTTACATTTGTAGAAATATCTCATTACACAGGTGTATTTAGGGAAGCTACAACCAATTTTACTGTGGATGCCCGACCTCTAAATCGAACTGGTGGAAATCACATTAAAACCAAGATCACAAACCCATCGGGATCTTCTACAGATTGCCTGGTCAAAGATAACAGTGATGGCACCTATGAAGTGGAGTACACGCCTTTTGAAAAAGGTAAAATACGTGATAAGCACCAACATTTTACTGTTACAACTATCAAGACAATAGTATGACTGTGGTCAACCATGAGCAGAGTAATACCGTCATTTTTTTCATGTTCATATTTTTTTGTAAATCTGTTGGGCCATAGTTGTCCATTCTCCTTCTGCTTAACCTATGCCAGAAGATGTTATTTTGCAATGCCATAATTGATACGTTAATAAAACTGAACAATTTCAATAAATAAATACACCCTTATTTTATTTCTCTACTGTATTTAGATATTAGATGTTAGCATAAGTTCATGATGAGGCAGTGGGTATAACCTGCGAGGAAGCCACTAGTGTAGTTACCCTGGGTGCAAAATATTTAGGGGCTCAGACTAAAAAGAAAAGGGACAAAGGTGGTACAATAACCTCATTGCATTGCAATCCTTCTGCTGACCCGCTCTGTGCAGGAGAGAAGGTCTATTAAGCGTGGACGATACCATTTTTTGCACCTGGGCCCAGGATTTCTATCCATTTTATGCTTTCCCACATGTAAATTTGTCTTCACATTTATTGTCTGGGGAACAGTGTCTGTTTTATGAGATGCCTTTTGGGGAGGAATAACAAAACATAAATACATTGATAATCTAAATGCAAAAAAAAAAAATTGCTTTAATTTGGCGTCTGATGGTCCAGCAATAGCTCCTGGCAGCAAAGGTACCAAATAATCTAGAATTTCACAAGATCAAAGCAACAACTTGATGAGAGATCAATCATGAAAAAAATGATAGCGTGAGATATCGCGTCGTTGTTTTACTCTGGGCAGTCCGTGTATCTGAGCAGTTACCTTTTAGATCCAGCACATAGATGGATTTGCAGTTAAACAGCCTCTAGCATCGGCGACAACTAACATCATGAAGAAAAAATGTAATGTATACACACACCGTATCTGATTACTCACCAGCTGCTTTAGGGCTATAGAAATACAATAAAAAAGTAGTTTCTGTTTGTTTTACTGGTGGTGTCGTAACCCCAAACCACAATATGTTTTAATGCCATTTCTCTTTTGTGGTTGGTGAAGTAATAAGTCTACGAAATAGGAAACCAAAACAGGAAAATGATTAGGAAGTGGAGTCATACGTTGGAGGACGAGCCATTTGTTGTTGTCTAGTATAAACTACTCGTTGGCCACCATTTGGCTTATCTTTGTAATCTTCTACTCCTTAGGTGCCCATTCAGTGACGGTGACTTACGACGAAGAACCTGTTCCTAAAAGTCCTTTTAAAGTTGGAGTGACAGAGGGATGTTTCCCTTCACGTGTAAAGGTGGAGGGTCCGGGGCTCATTGAGGCTGTCACTAACAAACCCAATGCTTTTTCTGTTATAACACGGTAAGAAAGATCGAACCCTGTTTCTACATTATGTCCTGTTGGCAATTTTGCATTGGGGCCCACCAGTGTGTAGTGTAGGCAACGCTCAACCCATTTAACTTCTATTCCTGTTCTGTTCTAATAAAACAAATTCTTTGAGTTGAGTTTAATAATTAAGTAAACAGCAACTTCTTCATAAAACAAGCAATGTATCCAAAATTCAGTGGTTGGTGGACGAAAACTTGAAAACTGTTTTTTCTAGAGTCTTTGTCTAGTTGCATTAAAGGGGTTGGCAAACCCTAGGAAATAAATAAAAGCAGCAAATGTTATGAAATTAAAAAAAATTAACAAAAAAAAGCCCTTGCCCTATTTTTCCAATTTAGCATAGAAGCTGGCTAATAACATTTGCATTCACATGGCATGCTATTGCCATCACCGCTCCTCTATGGGGCACAGTGCTACTAAGGCTGCAACCGGCCTCATGGGTCAACTGTCGGCTGCTGGACCTTTTGCATTAGGTGAACAAGGAAACCACAAAAAAGTCAGCATCAAGGGTGTACCTATAATATGTGCAGGAGTTGAAATTCCACCTATGCCTTTAAGCCTAGGGGACCCAAATATCCATTTGGCACATATGAAGAGTATTACTATAAAGGCCTGTGATAGTTGGAGGTTATGCCTCTGTTCATTATTGTATGTTTTTTTTTCCTTTAAATAATATTTGGTGCTACTTTTAAATTGTTTGTCCAGTACTTTTGTATTCATGGCCATGGTCTTAAATAGAGACGAGTGAACCTTTCAAGGTTCAGTTCAGGCTGCCGTACTTCCCGGTCTTGAGCAAACCTGTTTGGGTATGGAATTCCAGTGCTTTACGTTTGCAAAGCACTGGATCAAGCATCACTGTGGTTGAACACAGAGTTTTTTGTGTGTCCAAATTTAATTTAGAAAAAAAAAACACAAACCCACCATTCCACGCCCTGAAGTTTATTTATGGCTGGTGGTATGTGGGTGGAGAGCTGGACTGCCAATCTGTGACTTCCATTGAGGTTCGGGGTCATGAACAGTGCACCAAAAAGTTTGGCTGCTTTAAATTTGGGAAGCAGTGGAGCGAGCATCGCTGTGGTTGGGTACAGTCGGTGCTTGGCCCCGTGTGAGCTGTGTGCAGGGTTTGATCGGCACACACTGTCACACTGGGCTTAACAATCAGTTTTTTGGTGTAGTGTATCCAAAATTAATTTGGAAAAAAATACATAAAGACCCCACTCTCCCACCTCCGGACATATTTTACTTACAGTTGGCTGTATGTGGGCGCAGAGCTGGACTGCCAATTAGTGGCTTCCATTGAGGTTCGGGTCAAGTTTGGGTTCACTAACAGTGCACCAAAAAGTTCAGCTGCACCTCCCAAACTTCAAAAGGTTCACTCATCTCTAGTTAAGATCATGGATACCAAATCGGTGGGGGCATGATGCCAAACAGCACAGCACCGTCAACTTTATAGTAGTCACAGTAAGGTACAGCAGATCCACTCATGTTCATCAACTGAGTAAAACGTATTTGACCTGTTTCTGTGTCAGAAGTGGCCAGTTTCTGCTCTTATTCTAATCCTGCTGCTCCCTTAAATATTTGATAATGTCAAAGGAATATTGCTTTTTTTATTTAGTGAGTCCGATATAGTATCTCTTATGGTCTCTACCAAGAGGACGTGGCTCACAGGATTCTCTGGGTGGGAATCTTTAGACTACTCTGCGTCTAATCAATGCTCACCTTGGAAAGGTTCATACAAATTAGCATTTTGGGTGCACTAAGTAAAAAAATTTGGATTTAAGAGAAAAGCAAACTCCAAAAAAGAAAACCGATTTCTTGGGCGATTAGGAGGGTATACAATGTGATTAAACACTGACCACTTTGGAACTGGTGGCAGGTCTTCTTTAAGAGCCCCTGTCCTTAATTTGTTGTCCTTTTATTTTTGTGTTGCTTCTCAATCAAAAACATTAATCCAATTGCATAAATGTGGCACAGCATAATATTCCATATTTGAATCAATGCTCTTTTCATCATACTAATCTTGTTCTAATGGAGCAATAGGCCGTTAAACTCTTCATGAACTTGGTGTTTTTTTTCTCTGTTGGGTCAAGCAATAAACGTCGAGGTTAACCTATTGTTCTGCTCAACGTCTTGTTGCAGAGGTGCTGGAATTGGTGGTCTGGGAATAACGGTGGAGGGTCCATCAGAGTCCAAAATGTCTTGTAAGGATAATAAGGATGGAAGCTGCAGTGTAGAATATATTCCTTACGCTCCAGGAGAATACGATGTTAATATCACGTATGACGGGGAACACATTCCAGGTACAGTGGGGTCCTGCCCTTTGCTTTATTTGGCTTGGTCTCTCCGGTTATAAGTGGTAAGGGGAACATTTTCATGTATAAATTACAACCGTTGCCGTATTAACCTAATAAACAGCGCTGTCTGTGGTCTGTGCTGCTCTCACATTTTATGGGATATATGTATTTATTACTGTAATTTTGTATCCAGCCTGTTCCATTTCTAAATGGACCGGTGACAGAATGAGGTAACTTCATGTCCTGTCTGTGGTTTTCCTCTTAATGTCTTACTGGTTTTATAGTAATTGATGAAAAAAAGCCTTCATAGTGAGCAATGTGTCTTAATAGAAAATGCAAAAAAATACATAACATTTCAAAATAGGACCACCAACGTAATCAAGTGCTCTTCTGTGGTCATACTCTCGGCACATGGCTGATCTTGCAAGGGAAAGCCATGGCCAAACCAAGTATTAAAAAAAATGTATTATAGTGAAAATTCAGAATATTGTCATCAATATAATACAAGAGCGCTCACATACGCCAGAACACGGTGCACCGGGATAAGTCTTTGTGCACAAGCCTACAGAAGAATGATGTTTCCATCTATTGCTCTAGCATCTGACTCGTTCTTGCAGCCAAAGCCCATGATAATAATACAAGATGAGCATATACCCTTTAATAAAGTTACTAAGTAAAAAATAGTAGTACATTTAAATAACATTGGGGATTTCGTACACATTGTTTGATCAAAGAGTGTAAAAGCCATCCCACCGTGACAAGGTGTGCCCATTAGTATTAAAACTTCACCTTCACATCAATGTGAATAAGTGCAGAGAAAGACAGTGCTCCGACTACAGCCACCGGTCCATGGGAAGCTCCCTTATCTAGATAGATTGACTAGCTCAGAGGAAGGGACCAAACCCCCTTTGTACAAAAAAATATGGTCATGGTGTGGTTGCGCTCCTATTGCATGTATACCAACTTGCGCTCTTGCTCATTTTTGTTCTCCTTCCTTCAGCCATCTTGATACTTTTAACCCTCTTGGCTAGTTAGATATAACAGCCTCGAAATCGATATCTTATTATGGGTAAAGATTCACCCCAATCTCATTTTTAATCTCTTGTTGGATTTTGTCCAAGCTTCAGCCATACCGTGAGAGGGACTATAATAGCTGTGACATGGACTTTCCCTTCTAAGCTTTCATCTTTTCCATTTTGCAGGTAGCCCATTTAAGGTCCCAGTAAAAGATGTCATAGACCCCAGCAAAGTGAAGGTATCTGGAATTGGACTTGGTAATGCCGTACGGGCTAAAATACCACAGCAGTTTACTGTTGACACCAGCAAAGCCGGCATTGCTCCTCTTAATGTTGCAGTAACCGGACCAAGAGGTAAGAGATTTCAAGACTCCTACTCTGTTATGGTCCTTTTGGGGTTTATTTTTTTTATCTAAGTTCCCATCATTTCTATATGAGCACAATTCAACAATAGGTTTTGGAAAACCGTTCTTGCCCATAGCATCTAATATCCAAAGCCCCTCTATGTTTGAATATTCCGTATCTTCTTTAGCATGACAATGTAATATAATTTCCCACATTAGATTCACGAGACCCTCAATATACTGTATGACCGCCGCTGCTTACTTACCCATTTCTGTAATGCCCTGCTTCCCTTGCAGATTGATTGCATATGATCTAGTAGGTGCCTAGATTTAAAAGGGTATTCCACAAGATATGCTATGAATGTATAGTACATGTGGAGCCCACAAATCTCAAGAACTGGGCTCATTTTGTAGTGCGGTCAGTGGAGAGGCAGTCAGAATTCCCATACAAATGATTGGCACCACTTACCATTGTCAGGACTTCATATTGAAGTGGATGCAGTTCCCATTGCGATTCCTGTGGATAAGCTATAAGTACTAGTGCATCTCAATTAATTAAAATATCATCAAAAAAGTTGTTTTTTTCAGTAATTCAATACAAAAAAACAAGAAACACATGTTTTATATAGAGTCAGTACAGAGTGATCTATTTCAAGTGTTTATTTCTGTAAATGTTGATGATTATGGCTTACAGCCAATGAAAACCCAAAGGTCATTATCTCCGTAAATTAATGTAGGGAAGATGAAGGCTCTTAAAAACCACGCTGCTGTATTCCACGAGACATCAAAGGGTGAATATAATATTGATTTATTAGTCAACTCGTTTCAGGGCTCCTAGAAACTCCCTGAAACATGGCAATATAATAATTTTTGATAATATTCTAATCCATTGAGATGCACTAGTATATGAGATGGAAATATCCCTTTAAACTGCTTTTACCAATTTTTTTATTTGATAGCAGGTGGATTGTTAAGGGGGTCTGACTATTGGGAACCCAATTGATTACTAGTAGGAGGATTCTAGAATACCCTCAATGATCGGAGGAGTCATTCGGTAGAACACGTGCTATTACAATTTTCACAGTTTGAGACTGGAAATTATAGCTTGGCACAGTTTTGGTGATCTTGATTCTAGTGGTCGGCCTCAACCGATCTACAAGGTATCACCAATCCAAGGAGTGGGTGGAAAGGAGTAAAGCATAAAAATAACTTCCCAACTGAAGCAGTTTATATGAATAATTTTTCCATTTACCAGACAGTTAGGATCTCACCTAAGTATTGGCAGCTCTATAGCGCTACCACAGCTAATGGACGTGACAGCTACTGCAACTCGACAATTAGTTTGATATTTGTCAGTCTATTTCCATATCTTTAAGAGTCCAATTGAATGGTTCAGCTGAAGTAGATAATCTGCTGTCTTTGTTGTTTCTCAGACTTTTCACACTGGGTTATCGCGTCTCCATACCCATGATAAATACTAACATTGTTCTAATGGGTTACTGATAATAACAGTATTTATTTCTAGTTAATGAGACGGACTCCTTAACGAAACGGAGCCCCATGAAAGCCATTTCAAATTTCTTTAAAGGTGACTTCAAGCGAGATGCAACGGAGCCAGGTTTGGACTTTTTGTCATCTGCTCCAGGAACAAGTGGAATATTAATCAGTTCTGATTTTTGGGCTGTCTCTGGCTGCTCCTCATTAGTCCATGATTATGGTTTTGTGTCACTTAATTAATCTGTGAATATTCACTGGTGGAGAATATGATTTACCATAAATTTAAGAGGTGCGTTCCCCGGTCTGTAACTGGCTATTCAATAAAAATTTAGAGATTTGATCATTCTATTTAGTTTATCCTTTTTAATGACTGAGACTAGACTTTCTTGGGAAGCTTTTTTTTTTTTTTTTTTTTCTGTAATGCAAAAAATGTAACCAAATGGGTTTTCTGACATAAGTGTGAATGTTCTTCCTAGAAACTGAGGCATTCTAGTCCATGGGCTCTAGGTGGTATTGCCGCTTGGCTCTTTTGATTGGTGCCAAACTACAATACCAGGCATATACCATATATACTCGCGTATAAGCCGAGTTTTTCAACCCAAAAATTGGGCTGAAAAGTCCCCCCTCGGCTTATACGCGAGTCACTGTATATTGTATACACTATATACAGTGTATACACTGTATACAGTATACAGGCCGCCCGCCCCATCAGTATACAGGACCCCCGCCCCCTTGTGCAGCAATCCTGTAAAGGAATAGATTATTATACTTATCCCTGCCGCCGCTGTCCCGCCTCCGCTATCGCGCTCGTCCGGCTTCATCCGGCTTCCTCCGGTGGGCGCAGGCAATGACGTCATTGCCTGCGCCAGAGGAGGAAGCCGGAAGACGCTGGATGAAGCCGGAGGAGCGCGATAGCGGCGGCGGGACAGCGGCGGAAGGGATAAGTATAATAATCTATTCCTTTACAGGATTGCTGCACAAGGGGGAGGGGGGGGCCTGTATACTGATATGGGGGGGGGGTCTGCTGTATATACCTCTGGGGCTGCTGCTGTATACTACCACTGGGGCTGCTGCTGTATACTACCACTGGGGCTGCTGCTGTATACTACCACTGGGGCTGCTGCTGTATACTACCACTGTGGCTGCTGGGGGCTGTATACCTGTGCTGGGGTCCACCCTCAGCTTATACACGAGTCAATAGGTTTTCCCAGGTTTTGGGGGCAAAAGTAGGGGGGTCGGCTTATACACGGGTCGGCTTATACACGAGTATATACGGGTATGTGTTTAGAGACAAGGATTGGAGTTTTACTGGAATATATTGAATATCTCGAAGCCATAACACCCTCTTTGATCCTCAATCTTGGTGGGTGGGTCAAGCATGATTAGCTGCCACCCAAAAATGTGATTTTTCCACTGGAAAAACAATCCTCTAAATCCTACTTCACTCAGTGCAAAGGTGTCACGGTGTAGGGAATAATGATAGGGAAATGGCAGTTGTGGGCAGGGTGACCAGGGAAGACTAGTCCGACCCTAATCTAGGAACCCTGAATGGCCCTGATCCCGAAGGTATCTCTGATGGTGAGAAGGTTCGGTCCTCCAGCTTCTCCCTAAAACTCCTCCACCAGCCCTGCGCTATTTCCCCCTCACCTCCCTCCACAGAACTAGGATACAGCAACTCCAAAGGACCTCAGGCACACAAACACACATAACTGCACAGCTTCCAGGCATAGAGAGAAATTCTATCAGCAGCACCACCTGGTGGAAGAAGAGGCTACTTAAAGGTTAGGGAGAGGGGAGTTCAGGTGACTCACATATTAACCCCTCAACCAGCAGTTGAATCTAATAGTGAATGCAGTTCTGGAGCATAACACAGGAGACCAGGACCTTCACAACTATCAACCATGCAGCTCTTAAAGACAAACACATACACAGCAGCATCCAACAATGTCAGTGCCATGTAAGCACGTGACAAAAGGAGAGAGGGTGAATACAGTAGTGCCTAGTGATAAAAGCAGATTTTGATAGGGCAGACTCTGGTGTGGATGTGACAGATATCAAAATGTTGGCATGGGTCACTGTGGAGGTCCTCATAATGTATTTGGGGAACTTTGGGTACATCATACTGTTTTGGGGTATTGTTAGAGTCGGGGCTCCATGTGGTGTCATCATACTCTGCCTGTGGGGAGTATCATTCTGTTTGCAGGAGAGGGCATTTTTGTTGGCATTATAAGATGTGGGAGCCATGGAAGAGGTATCGTAATAGTTGAGAATAATAAGGGGCTTCATTAGGGGCACTATTTGTGTGTACATGCTGCAATTCATGTCCCTCAAATTGGTAGGTATGTCCCTCTGTGACTGCGGCTAGGCATCATAATCCTATTGTGGCAAACATTTTTGACCCAATTAGGACTTTTGCTATGAGGCCCTAAGATTTCGATGAAAAACCCTGTTTCTCCCTTTCTTGCCTTACAATATTTTGCTTTATAAGTGATGACTGGACTCAATTGTATTAGGGAATTTTTAATACAATACTTCCGAGCGCCCATATAGTCTGGATAAAGGTGATCCAAAGCTCCCATTCGGGGGGATCGTATAGGCGACAGCATATTATTTATGACAGAGCTAAAGTTAATCATTATAGTTCTCCCTACTCTTTAAAACGAAGCTATGTACAAGTTTCCTTAGACTGATCGACATCAGTAGTCACTACTCTGTGCGGGGCAGCTTGTGTTACAGACCCCGTGGGAACGCACCTGAGAGGCAGCAGGCTATCCTGTTCAATGGTGTCAGCTGACAAGTACTATACTGATAATTGCTGGACTGAACATGGAACAATCGGGGCCTTGTGTGCAGGATTTAACAAGAGAACAAGATTGGGAAGTGAAAAAAAAGTTTGGAAATCACTGGGGAATATGGACCAAGAGCTGTGGAGCATTCAGCTGCAGGCTGTGAATCCACCCCATGTGTTATGTGCTGTTTTTACCATGATACATCTGATACATCACTTTTTATTTGAGAAAATTATTGTACGAAACCAAGACTTAGCTTTAAAATTATACTGGTAACTTCCAAGCCAAAAAGATTAGAGATGAGCAAACTGTCAATTATAGGTCAAAAAGGAACTTGGCGAAGCAGTTTGGCCATAGGGCCTCTAATACTGGGCAAGTTCCCATGAACAAAGTTAATTTTGAAGTTCATTTTAATCAGTAGATCTTGGAATACAAATAATTTCCACAATTGGATGTGTTAAAAAATAAATGTTTCTGTGCTGAGATAATCATTACAAATGAGCAAACCTATTCGGGGCAATTCCGTCTTCTAAGTGCTGGAGCCGGGATCGCTGTGCTCCGGTAGGTTGGGAGGTCATGCCAGTGCGAGTGATTGGCTTGTATTGGGGTTAAATCCTACGTTATCATTCATATTGTGGTTGCCATAATGACTGCATGCGATTGCAAATAATTATTTTGTTGAGATAAAAAAAAAATTAAAAACAGGGAAAGGTTTTACCTTCCAAAAGAATCATCTGTGATCCTGTGCTGTAATGTCTATATACTTTTTTACTTCCTCCCTAGCCCAGGTGATGTGGTATGATCAGACCATGTCACTGTACTGTCTGACACATCCATTACACAGTACATAGCAGGGACACATATATAAGATTATCTCAGCACAGGAGATGTGGTATGATCAGATCATGTCCTTGTACAGTAAGACACATCCATTACACAGTACATAGCAGCGACACCTATATAAGATTATCTCCGCACAGGAGATGCGGTATGATCAGACCATGTCACTGTACTGTCTGACACAGTACATAGCAGGGACACATATATAAGAATATCTCAGCACAGGAGATGTGGTATGATTTAGACCATGTCCCTGTACTGTCAGACACATCTATTATATATGTATCCCTGCTATGTACTATGTAAGATTATTAATTATCTCAGCACAGGAGATGTGGTATGATCAGACCATTTCCCTATACAGTCAGACACATCCATTACACAGAACATAGCAGGGACACATATATAAGATTATCTCAGCACAGGAAATGTGGTATGATTTAGACCATGTCTCTGTACGGTGAGACACATTCATTACACAGTACAAAGCAGGGACAGCACAGGAGATGTGGTATGATCAGACCATGTTCTGGTACGGTCAGACATATTCATTACACAGCACATAGCAGGGACACATATATAAGATTATCTCAGCACAGGAAATGTGGTATGATTTAGACCATGTCTCTGTACGGTGAGACGCATTCATTACACAGTACATAGCAGGGACAGCACAGGAGATGTGGTATGATCAGATCATGTTCTGGTACGGTCAGACACATTCATTACACAGCACATAGCAGGGACACATATATAAGATTATCTCAGCACAGGAGATGTGGTATGATCAGACCATGTCCTTGTATGGTCAGACACATCCATTACACAGCACAAAGCAGGGACACATATATAAGATTATCTCAGCACAGGAACAATTTTTTAAAACACATACAATTGTGGGAATTATTATTCTAAGTTCTATTCACTAAAATCAACTTTGAAATGATCTTTGTTTTTGGGGAAAAACCCTTTTAATATAGTATTTTGAAATAAGATTTCATAATCAGACAAACCCTTTATATAACGCTTATCTGAGATAATCCTCCTAAAAAAAAATGTTTACTTCATACCTGTGACTAGATGAATCAGAATGTAAACCTCCCAACAATCGTATAGCTATGCATGTAAAAACAATTACCGTAACTTGTATTTATTTCCATCTAGAAATAGAGTTGATTAGGGGATGTTCCATTACAGAGCACCAGTTAGTTGTCATAACCGGTGTAACCAAAACAAGGGGTGCAGGGGCTTAAATCGCACCAGACCCAGAGCCTAGGGGAGCACCAAAATTCCCTTTGGCCTATAGAAAAATACTAATGCTAATAAAGATTAGCAGTAATTGAGGGCCCCATTGGAGCTTTTGCATCGGGGCCCATGAGCTTCTAGTTACGACAGTGGTCATAAATGTGATTTGTTTTTAACCTGCAGTAAATGTCACTATCCTCCTGAATCCATCAATGTTTCTCTATGTTCCTGAGATATGGCCCCTTTTTTCAGTATAGAAATCTAGTCTTGTTATCCAAGTAGGTGCAATCTTCAACTGTAATGGCCACTTTACACCCGGCAACAGGTAGATAGAAAACGGCAGGTGTCGGAGACAATTGTACCTTTTACCTTCAAAACACCTTGAAGTGGCTGCGTGTAAATCAGGTATCTGCAAGGTGTTTTGAAGGTAAAAGGTACAATTGTCTCCGACGGCTGCCGTTTTCTATCTACCTGTTGCCGCGTGTAAAGGGGCCATAAGGTTTTCTTTTGAGGGCCACGCCCAGTTGGCAAAAATAGGTTTATATCCAGGGAAGATGGGGCAATGTCAGGAATTGAGAAATAGTAGAAGAACATCGCCCGACTCAGGAGAACAGCGCCATTTATATCAGATAACAAAATAATTACACGATTGACAAGTGGCAGGTGCTCCGAGAACAACCTATGTTTTAGCAGTAATGAAGTTTTATAGCATTCCATACACAGGCGACAGATTGCAATCTATTGTTGCAAATAATCACAATTGCAAGCCAGTACGGGCTATCTCTGGCATCGAGATTATATGTATATGCGTATAAATAATAGTCTAAATTAGAAATGGTCAGTCCCATGTAAACATGCATGCTGCAGTCTCTTCGTATCTTGGTGTCGGTTTCCTTTATAGCGGATTTGCCTCTCGGATAGCTTGCTGCTGCTGCTTCTTTCACAATCACTATTTGGCTTTTGGTTTTAGGGGCTCGTTTTCCAATAATGACTTTTGACCTTTTGGTGATTTTAAGGCCTCGTGCACACACTGAGTATTTGATGAGTTTTTTACCTCAGGATTTGTAGCCAAAACCAGGAGTGGAGGATAAATACAAAAGTGATGACGTGTTTCTATTAGACTTTTCCTCTGATTGCTCCACTCCTGGTTTTGTCTTCAAATCCTGAGGTAAAAAAACTCATCAAATACCGAACGTGTGCACGTGGCCTAATACATTTGAAATGTATTTAATGAAAAAGCTTTCTAGTAATACCAAGGACTGCGCTCAAAAAGACTCAACCCCCATTGCCTGGGAAACAAAAAATTACTTGTATTATTAGGCCGCGTGCACACGTTCAGTATTTGATTAGTTTTTTACCTCAGGATTTGCAGCCAAAACCAGGAGTGGATGATAAATACAGAAGTGGTGCAGGTGTTTTAGACTTTTCCTCTGATTGCTTCACTCCTGGTTTTGTCTACAAATCCTGAGGTAAAAAAACTCACCAAATACTGAATGTGTGCACATGGCCTTAAGGCGAATGTCCTGGTATTATTACATAATCTGCTCTCTTTATGTAATATAAAGACAAAGTACAGGCAGTTCTGTGTGGACTGTCTCTTGGCCTCTCTCTTTTTTTATTGTACTTACAGATGTAGTAAACAGGTCTTCTACCTTAGGGGACATTTTTTATTTGCATGCATATATTTGGAGCTAAAAATAATTTTTGCAATTACGGTATGCTCTGAATTTTGCACCATTTGCCTCCGCGTTGTGCTGTCTATTGCTCACTGCGGATGGGTTTATTGAGATCCATCAGTGAGCTCATTCTGAAAGAAATCTCTATAGCTCCTTTATCTCTTTCTGAACTCCTCTCAGCTGACTTATAACCACAGACCACATCATCAAAGTTGAATGCATAAGAAATGGAGCCAGTAAAAGCCATTCAATACAACATTTTTATTTGAGCCTGATTGATTGTGAAAAATGATTTTTAGCCTAAAATGCATGCATTTAAAGGGACTTTGTCATTAGGATCCATACTCCCAAGCCATTTATATGAGCATGCAGGACATATAAAGTGTGAATAAAAATATCTTCCAGAGAAATCTGATTTTATTATAACGTAAATTAGCTTTTAAGATCTGTGGGCTGGATATACCGGATTTTTTGCTTTATAAGATTCATCAGATTTAATGACGGAAAAAGAAAAAAATAATTTTAATGTTAAATGGGGTCCCTCTTACAATGCCAGTGTTCGTCTTACTTTAGTATATATGTCTCTCATGTACATGACCCTCCCTCCGATCCTGGTATATGTCCCTTATCCTGGTATATGTGTCTCCATCCTGGCATACATGGCCCACCCCTATCCTGGTATACACAGGCCGACCCATCTTGGTGTATATGCCTCCCTCCCCCCCCCCCCCCCATCCTGAACTCAACGTGGATTACCCTTACCGAGGGGGTGTTGCGGTGGTGGAGCGGAGGTGCAGGAGGCAGATTTGCAGTGTCCATGGAGGGTGGGGGCAAAGCTGCAAGCTGGGTGTGTCACGGCAGTGGGAACCGCTTTTCTCCATGTAACTTCATGCATTTGTAGCACCCCACTGGGTGAGCCACCACCAGAGGTACGGCACTCCTGCGATTAGGGAGTGTAGTACCCCTGTTCTCCAGGTGTTGTGGTGGTGCAATTGAGCCTGAAAAACACACACAGCTACAGGCCCCTGGGATGGTGGGTGGATACTGAGGGAGGACACAGGCCAGAAAAGGGGGACAGGGAAGTAGTTAGAAAAGAGGAGTCAGTGGAAGGAGACCGGAGGAGAGACGTCAACTGACAACGAGTGGTAGTCAGAGTGTAGAGGCGGTGTGGTGCTGACTCCCGTGGGCTGGAGCCTCTCCAACCTCCTTGCCACAGGTGGGAGAGACTAGCTGGCAGTTAAAGAGAAAAGCCCTTAGGGTGCGGAAGAAACATCGATTCCCCATATGCCCGAATCTGACGAGGCAGAGGGGTTGGTGGACACAGGGACCCGGTCCTGAACACGGTGCGGATTCTGCAAGCCTGAGCCGTTGAATCAGAGGCCCCAGACTTCTAATGGGAGCTGTGGCCGCACACCCGACACAACTTGGGCAAGGTAGCCGAACTAGGAAGCAGTGCTCGGGAGGGAACCTAATGACGCCTGGGACACAACAGCACCCGTGGCCATCAGTGGGCGTGTCAACGTGGCGTCACGATGAGGATGCCAGTGGCACAGAAAGAATGGGTCTCGTGTGCCTGAAAGAACGGTGTAAGAACTAGATCACAAAAATGACGGTAGGAGAGGATCTAGCGCCACGTTCAGGTCAGGGGTGTGTCTGGGCCCTGGTCGTGGGAAGGACCTTGGAGAAGGCGTAAAATAGCAGGCCTGCCCCGAGTACTAAAGAAAATCCAAGGGGGCCTGATATCGAGAGTTGCTGACCCCGCCTAGAGGAGGAGACGAGGCCTAAAGGGTGAGGCCCAGAGAGTAAGGAAGGGGAAGAACCGCATGGTGTGAGCAGGAAAGGAGGCATCATGACCACAGCGGTTTTGGCACCCTGGCAGTCTGATAAGAGTGTGCGAGAGCTCCCACTACGGAGGGAGAGGCTAGAGACTGGTACGGTTTACCGTGTCTGAGGACTTTGAGGAGGTTATGCGTGAACTGAGCAACCTGTTGAACGCTGCGCAGTTGTGGGCCATGAACGCCTGGAGAAGGTCCTGACTACAGAAAGCAGCACCAAGAGCCCTGGTGCAGGAGCCTCCAGTACCACCAATGGACGCACCAATAAATGAACCAACAGCAGCAGTGCCAGAGCAAGAACCGGCAACAGCGTTAGTACCAGAGCCACCAAGCCAGAGCCACCACACCTGAACCGCCAGACAGAGCACTGCAGACTGAAGATGACACCAATGATTCGGAGAGCAGTGAGGGCTCGGCAGAGGTTCTGGGAGCTGAAGGTGGTGGGAGTGGGCGGGTCACATTGCCAAGCTGCAACTCGGCCTCTACTGTCCAGACTTTCAAAAAATGACCAAAGGCGGCATATGCGCAGATCGAGATCCACGGACATTTTCTGGAAGGCAGGATTGTAGAAGCTGAGTTGTAGCTTGGCAATGCATGCAGGTACATGGAAAATGGAGGCGCACGCTGATGCGACACTTCTGTAACTCCGAGTCTACAGCTTTGCTCCCATCCTCCGTGGACCCTGAAACCTGCCTCCTGCAACACTGCAACCCCCCCTCTGTAAATTTTATTTATTTTTTTTAAACCATAAGATTCAGATTATAAAACACAGCCCTGATTTCCCTTCAATTTAAGGAGGGCGAGGGGGGAGGAGTGTGTCACATAATCCGAAAAATATGGTAGATCTCCCTGAGAATCTGCCTCTGAAAATTATTTTAGATGAAAGGAGGCATGTAGATCAGGAGAGCAGTCTGTGAGTTATTACATGTCTCACACTGGTATCTAAACTAAGGGTACCTTTACACGTCGCAACATTGCATGCAATTTCACTTGCAACTTACTGGTTGCAGTGAAATCGTGGAAACATTGTTCCATTTGTACACAGCCACAAAATGTAACAATGTGTCCATGATTTCACTGCAACCAGTAAGTTGCAAGTGAAATTCCATGCAATGTTGCAACTAAAGGTACCCTAAGACCTGGAGGATCGAATCAGGGAGATCTGTGTCTGGCCCATAGATCTTATCAGCTCATTTACATATTAAGAAAAATGTACAATTTTTTTTAATATGAAATTTGAATTGAATTTGAAAGCATCAAATCACAGATGTCAATGGATAATTTTCTATATATTTTTAGGAGCTGGATGCCCATAGACAGGGCTTAGGAGGGTTGATCCTAAGGACGGATTCTCTTTAAAAAAAACAAAAACATTCTAACCTTTTTTTGGATCCATATTGTGATACTCTGATCTTGAAGTGGCAAGACAAGCTCTGCTACATCTGTAATTTCTGAATGAATTCCAATTTCCACCTTTTCTAGGAAAACATTTTTTTTAATGCCTATGTATTAAAATATGAAGATATGATGCTCATCATACACATAGATGATTTGTTTTATTTTACAATCCACCGTAGCTGCAAATATCTGACAGATATATAAGAACAATGGTTAATTACAAGTTTGTGGAAACTAGTATGGACAGAAAGTGGAAGGATGATGCATAACAGCAAATTATTTTTCCACTAGTGTTGATATGGAAATCCTGTTGCATTTTTGGAACTTGTGCATTGTATAAATCCATGTAACCGATAAATATATTACGTCATATTTACAATAAATCAAGTTTAAAAAATATATATTTTCTACAAAAGGTTGGAAATTGCATTATTTTTTTTACAAATCTCCTGGAGCATTCTATGGTTGACTATAGTGTACATGAAGGAGCGAGTGAACATATAGCAATTTTTGCTAATGAAGTCAAAAGTATTTAACCTGCTTGGCCTTTTAAGCGAAGTTCCCCTCTGTAATCATTGTCCTAAGATCAGTTCTTGAGGAGCAAATGGCAACAGAGACTATTAAAAATACAAAGCACGACATGAGCTCAGTTCATTTATCGTATTTGTCAAAGACTGTAGAACATGTTAAGAAAATGAGATTTCCTTGCTGGTTTCGGCAGTGTAATTAGTAGCAACAACAACATCGGTGTATGATGCCCCAAGAGTCACTTTCATTAAACATCAGGATGATTGTAGAGTTGGTTATTAACTTATTTTAATCCCTAGGGGTTGTGGAGCCGGTGGATATAACAGAAAATGGAGATGGGACTCATACCGTGGCCTACACCCCTAGTGTAGAGGGTCCTTACACCGTGGCAGTCCAGTATGCCGATGAAGAAATTCCTCGGAGGTGAGTGTTGGTCAGAGCAAATATGGTTTTCTTAAAGGGGTTGTCTCATCTTGAATTTCTTCTCACTAAAGATGATGAGCTCATGTTTTATTGACAGTTCAGACCAGCAGCACTGTTTGCCGCTGATAGCAATAATGTACCAGATGATCAAATAACTATATAACAAAGACAAATACACCATTACTTCCTGTAGAGCAACAAAGACCTGGCTCTACTTCTTGTAGAGACTTAAGAATCTGCGCCTACTTCCGGTAGAGAGTAACAAAGATCCTGCCCCTACTACCTTTAGCATGAAGCAAAGACCCTCCCCTACTTCCTTTAGCATGAAGCAAAGACCCTTCCCTTACATCCTTTAGCGTGAAGCAAAGAACCTCCCCTACTTCTTGTAGAGAGATATATACCCTCCCTTATTTCCTTAGAGCAGGATTCCTTAACCTGTGTCTCAGGAACCACATGTGGCTCACAGGCCCATGATGTGTGGGTTAATACTGTATTCTAGTTTGGTGCATAAGCACCATGTCTAGCAAACAGATATGGAGAGCTAGTCTCCAGATGTGACTTTTATGATTAACCCAACGTAGAAGAGCAGATCTGAATGTCAGGTAAGGTATGTAACCCAAAGAACCTGGTATGCTGCCTCAGTTATTTCTGTGGAAAAGCTTTTTCTGTCATTCTGGTATTGGGGGCTTTGGATGTCACTACGTTGAGAGGACGGCAGCCTAATGTGGCTCACGACCTCTCTCAGAGCTGAATGTGGCTCTCAAGGTCATAAAGGCTGCAAATTTCTGCTATAGAGGAAGATAAAGACCCTCCCCTACTTCCTGTAGAGAGAGACCCACCCCTACTTCCTGTAGAGAACATAGACCCCACCCTACTTCCTGTAGAGAGAAACCCACCCTTCCTGTAGTCAAGCAGACTCTCCCCTACTTCCTGTAGAGAGACATAGACCCTCACCCTACTTCCTGTAGAGAGAAACCCACCCTTACTTCCTGTAGTGAAGCAGACTCTCCCCTACTTCCTGTAGAGAGACATAGACCCTCACCCTACTTCCTGTAGAGAGAAACCCACCCTTACTTCCCTAGCGAAACAGACCCTCCCCTAATTCCTGTAGAGAAACAAGACCCTCCCTACTTCCTATAGCGAGATAGACCATCCCCTACTTCTTGTAGTGAACAGACCCTCCTACTTCCTATAGCGAGATAGACCATCCTCTTCTTGTATGAGACAGACCCTCCCCTACTTCCCATAGCGAGACAGACCCTCCCCTACTTCTCGTAGCGATACAGACCCTCTCCTACTTCCCGTGGAGAGACAAAGACCCTCCCCTACTTCCTGATATTTAACTCTGTTTCTCTAGACACGGATTAAGCTTGAACCACGCAGAGGACAAGTTAGAATGGAAATATCTAGTGGTCGGCATTTTGTGATATTTCAGGGTTTCCTTGTCATTTTACCGTTGCCATTTTGCTAACGATTGTGTTGGCCATCATATGAGCCTATGTTTATAGAAACAAAAGAGACCATTTAAGTTGAATTATCAACATTACTAAAGGGACAAGTCTTCTAGTTCCACATTTATAATTGCATCAGGTACCCTGTTGTGACCACTAAACTCTAGTTCATTTCTTTCCTTTCTCTCAACATTTGTGAAGCACCAGATATTGCTGGATAATCTTATTTACTGAGTCCATCTTGGTTGACTTTTCTTTTCTTATGCTTTTTTTCCCATTTTCTTTACAGTCCATTCAAAGTTAAAGTTCTTCCTACATATGATCCCAGCAGAGTAACAGCTAGTGGCCCGGGTCTTAGCTCACAGGGTGTTCCTGCTAGTCTTCCTGTTGACTTTGCTGTGAATGCTAAGGATGCCGGATTAGGAGATCTCTCTGTTCAAGTAACTGTAAGTCATTTTTATGGGTTTTTCATTTTTGAAATGTTTTTGTTTTATTCCCACACTCTTCAAAAAAAAAAAAGAAAATTCGATCTATTTATGATTTTGTCTTATATTTTCCCAATGGGGATAAAACATTACTGCGGTCAATATTTTAACATTTTTAGATCAAACAATTTGTGAAACCCTTGTGGGTTTTCATTTTCTTCACAGTCCTATATGGGATCTCATGTCCTAGATATTGTTTTGTCCGACAGCTCATCATAATACACAATTCCACCTGTTTTGTAGGTAATTGTGGGTCTACTTAGCTCCTGTGCCCTGTGCGGCTGCACAAGTTGAACCAATGATATGTTCTACCCTGTTGCGCACAATATTTTTTAAGGACTATAATGGGGAACTGTCACTTCAAATAGTATGACCAGTTGCCAATTGAAGAGGTATTCCCTTCTGAAGGCCCCTTCTCACGCTTCAATGGTCGAATGATGCGATCAACGATCCGACTTGACCTAGATCGCTTGAACAACGTTCAATGATCGCTAGTAAAATGTCCCAGGTATAGATATCGATAATGACGCAGCAACAATTCCGTGACCAGCAAACGATACTTGCGGTCGTTAGATCGCCTACATCCTTCACTTCTCAATAGGCGAGGTCGTTAACGACATCGTTATCGAGGTGTCACACACACCCATGCTGCAGGTTGAACGAACGCTCATCATTTGGTTTAAGGTCCGGTTCACAAACCTCCCATCAACGATCTACCCGATTATCGCTGATCGGATGTACATGTCACACTGAACGATGTCGTTAGAACAACTGAACACCTGTGACCTTTCAATGATATCGTTAACGATATTGTAGTGTGTGACGGGGTTTTTAAACTAATGTTTATCCACAGGATACGTGATAAATGACTGATAGATGTGGACCTCCTATTAGGACTGGAATTGTCTCTTCCAACCACCATCCTGCCTGGTGAGCCAACAAGTGTATAGAGAGGTGGCACTCTTGCTTGGGGGTTTAACACTCATAAAACTGATTGGAGAGAGGCACCCACATGCACATCCACCTGAACATGCAGACATTTATCGAAGTCACCTCTTGTTGGATTGGTGTTTGGTGGACCTTCATTTCGGAGATAGGTGGAGGTCCTACAGCTATCAGACATTTATGGCATAACCCGTTAAAGTATTACTTTGTTGTTCTGCTCTTAGGCTGGCTTCACATTAGCGTTTGTGTCTGCATGCTGATGGCATGCAGACACAAACGCTGTCAGAAGCAGGGTCCAAATGATGTGTCCGCAGCGGATAATGTCCGCCTGCGGACACATCACTATGGAGCCCGGCAGCCAATCTGCGCTGGCCGGGGGCGGGCCGGGGGCGGAGATCAGCGCCGGAGATCTCCGCCCCCCGGCCGCCGGTAAGCTCCGGGACTGTCGGCGGGGAGAACAGCTGATCTGAGAGCTGTTTGAATCTTCCCGCGCCGACACTGTGAGGAGATGTCGGCGCGGGAAGATTCAAACAGCTGTCACATCAGCTGTTCTCCCCGCCGACATCGCTAGGAGATTACAGGCGGCTGGGAGAAGGAGGACAGCAGAGGGTCAGCTGATCTCCCGGTGGCCGTCGGTGAGCTCCTGTGACATCACCGGCGGCCACCGAGAGATTTTTCAATGGGTCCGCAGCGTTCTCCAGCGCTGTCAAGCGCTGAACACTGCGGACCCATTGACGGCAATGCATTTTTTGTACGCTTGGGGACGCTTGCTGATCTTCCAAGATCCCCAAACGCACAAAAAAATGCTGCAAGCTGCGTCCCGGGTGCGGATGCTGGACACCGGAAGGAGCAGATATCATCCGCACCCGAACGCAGCAAACGCAGGCACCATGCGTTCCTATGTTAAACATAGGAACGCAGTGCGCATGCGTTTGAATGCGTATGGGAACGCAGCATACGCTGCGGCGCCAAACGCTAATGTGAAGGCACCCTTATGCCCCTTTAGTAATGGGTGTAGCCTGCTATCATCACAATATTGATGACTTGTCTTTAGGATGGACCATCAATATCAAATCAGTAGAGGTCAGATTACCGGCACTTCCTCTGGTTGTTTCCTGATTTATAGTTTGACCCCCCACCACTTTTATAATAGGCCATCGGAATTGTGATCCTGAAAAAGCTATTTAAATCTAACGATGTTGCTAATAAATCTTCAATTGCTATAAGGGTTTTGAGTAACAAAAGAAGTGCTTGAGATGGTTGTGTGTTTCCGCTAGTCGCTAGGGTTGGCCATTGCAGGATGCTAGAGATTTAATGCTATTCCCTTGTGGTAGTTACAAAGTGTAAATCATGTGTAATGAGAAACATTGCTGTTTGTTTAGGGATTAAAGGAAAACTTGGAGCCTAGGGGATATTTTCTGAAATGTGTGTAGATGGACAAAGAATACACTCTGGGCAAATTCTCAAAACATGCCGTTGTAACTGAAGATGATCGCTCTTTGACTTCCAAGGGAGCAGTAATTTTCATTGATGTTTGTTCTATTGTAACAATATTGTGATTTGGGTTGTGTTTCTTTAGCTGTTCGCGATACTGTCATGTGTATGTCATTACATTTTGGGAGGTTTATGGTTTGTGTTTTATTTTATATATCCTTTGTTGCTTCTAGGACCAGGAAGGTAAACCAAAGAAAGCTGAAATCCTGGACAACAAAGATGGAACATATGCCGTATCCTACGTTCCTGATAAAACCGGACGCTATCAGGTTGCTGTAAAATATGGAGGCGATGACATACCCTATTCTCCTTACAGAATTAGGGCAATGCCCTCAGGAGATGCCAGCAAGTGTACAGTTGCAGGTATAAACCTAAATGAAATGTGTCATCAGAAAATTGCCTTTTGTTAGATATATGTTTAGAAATTTTTGCTCTTATTCCTTGTCACTGCTATATTTAAGTATATTCTTGAAATCTTACTGTTTACACTTTGGAAATTGAACTAGGTTTTATGCTGACACTTCTCTTCTGTGGAGATGACTTTCCAGCAGTCTTCTCATTGTCATCACAGGCAGGACTGCTTGAAATACTACTTGGTTGAAGGTCAGGCAAAAATAGCCACCTCTATTATATACAGGGAATACAAGAATGTAGTATTGCAGGAACCATTTTAAGAATGTTCTTCTTTGCAAGACAGGACGAAAGTGTCATTCGGAATGAATAGGGATGTGGAAATGGGTTATGGAGGACATAAAACTTGAGTGTCCTTCTAAAGTTAACCTGTTATTGTTACATACCTTACATATCCTAATAGTGACCACAAAAGAGAGGTTAATAGCCCATGTTAGAGTGTGGTCACATATGTAATCTGCCTCTGTTGGCTGGTCTCTGTGTTTCTGTGTTTTTGTTTTTTATCTGCACTTCCATGTAGGTTGTTAGCATAAGCTTACATGTGTAGTTACAAGCCATTATATGTCTTGTAACCTGCATTTTCATTATTCTCCCTCTGAAGAATACACACTGGGGTTTCAGTTGTCTCTGAGCTAGTGTGTGGAGGCTCTGCCATGATATCTGCTATACAAAGCACACACAGACATGATGCTCCCTTGTTTGTTTGTTTTTTCTTTTTGGAGAATGAGCAGCAGTTCATTATAAATCTGTAACTGAGCAGTACAGCTGTAAATCCAGCTCTGGAATAAGCTAAATCACTTAGTAGAAGCTGCAGCACTCTGCCTTTCCCTCTGCCTTTTTGATCTCTCTGCTCCTGAAACCTCATAGTGCACATTGTAAAGAGGATCCCACGAGCATAAACTAACCCCGTGCTCAAAATAATGTCACTATTGAAGTCGGGGCTGCTCTCTGCTCACCAGGTTTTCTTTTTACAATGCGTGCTGATAGTGTGCTCTTGGCATTGCATCACTTCTGATCAGAGCTGTGAGGGAGCGCACTGTCACTGTGCACTGAAAAGAATATTGTATAGTGACAATGGAGGTTATACTAGGCATACATTGTAATTAACAATTGATGCATGCACAGTAGATCAGGGACTGGTCCAGTACCTAAAATGCAAGTTACTGATTACTCTTCATTTTGGGGAGGGAGATGAGGCTGCGGCAGTGATCGCAGCCTCTGCCCCTGATGACAGATCGTGTGAGTACCACTTGAAAACCTGTCCTGATGGCTGGTTCTCATCAAAGGGTATATCCAAGATTAAAAAGAAATGTGTTGCCAAGCACTAACACAGTCTTCCACCTACCTTCCTTTTGTGCCCAGCATCGTTCACCACCATTCACCCTCACCACGGAGCAGGCACACACTTGCCGGGGACGCATGACAGTGTAAACAGCGCGGCTTCTTTTCTGATCTGCTCTGTGTAAGGGGCAGGACAGCCGACCTCATGCTGATTGACAGCCGGCTCCTCGCTACCTAATTGGGGGAGCGGACGGTCAATCAGATGACATTGGAATGACGCCATTTAATAAATTGCCCAGCAGTGTCATGAACAGAATGTGACTTCTTGCACTGATGTTATCTGGATGACAAACACAATAAATAGTGTAGTGAGATGCAGAAACATATATTTTTCTTTCTGTTCTTTTTGATGGAGTGGGTTAGGGGTAAAGTTTTTGTCCCTCCAGTAACTAAAACAATCAGCTGCCTGTTTTATCCACTACTAAATTCCTTCCCTTTGTTGAATTTTTATTGAGTGCAATTCTATCTTCTAGCCTCGCCTGTGTTCCCTGCCCTGCTTGCTCGTTTTTTGGTAATTTGAAATCCCTTGTATCACCCTATTAATATGTGGTTATTTGAGCTGTACCTGTTCCTCTCCTTGCGCCTTTGTTCTGCATTCCTCTAAGGTTTGGTCACTTACAGCCACTACTTAATAGGCTGAGAAAACAGAATCTGACACATTGTCTTACCCAAGTCTTCATTTCCCATCACTATGAGAGATTTCCTGTAAAATTAGCTAAATAACAGACGCCAACCGAGGGGAACAACAAGTCTGTGTTATCCCAATGTACGGCTCTAAGAGGTTCTAACCCTGCGCTCTCAATCCTCTACTCTGACATAAGCATTGTGAGATGGATATACATTTTGTAGGAATTTTTATCATAAAAGGAATTTAAATTCCATTTCCCAAACCTGTCAGTAATAAAGTCGTCATTGTGGTTTCATCCCTGATAATCCTTTTACTTCTCTGAGATCAGTTAACCACCCTGAAATCCTCACCACATCCTGTAGTTTGGAGCATCATGCAATAGCAAAGGGTGCGGGTGATGCACTGGGGTGTGGACGCAAACTTTTTGAGTAGTCAGGAAAGCAGTAGATTAGTGAAAGGGTTAATGTCACTCTCGTCATGCCATGTCATTTTATAGATCCAAAATTCTCTGCTGGAAATTTTTGGACATTTTTATGGCGATATACCCTCCTTTCCCATATGTAACATACTGTGACACTTCTAATGGTAACTACAAAAAAGTATCTGGAGGACCGAAACGTGGCCCCTGGCTAAATAAAGTCCACACTTTCCTGCATCTATCGGGGGGAGCTGCCCCTATTTTTACATTTTGTATATTGCAACAATTGGATAGTTGTTTTAAAGGCCTAGCGCCCACCAAATGCAATTGTAGTGCTATGCTACTATTTTTATAGTATATAATGGTGTGTATGTCTATTTATCTATTATATAAATGCCCTGTTCAGTCTGTCTGTGCGTCCGTAAGTTTGTCCCCAAAACAGCGCCACCTATAAGACATTGTGCACATTATAGTTACATAGTGTGAAGAAGCACACGTTCGGTTGATCAGTCAAAGAAACAGCGCCATATATATGGGCAGCTGTGATGGGGGACCAACACGCCTTCTGGGACACTGGCCCAGTGCAGGCATTCATTATCGCATGCGCCTGAGTCCGCTCCATCATACCCTGCACTTCCTCCCATTTGCTTTCCACGCTGGAAAACAGGCCGCAGCTCCTCAATGTACAGGTGGAAGGACACATCACACAGGGGTGAGTAAGACAGTGCAGAATGGGGAGATAAAGGGCGTTCAGAGGGGAGAGAGCACAACAGGGGGATAGAAAGCACAAAGGGAGAGACAACACATGGGGAAGAGACAGCACAGGGGGGAGAAACCGTGCACAGGGCAAGAGACAGCACAAGGGGGAAGAGAGTGCAGAGGGGTGAGACAGCAGAAGGGGAGAGAAAACACGGGGATTGCAAGCAGCAGCAGGGCCTGCCAAACCACGGCCACCCCGTCCAGCAGCGGACTCCCTCGCTTTGCTTAGTGGTGCTGCAATTAGTATCTGGAGTAGTTGGACTACTATATAAGCACACCCGCACTATGTGATAGAATCCGGCCCCCGTCTTGAATTTAATATATACGGTGTGTGTTAAAGTGTCAGGATTGCTTTCTAATTCTTGATGGATTTCAGCTGGCGTCATGACTTTCCATGGCTTTTTGCACCTCTTTTTCTTCACGTGTTCAATATTTGTTCCCTGTCATTTCTCATTATTACACATAACTTAATTTATGGAGAGTTTTTGGACGTCTATGATTTGATTGCATTGAAAAACATGTTATTGCTTGACAGTCAATCTGTTATATTGATATAATCTAATGCTTAAAACAGCTCTCAGGGCTATTGTTGTGGCCCCTGGCTATGATACCGGTAAGAGCATTGCAGGGAGGGGATAGAAGGAGACTTCTCCCTCTGACAGACACCTCAGATCAATATCAACCTCTGTAGCTAAAAGGGACAAATAAGTGCAGTACAGTTGGCTCGTTTGGACTGTTCACCACATGGCGCTGTGATAATCTTCTAAAGATGGCTGCACATCAGAAGTTGCTCCCTGAACACTCAGTATAAATACATTATATGGTGCTCGATAAGGGTTGACATCCATAATTTAGTTTGAGAAACCCAGGAGAACAAATGTTTTGACTATAGTTGTGTGTTTCCAGGGCCTGGAATCCAACCAGCGGTGAAGACCGGTGAAGAAGTTGGTTTTGTGGTTGATGCCACAACTGCTGGAAAAGGAAAGGTGACTTGCAGCATATTAGATCCAGACGGTCTAGAATCAGAAGCTGATGTCATCGAGAATGAGGATGGCACCTACGACATCTTCTACACCACCGCTAAAACTGGACCCTATGTTATCCATGTCCGCTTTGGTGGCGTAGACATCCCCAATAGCCCCTTCACTGTCATGGTAAGTGGCTGATGGCGACTCTGTATTGTGTAATGTTGGGTGGAGGAACCTCTAGCGCTGGATGGGTTTACCATTGTAATGCTAAATGCAGATGTGCCAAGAGATGGAGTGAAAGCTTGGAAGACCATAACGTGTGTTGGAATTGTATATTTTCCCCAAACCTGTTGTGTTCTGCTTATAGTTTGTTCCATAATGACATAATTTTGACCTTTTTGTTCCACCACGCCAGGCTACAGATGAAGTCCCAGTAGTGGCTCAGCAGCAGACTGTTAGTGCCTGTCCCCCAGGCTATGAACCCTTGGTATATATATATATATATTCATCTCCATATAACCGATCCACTCTCCTTCCATGTTTGTTCCATTACAGAATTGACATTGCTGCTCTTGGGACTGCTTGAGCCGCTCTCGGCCACGTTGATCATTTTTCTTATGTCTTTATTATTGCACCATGATGTGTTTAGCCTTTTCAAGCTAAAGAAAAATCACAGCCAATCCCTTTTATGTTATTATTGATCCTCGAAAGAAGCCTGTCTTGATTTGAAGACTCTTGTGTTCCCTCTTGCACGATACATTTCACGTTTTGTTCACTTTTGTGGTGTTCTATGTTTTTGTTGGTTTGTGTTCTTAAAAATCCTAAAACCCCCGAGTTGATGGTGCCACCGCGTGTCCGCTGCTGTCATTCTCTACACACTGCTTGCACAGATGTATCTAAATCATTTTTCTTTTCCAGATTTTTCTCCCGTTTCATTGTCTCAGGAATTTTGATATTTGTTTTACGGATTCATAGCGATTTAGTTTTGAAATTATTGCTGGTAATTTTGCAAATTGACACTGTGTGCAAAGATTGTGGGGGAACGCACAAGAAAAAATAGATAAAAAGCTCTATTAGAAAACATTACAAAATGCATTGCATGATGAAATGCTGCAGACTTTCCATTTTGGACTTGTGCAGATGTGTTGCTGATTACACACCACGTGTGCACCTACTCTGATAGTCACACCTTTGCCTTACTAGACTAATACTTGGAGATGAGATGCCGCAGTATATAGGAGGCCATGTAGCAGGTGAAATAAGTATTGGCCAATTTTCTAAAATGATATATTGCTGAATTTGCTGTTGCCATGAATTTCTCCCCAGATGTCAGTAATGACCCATCCAATTCACACAGGCAAAGAAATCAAACCACAGATGTCAATAAAATAAGTGATATGTAAAAAAACGAAAATATATTGACCACATGAAGAAAGAGTTGCAAAAAGCCATGTAAACTTGTGACACTGAAAACTATCAGTAATTAGAAAGCAATCCTGTCACTTAGTGAGAACTAATAGCTGGTTCAACTGATTACCAAGGTGCCACACAAGAAACATCTCATGATGGGGAAAATCAGTGAGCTGTCTCAAGACCTTCAGAAGTTTATTGTTTGCAAAACATACTGATGGCATTGATTGCAGAGGAATTTTTAAACTACTGAATATTTCAGTGAGCACTGCTAGGACTATAACCCAAAAGTAGAAATATCGAATTTCACCATAAACTGGCGATGACCAGGTGCTCCTGCAAGATTCAGACTGAAGAGTGACAATAATTATCAGAAGAGTTGTCCAGAGCCAAAGACAAACTGTGGAGAACTAGAGAAAGAACTGAAATCAGCAGGTACAATTGTTTCTAAGAAAGCAATAAGCAATGGACTCGCCCTCCATGGCCTGTGTGCACGCTCCTGTATGCATGCTCACCATACAAGACTCCATTGCTGAACAAAAAGCATGTTCAAGAGTGTTTTAAAGTTTGCTCAACAACATTTAGAGAAGGCTGGGAAATACGCTGAGAATATAGCCTGATCAGATAAGACCAAAATTGAACTCATTATTAAACATAACTTAATTTATAGACATCTATGGTTTGATGTCTTTGCCTGTTTGGATAGGATTGGTTGTTACTGACATCTGGTGAAAATTTTATTTCAATAGCACTATTATAAATATATTTGCTTAGAAAATTGGTAACATGTTAAATACTTATTCCACCCACAGAATGTGGTATCTCACTGTCAATAAAGGACCACCCCTTTTATTTAACCCTTAAAGCAATTCTTGTATCACAGAAGTCTGTTTGCAGAATCGCCATTTCCAATCATGGCTATGTTCTTGTAGTGTTCATATGATGATTTCATTCCCAGGTGTCAGAAACTGCATATGCCCCAGTTGGTTCCATGAATGGTACAGGATTCAAGCCTTTCAATTTGGTTATCCCATTTGCCATAAGAACAGGAGAAATCACAGGTTAGTGCAAAACAGGAAATTGTTTGTTTTTATGCTGTACTAGGAAACAAATACTGTGAACACTTTTGACATGGAGAAAATTGATTTTTAGATATATTAGTGATTAGCCTTAGTTAATAAGATTGCACTAAGTTTCAGTCTGCAACCTTCATTTTTTTCATTAATGTTCAGACCCTCTGATGTGCAGTTTTTAACCTAGTCCAAGTTTCCAGTTTTTATTCTTGTGGGAGCGTCTCTCCCAATAATATAGGCTGGATGTGAGGTCTCTGTCCCCCCCCCCCCACAGTAATATAGGCTGAATGTGAGGTGAAGTCTGTGTGTTTCTCCCAGTAATATAGGCTTAATTTCAGCTCTGTATGTCTCACCCAGTAATATAGGCTAAATTTGAGCTGTGTGCATCTCCCAGTAATATAGGCTGGATGTAAGATCTGTGTCTCTCCCAGTAATATAGGCTGGATGTGAGCTCAGTGTATCTCTCCTAGTAATATAGGATGGATGTGAGATCTGCGTGTCTCTCCCAGTAATATAGACTTCATTTAGCTCTGTGTTTGTCTCCCAGTATTATAGGCTGGATGGAGAGATCTGTGTATGTCTCCCAGTAATATAGGCTGGATGTGAGATCTGTGTATGCCTCCCAGTAATATAGGCTGGATGTGAGCTCTGTGTATGTCTCCTAGTAATATAGGCTGGGTGTGAGCTCTGTGTGTCTCTCCTAGTAATATAGGCTGGATGTGAGCTCTGTGTGTCTCTCCTAGTAATATAGGCTGGATGTGAGCTCAGTGTATCTCTCCTAGTAATATAGATGGATGGAGATCTGCGTGTCTCTCCCAGTAATATAGACTTCATTTAGCTCTGTGTGTGTCTCCCAGTATTATAGGCTGGATGTGAGCTCTGTGTGTCTCTCCCATAATATAGGCTGGATGTGAGCTCTGTGTGTCTCTCCCAGTAATATAGGCTGGATGTGGGATCTGTGTGTTGCCTAGTAATATAGGCTGGATGTGAGCTCTGTGTGTTGCCCAGTAATATAGGCTGGATGTGAGCTCTGTGTGTCTCTCCCAGTAATATAGGCTGGATGTGAGATGTGTGTGTCTCTCCCAGTAATACAGGCTGGATGTGAGCTCTGTTTGTCTCTCCCAGTAATATAGTCCACTTTACAGAAGAAAGATAGGGCACCTCTGCCGGTTAAGGAAGCTTTTCCAGGTAGAGCCCAGCGTTAAGCAATCTTGATGTTCAATAGCAGTGCACCGGGTGCTCAATACAGCCACAAGCGTAATACAATCATAAGCAAAGAAACAATGGCACTCACCGGTGTGGTTTTTGCTGTGATATTTATTACAAGTTCAGCCGAACATAGTGCAGGGAGGGGGTGCCTGAGTAGACCTGTCTACTCAGGCACCCCCTCCCTGCACTATGTTCGGCTGAACTTGTAATAAATATCACAGCAAAACCACACCGGTGAGTGCCATCGTTTCTTTGCTTATGATTGTCTCCCAGTAATATAGGCTGGATGTGAGATCTGTGTGCCTTTCCCTGTAATATAGGCTGGATGTGAGCTCTGTGTGTCTCTCCCAGTATTATAGGCTGGATGTGAGCTCTGTGTGTCTCTCCCAGTAATATAGGCTGGATGTGAGCTCTGTGTGTCTCTCCCAGTAATATAGGCTGGATGTGAGCTCTGTGTGTCTCTCCCAGTAATATAGGCTGGATGTGAGCTCTGTGTATGTCTCCTAGTAATATAGGCTGGATGTGAGCTCTGTGTATGTCTCCTAGTAATATAGGCTGGATGTGAGCTCTGTGTATGTCTCCTAGTAATATAGGCTGGATGTGAGCTCTGTGTATGTCTCCTAGTAATATAGGCTGGATGTGAGCTCTGTGTATGTCTCCTAGTAATATAGGCTGGATGGTGAGATCTGTGTGTCTCTCCCAGTAACATAGGCTGGATGTGAACCCTGTCTGCTGTTTTCATTGTCTCACATATCAGTTCAGATTCTGTCCTGCACTATTTGTTCAGTAGTTCATTTTCTCTGCCCTCCATAAGAATGTAGTTTCTTCCTCCCCTCTCCATTGTAGATGTGAGATAAACCTCTTTCTCCTCCGTTCTACTCTCTAAAACAGAGAAGGGAGGGGAAAGAAGTAGTCATCAGACCTGAGCAGTAGCTTTGATTTTGTTACATTTTTTTCCAAAAGCATTGAGCTTAATAACTTGCAGACTCCACGTAGCACCAAAATGGTAGAACGTTTTCTTTATGAAGGCTTTGAAGAAAGCTGCTTAACTTTTTGTCATTTAAGACTTAAATGAACAATTAAAAAAAACCCTCTGCACATGTGTACATGGCCTTTACTCCTGAACAGGACTTTCTTTTCATTCATGCCTTTGATTCTGCTGTTTAGGTGAAGTCATCATGCCTTCGGGCAAGACCGCACCGGCGGATATTGTTGATAATAAGGATGGCACAGTGTCTGTGCGCTATCTACCGACCGAGACTGGACTCCACGAGTTACATACCAAGTATAACGGAGTCCATATTCCAGGTATGGTGAGGCTAGAACACCATTTTCATAGAAAATATGGGATCCTTTCTAGATTACGTACATCATCACGATGCCTAATCTTGCCATGGCCTCATCCCTCAACCTCTAGCCCTTGTCTCTTCACCAGGGTGCTAGTGGAAAAGCCAAAAAATACCAAAATATAGTAGCTCTGCTTCTTCAACAGGTCGGCAGATCAAAAGACAGTCATTCAGAAAAATAGAGTTTTTACATTTACCATGCAGTGTATCACAGAGGAAGCTGCCCCTCACCCACACCAGGCTCCCTGTGCAAGATGTCTATAGACTGAGAGTTGCTTATCACAGTAAAAGTCATGTTGGACTACCAATGTAGTCCAGCAGTGATAAGCTCCTAGTGCTAATTTAATCATTGCAAGTAAACAACCAGGTCCTTCATAAGAGACGCATTGCAGAAACCTGTTTTAAACCCTTACACCTTGCTGTCCTCTGATTACATAGCAAAAAACTGATGACAGATTCCATTTAATTACTAAAGCAATCAAATAAAGTGATGGCAGAGCTATAGCCACCTAGGTATCCCTCGAACACACGTCACCAGTATTAGAAATAGCAAATGGTTCATGAGTGGGGGGGTCCTACTATAGGATTAGATCAGGGGGGCCTCTCTGTAACTCCTGAGTTCAACAACGTTGAAGCGGAGTTCCCTTTTGGGGCTAGGTTGCAAATTTTTCAAACCGCCATTAATGCACTGCAGTAAACATTTGCAGCAGTGGTCGACCAGCACTGCGGATTTCAAGTCTGCAGAATGTTAATTTATGCTGGATTGTGCAGTACAAAGGGTAAAATGTGCCACAATTGCATATAAATACATTTCTGCAACCAAATCCACAATTTTTTTTTTAACAATTTCCCATTGCTGGTACAACCATGTGCAGGTACCTTAAATATGTCAAGATTTTGCATTTTATTTATATATTTATATATATTTTGCATAACCTCAACAATACACTGGATAGGTTCTGCAGCACAAAAATTAGCACAGTATCCTTCCTATATGGTACTGCTGCCATCTAGTGGTAAAAGAGTGAATAGCTACACACTCTATATTAATTTGCAACGCTGTATTTTATTGCTTTATATATATCGTATTTTAAATTACCTGTTTATTAAGTATTAAAAAAGTTTACAAACCTTTTTCCAATGTCAATTGTCAGATTACAGCATCGTAGAATGGACCTACATTTTATTATTTTTCGCATTCTTTCAATGTTTTAATGTTTTATTCCACTCTTCTTTTCTACAGTTTTTATTATTATATTTCTCATTTGATTTCAGAAAGCCCATTACAATTTTATGTCAACTATACCAACACGGGAAGTGTTTCAGCGTACGGGCCAGGTCTTAGCTATGGAGTCGCAAACAAGCCGGCCACGTTCACCATTGTTACGGAGGACGCAGGGGAAGGTGCGACTTTGCATGATATTATCCATCTTCCATTTCTTACAGATTCTCCTTTTTTTTCTGTTCTGAGCTCATTTTTGGGGGGATTATGTGACATTCTGATTTATTTTGTGTTTCTGATCTGGATTAGGTGGTCTCGACCTGGCAATTGAAGGACCCTCAAAAGCCGAAATTAGCTGCATTGATAACAAAGATGGTACCTGCAGTGTCACCTACCTGCCGACCTTACCTGGAGATTACAGCATCCTGGTCAAATACAATGATACTCACATTGCCGGAAGCCCATTCATTGCTAAAATCACTGGTAACATCTTTCTCTAAGAAAATCATACAATTTAAAATATCTAAATTTTAAGGATTTTACTGTAAGGACATCAAGTATATGACACAGGGTCTTGACCATTATTTCAAGCACACATGCACATTCGATAAACGTTTGCTGCACCCACAAATAATGATGGGACAAACGGAGCATCTGATATGTATTGGGGGGGCTCTCTACGCTTACCCTCCTTGGAATATTTTTTTATTCCCCTACAACTAATATGCAGAAAACAAGCACTCGTATGGATATATTGATTGGAGGATAAAAAGAGTGCGGCTTTTAAGGCGAAGTGATAGAATAAAAGGCATAAAAATGGCTGACTCTCTAAGGGGTTAACTCCTCAGTAAATGATCAGCGTGGTGACGTTTTCAGCTCTGCTGTCTCTAGTTATTAATTTACATTATGGAAGTGCTCAAATACACAGTCATGGTCAATAGCTTTGGCACACAGGAGGTGATGCTCGTTCAAGCTCACCTGTGTTAAGTAACAGGTGTGGGCAATACGAAAATCACACCTGAAACAAGATAAAATGGGGAGAAGTTGACTCAATCTTAGTATTCTGTGTATGCCACACTAAGCATGGAGAACAGAAAGAGAACTGAGGACTTGAGAACCAAAATTGTTGAAGAATATTAAGGTTACAAGTCCATCTCCTGAGATCTTCATTTTTCTTTGTCCATGGTGAGCAACATAATTGAGAAGTTAATAACCCATGGCAATTTAGTTATTCTCCCTGGACTTGAATCACCGAGAAAAATTGAAAGGTTTCAACACAGGACAGTCTGGATGGTGGATAAACCGCAACAATCAAGATCCAAACCATCCTGCAGGCTCAGGGGTCATCAATGTCAGCATGAACTATCCATCCACATGTGAATGAAGTAAAACTCTATAGAGGAGACCCAGTAGGACCCCACCGCTGACAGAGGCAGAAAAAAAGCTAGACTGCGGTTCACTAAAATGTACACGAGTAACCAAAATCTTTCTGGGAAAGTGACAGATGAGCTTTTCGGTGAAGCACATCCATTCTACTGTTTACCAAAAACTGACTGAGGCCTACAAAGAAAAGAACACAGGACCTACAGTCAGGTATGGTGGAGGTCAGAGATGTTTTGGTTTGTTTTGCTGCCTCTGGCACTGGGGGCCTTGACTGTGTGCAAGATATCATGAAATCTGAAGATTACCAAAGGGTCACAATGTAGAGCCCAGTGTCAGAAAGCTGGGTTTGCATCGTAAGTCATGAGTCTTTCTGCAAGACAATGACCCCAAATATAATTTAAGAAGTCCTCAGAAATGGATGGAAACCAGACGTTGGAAAGTTCTGAAGTGGCAGCAATGTCCGGCTCTAAATCCCATTGATCACCTGTAGAGAGATCTTAAAATTGCTTTTGGGAGAAGATGCCTTCACATAGGAGAGACCTGGAGCAGATTATAAAGAAGAGGCCAAAATTCCTAGTGTAAGAAGCTGGTGGAGGTCATAGGAAGTGATTGATTGCTGTTATTTTATTCCAAAGGGTGAGCAACTACATATAGGTTGAGGGGCACAACAATTTTGTCGGTCCCAGTTTTGGGGAGTTTGTGTGAAATTGTCCAATTTGCCTTTTTTTTTTTTTTTCCTTCTGTGTTGTTCCAGTACACATAATGGAAATAAATGTGAATGACAAAACATGTGTAAATGCAGTTGTTTTCTGGGACAAATATTTCATTTTCTGGAACAATTTCAAGGTGGCCATGGCTGCAGATTTTGCACACAGTTCCTGTCACTATCGACATGCCCACTCCATAAGGGGTTACTCTTTATAGTTACTGACCCCTGTGATTAATGAATGAGGGACCCCCTTCTGTTAATTCAGATACCCCTGTTTTTTCTATGGTACCTCGGAATCTCAAGTTTTAATCTACTTTGTTACACTCCCGCTAATACTTTGCGTTAACATGTAAAATCTACAACCATAAATTACATTAGATCTATGCAAATAATTTCCAGAAACACAGAAGGAATCATTTTCTGCTGTCGATTAGTTCCAGGGACTGGGAGCTGAGAACATGGATTGCGGATTTATTCAACTTGTGCAACTAATTTTCAATGACTGTTCTGTGTAATGCACTTAATGTCATTTCTGCCTTGTGCGGCTTATTAGACGTGATGTCATCTGTTCTGCCTTCAGATGACAGCAGGAGACGTTCCCAAGTCAAACTAGGGTCCACAGCCGATTTCTTACTGGATATCAACGAGACGGATCTGAGCCTGCTGACGGCCAGCATTAAGGCCCCATCTGGTCACGATGAGCCTTGTCTTCTGAAGAGACTTCCCAACAACCACATTGGTAAGCACCATATTAATGCCGCATTATGAGGATTAGTTTATTAGATTATTATGTTCTTTGTGATGCATTTCCTTTTTTGATTTTAGTTAAGTTTATGCAGTTGTATAACGTGAAATGTATTCTGTATATGATGTAGTATTGTTATTGGAGACAATGAGCACCATGTGTTTCTCCAGGCAACCGCGTTCTTTGATGTTCAGTAATATCAAGGAGTCTTTGTCATTGGTTCATTTTTTGGTGAAATTACTATGAACCCCGTGAATGAATAGTATTAAAAGCCTATGTAATCATCTGTATATTTTCGAAGTAAAACCGCTAAATGTATGCAAAGCATCCAAGGTCATCACTGAGCCCTTGGCCATTTTCTTATATGGAACCTAAGTATGTCTGGTTGGGTCCAGAGAAAAGACAGTCTTAGGGCCCTTTCACATCAGCGTTTATTTGAAATCGCGGCAGATGCGGTGAAAAAAACGCATTTGCCGTGATTGCCGCATAACCGCTGCACTTGCGGCGCGGTTGCGGTAATCCCCATAGAAAGTATAGGGGGACTTGCGGCAGGTGCGGCAAGTGCGGTTTTGCACTTGCGGCAGGTGCGGCAGCGAAAAAAACCGTGGTCAGCCGCGGTTTTTTTCGCGGCCGCACCTGCCGCAAGTGCAAAACCGCACTTGCCGCACCTGCCGCAAGTCCCCCTATACTTTCTATGGGGATTACCGCAACCGCGCCGCAAGTGCAGCGGTTATGCGGCAATCGCGGCAGGTGCGGTTTTTTCACCGCATCTGCCGCGATTTCAAATAAACGCTGATGTGAAAGGGCCCTTAGCATTCTGTAACAATCTTGTATTACTCTTATTTTTTTACAGGTATCTCTTTCATCCCTCGGGAGGTAGGAGAACATTTGGTCAGCATCAAGAAAAATGGCCGCCACGTACCCAACAGCCCTATATCCATCATGGTTTACCAATCTGAAATTGGAGATGCCAGTAAGGTGAAGGTCTACGGACCTGGGTTGACAGATGGACGTACATATGAGATGTCAGATTTTGTGGTGGACACAAGAGAAGCTGGTTAGTACTTGGAATGGGATGCTACTAAAGTGAGGCTTTTTAGAGGGTGTTTAATTGTTTTTCTTGCTTTCGTATAATGACTTTCAGGTTATGGAGGATCTCATTACAGTTGAAGACCAAAAGTTGTATACAATGAAACTTGGATATGCACCTGCCAGTGTCTATTGCACAGAGCCAGGAATTTATCAATAATCAATTTGCGATGAACATGTACCAGTAAACAGCCGTGTATGAACTATATTATATGATTACTATACCCAATTATTCTGGGTGCTTTACATGTCAAAAGGGTATTATCACAATAAAGAGCAGAATTAATCATGAACAATACAAGGCGACTGACAGTTACAGAGTAGAGGACCGGGCCCCGTGAGGATTCACAATGGGTGAGGTTTACAGTATGAGCAGAGACCCTGTTTTGAGGGCTTTACAATCTGCAAGAATGGGATGAGGTACAGCTAAGGAGGAGAGGAACCTTGCCATGAGGCTCAATTTACAAGGGATGGAGGTACAGTAGTAGGAGAGAACCCTGCCCATGAGGGATCACAGTCTAAAAGGATGGGTGGAGGGATACAGTAGGTGAGGCAGGGGAGGACCCTGCCTATGAGGGATCACAAGTCTACAAGGATGGTGAGTACAGTAGGTGAGGAGAGGACCCTGCCTGAGGGCTCAGTCTACAAGGATGGGTGAAGACAGTAGTGAGGAAGAGGACCTGCCATGAGGATCACAGTCTAAAGGGATGGGTGAAGATACAGTAGGTGAGGAGGGAGGACCCTGCTGCGGTCACAGTCTACAAGGGAGGGTGAAGGTGGAGCTGGTCATGCAGCGTTATAGTGGACTGAGGGTTATTGCAGGTGGTAGTTTGTCCTGAAGAGGTGGTCTTCAGATTCCTTTTGTAGGTTTTCATGGTATTCGAGAGTCTGATGTGTTAGGACAGAGTTCCAGAGTATGGGGGAAACCGGGAGAAATCTTGTATGCGATTATGAGAAGAAATGATTAGAGGGGAATAAAGAAGATGATCTTGTGAAAATCGGCAGTGCATGCAGGTAAGTATGGGAAGAATAGGTCACAGATATACAGAGGGGACAGGTTGTGGATGGCGTTGTATGTCATGGTTAGGGTTTTAAACTGCAGTTTTTGGGCAATGGGAAGCCAGTGAAGGCATTGGCAGAGAGGCGAGGCGGGGAATAACTGTGGGACTGGTAGATTAGTCAGGCAGCAGAGCTTAGGATACATTTTTATAGGTGCCTGAGTGTTAGAAGTGAGGCCACGGAGCAGGCGGTTGCAGTAGTCCAAGCGAGAGGCTATGAGGGCTAGTTTTTTTTTTTTTTTGCAGATTCTTGCTTAAAGAACATATGGATTTGGGAAATATTTTTGAGTTGCAGTCGGCAGATGGAAAGGACTTGGATATGTGGCTTGAAGGAGAGGGCAGAGTCTAGTGTTACCCCTATGTCAGTGAGCATGCAGGATTGGGGAGAGGTGAGCAGCCATAGACTTTGATGGATAGGCTTGTCATCAGCATAGAGATGATACTGAAAGCTGTGGGACTCTGAGCTGTCCCACAATGACGTGCGCCATGACGAGAGGCCGGGAGTTGTACAAGGGGGATAATAATGGAGCCGGACGTTATACACCTGAGGGCAATGTGTATGAAAAACATGACTTTAATGATTGATGTGTGTTCTAATACTTTTCTCCATATTGTGTGTTCTATAATAATAAGTATAATTCTATTGCTTGCCTTTTTGTTATGATTTCAGGAAGCCCCTACACATCCAAAGTAACTGGAGAAGGAAGAGTGAAGGAGAGCATTACCCGGCGGAGAAAGGCACCTTCTGTGGCTACAGTGGGGGGCATTTGTGAGCTTAATCTAAAAATACCAGGTGAGATTATCACTTAATCTGCAGCTTCTCATTTTACTTGTCAAATATTTTTAGCGATTTTATTTACTACATTACAAGTGCAAACTCATGTCAAGAAATGTAGCCAGAGCCACGATTCAGAAAGGATTAATGTGCTGCAGCCAGTTTATATACAGTAACCGGAGTCTGCAAGATTTCTCAACATAACATTATGTCAAAACTAATTGCCATCACATGAAGATTGAAAAAATAAAATGACACTCTGCTGATCCAGGTCTGCCTCAGTGGGAGCCAAGAGGTAAAGAAGGTCCTGCAACAAATGAAATGAAGATATCCTGATAGATGGGAAAGCAATGTTGCTTCAATATATCTATGGGCAGTCCATGGGCTTCATATTACAGGGCTACAGGGACTTTGACTGCTTGCAGCCTCTTCTGTGTGAGGCCTAAAACTTATGCTTGAAAACTTTTAGATAACTTTCAGGCCCCCATACACATTAGATAAATGTTAGCCTCACCCCCCACTATCTGTAGGACTCCTCGACCATCTGATGTTATGGGGGCTCCTGACTCTGACCCCACAGGTGATTCTGATCCTTTTGTTTTCGGGGTGAGAAGCCGCTGTTGGAGGATTGTGCCTGTAGTTTCTTTTCTCAAATTTCTTCTTCATCTCTGACCACTGTTCCCTCACTGACATCTCTATATCTGTTTGCTATATGTATACTGTTTTCTTCTAATTTGTCCTATACTTTTATAGTGACTTGGTTCCTATTGGCTTTGGCACGAGAGGCTCTTTCACAAACTCTGCCTTTTGCGCCATTTTCTGGACAGAAGCATACTCGTCGATCTCCTCCCTCCACTCCACTGACCAAAGGAGCTAAGGCGTTATGGTCGGAGGAGGGTGTGTGGTGTATAACATACAGCATGGCTAGGATTTTAGCTGATAAAGTGCATGCATAACAATATGTTTCCTCCCCAAAATTTAAGGGTTATTCCTCCCCCAAATTATTTCTACCCTAACTAAAATTTTCTGACCATTAGGGTCTGACTGCTGGGATCCAGCGATTCCAAGAACAGGGCTCCGTCCTTAAGAAAGTGGAGAAGCACTTGCTTAGCCTCCACTCCATTCATTGTCCATAGAACTAATGGTGTCAGAGTGCAGGACAGGACATGGCTTTCTTCACCAGTCCCATAAACAATAGGGTGCAGGTTGCACACCTCCGCCCCATTCAGGAGTCACGTTTCTTGATGTTCCCAGATCCCTGATTTCTGGATCGCTGGAAGCACTAATAGTCAAATCCTTAGTGATCAGCACATTATCCCCTTTCTTATGGATAGGAGATAACTTGTTTTTGGGGAATGACCCTTTAATAACATGAAAAAACATTTTTATAAAACCTTAATTTCATTGCTTTATCCATAGCACTTGGTTCTGCTCATGTTCTGAATGCTTCAAATTCACAGCGCTTAGAATAGTTATTGGCGTACCCCAATGTGACCAACCTTCTTGATACAATTTCGTGTACCACTAGGAAGGTAAAAGGCACACTGAACATTTTTTGTGCAGGAAAAAATCTTCCAATACGGATGTAATATGCATGCAACATAACTTTTCCAAAATTGCATAATCGTCATTAAAGGTGTTGTCCGACTCCTTGGTAGAGAAAGGTAACAATTGTGAGCTAGAAAAAAATATAATAATGTATAATTAAATAAATGTACACTAGCTCTGCATGTGTGAGGGTGGCCCCGGGTCGGTAGTTGCAGGTCACCTCCCCAAAGTGAGGGGGGAAGAGGTTGACCGCAGTGATCCTGGCTTAGTGTGTGGTCTTGGTGTATGCAAGGCATACTATTTAGTCCCTTGAGCACAGGATTCTTCAATTGGAGATTCATGGACATAGATACAGGGTTCTGTTTCAATAGTGTTTTACTTAACGTTTTGCACCATGACCCTACTACCAACACTTCGATACTGTGCGCACAATAAAGAAATAAGTTCTTTGCATTATGTTCAAAAGGCAGAGTTTTACTTTAGGCTACTCCATCATTCGAGATACTACATTTCTTGTTCGTCATCCACCTCCTGTGCTTAGCACCACAGTTTCACACATTAGTCATTTAGTCTTCCCCAACCAGGGTCTCATCCCAACCACAGGGACTCATTATCTATAACTTTCCAGACCGCTACCGGAGTAGCCTTGTCTAACTTTTGCATCCGTGCTGACCTGTTCGCCCAAGTCTATGTCAAGCCTCCACATGAGGACTCGAACTGCTGGAGTCAGTCCAAGGGATGCAATTCCTACTCCAGGGCTTTGAGTACGCTGCAGTGGGACGGAGCTTGTTCTCTACATGTCCTCACTCTCTGAATCCTTCCCAGTAGGTTCGTTCCCACTTCCACCAATGGTAGAGCGACTAATAATCCATAAACACACTTACTACGGCCTGAGGTATCACTTCGGCTTGCACACTCCTTCTCCTCTACACTCTGCTCACACTGGCTAATTACTACACACTTAACTAAGATGGAGTCTACCCTCTAAGGCTAGAGGCTGCTCCACCTCCAGTGGGCTGATCCCACACCATATGGCCCGTTTCACGCTATGATATCGTTAACGATATCGTTGATACGTCACGGCTTTTGGGGCGTTGATACGACGTCGTTTCGTGTGACACATACATACAATCAACGATAAGTCTGCTGATCGTTGATTGGAGGTTATGATCACGACCTTAAATCAGTCATTGATCGTCCTTCCAACCTGCAGCATCGGTGTGTGTAATACCTTGATAACGATGTGTTTACGCCTTCGCCTATTCAGAACTGAAGGACGTTGGCGATCAAACGACTGCAAGTATCATTCGCTTGTCGCGGAATCATTGCTGCGTCATTCGCGATTCTGTACGTGTGACACCTCACTAGCGATCAATTAACGACGTTCCAGCGATCTAGGTCAAGTCGGATCGCTGGGACATTGAAGCGTGAAACGGGCCCTTTACCCTATGTAGTGATTAACCAGGCACGCTATCTAACAACTATCTACATGTCAAGTCCTATCTTACCATACATCTTATTTTAGTCAAATCATATAGTGTAACATTAATGCCGAACATTTCTATATTCTAAACCTTACACATACTACTTTATTCTATACAATAATGCAAGACACAATTCACACAGTGCAGTTGGTTGTCTTCAAGGCAGGAGCGTCCGGGTACTGATCACCACCTTATACAAGTACCACTACTCTTATATCTTATGGGACAGATTCACATATTAAACACAATAGTTTAATTAAAAAAAAAATTTCATATGGATAAATAATTCTGTATAAACCATTTTCCTTGCAAATTTTTTTTATTTTTTGATTAATAAAAACAGATTGAATATTAAAGAGTAATCCACATTTTATTTTATTTTGTTATAAAATATTATTAGACTTGAAAATATGCAATACTGTCGTACATCTGATTAAGAATTCCACTTCTTTCTTCTTCTGGACTGATCTCGCTCAAAATTCTCTCTTCTTGAGTAAAAAATGTCTTCAGTGAACACAGACTTTGCCCTTACTGAGATAGGAGATGACCGTTGGTGCTTATAAAGTTCTATGGAGAACTGTAAAGGTACCGTCACACGCAGCAATATTGCTTGCAATTTCACTGGCAATTTGCTGGTTGGTTACGTTTGTAAATCCTATATACAGCTTACGTACAAGCATGGTAGTGGTTATAGAAAAAAGTATATGTACCTACAGACCTTCTAATCTTATCCCGGACAACCCCTTTAAGGTTGCAATACAATTTTCCAGTAATCTAGATGTGTAAAGTATGAACCGGCCACATTCAACCTTTCACAGACAAGTCATTGAAGCATGAAGCATGCAGGATAATTCTCCATCTGCCCAGTACTGTACGCTATGGTCTGCTGCTCCGCTGATTACATCCATTTTCAGTGCTCGAACAGTACTGGCGATATTCCTGTTGACATGACACGTAAATCGTCTTCACTTCTTCTTCCCAGAAATCGATATGAGAGAACTGTCTGCTGAGGTCACCAGCCCCTCGGGAAGGACAGATGAAGCCGAAATCGTTGACCTTGGCCACAACACCTGTTGTGTGCGCTTTATTCCTCAAGAGATGGGAGTGCACACAGTGAGCGTAAAGTATAGAGGGGAGCACGTACCGGGAGTCCTTTCCAATTTACTGTGGGACCACTGGGAGAAGGAGGAGCCGAGAAAGTCAAGGCCGGAGGTCCTGGTCTGGAGAGGGCAGAAGCTGGAATTCCAGGTAGGAAACCTATCAAACAATGGTATCGAGATTATCCACCAGGATTGAGTTATTTTAAAGGATAAAACCATCAAGTGGGATTGTATGATGGTGCGAAGTAGAGATGGAATAATTTGCATGAACAATGCTCTCTTGTTTTTGATAGCTGAATTCAGCATATGGACACGGGAAGCAGGTGCCGGGGGACTTTCCATAGCTGTCGAAGGGCCAAGCAAAGCCGAGATTTCCTTTGAGGACCGAAAAGATGGATCCTGTGGGGTTTCCTATGTTGTTCAAGAGCCTGGTATGTTATTTTCATAACCAACACTGTGATGCTTTAATTAACATCTAACTACATCTACAGTGCCTACAAGTAGTATTCAACCCCCTGCAGATTTAGGTGGTTTGATAAGATGCAAATAAGTTAGAGCCTTCAAACTGCAAACGAGAGTAGGATTTATTAACAGAAGCATAAATCTTACAAACCAAAAAGTTATGTTGCTCAGTTGAATTTTTATAAATTTTAAACATAAAAGTGTGGGTCAATTATTATTCAACCCCTTAAACCACCAGCATTCTGTTTGGTCCCCCTAAAGTATTAAGAAGTAGTTCAGGCACAAAGAACAATGAGCTTCACATGTGTGGATTAATTATCTCTTTTGCCAGCCTTTTCTGACTATTTAAGACCCTCCCCAAACTTGTGAACAGCACTCATACATGGTCAACATGGGAAAGACAAAGGAGCATTCCAAGGCCATCAGAGACAAGATCGTGGAGGGTCACAAGGCTGGTAAGGGGGTACAAAACCCTTTCCAAGGAGTTGGGCCTACCTGTCTCCACTGTTGGGAGCATCATCCGGAAGTGGAAGGCTTATAGAACTACTGTTAGCCTTCCACGGCCTGGACAGCCTTTGAAAGTTTCCTCCCGTGCCGAGGCCAGGCTTGCCCGAAGAGTCAAGGCTAACCCAAGGACAACAAGGAAGGAGCTCCGGGAAGATCTCATGGCAGTGGGGACATTGGTTTCAGTCAATACCATAGGTAACGTACTCCACCGCAATGGTCTCCATTCCAGACGAGCCTGTAAGGTACCTTTACTTTCAAAGCGTCATGTCAAGGCTCGTCTGCAGTTTGCTCATGATCACTTGGAGGACTCTGAGACAGACTGGTTCAAGGTTCTATGGTCTGATGAGACCAAGATCGAGATCTTTGGTGCCAACCACACACGTGACGTTTGGAGACTGGATGGCACTGTATACGACCCCAAGAATACCATCCCTAAAGTCAAGCATGGTGGTGGAAGCATCATGCTGTGGGGCTGTTTCTCAGCCAAGGGGCCTGGCCATCTGGTCCGCATCCATGGGAAGATGGATAGCACGGCCTACCTGGAGATTTTGGCCAAGAACCTCCGCTCCTCCATCAAGGATCTTAAGATGGGTCGTAATTTCATCTTCCAACAAGACAACGACCCAAAGCACACAGCCAAGAAAACCAAGGCCTGGTTCAAGAGGGAAAAAATCAAGGTGTTGGAGTGGCCTAGTCAGTCTCCTGACCTTAACCCAATTGAAAACTTGTGGAAGGAGCTCAAGATTAAAGTCCACATGAGACACCCAAAGAACCTAGATAACTTGGAGAAGATCTGCATGGGGGAGTGGGCCAAGATAACTCCAGAGACCTGTGCCGGCCTGATCAGGTCTTATAAAAGACGATTATTAGCTGTAATTGCAAACAAGGGTTATTCCACAAAATATTAAACCTAGGGGTTGAATAATAATTGACCCACACTTTTATGTTTAAAATTTATTAAAATTTAACTGAGCAACATAACTTTTTGGTTTGTAAGATTTATGCTTCTGTTAATAAATCCTACTCTCGTTTGCAGTTTGAAGGCTCTAACTTATTTGCATCTTATCAAACCAGCTAAATCTGCAGGGGGTTGAATACTACTTGTAGGCACTGTATATAATTTAGATTGATGGGTATTCAGGTAGATAAAGGAGGGCATCAGAGCAGCCCAGGCTTAACTGGTAGCCACGGTTTGACTTGGTAGATTTACCTTCAGAGGACAGAGCAGCTTATTCATTGTGGGAAGTGTTATAATAGGCCATATTGGTACATTTGAATATTCACTATATGGATAACGGTAGTGAGGCATGAGGATATTTTATGATATCCCACTATACATCCTTAGACATTAATATATTGAGATAGAGTTGGTCCATCTCTAACCGCTCCAACTCTTCTGGGAAGGATTTCTACAAGATTTTGGAGACATCTGTAGGAATTTTGGTCCCTTCATCCAGAAGACCACTTGTGAGGTCAGACACTAATATTGAGGAGAGGCCAGGCTCATAATCTTTGTTCTAGTTCATCCCAAAATGGATATGGTTAAGGTCAGGGCTCTGTGCGGTTGGTCATGTTCTTCCACCAGCCATGTCTTTATGCATGGGGCAAAGTCATGGGGAACAGGAAAGGACCTTCCCCAAATTGTTCCTACAGCATTGTAAGCTGCTATTGTACAAAATACCTTGTATGCGGAAGTGTTGATGTACTTCACTGCAACTATGGGGCCCCGGCCAACTCTTGGAAGAACTATTTTAGAGGATTATCCCTCCTCCACCAAACTGTACAGCGGGCACAATGCAGTCAGGCAGGTAATATACTCCTGGATTCACCAAACCCAGACTCATCAGTCAGATGCAGATAGTGAAGTGCGATCCATCACTGCACAGAACACCTCTCCTCCAGAGTCCAGTGATTGCGACTTTACACCACTCCATCTGACGCTCTGTATTGTGCTTGGTGATGTACAGCTGTAGCTAATGTGATCAGAGGAGGTCTGGACTCTGCAGTTATGGGGTCAGCAGAGCGGTGGGGACTTTTCTGCTTCTCAGCACGCAGCCCCTCACTCTGTAACGTTAGTGTCTCCACTTCATGGAGGGGTTGCTGTGGTTTCTTCCACTTTTCAATAACACCACTCACAGATGATGGGGGAAGATTCAGGAGGAAGAAATGTCATAAGTAGACTTGTTACCCCAGTGGCTCCTATTGCCGGACTGTGCTGGTATCAGTGAGCTGATTTATAAAGAGAAACACTTGACAAATGTATTCTTCAAATAAAAATATTTCTATCTAGTAAGGTTCAATGGTACAATACAGCAAATATATTTACAATATAGTAGTTCACTTTTGATATACGGTATACTGCTACCTAAAACGGGCATGTCTGTAGATCCACTGAAGAATCTCCTACATACTGAGACACTACAGGGAGGGTTAAGACATCCACACACCGGTGTGATGTGTTGAGGATAACCTCCTCTTGGTTACCCCCAAATTGTTGCACAGGTGTTTGGATGTCTTGTTCCTCCCTGCAGTGTCTCGGCACGTAGGAGTTTCTTCTGTGGATCTACAGCATTGTCCATTTGAGGTACCAGAAAGCATCTTTAGATATATAAAATATATTTTGAGTAATACATAAGCCAGTAATCCTCCCATTTTCCCTTCTTTCAGGTGACTACGAAGTGATCATCAAGTTCAACGATGAACATATCCCACAGAGCCCATTCATGGTTCCGATCATCGCGCCCTCTGATGACGCCCGCCGGCTCACTGTCTCTAGTCTTCAGGTGAGGCACAAGGAAACATCTCTTCTGGCTGCCACCTAGTGACCCATTAAGTCCTTGTTCTGAAGTCTAGCAGAGAACATGTCGGACAAAAATAAATGATGTATCCCATATCCTATAGATCGTGCATAAATAGAGAGATGAGCCCACAGCTACCTATCAGATATGAATTCATCTTCCAAAGGAGTTCTGAAAGTTATAACGATTAACTGATGCTATGAATCACTATGCAAAAAGAGTCCAAATCCAATACATTTGTCGACTCATCACCCAATGTCGGAATCCCAATATCAGTAGAAATTTTTACTAAAAAATCAAAAGGGTTAATAAGACGACAGCAACAAAAAGTCTGCTTATTTGTCACCCAAAAACAGCACCACTCTAGGCCATTGGCCATATCTGGTATTCCATCTCAGCCGTCTTTTTAGTGAATAAAGTTGAGTTTCATTCGAGACGTAACCCATTCAGAAGAGTGGTGCTATTTCTATTTGGGCAACTGTAGGACCCTATTGACTCAGTTTGGCTTCACACATTCAAAATTCACAGGCCAAGTACAGATAATGATGTATGAGCCGACCACTGGTCTTCTGACTCAAACTGGGGTCTGATTTTGTAAAAAAAACAAAGAACATCATTCAAGAAACTGACCACAGAGCGGCCAAATCTGATACTAAGTGCACACACAGGATGCGGGGACCTCCATTATGAAGATGGGTGCAGCCCAGGTGCAATTTGCTGATGAGACAGCCACTCGCAACCTTCCAACCGAAGTATATTGTACCTGGGCTGCAACATATATTTGGAATGGAGGTTCCCTGCATCCGGTAGGTGAACTTCATATGCAGTTTAATGCAGTTTACCGCTCTGTGTGGTCTGATTTTTGCCACGGTGTCTGTTGCTTTCACTGGAAACATAGCGCTGCATACTGCAGTGTTTCCCAATAAACTTAACACCATGTGTGAACAGAGCCTCAGTAATTTTTTTTTTTTGTGGCTGTCCTTTCCCTCTCCCCTTGAGCTCCTCACAGGGTCATTAATTGGTCACGGTGGCATTATGGTGTTTTTCTTGTGTTTCATTTAAAGACCTTTGACAGGATTTCTCTTCTAATGCAGTTACCTGCTAAAGAGGGAGACGAAATGTGACCCCGGCGTCACATCTGTGCAGAGGAATCCCTGTGCAGCGCTGCAAAGCTCAGTCCCTCTTTAGCATTTAGCTGGAAGCTGACGGTTTGTTGAGAAGGATCTGCTGTAGGCAGACAGATGTCTGTATGACCTGCTTCACCTTTCTTACTCTAACAGGCACTGATCAAGACAAGCTGCACATACATTGCTTTTTCTTTTTGCCTTTCTTCCAGAAATTGCTCTACCACTGGCTTGTGTCTAAGACTAAAGCTGCAATACCAGTAATGAACAGCAGGCAGAAGTGGCGCTGCTTTAAATAAAAAATCACGCACACACTCTTATAGTAGCTTTATACTTGTTAAGGAATGTGGAGATCTCGTTTAAAGAAAAAGTTGACCTTTTCCTTTTTATTAAAAGGGCCCCTTTAGAAATAAGCTCACAGTTTCCCTCTTTTGGGGACTTACAGTGATAATGGTAAATGTGTGAAAACCCAGAAGCAATTCAATTTCTCTGCTGCGCCACCACAGGTGGAGTAAAGTATTACACTGTCCTCCAGATAGAGAGATGCTCTTTGTAACAAAGAAGGCACAGTAGGGGACCCCTTCATAAACTTCCTAAGGGGCTAAATGAAAATAGATATTCTAATTTGGGTAAAACCCATTGAGGTCTTAATAATGTAATAGGAAATCTACAATATCATGGCTGATGTAAATACATTTCCCAAGAACTACTCATAAGACATTAAGGCTCTTTTTAGGGAAGCTGAGGGCTTCCCTAAAGATGGACAGTTCCTTCAAAATGTTTAAAAATAGTGACAAATATAATAATGGAAGCAAGAATCTCCCTACTGATCCCCTCCCCCTTCTGCTCCAATGCTTCCAGTTCCTCATCAGGACTCTATATTTTGTGAACAGTCATGTGACTGCTGTAGCCAATCATGGGACCAATACATCACTGTTCCTGCCAGGGATTGGCTGCATTTGTCATGTGTGTCTAGACCAGTGCAGGTTTTCAGGATTTCCTTAGCATTGCATAGGGGTTGGAATCCTCACCATTGCAAGTGATTCAATTATCACCTGTGCAACACTGATCATATACTGAAAACCTGCACCATTGGCGGCTCTCGGGTCCTGGAGTTCCCCATCCCTGATCTAGACTGACCAATACACAGCTGCTCTTTTTGTTCTGACCCCTGCAGCCAATCACTGACAGCAGTGGTTGACAACCCTACACTGTTACAGCAAGTGATGACTGCAGCAGTCACATGTCCATACAGAGAGTAGTGGGGGACCAGGAAGTGTTGGAATTGGGGCAGCAAGGATTGGGGAGATGAGTATTACAAGTAGTGATGAGCAAATAGAGAAATATTCACTTTTGGATTACTCTAGCCAAATACGTGTTACTATTCTGGACTCGAATACTGAACCTTATACAAGTCAATGGGGCATTGAATATTTTTCTAGAAGATTTCCCTGAAAACGTTAACCGTCACATGCCGCAATCTCGCCTGGCGATGTGTGGCGATATGACGTATGCGCTCACGTTTTTCGTACGTGCCTCAGATCGCCAATGGCAGCGTCACACATCGAAATTTCGCCTTGAGGCTAAGGCGCTGTGTCGCTCCGGATATCGCCTCCCCTACAGCAGAACCAATCTTGCCTAATTACATCGCCGCTTCACACGCCGCAATCTCAAAGGCAATATGGGCGTACATGTTCAGTGCGGCGAGGAGATAAGCATGCCACAGTGGATTACACTGTGCCCCATACACGCTCATTGGACAACACAATAGCGTTACGATTGGTCAGCCTGCTCTGGAAGGCTGGCTAATACAAGACGCCATTGTCTATCGGAGTTTGTCACAAATACACACTCGTGTCGTCAATTGTGGCTCCTGCAACACACACACTGGCCCATGGCACGCATCTATGATGTGTAGCCCAACATCTGAGCTGTCATGTCTGGCATTATACTCCACACAGCGCAACTTAATACACACGGACAACATAGCTTGCACTATTTTATGGCGCGCGTAATTGCACTGAGTTTGCGGACGGTTGTGTAGCAGATGATGTGTGTGGTGCTGAACGGACAGCTCTTCAAATATGGCGCCCTGTCAACTGACAGCCAATGGGAATACAGTAGCCAACACCAATCATCTCAGACGGGGCACAGACTACAGACTACATACGCTGAGGTATGCCTATGAGAAATCACAGAAAGCGCTCTTTCCATCACTATCGCTCTGTCACACGCAACAACACGGAAATATCGCCTTAACGATTGCGGCTGATTACTGAGCACTGTTCAGGAATCAGGCAACGGCCGAGGGGCGATTTATCGCTGCGAAATTGCCCAATCACACGCCGCAACCGTGAGGCAATTTCACAGCGATTTCACCGGGGCGACACATCGCCTTTCAGATCTCCAGGCGAGATTGGGGCGTGTGACGGTACCTTTAGAGTTCCCAATTGACTTGCATTAGGTTCAGTATTTGAGTCCCGAATAGTAACAAGTATTTGGTTAGAGTAATCCGAAAGCAAATATTTCACTATTCGCTCATCACAAATTACAACTATTGTTATTTCACACTGTTCTGATCAGTTTTTCTGAAGACGTAATTAGTCAACGAAAACCACATCTACGGTAAGTAAAATTACTGAACTGACAGCTGTTTCCTTGGCAACATCATATTTTCTTTCTTGTCTGAAATGCTTCAATATAGTTGGTTATTTAAGAAATTTTTCTTCATGATTTTGTTTAAGGGAGTATAACTGATTTCTTCAAGGCATGTTATTTTCTTAAACTTAAAGGGAATATGTCGCCAGGTTTTTGCCATCCCATCTGAGAGCAATAATAATGTAGAGACAGAGACCCTGATTCCAGTGATGTGTCACTTACTGAGCTGCTTGCTGTCATCTTGATAAAATTACTGTTTTCTCTGCTGCAGATTTAGCAGCTCATGAATATGTAATTCTCTAATGATGATCTCCAGCTGATTAAACAGTGATTTTATCAAAACTAAACTGAGCAGTCTACAGTCATGGCCAAAAGTTTTGAGAATGACACCAAAATGATATTTTCACATGATCTGCTGTCCTCTGGCTTTTATTTGTGTTTGTCTGATGTTTATATCACATACAGAAATATAATTGCAATCATATTATGAGTACCAAAAGATTATATTGACAGTTAGAATGAGTTACTGCAGCAAGTCAATATTTGCAGTGTTGACCCTTCTTCTTCAGGACCTCTGCAATTCTCCCTGGCTGCTCTCAATCAACTTCTGGACCAAATCCTGACTGATAGCCATCCATTCTTGTATAATCAATGCTTGCATTTTGGCAGAATTTGTTGGTTTTTGTTTGTCCACCCGTCTCTTAATGATTGACCACAAGTTCTCAATGGGATTAAGATCTGGGGAGTTTCCAGGCCATGGACCCAAAATCTCTGTTTTGTTCCCTGAACCATTTAGTTATCACCTTTTCTTTATGGCAAGGTGCTCCATCATGCTGGAAAAGGCATTGTTGGGCGCCAAACTGCTCTTGGACGGTTGGTAGAAGTTGCTCTTGGAGGACATTCTGGTATCATTCTTTATTCATGGCTGTGTTTTTAGGCAAGGCTGTGAGTGAGCCGATTCCCTTGGCTGAGAGGCAACCCCACACATGAATGGTTTCAGGATGCTTTACAGTTGGCATGAGCCAAGACTGGTGGTAGCGCTCACCTCTTCTTCTCCGAATAAGCTGTTTTCCAGATGTCCCAAACAATCGAAAAGGGGATTCATCAGAGAAAATGACTTTCCCCCAGTCCTCAGCAGTCCCACTCCCTGTACCTTTCCCCCAGTCCTCAGCAGTCCACTCCCTGGACCTTTTGCAGAATATCAGTCGGTCCCTGATGTTTTTTCTGGAGAGAAATGGCTTCTTTGCTGCCCTCCTTGAAACCAGGCCTTGCTCAAAGAGTCTCCGTCTCACAGTGCATGCAGAAGCACTCACCCAGCCTGCTGCCATTCCTGAGCAAGCTCGGCACTGCTGGTAGTCCGATCCCGCAGCTGAAACAGTTTTAAGATACGGTCCTGGCACTTGCTGGTCTTTCTTGGGCGCCCTGGAGCCTTTTTGACAACAATGGAAGCTCTCTCCTTGAAGTTCTTGATGATGCAATAGATTGTTGACTGAGGTGCAATCTTTCTAGCTGCGATACTCTTCCCTGTTAGGCCATTTGTGTGCAGTGCAATGATGGCTGCACGTGTTTCTTTAGAGATAACCATGGTTAACTGAAGAGAAACAATGATACCAAGCACCAGCCTCCTTTTAAAGTGTCCAGTGGTGTCATTCTTACTTAATCATGACTGATTGTTCGCCAGCCCTGTCCTCATCAACACCCACACCTGTGTTAATGGAACAATCACTAAAACGATGTTAGCTGCTCCTTTTAAGGCAGGACTGCAATGATGTTGAAATGTGTTTTGGGGGTTAAAGTTCATTTTCTAGGCAAATATTGACTTTGCAAGTAATTGCTGTTAAGCTGATCACTCTTTATGCCATTCTGGAGCATATGCAAATTGCCATTAGAAAAACTGAAGCCGTAGACTTTGTTAAAATTAATATTTGTATCATTCTCAAAACTTTTGGCCATGACTGTAGTAAGTAATACATAGCTGGAATCAGGATATCTGGCCCTATATTATGCTACTCTGATTAAGTGTCAAAACTTGGTGACAGATTCTCTTTAAGAGTACTTTTCCAAAATATTTTATGTATAAATTCCTCAGCACTTTCAAGATCGATGCTTATTGTCTTTTCACTATAAACCTTTACTGTTTACTAGTTAGAAGACCTTATAAGACCTTATAACTGTTCTGTATAACGCACACAGAGATAAAGAAACCTGTGAACAATTGTTACAATACACATAATGGAAAATTGTATCTGTACAATACCCATTTAACCCCCTTTAAAGATTCATGATGAAAATGCTGATCACTTGTTATCATGGTGATCTCAATGAGGCGACATCTGCATTACGCAGCCATGCTTTTGCCGCAACTGCAGGGATTGTAGTTCTTTGCAATCCTGGCAATTTAACCCTCTTAGACGCTGCAGTAAATACTGACTACAGCATCTAAAGGTTTTCAGTGCCAACAGTATGGCCTAAAGGTACCGTCACACGCGGCAATATTGCAGGCAATTTAACTTGCAATTTGCTGGTTGCAGTGAAATCATGGACATATTGTTCTATTTTGTTGCCGTGTACAAATGGAACAATGTGTCCATGATTTCACTGCAACCAGCAAATTGCCAGTGAAATTGCCTAGCAATATTGCCGCGTGTGACGGTACCTTAATAGGTTTCCTGACAATCTAACAATCACAATAATTTTTTTTTAGATTACTTATTACGGATTGTTGGGGATGGGGTTGTCATAGATAAAAATGAATGACTTCTTTCTCTTAAAGAAATAGCACCTCACCTGTCCAAGGAGTGTCCATTATTGAAAGTTCACCTCATTGAAATGAATGTAGCTGAGCTGCAATATCGTGCATGAGGGCTCATGCTACTCAAGGAAAGCAGCGATGTTCTCTAATCTTGGGCAACCCCTATAAAGGAACATTAAGCATGAAAATGTCTTCCCCTCCCCCCCCCCCAAAAAAAATATAGTAAAAACTTTTTTTTTTTTTTTAAACAAATTTACATTTTTTTTAACAATTTGCAATTTATTATTTTTACATCATCATGCAAAAAAGTCAGTTTGCAATTAATTTATGGTTTCTACAGCATGATGCAAAAAAATTAATTAATAAAGACCTTAATCAATGAATATGTACCCTGCAACCATGGTACCACTACCAATCAATACAACAACTCATACTGCCAAAAATTAGACCCTCTCACTGTTTCTTTTTGCATTCCCTGCTAAAAATAATTAATAATGGTTAATAGGATATATTGATCACAAGGTAGTGTAAAATGCAACTCAACTGGAAAATAAATTGGCCTTCTTATTGCAAACCAATCCATAATAGCGGAGTGCAGCACTTGACTATTTCTGGCAGTCCCGTAGAGAATGAATTGACCTCCACTTCATTTAAACGGGTCTCTGACATGACGAAATATAGATTCTTATGTAACCAACTATGTCTAAATATTTACTGAATGAAAAGAAAACCTTAAAGGGAACCTGTTACCACCTTTGGGCATTTTAAACTGTACCCACCAGCTTACACATGATGTAAATGGGGTTCTAGTAACCCCTGTATGTGCCCAGACTGACCCCTCATACCTGAAATATGAACTTTTATTGTGTCCAGCGCTGCCCTCCTATTGAGACTGGGAGGCTGCTATTTGGTCCAGGTGGTGATGTCCTCGCCGCCCCTCCGGACTGCAAAACCCGCCCTGCACTTATTTAAATTTCCCGCCCCTCCTCTGGCCGGCGCTTGAATGACAGCCTCACTCGCGCCTGCGCAGTGGAGCGGGTGTCCGTGCTCCATTGAACAGGCCGATGTCTCGCGAGACTTAATAAATCTCACGAGTCGACGGCACTGACGGGCACACCTGCTCAGTGGAACGGGTGTCCGTGCCAACATCTCGTGGGATTTCTGAAGTCTCGCGAGACATCGGCACTATGTTCAATAGAGCGCGGACACCCGCTCCACTGCGCAGGCGCGAGTGAGGCTGTCACTCAAGCGCCGGCCAGAGGAGGGGTGGGAAATTTAAAAAGTGCGGGGAGGGTTTGGCAGCCTGGAGGAGCAGCGAGGACATCATCCACCAGCTTTCTATAGCAGCCTCCCGGTCTCAACAGCGCTGGACACAATATAAGTTCATATTTCAGGTATAAAGGGCCAGTCTAGGCACATACAGGGGTTACTAGAACCACATTTAGATCATGTGTAAGCTGGTGGGCACAGATTAAAGTGCCCAAAGGGGTGACAGGGTTCCCTTTAACTCAAGTTATCGATCAAACTTTGGTAATTGCAGTGCCATAACTATAGGGGGAAGCCGCACATCATAATCAGAGTAAACTAGCACAGATTTTGCATCATGGCTAGTGATAAGCGATAACTATCATGCTTGGGTACTCGTCTCGATAAGAGCAGTGGCATGCTCAGATGGGTGCTACTCGAGTACCAAGTAGATTAAAAGTCAATGGTCAACTCAAGCATTTTTCTGAGAAATATTTTGGAAAAATGCTCAAGTTTCCCATTGACGTCCCTTAGGCTCGACTCAAGTACACAAGTACCCGAGCATGGTAGTGCTTGCTCATCAATAATCATGGCCCATACCTTCCTTAGATGTGGAGTTAAGATACTGTTTGGTCCATAAATGTTGCATAAACTTAACATTAAGTTTTTACTTTGTCTTAGGTATCTATAATATTGATTGCAATTTTTCAGGAGTCTGGGTTGAAAGTCAATCAGCCGGTGTCATTCGCCATCAGACTGAATGGTGCAAAGGGCAAGATTGATGCCAAGGTTCATAGTCCCTCAGGAGCTGTGGAGGAATGCCATGTTTCTGAGCTGGAACCAGGTGAAGATATATTTGTAAAATATGTAAAACATCTACATAATATATGAAGATCTGTCAGATATGAATATTTGCTTGATCAGTAATGGGGGCTTAGCTCCCCTTAAGGCTAATATCCACCAACAACATTTGAGGTTTTTTTGTTCTTTCAGATAAGTATGCAGTACGATTCATTCCCCGGGAAAATGGCATGCACACCATTGATGTCAAGTTTAATGGAAGCCATGTGCCGGGCAGCCCCTTCAAGGTGCGGGTGGGCGAACCCGGACAGGAGGGTGACCCAGCTCTTGTGACGGCTTATGGTGCTGGACTGGAGAGAGGGGTTACAGGTATGAGGGCTATCAGCATGTTATCACACATCAGTCTAAAAGCTTCTACTGCCAAACAGCAATTTCTATTAAAATTACTTTGCAATCTTGGTCTACTAGGCCTTGCTCCCACCTAGCCAGAATCCTACTCCACACTGATGAGGGGCAACACCCCGAAACAGCTGTATGTGGATGGATACCTGGCCTTGTATTCCCTTGTCATATCTGTAAACTTGTAAAAGAGTTGGATATTGACTTAAAGGGCCACTTCATTTGGTGGTTATGGTGTTCCCTTGGCTGGGTCCTTCCCTGGAGGGATATATGGCTAGTCCTGTGTTTGAGACTCCTAACCGAGGCTCCACAGACTCTATTTGCATATTAAAATTAATAAATGGGTGTCATATGTTGTCAGTAGATGTGGAGTTTTACATTGTTAATCCTGTCATGAGTGCAGTTTAAACAGGATAAATTGAACAACTAATGTCTATTGCTCCCTATTCATGGCACACATTTTCTGCAGTTATTGCCAATGAACCTGAGAGATTGGCTAGAAAAGGGCACAGCCAATTTACGATGGGGGCTTCCATATTGCAAAGATGATTGAATGGTATTCATGGGTTCCTATGGATTACATGGACAAAAACTAAAACCCCTAGGTCTGCCATCAGATTCTAGTGGCAAATTATTCTACTCTACCCTTTCATATAAGCTTTGTTTGCACCCCTAAAGGCAATATATCTCATTGGGGAATCTCAATAGGTAAAAGTAGACCAATAAAAGCTCTAGCCCTTTAAGAGATGTAAGCTAAATTTGAAGTATCCACTGACTATTACCTTCACAGCTTTGTAAAACCTCTTGTATCTGAGCTGAGACAGCACTGTGTGTGAACAGTATTGAGAGTCTTGGAAAAACCCTTTACATTCAGTTTTTTTCGTCTTTTAGTAGATTAGCCCTTTGGAAGCAGCTATGTCCTCTTCTTTTAGATGAACTCATTAGAAGCTGGTGTATCCTATTTTGAGTTGTATAATACATAGGTGAATGTTACTGTCACTTATTGTGTTTTTTTTTATTTCCACAATTCTTTCCTTTACCCTTACTACTCTGTAGAGTTGGGTACGTTGACAAATGTTTGACGACCTCTTCAGTTCATGCCATGTTACTGCATTTTTTTATTCCATTCTATTTCTGTTGATTGTCCTTTTCACAATACTTGCCATGTAAACTTGGTAAGATATCAGTTCTGAGCAGACAGCTCGGCTTTCTGGCTGAGGAGAGATGTGATGACAGTTTGATGGTCTGGAAATGATGCAGCCCCTGTGCTGTCGGTCTGTGCAGCTCAGATAAGCCCTACAGGGTATTCAGTGCTGCGTTTTGTTCTCATGTCCTTCGACTATGCCTGCTCATTATTACAAAGCAGATGTTCCCTATTCATACATTCCATTAAAATGAACCATTGTTTCTGTGATGAACCCAACTTGCAGTACAATACCACGGATAATGTTGTGTTATATGTTCGGAAATAATATTTTACTTTGCACATAGGCTTTATATAAGAATTACGACATTATGGCTACTTTAAATGGATCATATTACTAAAATAATGGGATATATCCGCATCTAAAGGATCTATAAGCAAGAGTTGTAAGCAGGTTATGTTTTGGAAAACCCATTCTGCCAGTGTATCACAAAAGTGCCTACTACCACTGATGGCAAAGCACAACTTTTCCTGGAGTGAAAAGTTAATCCCTGGTACAGGAAATCTATGGCAGATACCTTTTAGTGTAGTCGTAGTGAAGTTAAATGTCCAGAGCTCGGTTCAAGGAAGGTATTACACTCCCTAACCCAGTGCCTTTTCAGTGCCCCACTAAATAAAGTATACCTCCTGTGTGCCACCTTAAAGCAAACCCTATCTGCTGACCACCTCTCCACCCAAATAAACTTTGCCCTCTGCATGTCCCCTAAAGGAATTTTCCTTGAGTGCCCACTTTGGATAGTAATATGTGCCACCCAGTACGAAAAAAATTGTTTATGCTCCCTTTATTCGAGCAATAGAGTCCCCTGTACACAGAGTGGGTTGGCATAGGTGGCACAGTAATTGATTTGGGGATGAGCTAGCACTACCATGCTTGGGTACTTGGTTCTCGTAACAAGCAGTTGGACGCTCAGATGGTCCGTCCACTCTTGAGTACCAAGTATAATGGAATTTAAAGGGCAACCTGAGCATTTTTTCAGAAGATCTTCCATAAATATGTGGAGTTCCACCCATAATGGTACTTGCCATTTGAATACCATCGGATGTATCTGATCAATGATGCTTGTTTACGATGAGTACAATGCTCCGACAAGGATGCACGGTATACTATTGTATATTGATGCACATCTAAGTTCAATATGTGCTCCCTGATCAGGACAGCTGGTATATGTCAGTGATGCAATGTTAACCGCCGGGATCTTAGATGCTAGGACTCCATTTTAGGAGGGAAAAATGAATGATTGAACCCCTGGAATTTTCCAATCGGAGCAATTTCTGGTGCACTCCCCATCTGTACTTTACACCACTCTTGTGAGTCTGTAATAGTACAGTAATACAAGGAAAGACAAGTTGACCCAATCAGCATCTGTATTGTACTGATGACTTCTATAAAACGAGTGATGAACACTGGATCCCCTACAATCGTACAGCAAAGTCTGACTAACCCTATTGACTACATGATCCTTCAGTTTCTGTCTTGACACAGTGTGACTGCACGTTTGTCCGGATTTTCAATTGAAACTCTGAATGGTGATGGTTTTTGTCATCTGTGCATGGTGAATTTACCTGATATTAAAGCATCTTTCCCTTGACAGGTAAACAGTCCGAATTCACAATCAATACAACTAAAGCAGGACCTGGGGCGCTGTCTGTCACCATCGAAGGTCCCTCAAAGGTGACCATGGAATGTAAAGAATGTCCAGAAGGATACAGAGTGCTGTATACACCAATGGCACCAGGAAATTACACCATTGGCGTGAAATATGGAGGCCCCAATCACATCCTCGGCAGTCCATTCAAAGCAAAAGTTACAGGTGATCATAGTTTTTTCTGTTCTTGTTTAAATTGGGGAACAATCTGTTCTTTCATTTCCCTTTATATGTGGTTATAATGAGAGAGGACTTCCAATATGAAAGCAAAAATAATTGTGTTATCCTGGGAATAGCAAAATATATTATGGCCTCCCTATATATTCTATACTGCCACTGATGCATGACTGTGAGATGTGTCTGGGGGATGGGACCATGGATCTCTGTGCAAGCAGTGGTAGATAGGTTACTCGCTATCTTCTCCTCCCAAATCTGACCTGCCACATGGGGTGAATCCAGAAAGGATGGTGCAGGGGATGAACTTTAATGTATTTTATGCGCAGTACCTTGGTGAGATGTCAGGGAAGATGAAGGGAGGGATGAGGGATGAAAGACGGAGGATAGAAGATAGAGGTAAAAGGAGAATCATCTCTTCAGTCCTGATACACATGCTGCCAAGATGGCACTGACCATAAGAAAGGATGTGAGGAAACAAGATAGGAGGGGTACAGAAGGAGAGGGACATGATGGGAAAATTACAATATAATACATAGAACGCTATTATAACAATAGCCAGTAGATGGCAGCAAAGTACAACAACACTGTATGCTATACTATCTCTATAGAATAATATTTGCCTGTTCTGAAGAGAATGGCTGGCAGTATATATACAAACTGAGAATTTGAGTGACTGAGTGTGCCATACTTGAGGATTGGGTTTTATATAGCTGTACAATATGTGCTTAAAGAGGACCAGTCAGTTACCATAAATCTCGTGGTTCCCTTGCTGCTCTGGCGGTCTCCTCTTGCAAAAACTGAGGATTCAAGACTCTGGATGAGGAAGAGGTGCCGGCCTGCGTTCCCCAGCACACTGCATAAAGTAGAAAGTGAGAGGAGGCAGCATCAGCCTGTGTATGCGGTCCACAGTGGAACATAGGCCAGGAAGCCTGCAGGTCAGAGGAAGCAAGGGGCGGAAGCAACAGTAGGAAGTAGGAGGATTCCCTCCCCTCCTCTCCCTGACACACGGGCTCTATAGTGGCCTGTGCTGCCACGCTGTCACATGGATGTGTGTCCTCGGGGACGCACATCCATGTGAAGCGGTCGATCGGTGGGGGCAGCTAGAGGCATGGGCCCCTCATAGGTCTGGGTCCTGTTGCAGCTGCGACCCCTGTGACCGCGATAGTTACACCAATGCTGCTATGGAATATCATGCTAATTACCGTATATCAGTGTTTCCCAACTCCAGTCCTCAAGGCACACCAACAGGTCATGTTTTCAGGATTTCCTTAGGATTGCATAGGTGATAATTTAATCACTTGCACAGGGGATAATTCCATCATCTGTCTAATGATAAGGAAATCCTGAAAACATGACCTGTTGGTGTGCCTTGAGGACTGGAGTTGGGAAACACTGCCGTATATACTCGTGTATAAGCCGACCCGTGTATAAGCCGACCCCCCTACTTTTGCCCCAAAAATCTGGAAAAACCTATTGACTCGTGTATAAGCCGAGGGTGGACCTCAGCAGAGGTATACAGCCCCCAGCAGTGTGGTATACAGGCCCCTCCCAGTGGTATACAGGCCTCCCCAGTGGTAGTATACAGCAGCCCCAGTGGTAGTATACAGCAGCCCCAGTGGTAGTATACAGCAGCAGCCCCAGTGCTGTATACAGCAGCAGCCCCAGTAGTATATACAGCCCCAGTGGTAGTATACAGGCAGCCCCAGTAGTATATACAGCCCCAGTGGTAGTATACAGGCAGCCCCAGTAGTATATACAGCAACCCAGTGGTATACAGCAGCCTCCCCAGTGGTATATACAGACCCCAGTATTACAGAACCCAGTGGTATATACAGCAGCCCAGTGGTATACAGCAGCCAGTGTATATACAGCAGCCCCAGTGTATATACAGCAGCCCCAGTGGTATATACAGCAGCCCCAGTGGTATATACAGCAGCCCAGTGGTATACAGGCCTCAGCAGTATATACAGCAGCCCCAGGGTTATACAGCACCCCCCAGGGGTTATACAGCACCCCCCAGGGGTTATACAGCGGCCCCCAGGGGGTACCAGCAGCCCCCTGGGGGTACCAGCAGCCCCCTGGGGGTACCCAGCAGCCCCTGGGGGTACCCAGCAGCCCCCTGGGGGTACCAGCAGCCCCCAGGGGGTACCCAGCAGCCCCCAGGGGGTACCAACAGCCCCTGGGGGTACCCAACAGCCCCCAGGGGGTACCCAGCAGCCCCCAGGGGGTACCCAGCAGCCCCCTGGGGGTACCCAGCAGCCCCCTGGGGGTACCCAGCAGCCCCCAGGGGGTACCAACAGCCCCCTGGGGGTACCAACAGCCCCCAAATGCTGGCACTCGGCCCCCTTGTAAGGCTTCCCCCCCGCTGCTTATACATTACCATCCCGGTGTTCTGATCCGCGCCGCTCCTCGGTGCTTATTCATGCTCAGTCCTCGCTGGCTGCATCCGGGGATCTCCATTCTCCGGCCGTCGCGCGATGACGTCATATCGCTGCAACAGCCGGAGATCCCCGGATGCAGCCAGCGAGGACGGAGCATGAAGAAGCACCGAGGAGCGGCGCGGATCAGAACACCGGGTTGGTAATGTATAAGCAGCGATGGGGGGGGGCCTTACAAGGGGGGACAGTGCCAGCTTTTGGGGGGAATATATGAACTGCTTCCCCCTGCCGCTGATTGACAGGGGGAAGCAGTGCATATATAATGAGCGGCCCCACGTGATGGGGCCGCTCATACAGCAGCCTCCCCCCGCCTCCTCCAGCCTCCACAGCCCCCACCACAGCACATACCGTAGTGACTCGTGTATAAGCCGAGGGGGAGACTTTTCAGCCCAAATTTTGGGCTGAAAAACTCGGCTTATACACGAGTATATACGGTAGATCTGCAGCAATGGAAGTTATGTAATGCAAATTTTTGGTTTTTCAAAAGTGGAAATCTGATTATTGTAGCCTACTGAATGATTGCCACCATATATCCATTTGAAACTGGTCTGCTTAGTTTCTAAAATCATTGAGATGGTTGGGAGGCATGGTGTTATCTGAAATTGTATCGATACACAAGTCAAGGGGGCATGGTTTATGCAAATATATCGAGAGGTATTTCTGTAGTGGGTGTACCTTGGCAAATTTTTGCAGAATTTACAATGACTAATACGGTTTCAAATCTGTTTTAAACAAAAGTACCTAAAAATCCTGTAACAGAGCTGTAAATACATTTGTTATTTAGGTCCTATACCCCCTTTATGGCAAGAAGGGAAGGAGGTCCTTCTGGAAGGTAATCCAGAATGAGGATCAGTGTTGTAAAAAGTGTTAATATGTTTTAAATGTCGCTGTAACCCCAGATTATGCCTTCCCCGGTGTGAGCGTCTAACCATTGCTGCTAACAAGCCTGTGACCTGTACATTGTGTGGTTAACAGAGGAGTGTCCATCTTCGCTGTACAGACACTTTGCTTTTATGCTTTAGGTTGTTTTGACTTAATCATTTCCTGTATCTTCATTGTCACCCCTTTATGACATGCCTTTCATCCCTTTAGGTCAGCGACTGGTCAGCGTTGGCGGTGTCAGCGAGACGTCCTCTATAATAGTGCAGTCTGTGACCCGAGCCTCCACAGAGACCGTATATAGTGCACTGCCCAGGTTTGCATCGGACGCCAGCAAAGTCATGTCCAAAGGCGCTGGTTTGTCAAAAGCGTACTTGGGACAAAAGAGCAGCTTCACTGTAGACTGCAGTAAAGCAGGTAAGGGTCTGGACATATTTTGGGAATCGCATAATCCTCGTATTTTACAACACTTGATTTGTGGTTCAACTTGAAGCTCATGGGACCCTTTGCAAAATCACCAACTGGGGCCATCTATCGGATGGAAAACGGATCCATTCTCATTGACTGCTACTGGGATCTGTTTGTGAAATCACTATCATTGAATGTGAAGAAATTCCTGATAAAGGAGAGTTTCTCCAAAACGTGTTGAATAAATCACAATTTGGAGACTAAAGGAATATGTCATCCTTGGATAGATAGCAGCACAGCTCATTCCTATTCATCTTTGGAGTCTACAAAGGATGGGTGAGGAGAGAGGACCCTGCCTGCGAGGGCTCACAGACTACAAGGGATGGGTTAGGATACAGTAGGTGAGAGAGAGGACCCTGCCTGCGAGGGCTCACAGACTACAAGGGATGGTTAGGATACAGTAAATGAGGAGAGAGGATCCTGCCCACGAGGCATCACGGTCTACAAGGGATGGGTGAGGATACAGTAGGTGAGGAGAGAGAACCCTTTCCTGCGAGGGCTCACAGACTACAAGGGATGGGTTAGGATGCAGTAAATGAGGAGAGAGGATCCTGCCCATGAGGGATCACAGCTGGGTGAGGGAAGGTCTGGTTGTGCGGTGATATAGTGGACTGAGGGTAACTGCAGTTGGTAGGGTTGTCCCGAAGAGGTGGCTCTTCAGGTTCCTTTTCAAGATTTCCACAGTAGGTGAGAGTCTGGTCTGTTGGGGCAGTGAGTATGGGGGATGCACGCGAGAAATCTTGTATGCAGTCTTGTATAATACCCTATATTTCCAAAAAAGGTATTCATACCAATCAGCGAAATGATTCTCATTATAATCTGTTCTCTCCATTCCACTTAAACTTTGTCTCTGTCTTTTTCTCTCCCAGGTTCTAACATGTTGCTAGTTGGTGTACACGGGCCAACAATACCTTGTGAGGAAGTCTCTGTAAAACATCTTGGAAATAAGCAATATAACGTCAATTACCACGTCAAGGAGAAAGGAGATTACACCCTTGTGGTAAAATGGGGCGAAGAACACATTCCTGGCAGCCCCTTCCGAGTCACCGTCCCATAAAATGTACAGAACCTTCCGAATCAAGAATGCAGCAAAGAGAGCGAGAGATCTTTATTGTTTGGAGCAGATTATGTCAAGAGGAAAAAAACATTCAGCATAATTTTATATGTGACTTTTTTATACTATAGAATTGAAAATTTTTATGTAAGTTTTAGGTGTCCATTTGGTAATTTAATAGTGAAATCTCTACTGCTGGAAGGGCTTATTTATACTTGATATTGCTTAACTTCTCGGATGCCAACTTGTTCCAGATCAATCTGATTAATCATGTAAGGAGGGGACCAATGACCTTGTCTAAGATGAAACTGGAAAGATTTGCTCACTATTAGACTTGTAATGGAACTACTGATAATCCCAATTTGTAGTCCTCAGCCTAAGGTTCCTACAGTTCGCTCTGGGAAAGTAGTGAGAATTCTGGTACTTTTAGGTTCTCGCCTATTGCTTACTGTCTAGTCATTGGGATGTGCAGGAAAACATCATCATAAAAAAAATCTCACATTACCACTGAAGTAACACTAAATTATACTGCAGATTAATTTCTGCTGTTTACACTTTACGGGAATGTAGTTTTTTCTTTTTTTTTTTTTGGAACTAAAACCACCAATATACTTTCATCTTTTTTTTTTATTTAATTGGTATAAATCCGCACTTAATGAGAAATGTTCTTGCATACGTCCATAATACCACTCCAATATGTACTGGACCATAATATCGTGCTCATAGAAAACTATGGGGCCATATCATATCTCCCTTTGCCTCCCTTTTATTACGTCTAGGGGTGAATATCTCTAAATGTGCTTTTATAGGGGCACCATTTGTCCGCATATTCATAGGGACTCTATGTGACTACATACAGTCTATGTATTATTTCCAACCCTGTGTGTGCATGATGCCTAAAAATCTGTGATTTTGGGTGAATTGCTCATATATTTCTTGGCAAAAATGTGAATAGTTTCTACCACCGAGAGGAAAAAAATCTTTAAGGCAGGATCAACATTTATCGCAGCTTTTTTTACATGCATATATATATTTAGTGATGGACAAGCACTACCAGGTTCGGGTGCCTAGTACTCTTAACAGTCGATGCTCAGTTGGACTCGATTCAAGTACTGAAGTATAATGGAAGTCATTGGGAAACTTGAGCATTTTTCTGGAAGAATCTAGCCAAGATTTACCCATGGACTTCCATTATACTCGGTACTCGAGTCGCGTCCGTCTGAGCATCAACTGTTAAAGTACCGGGCAGCCGAGCCTGGTAGTGCTCACTTATCACTAATCTTTAGCTGTAGTTCCATGTTGATCTTAAAGTGTATAACAAATTATTGAAAAGTCTTAATAAACAAAGAGTTTTTGTATGTGGCATTTCAGTAGTGTTTTCATGAATTGTTATCAAAGAACAGCATATTCTAGGTATGTTTTGGGGAGGGGGTTTCATCCTATAGAATTTTCTTTAGGATATTTAAATTAAAAGGAAAAAAAAACATGCTACAAAAGTAGGAACATTAATACCACCATTAATCGAATAACATTTGTAAAAGAAAATGCCACATGAAACTCAGCCTTTATACAAGTATTTAAAGAAACTGGAAAACAAATGTGGAAATATATTGACCTAATATAGAATAAAAATGTGGCCATGTGAAAATAGCCAGTAATTAAAATAAAATGTTCCATCAAAGAATTTTATTTTAAACACTTCCAAATTAAGTCTTTACTGCCTGTGGTGCTCAATTTAGTGTTGTAAAATGATTAAAGATCACATTAATGACTGTATCCCGCAAAGCGATTTATTTTCCATTGCTTCCTGCACGTGACAATATTTTGAATCCACTAATTATATATCCGATATGGTCACCTCTTCATAACATTTTTTAAAATTGGCAATCAGAGAGGTTTAGATCGTGTTTTTAGGCTATGCTATACACTATTTGGGTGGGTGAAAAGTGGAGAAAACTATGTTAACCTAATCACTAAAACATCAAAAACACTAGCTTGTAATATGATTTTTCTAATTATAAATTGGCTGCACCATTTATTTGCACAAATCGAAATAAAAACCAGGTTAATCTAGGTGCAGGCATTATGTGGGTGCCCATGGCGGTTCCTAAATATTCATTCATGTAGCCATACAGCACAATATTACAGCACAGGAGGTTTTCAGTGGTTAAAAAAATTAATTTTTTTAACAATGTATTTTGTTTTCTACGTAAAATGTCTTTATAGCATAATGTTTCCATGTAATACATTTTTCTAGAAAATGCTGTATATTTAATACTACTTTGGAAACACTATCCAGGAGAACTAGATATCTGAAGCTTTGTACTGTGCGTTGTGCCTCACTGTGAAACTCACTACTTTGTACACCTCAAACAGAGAAACCAATAAACTGGAATAAATGATTTAGTATCTAATGCCAAACACTCGGTTGTATATATATTTTTTTTGACAGTTGAACTAATAAAATCTGGGTTTTTTCCAGAGCGATCCCTAGTATTAGTCTTATGGTTTGTAATCTCTACTTATGTTTGGAAGCCACTTACATTGGTTACAAGAATGAAGACCATTGCCTAAATGAAATGATTTTCAAACCTTTAAAACTTTCCACGCTTCACATACTTAATGAAAAAAAATTACCGTATATACTCGTGTATAAGCCGACCCGTGTATAAGCCGACCCCCCTACTTTTGCCCCCAAAACCTGGGAAAACCTATTGACCCGTGTATATGCCGAGGGTGGACCCCAGCACAGGTATACATCCCCCAGCAGTGTGGTATACAGGCCCCCCCAGTGGTACACAGGCCTCCCCAGTGGTAGTATACAGCAGCCTCCCCAGTGTGGTATATACAGGCCCCAGCAGTATATACAGCAGCCCCAGCTGTATACAGCCCCCCCCCCCATCAATGGTATACAGGGCCCCATCTGTATACAGCAGCCCCATCTGAATACAGCCTCCCCCCCCCATCAGTGGTATACAGGGCCCCATCTGTATACAGCAGCCCCAGCTGTATACAGCCCCCCCCCCCCATCAGTGGTATACAGGGCCCCATCTGTATACAGCAGCCCCAGCTGTATACAGCCCTCCCCCCATCAGTAGTATACAGGGCCACAGCTGTATACAGCAGCCCCAGCTGTATACAGCCCCTCCCATCAGTGGTATACAGGGCCCCGTCTGTATACAGCAGCCCCAGCTGTATACAGCCCTCCCCCCCAGCAGCCCCAGCTGTATACAGCCCTCCCCCCCAGCAGCCCCAGCTGTATACAGCCCCCCCCCATCAGTGGTATACAGGACCCCAGCTGTATACAGCAGCCCCAGCTGTATACAGCCCCCCCCCATCAGTGGTATACAGGGCCACAGCTGTATACAGCAGCCCCAGCTGTATACAGCCCCCCCCATCAGTGGTATACAGGGCCCTGTCTGCATACAGCAGCCCCAGCTGTATACAGCCCTCCCCCCCCAGCAGCCCCAGCTGTATGCAGCCCTCCCCCCCAGCAGCCCCAGCTGTATACAGCCCCCCCCATCAGTAGTATACAGGGCCCCAGCTGTACACAGAAGCCCCAGCTGTATACAGCCCTCCCCCCCCATCAGTAGTATACAGGGCCCCAGCTGTATACAGTAGCCCCAGCTGTATTCAGCCCCCCCGTGGTATCCAGGGCCCCCCTTGCTGCTTCACACCTGTAAAGTAGGATGTCAGTATACTTATCGCTGCTGCCGCTGCTCGATCACCGCGCTCCTCCGGGTCTTCATGCTTCCTTCTCCGGCGCTCGAACAATGACGTCATTTCCTGTGTGCCGGAGAAGGAAGCATGAAGACCCGGAGGAGCGCGGTGACCGAGCAGCGGCGGCAGCGATAAGTATACTGACATCTTACTTTACAGGTGTGCAGCAGCAAGGGGGGCCCTGGATACCACGGGGGGGCTGTATACAGCTGGGGCTACCGTATATACTCGTGTATAAGCCGAGGGGGGACTTTTCAGCACATTTTTTGTGCTGAAAAACTCGGCTTATACACGAGTATATACGGTACTCTTAGGAGCTTGGAATATCCTTGAGTTGCTTCGCAGTAAAGGCAATATAACACCATTGACAAAAATGCCACTTTCACACTACCGTTTTTTTGTAATCCAGCAGAGATCCTTTTTGGCAACAAAAGCAGGATTAATAGCATCCTATTTTTGCCCATTGACGTATATGGTGTGTTGTAGGATCCTTTTGATTGGTAATGGGCGGGTATCATAGACGCCTGAACGTTACCAATCTGGACTTGACAGCTGCCAATACTCCTATAGTGTTTCCAATGAATGTGCCAAATTTTGGGTTAGCTGCAGGCTGCTATTCTTACCCTGGGGGAATCTATAACTACATGCCTCTCCAGGGTGAGCATAACAACCCCCAGCCATGCGCATTATCTTGGCTGAGTAGCGAATTGGGGGGAGGACCCCATGCCGCCGGTATTTAAAATTATTTAAATTAAAACGTGTAAGGTCTCCGTATTTGCTACTTAGTTGCCACTAACATGAGCGTTATATTAACTATCTGCTTTATCTGTGTTGAGAATGAAAAATACAGGGGACCCCTACACATTTTATTTTACATTATTTATTTTACACATATGAAAGCAGGTTGGTTGCCATACGCTAATGTATATAGCAACTAAATCCAACACCGATATAGATTATGGGGGCGCAGTCTGAGTGCAACAGCCAATCACAAACGCTGTCAGAGTGAGCGTCTGTGATTGGCCGTTGCAATTCAGTGCAGTGAATATTCATAAAGCTTAATGAGAGGTCCTGGAAGCAAGCAGCGGGAGACTGGTAAGCTCTATCTATCTTGGAGGGTCAGCAAGCTAAACAGGACAATAATGAACTGAACCGGATGGTACCGTTCCGGTATTATGATTAATCTGGCGAACAGATCTGGCAAAAAACAGGAACGGCATTATCTGGTTCAATTTGTTCGAAGATCCGGTGTTTTAAGACACTGTGCAAAAAAAAAACTGTAATGTGAAAGAGGCCTTAAATGGGTATTTGGAGACTAGAGAAAACTGTACCAAGGGAGTGGGGAAGAGAATGCACAGGTATTATAGAACAATACAATCAATTACATAAAATATCCTCTGTATATTAGCACCACAGCTCTCTGCTGTAATTTGTCTACTTTGCTGCAGCAATGACTTACCTGATTATCTATGGGTCTGCTGCCAATTACTGGCCTCAATGATTTATGGCCTGCAGCAATGCTGTTATGTGCAGGATTTTCAAAATTAAATACGCTATAGTAGGGGTGATGTCAGTGTTGGGGGGCTGGTGGCATGGAGGCTTTGTATCCTCTGCTGTGGATCAGCCCTCAATTTGCAGCGCACACCCCAACTGGCACCCTAGTGCAACACTTCAGTTCACAATTGCCATCACTGAGTGCCAAGGCAGACAGTCAATGATTCTCAAAATGTCACGGTGTAGTGAGAATGCTGATGAGGGAATGGCAGTTATGGGCAGGGTGACCAGGGAAGACTAGTCTGACCCTAGTCTAGGAACCCTGAATGGCCCTAATCCTGAAGGTATCTCTGAAGATGAGAAGGTTCGGGCCTCCAGCCTCTCCCTAAAACTCCTTCACCAGCCTTGCGCAATTACCCCCTCAAATAACTACACAGAACTGGGATACAGCAACTTTAGCAACACAAACACACAGGTCAGCACGGCTTGCAGGCATAGAGTGAAACTCTATCAGCAGCACCACCTGGTGGAAGGAGAGGCTACTTAAAGGCTAGGGAAGGGGAGTTCAGATGAGTCACACATTAACCCCTCAACCAGCAGTTGAACCTAATAGTGAAAGCAGTTCTGGAGCACAACACAGGAGGCCAGGACCTTCACAACTATCAACCATGCAGCTCTTAAAGACAAACATACACAGCAGCATCCAGTAATGTCAGCGCATCTAAGAGCATGACACAAAAACAGTTCTTTACTCAGTCTCGTGAAATATGGGCATATACCTTAAATGCTACTTTCAACTTTCTTAGGGGTGCTCACAAAGACAGACTCTGGTGCTGACCGCTCCCGCCGTTCCGGTACCTCTAGGCACTTACCTATTCTGTTGAGCACCCCGCTGCAAATTCATTCAGTGTCTACTGGCTTCAGCCCAACTATTCCCTTAGGAATCCGCTCTGAGGAACGGTTAAGGCCATCTTTTATACAAATGTTCCTTTACCGCCAGCATCATGACCCATTTGCCCAAGTCTATGCTGACATTCACCACACATACTGGAGGGATAAGTTGTTTCCCGAGAAGACTCCAAAGGCAGGATGAGAAACACAGGCCTTCATCTTTAGTCCAATTTCCAGTTGCCACACTCAGTACCCAGGGTGACCCAAAGGGTCCGATCAAGTCAGAACAAGGGCCTGATGTTCCTGCGGTTCTTTTTCTCTTCTACTCTCCTGTTAATTCTACACTACAGGACCTTTTTATAAACTAGGCCCCACCCCTAAGGAGTATCAATAATATAGTCAGCAACGTTCCTATCACATGGACACTGGGGAGCAGTCTTCACCTTGACCACTAAATGGCTGCAAGCATATATTTACACTTATGCATTTATGCTTAAATTTTATAACACTTCAACACCTTTATGTATACACAGTGTTCTCCAGGGCAGGGGGGACAGAGCAGAACCCTAGATCCCCTTACATCAGGTAATGAGGTGTATAATTGGGTGTCATCAGCATAGAGTTGGTACTGAAAACCAACTCTAAGGATAGTTTGTCCAATAAGGACAGTGTATAGAAAGAAGGGGATGGAGCCTAGGACTGAGCCCTGACGAACCAACGACAGTACAAGGGGAGAAGAACTAGGATTGAACTCTGTGGAATTCCTGACGGTAAGGTGAAGAAGAGATGGCAAATGATACAGCGAAAGAGCTGCCTGAAAGGTTGGAAGAGAGAGAAGGCCGACTGAGTGGAGCACAGTCAAGAGTAGCTGATGATCCACAGTGTCAAGTGCTGCAGAAAGATCCAGGGGAATCAGCAAGGTCCATTAGATTTAGCTGTTGGTAGATCATTATAGACTTAGTGAGGTCTTTTTCTATAGTGTTTAAAGAATAGAAACTGGATTGTTAAAGGTCGAGACGAGCGTTATCTGAGTAACAGCAGATTAGGCGGGAGTGGATCAAGCATTCTAGGAGTTTAGATGGAAGATTAGAGAGTCAGGTCTGGTCGAGGGATATTTTTTTTTTTTTTTTACAACAAAACCAAAAGAAAGTGAGATGATGATAATTTTGGTTAGGTATTTTAGTTAAGGAGAGAGACTGCAGGAGTTGTGAGGATATAGGATCACTATTGTAGGTGTTAGTTTAAGAAGAAGCACCTCCTCTTCAAAGACGGAAAGTTAACATGAAGAGTGGGAGTGAAGAGGATCCAATGTATTTGGGGATTGAGAGCCAATTTACTGTCTGATATGATCAATTTTTTTCTTTGAAATGTCCAGATCGCCAGCTCTGAGGTTGGAGCCGACACTTTAGGAATAAAGAGGGCATGAAAAGTGCAAATAGTCATTTAGGAATGTTGGACAGTGAGGTGGTGAGGGCAGTGAAGTCACTTGTTGGACAGGTGAAGGGCAGAGTTGAATGTTTTAAGCATTAAATTATAATAGTTGAAATCTTCACCCAAAAGTGATTTTTCTCCCCTGATGTTCTGTGCACCTGGAGCACCGCTGGAGAAAACGCGTTTGCAGCATTCACCAGGGTTGCTGCTGTCTGTGCTTGGGTGTTGTGTGTTGTAGGTGCTGCTTCATCAAGGGCACTTTCGGGTGCATTATTATAAACTGTGAGCGTGCTGAATACTCTATCGACCATTGGGGTGCTCAGGTACGCTCAGTGCTTGGCCGAGTAACGTAGGTGCTTAGATGTGTCGTTCGAGGATAGAGATGAGTGAATTGGACTTTAAAGTTTGATGCTCGTACTGACATAGACTTTACAAAAAGCATTCGGGTGCTTTACGTGCGCAAACCACTGGAACGAGCATCGCTGAGCTTGGGGGCACTTGATGCTCAGCCTAGTGCGAGCCACTTGCAGTGTTTGGCTGCACTGGTGCTAAAATCTGTGATAGCGACTGTAATGTGTACAAAATAAAAATGTCAAAACACCGCCCTCCCTCCCCTGGAAGTGCTTTGTTTATGGTCGGTTGTAAGTGGGTGGAAAGCTGAGCTGCACAATCGGTGACTTCCAATGAGGTTCGGGTAAAATTTGGGTCCTGAACAGAACTTTATAAAGTCCAGCTGAACCCCCAAAATCCTAACTTCCATGTGTCTGCTCGTCTATATTTGTGAATCATCCGACTCAAAGAGCCGACTCCGTTCAGTGACTGATAGGAGCTGGCACCCTAGTGAGAGCCGTTTGCAGCATAATTAGTGTGTCCAAAAAAAATCTTCCCCGCGAATGTTCTGCTGGCTATTTGTGGGTGCACAGCTGGACTGCTCATCACTAATTCACTTCCATTATACTCATTACGCAAATCAACCCCATCAGAGCCTGACCTGCTTGATTTGCGTAACGAGCACCCGAGCACTTTAATGCTTACTATGTGTCAGAGCTGATATGGGACTTGAGAAGGAGGAGATTTGGGGCCAAAATGACTGTAGATTGTTCATGAGTTTCTGGGTGTTGATGGCACATACAGAAATCTATTTGTAGTAAGTGGAGGTGTCCTGAGTGGGGCAACCATTATTGACAGAGCAGGAAAAAAAAAAAAGATTGTTGTCAAAGAGCATGAGGGGGAGATGGGAAGATCAAGTAAAGCTGGATTAGGGTGAAGCTAAAGGGAGGATGAGATGGCAGGGTTTTGGGGGAATAGCGTGTCTAAAGGGTTTTCTGGGTTTAAGGATTTAAGGGATTAGGTCCATTCCTATGGGTAGAGAAGTAATAGATGCGGGTATATAAGATGGCCACCATTTATTATTAAATACATTTATTTTGTTAAACTTCATGATGTGCAACAGATTTTTTTTGTCTTCGGAATGTATATGTTTTTCATGCCCACTGATTAACACTACATAAATAGGTGGTGCCCAATCTTGGGTGTCCTGGCTAAAATGTGCTTAAGTGTTTTGCAAAATTTGGGGAGAAGTAAGTAGAAAAGCAAGTCAACCAAGATGTGGATAGTGTCTATGGAGATGGCCGTCTAAATTTGATTGAAGTAATAAATCTCCCCAAAGTAATTTATAATTATTGACTAGGACGTTTACTCTAATCTATTTTGTAGGTCTTTTATCCATTTTATTTCTAATTGGACGAGAGGAATAATGTAAAAATATTAGAAACATCAGCAGTAAGTCAACTTGAACTTTGGAATTGACTAAATGTTCATATTTCGAGACACTTGGAGATTGTCCGTTCATTAGCATTTGAAGCATTGTACCTCTTTATTTATTCATGTCTTGTTTTTTGAGTTGCCGTGCTCATTGCTTGTCCACACAACCCCTCCCTGCCCAGTCCCTCCATACGACTGTCTCCCAGGAGATGTCAGTAAACTCTGACTGAGCTCATGATCACATTTCCTAGGCCTGGCTGCTGCTGTCCTCCCGCCTCCACAGCCCTTGCTAAAACCCTGATTACTTAATAATTTCCTCAACATGAAAGACCTGCTGACAACCAGGAACCAAAATAGTTGGAAGGAACTCATTGAGAAGGAAACATTAACCCGGATGACCTGGAAGATGAAATATAGCAAAGAACATCCATTACAGCACCAATTGGAGACCGCCAGGAAGAGGAGAGAGGTATTCATTCCAAAGGCTGTGACAAGTCTTCCTCCTCTGGTTAAGACCCCTCCAGCCTTGGTGAGCAGGACAGAGGAAAGTGACCATGACCAGTTAGATATACTGAACTTGGCTGAAATGAGGCCAGTCACACCTCACAGCTCCCATGTGCTTTATGATGGTTTCTCCAAGGAGGGTAAAGGAAGGGCCTTGTATCTAAAAGTGAGAAAACAGTTGGGACCAGAGGAGAAGTATCCGCACCCCTTATTGTCCTCCTGGGAATATGGCTGGAGGCTAGGTAAGAGGACTTGTATAAAGTTATATATTTGTCATTTAGAGACTGTACATCTGTATCTGTAAGAATATAAATACAAATCTTGCATGACTTTGCTGCCTTTTAATGCTATGGTTTCTTGGTGACACTTATGGCACTTATACCCCATGACATATGAATCATAGAATGGTAGAGTTGGAAGGGACCTCCTGGGTCATCTGCTACAACCCCTGCTCAAAGCAGGATTCACTAAATCATCCCAGACAGATGTCTGTCCAGCCTCTGTGTGAAGACTTCCATTGAAGGAGAACTCAACCCCTCTCGTGGCCACCTGTTCCACTCATTGATCACCCTCCCTGTCAAAAAGTTTTTCCTATTATCTAATCTGTGTCTCCTCCCTTTGAGTTTCATCCCATTGCTTCTAGTGTAATGCATTTCTAGGACCTGTTTTCACATCAGCCCTTGCATTTGGTAATGACCTCTTTGGAATTGTCCTTGGAAGTGTGTAAATTTAGGGACTCTTTAAATTTAATGGACACTACAACAAGCCCCTATAACAACCCTGCTGTCTTAGGCCGGGTTCACATTTGCGTTTGTCAACGTAGCGTACCGAACGCAGCCAAATGCATGCGCACCGCGTTCCTATGTTTAACATGGGAACGCATGGTACCTGCATTTGGCTGCGTTCAGTTGCGGTTGCATTCGGATACACATAATTTGTGCACCCTCATTCGCCCTCCGAACGCAGCCTGTTGCATTTTTTGTGCGTTCACAGGCGCTTGTTTTATCAGCAAGCGCACAAACAATGCATGGATCTCAATGGATCCGCAGTATCCTCCGCATGACAGTGCAGGAGAACGCTGCGGATCACATTGAAATCTCTCCGGTGGCCAATCAGCGATCTTTGGGGTGGCCGGGAGGAGGAGATCTCTGCCACTGATCTCCGCCTCCTGGCCGCCGCCGAGATCGCTGATTGGTTGACCGGGCACCATACTGATGTGAACGCATGCGGAGATTCTCCGCTGTGTTCACATCAGTATGGCAGCATTTGCACTGCGTTTGCCCTCCACATGCAGACAGAAACGCAAATGTGAAGGCAGCCTTATAACTTAAGTTTGTTGGTGAACGACCCAACTCTAGTACTAACACAATGCTTACTTGGGCAAACATTTCCCATGCAGCGTGAGTATAGTTCTACATGTAGGCCATTTAGGTAAATTGAGACCAATGTAATCAATGGAAGGACCAGGTGCCCCTAACTGAAAGCTGTTTGCAGCAGCCCTCATCTCGGTGGACAATACCCTCTATCACATCTATATGTACAAAAATTGTGTCTGGAAAGGAATTGATATGAGATTTAATTTTTCAATTTACTTTTGGGTGAGAAAATTGTCATCCGTACTCCATCGGATAAAGCAGGACATATATATATATATAATATCCATTTGGCAGCATATATTTCCATATAGATGGCTATATCTTACCCCCGGTGAAAACGAAGCATGATTTTGGGGAAGACACAGGTGCTGGATACTTCTGGGAGTGCTCTGCTACTGCAGGATATTGCTTTAATAAGTAGAACACACAGGAGCACTCAGGTGCTGATCTACCACTGCCATCATCAGTACTCCAAAAGAGAAAGGCAGGCAATAGACTGGGGAAAAAGCAGAGGTTTGCAAGGCACTTTTTTTTTTTTTTTACCAGAAATGAAGATAAGTTCCCTAATAAAGTGATTTGCAAACTTTCAGAACTTTCCATGCTGTACAAAATCTATAAAAACAAAGTTTAGTGAGTCTAAGTCTTTTAACACAATAACATGCCAGGTTCTCTGCATGTGAGATCCGGTACAATGTTCACCATCCAGTATTTGCATTTCAGGAGATGTTGTCAATGAATTCCAAACTCCGATCCATGGAAGATCCCGAATTGTAAAGGACACCTTCTACAGCAGGAACGGAATCCTCTCTATACCGTCCAACAGTGACCGGATGCTGTGACGTTTCTAGCAGTTCTTATGTTGGGTTTCAGGTGGCTGTAGTACGGGGGCACGTTGACATCTGTATTATGACTGCAATGATTGGAAGAACCACCAACTCAACTTTATGTCTTAAGATTTTGCGGTGATCTAATTTACTAGAGGTCCAGGCCTTGTGGCAGTAATCCAGACATAACAATGTGGCCGTCTGACAGAGGTTTTCTTCTGGTTTGTAGTTTTTTTTCATCCTTTTGATGTTTTCTCTAAATGAAATGATCATTCAGGTAATAAAAGGCTGAGTGTTACGTGACACTGCAATTAACATTGACTTTTTGTTTGTTCTGCGCATTGTATCCTTATCATAATAACCTAGTAGGGAGCTGCCATATACCTGAGAAGTTACTAGGCAGCAGTAACACAGCAGGATATCAATAGTCTGCAGGTAAACAGGTTCTACCAGAGCAGTTCATACTGAGCAAAGGATTGACATTGTAATTTAAATATAACCTGTCCTGTCCCTAAATGCTATTTACCTGAAGATATAGGGTCAGTCTGCAGGTAAATTATGTTCCATTGCGGCCTGGCCGCCTTATTAAAAGCGTGACTACAGGGAGAAAATTACGGTAACTATTCTCCTGGGAGCCGCCGGCTATTAGTCATTGTGACCACACCCCTTACTTTGATTGACAGCTGGTTCTGCAAGATGCAATTCAGAGCCGGCTGTCACTTAAGTGTTGTGATGTGCATACAGCCAATGTTCACTGTGTACTAGCATAGAAATAAAGACATGGCGCATTCAACAGAATCTTGTTGTGTGTACAAATGGAATATCTCTCCATGATTCACTGCAGCCAGTAGTTACTGTTGACACCCTAGAAATGTTGCCGCGTGTAAAGGTACATAAGAAATAAAGACATGGCATTCAACAGAATCTTGATTTTGTGTGTCTTTTATTAGGTGACACAAATTAGATGCAAAACAACTGTTTCAGTTCTATTTCCCTAGATCTTCAGCAGTGTGCTCCAATGTCATATATACCATAAATCCAGTATTTGACTATACAGGTATTGTTCAAGAGAAGAGAATAATGGTACCACAAACAATGTGGTCCAAGCATAAGGCACAATTCAATATATGCCATATCTAGGTTAGTAGTGGCTTTGGGTCAATGGTAATGCCTTGAGGGGTGAGACTGTGGCTTGAGTGCTGTGATGCCATTACCGATGGTGCAGTGTGCTGTACCGCGATGTCCACCACTGGCTGCCACCTCAGGCACATGTCTGAACCCAGAGGTGGACACCATGGTATAGAACACTATGCTGTCCATAATGGTATCGCAGCACACCAGACACAGTCTCTGTCGTGTTGACTGCCTTGCAATCTATTAGTGTTGCTGCTGTGTTTAAACTGTTTTTTTTCCCCTAGTCTATGTTGTGTGCTGCAGCTGCAATTGGAGGAGTGAGCCTTAGCATTTGGGTTGAGGGGAGTGGTGTGTCTTAAGGTACCGTTACACAGTACGATATCATGAATAATATCGCTGAAACATCACGGGTTTGGAGTCGTTCAAACGACATTGTTAGGATGTTGTTTCGTGTAACACCGAGATACAACTACAATAAATCGTTGGATTGTTGATTACAGATTTGAGAACTTGTTCTCAAATCAAACGATCCACGATCAGCCAACCTGCTGTATCGTTGTGTGTGCCACCGCAATAACAATGTCGTTCATGACTTCACCTATTCACATCAGTGAACAAGTATCGTTCGCTGGGTTGAGCTAACGATAGCTGCTCGCTACATCGTTGGTGCATCATGCACGATATCTACACGTGTGACATCTCACCAACGATGTCTTAACAACCGCGCATTCATGAGATCCTTAGTGATTTCGTGTCAACATTGCTGGTGTAATGATACCTTTAGTAATCAGATCTCCACTCCCTCAGCCTTTAAATAGCTTCACTTCCCTCCACTAGGTGTCGCAGTTAGAGCTCATTTCTACCTGGACTCTGTGCTGTGAAGTCGTGTTGTGCTGAGCTGTGTTATTGCTGCCATTGACTTCGATCGAAGCTACTGGGTTTTTCGGTCCGTGGGTTGCAGTAGGGGCCCTTAGTCTAGGGTTGATCAGGAGTGAAGGGCTAGGGTGGCGATCCAAACCTCCATATCTTCAGAGGTACCTTCGGGAACAGGGCTAGTCAGGGACCCCAAGTCCAGGGCCAGACTAGCTCCTATGAATGCCCTTACCCATCTTACCATTTTGCTGCCTGATTCCCCTATCTGTTATACCACCCCATGACACTATATGGGGCTTACCCCTCAAGGTATCACTATTAACTAAAGCCTCTGCTGACCTAGATACAGTGTATATTCAATTGTGCCTTATGGTTAGACCGCATTGTGGCACAATTATCTTCTTGTATAGAACTATACCTTTATAGTCCCATACTGGATTTACGGTCTATATGACATTGGAACACACAGATGAAGGTCCAGGGAAATAGGACCGAAGTGGTTCTGTCGCATCTAATTTGTCATCTAATGAAAAATACGCAAAATGAAGATTTTGTTGAGTGCCAAGTCTTTATTTCTAACCGGCCAAGGTTTTGAAATCTACTTGTGCACCTAATATAAGGAAGTGCGATTACTTATCCTTACTGTGCAGTGACTTAGCTCCTCCGTGTGCCTATCTATGACTGAAAGCTAAAAGCTGCCAGAAGGAATAAAGTTTAATTCCTCCCAGTAGCCGGCAATGGTAGAGGCAATGGTTATTAACTTGCAGTTTAATCGCATATCTGCAGGTTATTCGCATTTGGGAACATTACAGGTTCCCTTTAAAGAGTAACCGTTGCTTAAATTTTGTATTTTATGAATCAATATTACACATGAAACTAAGCAATCTTGTAATAAATCTTAGGAGAAAAATCTTATCCATGAATTGAGAGTGAAGATCAGCCCTCCTGGACTGATCTTCACTAATTCATGCATAAGATGTTTAATGTCTGTATTCAGTTCTTACTAACTTATAGATTGCTCAGATAGGGGAAGATAGTTAGTGCTTTAAAAATTCTATGGAGAAAGGAAGGAGGAGATAGAGGCCGACAAATACGTTCTCCTGCAAGTTTGCCTTATACGACAATAACAGTTCTCCATAGGAGATGACAGTTGGTGCTTTGAAAATTCTATGGAGAAGGGGAAGGAGGAGCTAGAGTTTGAAACACACATTCTGCTGCAAGTTCTCCTTATACAACAGTTAAGGTGCCGTCCTACGCATCAATTCGATGAACGATTTTGTTAGCGATCACATGTACATTGCTAACAAAATCGTTCAGATCGCTGGTGAGCTGTCACACAGGCAGACTCACCAGGAATCAGAGGACCATCGACATCGTGGAAATGATTTAAATATCGTTTCCACGATTTCTTGCTCCCGCTGTCAGGCTGCGGTAAGGGGAGCAGGCTGGTCTCCGAGGTAAACAGCGGTATCTAGTAGTGCGCTCTGCCTAGATACCAGATGCATACCTTGGTTACCAGCCTTCTCCGCTCACCGGCTGGTATCCAAGGTACTCAGCGGGTACCTTGGATACTGTTACTGTTGTATCAGGAGAACTTGCAGTAGAATGTTAGTGTGTGTCTCTAGCTCCTCCCGCTCTCTTCCAAAGAATTGAGGAAGATGACCAATTGTCATCTCCTATCTCAGTAATGGGAAAATCTGTATTTACATTTCTGATTTTCCCCATGAATTAGGAATTTTGAACATGAATTATCAGTCCAGTAGGAGAAAGATGCAGATTTCTCTAATAAGATATTTTATAACAGAATAAATTAAAACAACTTCCACTCTTTAACTTAGTAAATTCCAGCTCAGAGATTCATTGTGTGATCACATTCACATTCACTTTACTTTTAGAATATATTTTATTTAATGACACATCAATAAAAGTATAAAATACAAGATATAGGAAATGCTGCCTTCTCTATTTCATCTTGTAGCCATAGCCGACTTCTTCTTACGCATGTGGCTCAGCTGGAATTCCACGGGATAGTGGTCGCTTATTTCCAAGGCCTATAAATATAACAGAGGATCCATTTTGGATTTTGGATTGATTGACAAAAAAACAATCTTTGATCAATGATGTCTGATAGTGAGCCACCAACCTGCTCTTCTGTCAGTCCGTAGGCCTTCATGAAATCAAAAACAGTCGCTGAACCTGGCACCACACAGCTCACCAGCCTCTTACCATAAATGACAATCCTGCAATGACCAATCAAAAACTTGGTTATACAGCAGAATAGATGTTGTCTTTTTAATATATAAAGGTGAACTGGAAAAAAAAGACAAATGACTGACTTTGAAGTCAATGTTGTGGGCCGTAAGGACCGGCGCACTCGACCATCCGGGTCACGCAGTTTTAGAGTCACAGTGGCAGTTCCCAGAGGTCGTGACCCTGGCCGGACATGTTAAGGGTGTATTTACAGGGAGAAATAGTTTGTGACGCCAACTGGAGCTCTGACCATAGATGGCCAGGGGCTGCTGTGGGGCTTCCAAGGGGAGAGTGGTGGACTGCCAAATGTTAAGTCCTCTCCAGTCAGGGCAGGGGGGGTCCCTTGGAAGGTGTAGAAGGTGGATGGTATGAGGAGAATGAGATGACTCACAGGCTTTATGGTTCTTACCCTTTACTTGTAGTAGAGGGTTACAATGCAGCTGGAGTACATTGTTCAACAGGATTGCAATCTGGCCAACCCAGAGGTATATGGAGTCTACCTTGCCAAGACATAGTGTATGTGGCCCTCCAGCTGCCTTTTCCCGTTCTGACACTTTGCTACCCCTTTCCTCTCCTAAGTGTCCGTGGTTGCCATTCCCTGCCAGACCAGGTAGCTGTGGGTCCTGCGAGCGGCAGTCTTTAGTCCTTTGACCCTATATAACTTCATGAGCCTTGGGAAGGTCCACAAGGTGAGTCACTGTACTTGAAACCCAATGACCTCTAGTTTGATGACCGGTCCTGAAGTATCCCTGATCGATTTAGAGTTGGTACCCCTTCTGCAGCTAGCTCATCTGCCCAGCTTCAACAGCTGGCAGCAGATTCACCAAGCCAAGCCCTTGGCCTAGCACCTCACTCCACGCTCCATGCTAACTCACAAGCTGCCTTCTCAACTCAAGCTCTCCTCCATCTGCCACCTACCCCTAACCTAACTCCTCCCTCCATCCAGTAAATTGGGATTGCCCTAAAGGTGGGGCTCTTCCACCCAGCACTTCCCTGGCCTGAAATTCAGATGTGTTGGGTGTATTTGAGGTCTCAGCAAAGTGTCCTCCTCTTACCTTCAGGCTTGATATCACACATATAAATACATGTAGTACCATTTTGGCAGCCTGACCACAGGGGTGCCACATCACCCCAATAAAGACACTCTTCAGGTTCACCTACCAGGCACACAGTCTTTTTTCTTTTAGCTTTTTAGAGAGGAGTGTAAACTCTACATATTTGAGGATATTTTGGAGAGCGTTTAGTCATATTTTTTCCAAAACCTCCTGAAAAAAGGCTCAATGTGAACATACCCTTAATATACAATAAGTTTACACATGTAATATTCCATGCAAATATCTCATACATGCAAAATTTTTCATCAAGATTTTCAGTACAACTGCGGAAATAAAGTCAGTTGTAAAAAAATGTTGCATGCCATTGTATATCAATTCTGCTTGGACCTACAGTCGTGGCTTATTATAATATCAGAGCCCAGAAGAGTATTATGTATTACGGTAAGTTAAAGGGTTTTCTTCAAGTTGAGTAACTTACAACTCTTTCAGGTGGCTAAGATGTAAGGAGTTAACTCATCTCCTGGAATGTAATTACTGCACGCCATGTGATATAAACCAGCTTTACACTATGTGAGGTAAAAGCTCTCACAACAAGAGAATTGCAGCAGATAAAATAAGCAAGTCTATTACAAACTTATTTCTATGCTGTCCGTCTGACTAAGGCAATTAATTTACATAAGAATACCTCGTTAAGGCCAAACCAAGCCACAAAATAGTAAAACACTATCTGCTGCAGCCATTAGCTGTTGTGTTTCACGTCACGTTGCAGGAGAACATCTGATTTTGGCCTTGGCTTTAAGTGTACATTAGTTATTCCCATGCAAAATCAAGTAATGGTTTAGCAATTTATTATACATGATGGCAGCTCAATTTGGCCTTACCCTTAAGCTGAACATACATATTAGATAGGATTTAGCCCAAAAACCTGTTCAGCCAACAATCATCTTTCCTGAGTCTTCCTAAGGCTGCCTTCACACTGCGGCAGTGTCCGGTCCGGGGCTGTCAGAAGTGACAGCCTGGACCGGAGTTTTCCTCCATAGAATCCTGTCGGGCTGCACGGAGCTGGATCCCGGCGGGTGGTAATTAGCTGCTATCCGGCTGCTGTGTCGCCGGATGAATCGTGCAGAAGTGGGGATTTTCTGCCGATTCCAAAAACGTTGCATGCACCGGTTTTGGAATCGGCAGAAAATCCCCACTTCTGCACGATTCATCCGGCGACACAGCAGCCGGATAGCAGCTAATTACCACCCGCCGGGATCCAGCTCCGTGCAGCCCGACAGGATTCTATGGAGGAAAACTCCGGTCCAGGCTGTCAATCATGACAGCCCCGGACCGGACACTGCCGCAGTGTGAAGGCAGCCTTACACTAAATACTTGATTTAACTGTTCCTATTCTCTATGAAATACCATAGTAACTAAAGAGAAAATGGCCAAATGGCCACACACATCTTTTACCACATCTGCTGTCCATATAGACTTATTTGTAAAGTGTGAAATGTTCTTGATCTTTGTTCTGCTGCTGTAATACTGTAATTTCCTCCGGGATCAATAAAGTTTCTTATCTTATCTTATCTTATAAAAGAGAGAAGCAGGATATAAAGCAGGACATCCCATTGATATTTCTGCTACTAGGTCCTTGTACTATACAAACTTCTGCTTTTTACGATGTGGGTACAATAACTATATATTATAAGCACGTCATCGTCTCTTTACCAATCCAGCTGACCGTCTGTTCCCATTACTCCGCATTACCTGTCGTAGGCGCAGTCAGTGCTGCTTTTTACCGTTGTATCGACATTGTCCTCAATCAGCCAAATAAACTCCTGGTTGACCCTCAGGCGAATGTTCTTCCAGTACTTCTTGGGGACATAGCTACAGTCGGCGTTAAAGTCACCCATGAAGATAAACTTCTGTATGAACAAAAAGACACCAGAATATTAAGAGCTGGAGAACTCCAAATTCAAGACCTCATCAATTCATCCAGAGTTTAAAAGGAGATTAGAAAGCGTTGCCGAAACATTGGCCTAATTCATCACAGTAATTACACCAGTATTCTGGCCTTAGTCGCATTGTGCAAACATCTTCCAACTTTTTAAAGCGGAGTTGAGCAAAAACGTTGTTACTGTTTCTGGGATTAGCAGGTCTTGGCGATTAGCAGATCGCAGCAGATTTATTTTAATTTGATGATAAAGGGGTTAAGAATTCTTTTTTGATCCTTCTGACATTCCATTCAGCTCTAATCTCAGCAGCTGCACCTTGCTGCCACTCCCTTTCATTATTTAAACTCACTCCTTACTCTCCTATATGCGTTATAGTTTCTCTATGCTGACCTCCCAGGAGAAGTTGTCCCTGTGCAAGCTGTGGAGTTCCGTTTATTGTTTGATACCCATGTGTCGCTCTGCCAGTGTTATCTTAATGTAGTAGCAAAAGCTAGCACGGGGTCAGCCAGGGCTTAGGCAGTTCATTGCCCATGGGGGGGGGGGGGGGAGTTGTGGAGGGGAGGGGATGACCCATTTAGGGATCATAGGGAGTGCAGGATTTAGTGCTTAGGAGTTACCCATATTCTCTATCTCTATCATAAAGGCCCTCTATTACCTTTTCCCTTGATTTTATCCTCTTTTATTCCCCAAGCCAGGCATCTCCTTGCTCTGTCATGACGCATTTGGTGTTTTCACTAGCATTTTGGTAGATCTGATGCAGGATGTAGGCACAACTAATTAATGACGAGCTATGGTGTTCATTACTCAAGAAATCTTAACCCTGTCCCAGACTAGAGTAAGATTTCAAGTGTGGAGCATAGAGGCACACGCCTTCAAATGATCCCGATACATCAGGAGCGTCTGATAGCAACAACTCATTAAGACTGGCACGAATATCATGATTAAGGGCAATTATTTGTTTGTTGATGTGGCTGAGATGGGCTAAACTGTGTGACTGCCTTTGTAGGATATTGGCTTCTAAACTCACAGGCTTATTTGTCTTATAATTAAATGAATTAAAAAGGAGGTTCACTACAATGTATAGTGACCACTTCAATTTAAAGCAGTTAATACCTTGTATTGTGAATTCTGCCTGTGATCGGCATGATCGCTGTCCACTCATCCCCATCACCTGACCCAAGGGCTGCAGCGACCTCCGATATCCAGTGATGTCACGTTAACTCCCAGAATTAGAAGTTGACCCACCATCACTGAGGTGGGACCCAGTCTTCCTTTTTGACTGGACTGTGATCAGAGTTTCCCCACACGTCACAGCATCGTGGCACTCTGGTAATGAAAGCAGTAAAGGAAAGAGCGCCACAATGCTGAACTGTGACAAGAACACCTGAAGGCCGGTACCACTCATTCTTAGGTTGGGCAGCTGATCAACCCACTGACGGCTCAGCACAGCTAGCATCAGATTGGACAACTGAGTTGTTACTGATCAATCTGTTAGTTCAGCACAACTCGATTCCAAAAAAATAAACTGTCACTCATTGCGTACAAAACACATAAAGGAAGAATTGTGACAGGGGGCGTGGCTTGCAGCTCAATGTAGAAGCCGCACTTCTGTGAGCTCTGGTGCTGAACCAAAAAGCGACAGGGAATCTGACCTTTTCAGGATAGTTTTCCCTACCCCTCACCGACAAGATCGAAGTAATATCACCTAAGGATCATCCTGCCCAACTTTCAGGCGGCTCCGGTGATCCATTTTACTTCCGGATGCCCAGGCTCTCTGGGCTTGAGATCTGACTGAAACAGGCACCATTTTTCCTGAGTGCAGGTCACACCAAGACCCCTCGTCGCCGCCGCAGCGGCCTTCTATAGCATTACCTGCCGCCTGATCTGCTGCTCACTGGTCGGCTCTTGCCCTCTGGTATCCCTCCGGTATTCATCCGGTTTTCCCACTCCGGAGCCGCTGCTACCCACGGACCATCTTCCCCGGATTCACGGGCGAGGTAGCGGACCCGCGGGCTTTACACCTGCCGCTCCGGCTTCCCTGAGAGTGAGAGGAGCCGCCACCGACCGAGCACACAGGTGCCGATGGCGTGCATAATGGCGCTGCAAGCAGAAGGACTCTTTTTCCTCCCGGGACCGCGTGACAAGCAGAGCGGAGGTATTTCCCAGATAGATCCGGCTCTGCATCACTTGGGCGCCACCTGCTGGTGACAGCTCGGGGCCGTGAGATCTTAGGAGCTTGCTGCTCCAGGTGGATCTGGCGGGGAGCCAGCAACGATCTCAAGCTTCGTAGACCCGATCCCGGATGGCCAACCACAGAGGGAGGAAATATCTTCTCTTCAAGCAAGAGGGAACAGCCTGTGTTCCCCATCGCACCCTAGCAACACCAGGAGGACATCGCTGCTACACCTCAGCTGCTGTTTAGTCATCCTTCAGGCAAGACCTGTTTAAACTCAAGCTGTAACCCCTGCAGTCTCCCCTGGTGACTTCCTACTCTAGAAGGTACTGTTCTGACAGTCTCAATTCACTCTACCCCTAGCTGCATAAGGCTACAACTAAACTATTACCTACTTCTATTCTATATTGCTGACTAAGCTTCCATATTTACTTATCTTGTCCTCCCTGGATTTAGCTACAATCACCAGTCCTGCAGTACTGAGTTGCAAGACTAGACTCTCTAGTTCTGAAACACCTACCCCTATATCGGATTCATCAAATCTTGAGCCCTGCCTGAGGCCCTGTACAGCTGAAGCTCCTGGAACAGTACGCCTGGTTCTTGTCTATATCATATAAGCTTAAGCTTCAACCTGCATACTGCTCTTGCTCTTTCCCCACTTTCTCCAGTATATTACATAAGCAGAGGTCCATGGACGTGGTCTTTCATCTCCAGTACATAAGCTTCTAAACCAGGCGCTGTTGAAAAATCATTGTACCTCTGGGAACAGGGGATGTTTTGCAGTTTGGGGTTGCATGTTCATTCAAGCTATACACTCTACCCACTTGTCTACAGACACTAAACATACTTTAGGGCTGAAAGTAGATTAACGTTCTGTTAAATACACAATTTAAATGCTTTATTTGCATTTAAGTTTCTCTATCTGTGACGACTGTTTCTGAATCTAACAAAGTTGTAGCAAAGTTGAATACCCCCCATCACAACTGTTTTGCATGCTTGTAGTGACTTGACTCCCTCTAAAACTAGCCAGACTTTTTCAATCTCAACTCGTCCACGACTGAGACATAACATGCCCCCTAAGATCAGGTCGACCCTTACCTCCCATGGTGTTGAAAACCCGTGACCTACATAAGCCCGAAAGTAAATCCCACACCAACTCAGACCTCTCAACATCTCAAACAAGGGAGGAAAGAATTTACTCCGATCAAAGTTCAAAGGAGTGGAGATCTTCCTTGGAAGACTTGGACGATATGGCAATGCATGAAACCCCTTGCCTTTCCTCCAAAGGAAGGAAATGGGTACTCCATCCAAGTCTAGCTCCGGTCTCTCCCCTATGGGTAGTTCAGACGTAGATCGAGAATTCAATATCAGAAGCCCAGCCAGACAAAGACAAAAGAAAGAAAATTCTGAAGTAGAACCTCTCCTTAACTTCGACGTTGGTCAGCCCCTAGACAAAGACTTCTTTGTGAAATTATTCACGGCATTTAAATTCTCAATTAAAGAAGACATGAAGGAACATATAGACGAGATAAAATCGTCCGTCGTCTCAATAGTCTCCAGGGTTGATGAACATGACGACATCATATCTGACCTTAAAATAGACAATAAAGCAGTCAAGAGCGATCAAGCGAGGAAGAAAGAAGAGATAAAAATATTAAAAGATAAGCTGGTTGACAGAGAAGATAGGGACAGAAAACTTTAACCCTTAAATTCCGAGGCATCCCCGAAACCGTAAAATCCCACGAACTGTTAGACTTTATTAACAACCTAACTAAAAAGACGGTTCCAGGTAAACAAGAAATAGAGTACTCTATCGAAAGGGCGCACAGGCTGCCTAAACTCCTCATTACGAAGTATTTATTTTCAAACAAAAGACCCAAATAACAATACACCTTTAAAAAAACAAACCTACTCTCGCGTTACCGACGTTAAGGTATGTGCCACAGTGTTTTAACGTCGTTTAGCACGAACCCCGGCGGTTTTAGCATAGGTTTATTTTAATTATGTAACATCCAAAGCTGCGTTAGGAATTACAATACCCTATGTATTTAAAACGCTGTGTACAACATAGGTGTTATGTGAGCGGATCTGCCAGAGGTAACGGTATTTCCTAGCGGTTTAGGCTACAACATGTCATCTTCTCAGGGTTTTTGGTCCTTTACGTGACTATAAATCCTACATAATAAACGCGGATAAAACTACTGAAAACCGTGCACACGCTGAAAAAAATCGCTGGAAACCGCTGTAGACTTCAGGGCTCAGACTCTAGGCTCCTCAAATTACCGGTATTTGACGGTTTTAAACAGTCACATAAACCACTATGTGCGGCACATACCCATAAAAGTCTTCACAGACATCTCAAGAGAGACCTTGATGAAGAGATGTGCACTTAAGCCGGTCACAGACGCCCTAAGAGCTAAACAAATCCTGTACAGATGGGGCCGCCCCTCCTCAAATGTGATTTTTTTCGTTCAAAAGCAAAACGTACAACATTGAGGATGTTGGTAATGGACTTCAGAGTCCTGAAAGACCTCCACAACGATGACTCAGGATGATCCCACCTTGACCTATATGATTGTGACACTTCGTCACAAGCCAGGCACCCATGGCCATAACGTTAGCCCCAAAGGAAGATTTATATTGGATTCCCCTGAACCCTTCCTCAACAAACCTTCTTGACTATACTAATTAATTCACATTTTCTGTTTTCCCCATGATGTTAACTTTAACCGTTAAACAGGTTTTTCTCACCCTTCATACCTCTCCCCCTCCACTTTTACCCTTATGGTACCTTTACATGCGGCAACTTTTCTAGGAATTTCACTGGCAACTTACTGTTGCAGTGAAATCATGGACACATTGTTCTATCTTGTTGCTGTTTACAAATGGAACAAAGTGTCCATGATTTCACTGCAACCAGTAAGTTGCCAGTGAAATTCCTAGAAAAGGTTGCCGCTGTGTAAAGGTACCCATACAGTCATCCCTCATTAAACTCTTTGATTACTACTCGCTCAACAGTCATGACCCATAAATTCATGTCATGAATACAATTGGTCTCAACTCTCCACACTAACGTTTTGTTGAAGAATTAAAAGCACAATATCGATGTACCCAGATACAAGAACAATCAGTGCAGAAATCACGAATCTCCAATAAATTATATCCCATTATTTGTCCTCACAAAAAATAGAAATCGGGTTGTGCCTTTTGATCAAAGATTAAATTGAAAGAAACGAGTCAATGCGATAACGTGGTAGACATATCCTTAATGCCTGCAGACTATATCACCATACTCTAGGAATATCTATCCGTCAAACAGCAAATTTATTCCTTAAAAACTGCTGCTAACAATCATTAAAAGAAGGTATCTTACACTTGGCGACTCAAAGCGTCCCATACCAACCTCAACTCCTCAACAAAAGCAGAAATCAAACGCTCAGCTAGATCCCTATAAAAAAAGAGGAATTATACGATCATTTAGATGCATCAACTCTTCTCGATCGGTATACGCATTTCTCTAATGGCACAATCACTGGCCCGATAGACCTAATTCTTACAAAATCACTTCCTTCGTGCATAAAATCAGTATGATTTTACCAAATCATGGAACGGACCATCACCAGGATTTTGTAACTTCACAGACTTCCCCAATGTAGAAATTTTGGAGTGCTAATACTTTTTTTCAACCACCACATTACAAATTAGAAATAGAAAAATCTTTAACAATTCTATTAATGAAAATGACCCTGAAGAGACTTCAGTTTCAACTATCTGGACTGCCCATAAATCGGTCACACAGAGGTCTCTTTAATCCAGCTAAATTCTAGACACAAAAAAATCTATACTTATGGACACAGAAAAACTAGTTAAAAAAATTAGAGATCTCGAACTATCTATTACAACCTGCCCTATGAACTAACTATGAGAGAAATTCTTAAGGAACCTGTCACCTGATTCTAAGGCCCTACACTATCTCTAGCTGTCCCTACACCTTCCTAGCAGCTCCCTATCTATCCCTTTCTTATCTAAAGTGTCCCTATTAAACATGTGTAAAAGAAGTATAAACTTACTGCAGTCCCTGTGGTTGGGGACTGGGTAAGCGTGGCCACGATGCCTTCATCACTCCTCCATGTTGTAATGCACGCCCCGCTGGGCGGCATTATTCTGTGTCCTCTCTGCCCCATTAATTGGAATCTCCCGCCCTCTGTGTACTTCTATGCACTGGCCGGGCGTCACATCCGGCGCGGTGCATTGTGGGGCCGGTCATGTGATCGGCCCTAGTGCATTATGGGGCCGATCACGTGATCGGCCCCAGTGCATTATGGGCTTGATCACGTGATCGGCCCGGCTTCAATAAGCGCATTGCGCATGCGCGGAGTCGGGCCGATCACGTGATCAAGCCCATAATGCACTGGGGCCAATCACGTGACCGGCCCCATAATGCACCGCACCGGATGTGACGCCCGGCCAGTGCATAGAAGTACACAGAGGGCGGGAGATTCCAATTAATGGGGCAGAGAGGACCCAGAATAATGCCGCCCAGCGGGGCGTGCATTACAACCAGGAGGTGTGATTGACGAGGTGTGGCCACGCCTACCCAGTCCCCCAACCACGGGGACTGCAGTAAGTTTATACTTCTTTTACACATGTTTAATAGGGACACTTTAGATAAGAAAGGGATAGATAGGGAGCTGCTAGGAAGGTGTAGGGACAGCTAGAGATAGTGTAGGGCCTTAGAATCAGGTGACAGGTTCCCTTTAAACAACAAATTGAATTCAGATCATTGCTCATATCTGACTTTGATAAAATGTCCCGTTTAAGTAGGTCCAACTTTTACAATTGCTCAAATAAACCCTCGAAACTTTTTGCAAAGCTTATAAAAATCCACAGGGCAAAGACCAATATCTTTCAAGTTAAAAATAAGCAAAATATCCTGCAAAAATTCCCGCAAGCAATTTCAGATTCGTTTGCTGAATACTATAGGGCTCTTTACAACCTAAACAAATCTCAGGCAGAATCAATCCCCACTCAATCCAAAATTTCTGCTTTCCTTGACTCTGTGGAGCTTCCCTCTCTTTCCAATGAAGAGATATAGTCCCTAAATTCACCATTCACTGTCGAAGAGATTTTAGACACAATTAATTCTCTAAAAAAAAACTTAAGTCCCCCGTACCCGACGGGTTTCAAAATGAATACTATTCCACTTATCGAGAAATTCTATCACCCTACCTAACTAGACTGCTAAACTCTCTTACCAACCCCAATTCACAGCTCCCTAAAGAAATGTTACAAGCCACCATCACAATGATCCCAAAAAACAAAGGAGACCTGGAGAATGTATCCAACTTCAGGCCTATTTCCCTGCTTAATACCGATCTCAAAATTATTACCAAGACCATTAATACTAGAATTCAAAAGCTAATCCAAAATTAATTCACAGTGACCAAGTCGGCTTTGTTTAAAATAAAAGTTCAGCCGACGCCACCCGAAGAATTGTCAATCTGCTGTCCCACATCGAGAACCATAAGACCCCAGCGATTCTGATCTCTGTCTACGCTGAAAAGGCGTTCAACAGAGTCCATTGGGATCTCCGTTTTGACACCTTGAAGAAATTCGTTCCAAAGCAATATCCTCCATACCCTCCAGTCACTTTACTCCAACCCAACTGCAAATATTCTAACCAACAATATGCTCTCTGAAATTTTCCCTTTATCGAACGGCACGAGGCAAGGATGTCCCCTTTCCCCGTCCCTCTTCAACCTTTTTTTCGAGCCCCTTGCCGAAAAAATTCGCCTGAACCAATCCATTAGAGGAATATATACCAAGGCCAAAGAATATAAAATCAGTCTCTTTGCCAACGATATTATATTAACATAGACTTTGCATGGGGCTTGCAGCAAGTGTGCCGCAAGTGTCGCGGTTATGCGGTAATCATGGCAAATGCGTTTTTTTCACCGCATCTGCCGCAATTTGAAAATACCGCTGATGTGAAAGGGCCCTAACCACAATTAAATTTGAAAATAACCTTACATGGGACAAGAAGGAACTAGATTATTTGGGTATCAAAATTACCGATCATACCTCTAACATCTTAGACAAGAATCTCAGACTTATTTAAAACTGTCCAAACCGACTTAACGCATATCTGAAAAGCGGATTTGTCCTGGATAGGCAAAATTGAGGCGTACAAAATGTTTGTACTTCCAAAAATACTCTTTGTATTTTGCTCTTCCCCCAATCCCTATTAAACAACATTGGACTAAAAAACTCCAATCCCAACTTATGACTTTCATTTGGGGACACAAAAAGTCAAGGGTAGCAAAGACTACTCTGGAGAAGAACAAGGCGAATGGTGGCCTAGCCATCCCTAATCTCTCAGCATACTACAACTCGATCATAATTAAACTAAGCAAGACCTGGTGGAATGAAACTTTGAGGTCCAGCTGGCTCTCCCTAAAAGAATCAAGATACCCCATACACAAACTTAATCTCCTGTTACTTACATATTTGTGTGATAGATTGAAACGTTTACCTAAAGATCTGACAATTAAAGCCACGATACAATCATGGAAGCACCTAGCAATCAAGGCGACAGAACTTTCCCCTAATACATCCCCCGACTGGATTCCTCTTGAACTCTTGAAACTACTAATACCAAACCTACACTTGGATTCCTGGACAAGCTTGGGCATTAACCAGATATCTGACATCTTCGATGGGGACAACCAGCTGCTTCCCTCCTCCACACTGTGCTCAAACTTCCAATTACAAGACGGAGATCTCTTGAAATGGGGAAAATCAAAAATTTCGTGACCAAAAGGAAACCAAACTTTCATCTACCATTGACCATCACAACCCTCTGTTTTGGACCACCAAAAATATTTATAGAGTCATCAACGTAGACTCGTCACTGACTAAGACGTCGACCTGAATGCTTGGGAAAAGGAATTGAGAATTTTCATTAACCCTGAACTCATGAGTGACACTCTCTCTAAACTCCAGAAATTGATACCATGCTCTGCGTTACTCGAGACCCACTACAAAGTTCTCACTCGGTGGTACTATACCCCTCAACGACTTCACCAGATTAAGGAAGAGATATCACCGCTGTGCTGGCAATGTTCCCTCGAGATTGGAAACATTTCGCATATCTTCTGGCAATGCAAATGCCTCGAGACATTTTGGAGCGAGATCCAGCTGCTACTTACAGATCTCATGGAATGTACTTTCATTCTTACCCCAGAGTTGGTCACTCTCCTTATTGGAATGGAGTTGATACCTACTCACTTTAGACCTTTGGTTACCCACATCATACTCGCAGCAAAAACCCTCATTGCCTCAATGTGGAGGGACACTCAACCGCCCACATTTCTTGCTCTCTTGGAAAGAGTAGCCACACGTAACGCCTACGAATTCTCTTTTGCTATAAGAAATAAACTAATCAAAAAATACCATAATAAAATAGCTTCCGTGGAACCGACTCTTTCCCTCTAAACAGATCATACTCCCTAACACTTGCACATGATAGTACTCGCTGCATGACCTGTCGAAGAGACCCACTCTACTGCCTCTTTCCTCCCACCCCCTTCCTTCCCCCTTCTCCCCTTTTCCTTTAATCTTGTTATTCCCTTGTTGACTGTTCCTTGAATAAATGTCAAGGTATTATCCTTAATGTACATAGTTATTCACTTTTAGAAGCTTTGGATTGTCTTACACTACACACAATATTACTTGCTACTTTAACTAAATTTTGGCCAGATCTGCAAATTATTAACCCTCAGATATTAATAATCATTTTTGAAGTTTGTACAATCCAAAATTTTATGACTTTATGCTGTATAATCTTGACGTTATTCTTAAACCAATAAAATTCTTTGAACAAGGAAGAATTGTGTCATTGGTGTTTATAACCAGTTTGGGTTGTTCACCTAACCTTCATTTTTTATCATCTTTCCTGCTAATTAAATATAAACTACAATAAGAGTAGTTTTCAATCCATGGGAAAACTTTCAGCAGCTTGGCAAATACATATGTTGTGTAATGTATACACTGTTAGGATTCGGCTCCACTAGCCAGTTTGAACAGTCATTATGTGACCACAAGTGCTGACTAGCTTCTTGTCTTCTTCTCTCATCAATCCATGCAAATCACATAAATGGGGTCATATCACAACCCCCAAACCGGCTAGCAAAGCCAAATCTTAAGAGTGTGCATGTTACACAATGATCATATTGAACATGCCTGGGGTGGAAAATCAGACTTGGTTATTATCACAATACGTAATTACAGTATGTCCAAGACAAACCTCCGCTTTCCATTTCTGCTTCACATCAATATATACATCATAAAGTTCATCAATTTCACGGACGGCAGCCTCGGGTGTTGTATGTTGAGGGATGATCACAAAGTCTTTTGGAAGAAATTCAGTATAAATACATTACATCAAAGATAAAGGTTTTGTCTACGTATTTGACCAATAATGGGATCCACACATCCATGGTTGATGGCATGATCCCATCATTTGGCATCCAGTGTACACACCAAGTCCTGCTGGCGCATGCGCCTTAAATCCCAATTGCACCATGATGCAGCTCTAGTGCACATGAACTGGTCAGCGCATTTTGGGACATACAGACTGGGTCACATTGATTAGGGATCTGATTCCAAAGAGCGTGACAACCCTGTACAAGTTTGTTACAGTAGTACAGTATCTTGATCACACAATCCTCTGTGAACTACACAGGATTATCTAAATGGATATAACTGCAGTGTTAGGCATGGTAATGTAACCTCCTGAGGAAAAGTAATATATTCACTGAGATCTTGAAATCTTTATAAAAACAAATAAAATATAATATACAGTTATTGAGATTCCTATATAATGTAAGCTGGAACACACCTTAAAAGTCTAAGGGCACAAGCCAACATATATATGATCTTTCTAAAGGTACCGTTACATGGCACGACATTGTTAACAATGTTGCTAATATGTCACGGGTTTGAAGGCGTTCCAGCGACATCGTTAGGACGTCATCGTGTGTAACACCGAGATTCAACAACGATAAGTTGTTGGATCGTTGATCACAGGTTTGAGAACATGTTCTCAAACCTCATGATCAATGATCCGCCAACCTGCTAGATCGTTGTGTGTGACACCGCAATAAATATGTTGTTGACGACTTCGCCCATTCAAAGCAATGAAATGGAATTGTTCGCTGGTTGTGCGAACGATACCTGCTCACAACATCGTTGGTGAGTTGTTGACGATATTTAGACGTGTGACATCTCACCAACCATGTCAAAATGATGTCTGCAACGACCACGCGCCCACAAGATCGTTGCGAACATCGTTCCAACGTCGTGCCGTGTAATGGTACCTTTAGGGTATGTGCACACGGGGGCGGGTTAGTGGCGGCGGCGGCTGGGCGGGACCCGACAGGAAGCTCCGGAGCCGTCCACCGGCTTCCTGTCGGGTATGTGCGGCGGGAGACGGGCGGGTGACGGGCGGGTTAGCGGCGGCGGTGTTGCGGCGGCTGGAAGCAGCACATGATTCTGCTTGCAGCCGCTGCAGAACCGGCCGGAATATAGAGCAAGCTCATTCTTTGCTAACCCGCTGGGAACCCAGCGGGTTAGCAACGGATGAGCATGTGTAAACCGCCGCTGTGTGCACAGCGGGTGTCGGTTTACATAGGTTTCTATGTTAATCCAAACGCCGGTTTGGATTAACATAAATTTGCATGAAATTTATGTAAACCGACCGGCGGTTTACACACCTAATCCGGCCCTAAGCCGACCAGTGCGCACATACCCTTAGGCTCCTTTCACATCAGCGGTTTATGCTGATGTGTGGCAGATCCGGCAGGTGGTGCCGCATCTGCCAGATCTGCTGCCTAACGGCCAACTTGCGGCCTGGATCTGTCAAGCCCCATGCATTATCTATGGGGCTTGCAGTCCAGTACGACAAGTGCGGTTCTGCATGGGGCTTGCCGGATCTGGGCCACAAGTCAGCCGTTAGGTGGCGGATGCGGCACCACCTTCTGGATCTGCCGCACAATAGCGTAAACCGCTGATGTGAAAGGGCCCTAACAGTGTTTACCACAATTTTAAATCAAGTCTACAGAAGAGATACAACAATGATACTGCTGCTTCCATGTAGGGTTCATACCTACTATTAGGACTATGGGTCTTACCATTTTTATAGGTTTTGAACCAAACAACAAAGGGTTCTCTGGAAAAGGCATCGATATCTCCAACCTGGTGGTCAGGATACTGATAGATGTCTTTCACTGCCACCAGATGTTTCCTGCAATGGACAAAATATCTTAGAAATTATCTCAAAGTTGAAATATTGATTTCACAATTTGCAGCTTTTTGTGACTTACTGAAGTCATGTCTACTAGCCACAAAGTATTGACCAGATGGTGACCAGAATGTCCGTAACCCACTTACCTATAAATAAAGGCATATTGCTCTTTGTAGGTCTTGCGTCCGAGCCTCTGGCTAATGATTAGGCTAAATTCATCTTCCGTCTCTGTCTGGCTGCAAGAAAAAAGAAAAATCTGTACTTTAGTAAGATCAAGTCTATGATGAAGTCTCCCATTATCCTTTCAAGCGACCCTTGTACTTAGTGTAGCATACACAGACACAAAATGCAAAGACTAAGTCAACTTCTCCCTTTTTTTCTGGTTTTAGTGGTGATTTTCATATTGCCCACTCCTGTTACTTGCCATAGATGAGTGTGAACAAGCATCACATGCTTAAAATAAAGTTGTTTATGCACAATTTTTGGAAAGGAGTCCAGTCCATTTTGGCGGTTTTGTGTGAAATTATTTCCAATTTGCCTTTATTAAAAATAAATTTTAGTTTACTGGAAAAACTGATGAGTGTTATATCCCCTTAGTAGCAGGCACATGCCTTAGCAGAGATTCAAGCATTGTGTTTGCATGTGAGAAACACTTCAGTTATATGATACGACTGATTTTGTTTCTTCCATTAGAGATGAGCAAATTTTTTTTGTAGGACCCAGGTCCAACAGGTCAGCATTCCCTGGATGCTAAATGAGAGACCTGTGAACCAACTCCTACCAGCCATGAAACACAGGAACCCCTTTTGATTAGTATGCACCAAGCCATGTCATTGTTGATGAGAGGTGTCCAGGATATCAGCAGTTAGAAGACGGTTCACTGGTTCTGTAGCCACTGGACCAGGTTCCTGCAATTCCATTCGCTCCTCTCTAGTGTCCAGGCTGTTTTGCACATGGACTGAACCCAGCCACATTGGTTTTGCCATGAGAAGTGGCCAACAAATCCTACAATGTCTTACAGGAGGAGGCCGCACATAGCCCCCAGTATGCAGCATGAGGCCGCACACAACCCCCAGTATACAGAAGGAGGACACACACAGCCCCCAGTATGCAGCATGAGGCTGCACACAGCCCCCAGTATACCACACATTGCCCCAGTATACAGCAGGAAGCCACACATTTCCCCCAGTATACAGCAGGAGAAGCACACTGCCCCAGTATACAACATGAGGTCCCACATATCCCCAGTATACAGAAGGCCTCAAACAGCTCTCAGTATACAGCAGGAGGCCACACACAGCTCCTAGTATACAGCAGGAGACTGCATATAGCCTCCTGGATTATAGCAGGGGCTCAAATATAGCCCCCTTTATTACAACCTATGCCCACACATAGCCCCTGTATTACACCAGGAGTCCATACAGAGCCTCTCTATTACACCAGGAGCCCACACATAGCACCTGTATTACACCAGGAGCCCACACATAGCCTCTGTATTACACCAGGAGCCCACACATAGCACCTGTATTACACTTGTATCCAACGGAGAGAAAAAGAGTTTGTTAACCCATTCTATTTTGTTAAAGCTAAGAACAGTTAGTTAATATCCGGGGCAACACTGGAGACTACAGCTAGTTCCAAATAAATTAAGTAAAACACAGATCGAATTATCTAGATAATAAGCGGGAAAAGTGAGTTTAGGAGTGGTTTGTCTCCAAAGGTTTCCAACTAACTAATGAACATCTATGAAAGGAGCACTCCAGCCAAAATTATAAAGAAAAGATTTGCTCTGTTCCAAGGTGATAAAGGAGAGAACCAGTACTCTACTCTGCAATGATGAGGGGCAAGAACCCTTAGTGGTCTACAGTTGGATGTCTATTCCTTTTGGAAAAGACTCTGGTTTGACTAAATATCTTAAGCCAGATGACAAGACTTGTTCTAGGATCGGACATTGACTTATAGGGTATCTAACTATAATAAGTGGCCAAGGATCGGACATTGACTTATAGGGTAACTAACTATAATAAGTGGCCAAGTATCGGACATTGACTTATAGGGCAACTACCTATAATAAGCGGCTTCATGTAACTTTTTCTATATAACTTTCTTTTTATAACTATATAAAAAAAAAAATGAACTCCCTAATTACCTCTTTGTTTCCATGTGAGCACTGAAGAAGTTTGTATGCAGCTTTCTAGCACCACCGCTTGCATCACTCCTTATTGAGCTTCTTTCAGGTTTGACTAGAGTGTTAATAACCCACAATATTGGGACTCATCACCTCTACGTATAAGTTGACCTTACCTGTTCAGTTTTGCCATTAGGGAGTTAATCACTTTGTCCGTGCTGTCTTTGATCTCCATCAATAGCATTATGTCACAGCGAGATACAACCTATTGATAAGAAATGTTGGAATAATTATTAATCACAGCATTGAGTACTACAAAAATGTTTTTTTATAGCGACACGCAAAACTATAAAGGAAAGAGAGCGCAAATAGGATCTTATCTCAATATTATATAGAACTCCCAATTGTCGGTTTGCTCACCTGGTAGTGTCGTGTAGCACACAACCAGCATACGTGTAAAAAGATGGCCGCTGCAGGGTCCACACATCAACGGTGAAAAGTGGTCAGGAGTAATGATATGGACTGTTCTACAAGGACCCGCGCTGCTTCACAAAGGAGACGGTCAAGAGATGTACATCACAAATGGCTTCTTTATTTAACGCAGGAGCCACACTCCGCCCTTACTCAGGGAAGCCACACATGTCCATATCATGGCAGAGGTCACATTATATACAGAAGGACTCAAAAGCTCTGTATAAGCAGGAGCCACACACTAGCTCGCGAGATATGACGCAGAGAGGACTTTTGCATACTCAGCGTCCATGGATTATAGCATGGTCAAATACCCCCATACAACCTTTGGGCCGATGCAAGCGACTCGCTTGGTATTAGAAACACCAAGGGATCCTAACAGGAGCCTATCTATCACCAGTAACATCCACAATGCATGTATTACAAGGATAGCACCACACGCCTTCTAGCTAGAAAACATGGTCCCTGCACATACCCACTGTAATTACACTTGTCTCCAAACCGGAAAGTGAAAAAGAGTTTTAAACCATTCATTTGTTAAAGCTAGCAGAACATTGTTAATATCCGGGGCCACTGTGTAGACTACCAGCTAGTGTTCTCATAATTTAAGTAAACCAGATCGCATTTCTAATATAACGAAATGAATTTAGGATGGTTTGTCTTCCAGGTTTCACAGCATAACAGAGAGAATCCTGAGTGCTAAACACACCAAAAGTGATAAAGAAAAGACCTTGTTTATTCCAAGTGAGTAAAATAAAACCGTTATTCTCCACTTGCAATGATGCTAGGGCAAGAACTTAGTGGTCTACAGTGGAATGTCTATTCCTTTTGGAGAAGATCTTAGGTGTGACTACACATCTTAAGGTGCCAGATGCACAGAGCTCTGAACAGGATCAGGCATTTTATAGGGAAATAACTTTAAATAGGGGCCCAAGGATTGACATTAACTTATAGGCTACCCACTCATCACTGCAAAATCGTGGCATCAGGATCGGACATTAATTATACGTAAACTAGACAAAAAGTGGCAGGATCGCACATTGACCTATAGGAACTAACTCCTAATAAGGGAAATAAGAATTATTTATAGGTAACAATACTATAAAAAGCAGCATAATGTAAACTTTCCTAAATAAACTTTTCATTTATTTTTAAGTAAAAAAAATAAAATGAATCAAAATAAGTACTGCTTTTTTACCTCATGTGGCACTAAAGTTTTATGGCTTTCCAAGCCCAGCGCTATATATCCTTATTGACTTCTTTCAGGTGCAAGATGAGAGAAAAACGCAATATGGAATATTGAAAAGTGACCGTAACTGTTAGAGCCCATAGGGGTTAATACACATTGTCCGTGCTGTCTTGCCATAATAGATATGTACAGAGATACAACCTAATGATAAGAAAGTTGAAGAAATTTATAATCAAGCATGAGACTCAAAAAATTAAAACGAAAACTATCAAGAAAAGATGTTCAAATAGTTCTTTTTATTCACATATTTATATAATATTTTTCTTTTCCTTGACCACAAAAGCCAAGGATTTGTTCACCCCTCTGATCTCCTCGCCTGCGATAGCTGCCTCCTGTTACACCGGCTGCCTGCCACGCCCATCTGCCGAGCATCTCAATACTCGCTTGCCCGACTCAGCCTATCTCCCCTTACTCGCCGAAGCTTGCCCCGCCGAGCCCTTGCACTCAGGCTCGCCTTCTTTATTCCCGTTGCATGAATTTAATGGAAGTATTGCACAGTTTGGGCACGCTAAACCCGCTTTTCCCTTGTTTTTTCTCCCTCCACTGCTGCAATGCAAAAATTGCCTTTATCCTGCCGTAGCTAGACTTGTATGGGCGTTGACGCATGCATGAAGTCGGGCTCCGAAATGCATCGGAAATATAGAAGCCATTGTGATTCTTTTCACCGCAACTGCCCATTGTAAAGCAGCGTGGGCAGCTAACACAGTCCATATCATCACTCCAGACCACATTTTTTATAGCAGACATACCAGATGTAAAACCTGACAATGGCAAAAGGGTCACACAGCTGCATTGGCAGCTTTCAGTGGGACTCCCTAAATACTTAGATTTTCTCAGTGAAGCGGAGATCCGTCATCCCCGCCGCTTCCTGGTGTACGCAGCCCCTGGTTACCCGATGTTGATCATGGTACCAGCTACACATAGGCTGCCTAGTGTCTGCTTAAGCAGAGCGACAGGGAAAGCGCTAGCGTTTTCCCTGTCCGCTCTGGCAAAAGGCTCTTGATATTGCTATTCCCTGAGGAAGGAGCACAGCAGACTCCGAAACACATAGGAGAAAGAATAAAGAGCATCATCACATCAACCCTTGGTCCAGCATCCTCATTTCAGCAGCGCGGATCGTGTACACTTCATCCCTCTTTTTTTTGGATTTCAGTCTCATTAGGCTGCATTCACACATAGCGTTTTGGCTGTTTTTGTGAAGATCTGTTTATGGTGCAGAAACTGAAACAAAAACGAATACTCTCAAAACAAGGTCTTGTTGAATGTGTGATATTATCTGCTGCGGTATTTACCCACCTCCCTGTGCTTCCACAGTGATCTCCAGTGATGTTTTCATTCCTGGAGGCTGCAGGACCTGTGAGTATGTGTTCGGTGCCTCTAGTGACTCGCCTACCAGGGCCGTGGGGTACTTGGAACGGGCGGCCAGTTCTGTTGGGGAAAGTCACGGCTCTGTGACCTTAGGAGGTCAATAAAAAGCGGGAGTGGGGGAAAGGAAATGGAAAAATATTGTGACGCCACCCATGGTGTGCGGCTATGGTAGCCGCCGCTGTATCAGGTCCTCTGGGGATGATGGGAGTATCAGTGAGGATGTTGAGCCCTCCACTGGTAGGGCAACTGTGAAGTCTTTAGATAAGCAGGGGTGCAGTGTTAACAGTCGCAGGCAACCTCCAGCTGTCGGATTCCCTAATCAGTCTACCTCCTCTCAGGCGCAAGAAATACAGTCTCAGACAGCAAAGAGCTTTAACTGGATTTACTCTCTTTTCTCAACAGTTGGTACAGATTACAACAGTTCAGCAGTGGTTCCGGTGTAGTCTAAGCAGCCGTAATGGTTCATCTGCGTCTCCCCCTTTCGTGTCTCTTTTGGGCCTTTTGGGTCTGTCCGCATGCAAGCTACGATCCAGCTTTCTGTGGTGACTTTCTGGGTCCCCTAGCCCTAATATGTCAGCCTTCTCTTCACTGCAGCGGAGGTTGGGTCTTGGGACATAAAGACCCCACACCCTGCCGGAATTTGTGGTTGGGGCATAAAGTTTCCCGGCCCTGCTAATACGGGCACACCTAGACTCCTTCTGTCTTTCACCATGGTCTACAGCCTTGGACCCAGGCAAGCCCCATAGTGGCACAGGCCGCCAGGTCCGTGTCCTCTCAGTCCTGTATGATGGTCTCGCCTCTCCTTCTGATTGAACTTGACTAGTCTGGGGTCTCTCGGATGACTCCTCTACTCCAGTCCACTCTCCTTCTGGTCTCTTTCTCCTCCCTTTACTTGGTGTTGTATCCTTTTATTAACTCCCCTAACCGGGTTCCTCTCTAACTTTCCACCCACTACCTGGCTCCTCCCGCTATCCCATTGCTGGCATAGAGTCCCTAGACTTAGGATCGGGAGTGTGTTGGGTGTGTGTGTGGAGATAGATTTACCAATCCTGGCTACTGCGCCATCTAGTGGCGACTGATTTGCAGGGGCACCACACTAGGACCTGCGCTAACTGATGTCACTCAGTCACATGGTGCAGTGCCAGGTCCTCGAGCAACAAACAGACAACTCACAGGTCCTGCAGCCTCCAGGATGAGAGGACTTTGCCGCAGGTCACCGTGAGAGTGCGGGGGGTGAGTAAATAGCGCAGCATATAACGTCAAAACAATTGACGTGCTCATTCTTTGTACCGATCCATTCTTGAGGCCAAGGATGGATCTGTAAAAAATGCAGCATCTGACTGCCAAATTGTGAAATGCATTGACTTGGCTGGGACAGGCAACGTCACTGCATTGCACTGCAAGTAGCAGATCTGTAAGAAACTCAGCAGTAGTGCTGCACTAATGCACCGTGTGAATGTAGCCTAAGTTTCAGCTCTGTTGTGCTAATTTGGCCTCTTGTATCTGTGCTCTGGAAATTGATCTTTTTCTGCTTGAGGGTGTGCTCACATTGTGTCTGTGCTGTCAGTTTAAGACATCTGTTTGACAGCAGCACAAACACAATCTAACAGATGTGTTAATGCATCCATAGGCCTCCATTCAACAAACGCCTACTAACGCATGCCAAAATAGGCAAGCACTTGCAATTATGCGTTTGTTGAAATGCACAGGCAAAAGCGGACTGGAGCGTTTTTCAGTCCGTTACGACACAAACACAATATGACAGAATGCTACAGATATGTGCAAATCTGCAGCATTGCATTATTTTGCATTTGCAATAGATGAATAGGACAGAAAGAGATAGGAAAGATAGGAATATAGATGCTAGAAAAGCATTACTAGTGTCCCTGCTCTGTCTCCCTGCTCTGTCTGCTGCTTTCCGTGCCTCTTATGCTCATGAATTCCGTCATGTTGCTGCTGCGATAAAGTGTCACATCAGATCAAGCTTTATGGATTTTAATGAAGCAAGCAATATGGGTAACAGCGCGATTAAAAGGAGCCCTTTATTTTGTAATTTAAACTTTTTAGCGCCAATTAAATATCTGGTGGATAATGGATAGCCAACAGCGCACAGGATAATTGGTAGCCCACTGACAGCGGTACTGCCTATTTTTGTCATATCACCAACTTTTATCGCGAGGGTTGAGAAGGATATAGTAAATGTTATTTTTTTGCAGGCACTCTCATCCAAGCCCATTACCCCTTTACACACAATCAGTTCCCCGGTTCAGTAAATTAAAAAAAACTCCCAAAATAGCAGATTTCCAGGAGGTATATTTGTCAGAGCAGTGCAGATTTGTTGACTTTTCTGGAAGTCCTGGAGGTGTACTTTAAGCGGCCGTCACACGCACAGATATCGCGCAAGATATCGCTTGAACGCGGCAGATTAAACATCGCGTAAGCGATGTCTGTGCGTGTGACGGCAAGATACGACGAGCGAGATCTGATCAAATCGCAAAATCGAGTTCTGAGGTCCGGACCTCAGATCTAGCGATTTACGATTTAGCGATCTGCTTCATCGTGGTGTATGACACCACGATGAACGATCTCCCAGCAGCAGAGCCTATGCTGGGAGATGGTAACTATGGTACACGTCGGGTAACTAAGCGACCCGATGTGTACCATAGTTACCAGCGAGATCGCGGATCTACATTGCTGGTGAGTCTGTCTGTGTGACAACTCACCAGCGATGTGAGCGATATTGTAAGCGATTGCGCGTGCACGTGATCGCTTACAATATCGCAAGAGATATCTTAGCGTGTGACGCCCGCTTTACATACACACACCAACTTCTGTGTCCAACATCTGAACAGATCTCTGGTTGCAGTGAAATCATGGACACATTGCTCCATTTTGTGGCTGCGTACAATGAAACAATGTGTCCATGATTTCACTGCAACCAGTAAGTTGTTCAGAAGTTGGACAGATAAGTTGGTGTGTGTAAAGTGGCCCTTAAGGTCCAGTCACACATAACAATCGCTCCAACGATCCTGACAGTGATAACGACCTGCCGGGATTGCTGGAGCGTTGTTACCTGATTGCTGAGGAGCTGTGAAACAGGCAGATCTCCACAGCTATCAGGGGCATAGGAGCCACCTCCCACATTGCTGAAGGCAATGTTACCAGCAGCTGTTACAGGCAGCGCTAAGCAGGGAGAACACTAGTAACTACGATAAACAGCGGGTATCCAGGCAACGTGCGTTACGTTTACCATAGTAACCAGCCTGTGAGGTCACAGATCGCTGGTCTCTCGCTGTCACACGCAGCGATGCTTGCTGACCAGTGGGAAACCAACGATCAAAAAATTACCCGCAGCACTTTGCAACGATCAGCGACCTCACAGCAGGGGCCTGATCGCTGCAAAGTGTCACACATAGCGACATCGCTGGAGAGATCGTTGTAACGTCACAGTTACAACGATCTCTCTAACGATATCGTTATGTGTGACTGGGGCTTTAGGCTATATTCACACACAATGTTTTTGCTCCATTTATTTTGGTGCATTGCTCTCTTTTTCTGCTGCAAATCTGGATCAGAACGCACCAGAAGGTGGACCATCTGTTTCTGATCCGTTTCTTTCTGCATTTTGGGTGCTGTGTTTTTTTTTTAACATGTAGAATGGTTTCCTATGGGAAAGGCGGATGAGAAAAATGTCACAGAAACTAACATGCCCTTTTCTTGGATGGAATTTTCAACCCAGAAAAAAAAAAAAAAAAACAGATCACAGCCGCAAATTCCCTGTCTGAATGGTAAAAAGTAGAAAACCCACATGATTTTGCTGGGATTCCATTTGAGTGATGCGCTCACATGCATTTTCACTGCAAAAATTGGATGCAAAAAAATTAGTATCAAAAAACAGTGTGTGTGAATTATAGCCTTATTCTGGGAACATTCCGGGATTGTATATTATATTCTTACAGAACAAAGGAGCCATAGAGAGATATCATGAACAATTGTGCCCCCCTATAGACACACCCCTACATCTCTGTAGAGGAAACAGTGGAAAATCCAGATTATCCTGATTGCTGACTCTTCTGAAGTCCCGGAGATCTTCTCTTAAGCTACATCCACACGCTGCGTTTTTGCAGATCCGCTAAAGGGATCCGCTTTTTCAAAAAATGCATCACCATTCACACAGTGTGTTTTTCAGGATCCATTTTTTTTGAACCCATTCAACAATTGGGGCATATTACATTCATATGGAACAAAGGATTCTGTAGAGATATCAATCACTATTGCGCCCCCTATAGTCAAACCCCTGCATCTCTGTAGAGGAAATAGATTTAGTGGAAAATCCGGATTATCCTGATGCTGACAATATTCCAAACATAAACACAGAAAAGCACAAATACACAAACTAGAATTACTAATGGGACATGGCAAGAGATCTACAATCTTTCTCCAGTCACTTCTCATAGATAAACACTCATTTGCGATCCTCTTCCTTTTAAGGAAGTTCACTATTAACCCGTTAAATCACCAATGCCCATCCCCTGCCATGATACATCTTCCACCCTGAAACTATACTGCACAAGTACATGACTATGCACAACAGAGAATATGTGATAAATATGGCTAAAATAAAAATGATTTGAATACAAAATATTATTTGACTCAATTTGTGTTGGTGCCAGTTTTGCAAAAATATCTGGATCATAAGCAGAAAGACTGCAAATGGCAATTATATAAGATGTCCTGACATTGATTATCATTACACTTTGGGTAGAACCACATGTGCCAAATCCATGGCTAATCTGCAGGAGATTCTGCTGCGTATTAACCAGTGGAAAAATCTGCAGTGAAAATCTGCAACAGAAATTGACATGTTACATGGCTGAAAATCTACATCGCGTTTCCTCAGCAGCTTGTGGAGGAGACATCTAAGGGCACAGACTCACAATCAGGATATGCAGCGTTTTGGACAAAGCGTATTACCGCTACGACCCAAAAGTCTGCATTCTACAGTATTGGTACAGTGGATGGATTTCAAGAAATCCCATGCTCACTGTGCTTCTCCCCACCGCAGCGTGGTTTCAGCTGCGGTGCGAGTTTCCGCTCCTCATCCGCATGTTAATTTTATGTTCCAGGGTCGGAAGTGATCACCATCGGGCACACGCAGGGGTAAGCCGCCGGCACCCACCGCCAGTGTGGCACACACATTCTAAATTGTATATTGTTGTATGCTTTACCTTGAACCATATGATGCTTTTTATTATTAAAGGACCATTAAAAAGAAGAAAAAGCACCGGTTTCCTTCACTAATTTCATTGTCTTGGATGGATGCCAAACCATCACACCGGTGGAGGAGTCTGAGTAATTTGCGGTGGAGCTGCCTCCTTCCCATTCCCTCCTCCGTATAATTTGCAGCTATAATGCTGTACTAACCACGGACATATCAGCATCATCTGATACTGAGGATTGGATGCAGAAACTAATAATGTAAAGATACTTTCCGTCTATGTAAATGCCGTGATGGTTCGTTATACAATGACTCTATTCTGCAGTGCCCATAGCATAGTGATACAGTATCTAAAGTGTCCAGATCGAGAGGACTCACCTTCACAATGATATTCATCACTTCTGGCTTGGCACTTTTTGCCTCTCCGAAAGACTGGATGTTAAAAGAACAAATTCGAAAGGCGGCAGCATGGTAAGAACAGAGGATGAGCAGCAAAGCGGCGAGCTTCATAGCGGAGGATCAGACAAGTTGTGTACAGTTCCTCGTCCTTACTACACTGTGGTGTGAACAGGAACTACAAGTTCCTCAACTTTCGCTCATTTTAAAATAACTAGTTTTGTTTGGCAGTTCCCTCTGTCCCCATCTGACGCTAGGATCTCGTGTTTGGACGGAGAGATTTATTAACTGATGGGTCTGGAATACATCTCCTAAATACGGAGAAAGTTATTAAAATTCACTGGCCTCAATATATTCAGGAAATGGACAGCGGGATTGTGTAAGACTAGAGCCGTGTGTGACCATGAAGGAAAGAAAGTGGGGGAGATTTCATAAGCAAAAAGGCTTTACAATTCAGGATCAACTGGCACAAAAATGTTGCATGTTTATTAGGTGTTGTAAATCCTTTTACTATCATCTCACTAGAGACTAAAAAGTGTCAAAAAAGGAGCAAGGCTAAATCATATCTCTCAAAGCTCCCGTAAATATGTGAGAATCCCGGAGTAAGGACAACATCCAGAAGGATGTTTCCTCATTCAGGGAGGCTGTGAACATGCTGCAGACAGTCCCAGGAGCTGGACACACAGTGATCAACAAGTTATACTCTATCCCATGGACTGTAGATCGTCTGTACTCTTGGCACAAACCACTTTAAAGGGAATCTGTCAGCAGGTTTTTGCTATGTAATCTGAGAGCAGCATGCTGGAGGGGCTGAGAGCCTGATTCCACTTACTAGGCTCTGTGCTGTTGCTGTAATAAAATCAGTGTTTTATCCGCAGAAGATTATCACCACAGGACTATGTGTCTCCTACCTGGTACAACTTCGTGCCCACCACCGATTGCCAATATACATTGTAGATTGAAGGTCGCGAATCAAAATCAGAGAACGACAGACAATTTCCTTAATGTTAAGGTCATTGTGTTGTCCTATGTGAAAATATAAACAAAAACTAATGAACCATACACACAGTGAACACATCTGTAGGACAGTGTTCACACCACCAAAAGACTAAATCACAAAAACAGTCAAACAAATATGTAAAAATACTCTGTTGTAAAGTGCTGCTGAAAAAGTGCATGGTTCATTAGTTTTTGTCTAAGTTATTCCTTGTTTCTGCAAGATTGGGGAGTCTTCCACCCCTCCCCTTGGGCCCTGCACATAAAAAGCTGTCTTCTGCAGTCAGTCTAAGTCAGACATTGGACCTGTCTGGATGCTGCTCAGTTAGGTACCAATACACATGGTCAGGTTTTAAATACATCAGATAGGGACTGCTCTGATACGGGTTACCGTGAAGTTGGTAGAGCAGCTCAGTATACATTTTTTGCAAAAAACATATAAACTAAATACCCTGTATTTTACTTTTTCAGCAGCACTTGCTTTTTACTGATTTTTTTTTTTTACAATAGAGTATTTTTACACGTTTGTTTGACTTTTTTTTGTGATTCTATGTGAAAATATGCTAACATGAGTAAAACAACAGTGTTTTAAGCTTATTCATAAATTGAATATATTCTAAAGCATAGAATAAAAATGTAAATGAGATAAATGAAAAAGACACTAATCAAAATTAGAGAACACTTTCAGATACCTGCAAGTTGTTGGTGTTAATCTGGCACCTGGTGCTAATTTCCTTAATTATCTTACAAGCCCTATTTAACAGGCAGCCTAACTTTCCAGTTTGCACTCAGTTTGCCCTTCCAAAGTGACTGAAACCCTTCGGCAGCAGGATGTCCCATGAAGGCCAAAGGGGTCACCCCATCAGCCATAGAAACAGAAGTTGATCGTTCCATGTCTGTGATTTCTACAATATTGCATCTCTACAACATCACAGATTTTTTAAGTCCCCCACAAGAAGGCTGGTTGCCCTCAAATGACAAATCCAAGAGAGGACAGGATAATACGGTGAATCTCCATGGGTAATTGTTTCAACACTGCAGCTGGAATAGCTCGTCAGCGCAGAACAGGGTAAGGATCTTTCTCATCATGCAGCGTCACAATGTTTAAGAGCATTTGGACTGAAAGCCCACTCTGCAGTGACCAAACTTATTAGCAGAAAGAATCAAAAGGCTAGACTCACCTTTGGTGAGGGGCATGTTGTGTGGACAGAGGAGAAGTAGGCCACAGTTCATTTTAGTGATTAAAGCAAGCTTAATTTATTTGGGTCTGATGGGAAACATTATGTTCGTCGACAAACTGGGGAAAGACTGGACCCAAAGTGTGTAAAGAAGCCCGTGAAGGGTGGTGGAGGAAGTGTTATGGTTTGGGGAATGTCTTCTGCTGCAGGGGTTGGACCTCTCAAACAGCTACATGCCAGAATGAATGCAAGTGTGGATCAGAACCTTCTTCAACAACACATGGTTCCTTACTTGTGTTCAGCACTCAATCAGCAGCAATTTCATGCAGGACAATGCCCCCTGTCACACAGAAAAACGAGTAAAGCAGTTCCTTGAAACAGAAACACTGAAACAATGAAATGGCCGCCCAGAGTCCTGATCTAAACCCAATAGAAAACCTCTGGAAAATCCTTGGTGACAAAATTCTGTTAAAAAAAAAACACAATAGTCACAGAACTGTGGAAGAGACTGGAAGGAGAGTGGACCAAAATCCCCCCAGAGCTGAGAGAGACTAGTGATGTCCTGTTGCCACAGGTGTGCTGAAGTCATTCAAAGCAAAGGCCTGCACAAAGCAAAGGCCTGTACACATCAAACTGATTGGTGACTGTTGTAATCTTCACAACATTTAGTTTTTTTTTTATAATTCTTTATTTTCGTTTTAAAGTTACAAAAGGAAGAAAAACTTACAATTTTAATCATCTTGCAAGTACGAGAACTAATCATACCAAATATACATCTCTTTGATTAAATCGCATGACGGTTGCTAATAATCATTAAGCTTGAAGAGCTTGTTCAATTCACTAAAACAATGTTAGAACTAACCTAGACAAGAGAATCAACCTGTCAGATATAACAAATCAAAGTTATTAGCCATTCAATGTTATAAATCAAGCATTACCTACTCCATAGACACCCGTCTATTACCAATAGTAGAGAAAAATAAAAAGTAAATAGGACAGGTAGAAAGCAAAGAGAGAAAGAAAAGACTATACCAGAACAGGGATAGGATGGGTGGGGGGGGAGTAAGAGGGGTGGAGAGGCAGGTAAAGGTAGAGTTCCCGGGGAGTTTCCAACCCTAGTGGAATTAAAGAAACCCCCAATCGCACCCATTAGCCAACCAGTCTCTAGGAGCAAGCTCTTTGGGATCCTCTGTGAGTCTTATACAGATCAGATTGTTGGAAACTCATCCAGCTAAACCACGTGTTTCTAAACTTCTCATATGAGTCATGAATAGCTGATGTCAGGTCCTCAAGATGCATGAGGTCATTCACCTTCTCTATCCACATAGTCACAGAAGGACACGTCTCCTTTTTCCAGAGCATCGGGATGCAAGATCTCGCAGCCATGACTAAGAACCTCAACAGTGTGTGTTTATATTTATTTGGAGAAATCCCACAGTGGTGTAACATGAAGAGGCCTGGACCTAAGTCATCCGAGTATCCCGTGACTTGCCTTATGATCCTTGTCACCTCTGTCCAAAATGGTTGGAGCTTCGCACATTCCCAGAACACGTGAAGTAGTGTACCATCCGCCCCACCACACCTCCAACACTTCGGGTCAATAGAAGGAAAGAGTCTATGCAAATGAACTGGGACTCTATACCATCTCGTCAGTAATTTATAATTTGCTTCCTGCAGTTTTGAGCTTATTGAAGTAGAGTGAGCTAAAGTATAAATTGCAGATCTCTGTTCTGTTGATAGTTTGAGACCTAAATCTGTCTCCCATCGCAGCATGAAATGGGGAGTCGGGAGGTCCGGGGGAGATATCAAACACGCGTATGTCTGTGACAAGGCATGCCTGCAGTCAACTGTGGTGGAGCATATGGATTCAAACAGTGTCTTAGGGCGTATACAACATTTAGTTTTAATCTATCTCTGTCTAAAGTCATTGCTGTTCTTTAATTATGATCATCAAGTTTGTGTAAAATAAAGGTTTTAAGTTGATAAACTTTGGTTATTTTGGAAAACACTGCGCTAGTGGCATGGTGCACCCCTTACACAGAAACCACCAAATGTCATCATTGTAGATTACATTCTGTCTGAAAAAAATCAAGTGATCAGACATTGTGCTCTAATTTTGATCGCCAGTGTATATTGACAGAAACTCCTAATCAGTGATTGATTGCACCATAAACGTGTACAATGAGTTGCAGGTTTAGAAAACCCATGTTCATATGCTCTGTTAAGACATTCTGAGATAATATTAGGGAGGGTCTTCTGTAACAATAAACTTGTCACGATCAGGAAGTTTGCTGGGTATGATTTTTATAGGTGTTTTCCAGTAGAGTAAGTCTATTTTCAGATTATTTATTAGATAATTCTAAACTAATATAGGGAAGTTCTCTGTTCAAGTTCTTCATTTCTTGATCAGACGGGAAAAGAAAGAGCGCCTCTGTCTCTGGAGGGCATTGAGGTAAAGCAGCAACCCAGGGTCAGATAACACAGATTACAGATAACACAGTCAGATAACACAGATTTTGCATGAAATCAGGTGCAGACATATCATTGGTACTTCCTGTGCAGCCACAAAGGGGCCCAAGAGCTGATGGGGCCACTTCTTCCTCCAAAGCAGGTGGAATTGTGCATTTTTGATGAGTTTTTGAACTGCAGAAGTTCCATATATTATTCATACACAGGGATCCACTTCTGTCTGAGTCCGCCAGTTCATGAAATAAATATTTTTGTAAAGCGCCCCAATAATTTGATATAAGGCCGTCAAATAAGTAATGTTTTATTCTTGGTGGTGGACAGTGAAAGAGTCAATGCTATATATCTAAGACAAAAAAAGGGGGGGGGACAAGAGGCGCAATAGTGCCCTTATCACTAGACACTAGGACGTGAAAATGGTGAAAAGTGCAATTCACTCACCTATTCCAGTTGTGTGACCCACAACCGGTTTGAAGGCTCATAGATAAGTATCCTGATGGCTGCTGCAGGACTCCCACCGGCTCCACGCACGTGGAGATATATCAGACAATATATGGAAAGACAGTGCTATCCGGTCCGCGCTGCCAAATTCATTTATATCAAAGAAAACCAGTCATCGATGTTAAGATCCAAATCTTCCTTTATTCACCTCCTACGCGTTTCAGTGCCCACCTGGCACCTTCATCAGGGATCATCCAGGCATTACGAGGCGCTGCTGGGCTACAGTCTGGGCCAAGGCCGTAGAGCAGCCCCAGGCCCTCAGCAGCATCTCACACCCTGGCTGTCTCCCTGATTGGTTTGTTGTTGCCTTCGATGAGAGTCAAAGAACGCAGAGTCAATGTTGCATGCACGCCACTCAGTATGTGAAGGGCCTTACACTGAACATGAGTTCTGGAATCCTGGGGAAATGTTTCACAGGGCGACCATTAATTGCACCTCTGCCTGTACAGGAGGCACGATCTTCAGGCACAGCTATCACACAGATCAGAAGTGGGGTTGATTATATTGGGGTTTATTCCAGCTTTTTTACAAAAACATAACATCATTAGAATTTGCCTGAAGAACTTGAATATTCTCAGTCTGAATTCTCCACCACTTCTCCCCTTGTCCCTGGACACACCTCCTCTTTCCCAGAACTCCCTGGGGCTCTCTCCTAATCACATTTAACCCATACAGTTGCTATTGCTGGCTGATTCTGAATAACAGTGCAGCTTCGAGGTGTCACATCAATCATATCAAACAAGAGTTCTTTACTCAAACAATCTCTCGAAACATGGGCATAATCTTTAGATGTTACAGTCTTGAGATTATTTATAGTTTTTCCCTTTGGTGCAGACTGCTCCCCACATTTCAGTACCTCCAGGCTTACGCCAGCTATGCCCAGCATTCCGGCATCAAGTCCCCACTAGCTCCAGCCCCGTATTCCTGCAGGAATCTGCTCAAGTAAATGGTTAGGGCCACCCTCTACCCTCTAAGACAACGTTCCTCTACTGCCAGTACCATGTCCACCTGTTCCTCCGGGTTCATGCCAGCGTCGATCAGACAATAAATGCAAGAATAAGTGGCAAGTGCATATTGGTACACTGTTCAAAGTTCTTGTGGATACTTTCTCTCTTACTGGGGGACTATTCTGCCCAAACACCATGTAAAGCCCTTTTTATAGACTAATCCCCTCCCACCAAAAGCATCCATAAGACCTGAGCAACCAGGGAGCAGTCTTCACTTTGGCCGTTTGAGGGCCGCCAATACACCGTTACACTAACGTACTATACATAGTTATGCTTCTACAACAAGTACAACTCCCATGGGTACAGAGTACTTTCATAGTAAAGGGTGTTAACACATTCCTATACTCCCTTTAGGCACCGTTACACGAGGCAACTTTGCCGGCAACATCGCCCAAAAGTGACGTAGTCATCGCTGTTGCCGTTGAAATTGCTAGTGCGTTGCAACGTGTGACAGGGCGCTTCAATGGCGATACGTTGCTTGAGCGGAGTTGCCAGGTTTATGAACATGTTGGGAAACCTGGCAATGTTGCTCAGGGGATCTGCTACTATCGCCCAGTGTAACACCGCAATAGCGATGTTAAAAGCAACTTCCCCTATTCATTACATTGATAAGGATCGCTCGCTGGGTTGCTCATACCCAGCGAACGAAAGGTCCTTTCAACATTGTAGTTGAGTTGCCTACGATATCTCTCTGTTTGACATCTCCAAGGCAATCTTGGAAAAGTGCCAAAAACGTGCGCGCTCCCGTGAAGTTGCCGGCAACATCACAGCAACGTTGCCTCATGTAACGGTACCTTTACAGGTGATTCATTAAAGTGATTTCTCCAGAATGCTGCTGTGAAACAGCTTGAAAAGTCACAAAAATTATGTGCAAATGTATGTGAAAATGTAACAAGTTTTGGTGTTTTCAAACCAGTTTAAAGCAGCTCTGCCAAAATGGGTAGAACTGAGGAGTTGGGGAGGGACTGGGCATGATTACGCCCGACCTTCAAATTCAGCAAAAAGTGGCACTTCTCATGCCAGACATGTTAATCTAGTCTACTGGAGTAACATCTTGGCAAGGGGTATGCACGCAGCTGAGAAGATGCACCTAATTCATGAAGTGGAGTGCACCTCTTAATGAATTTGGCACATTGTACTACAGCAAGCTCTTCATTAAGACTAGTCTTACTGAATCGGCCCCATGAAGTCCAGGGAGTTACTCACTTCTATAGGCTGTAGACATGGTTCATAGAGATAAGAACAGGAAAGAGATGGGGTTGTGCAGTTGGTACTGTAGACACACACACACACATATAGACACGCACACACACCAGTCTCCCCCTCCTCCTGGTCTCCCCTTCCTCCCGGTGTTACCTGATGCTCCTGTAAGAGAGTAAACTAATAAGCTGCTAAAACCAAGCAGACTGCCATTTTGTAGTGGCCCAGGAAAGAGAAAACACAGTCTCTGGTTGCCATGGTGACAGCTCTGTGTCTAGGAAAGTGAAAGCACAGTCTCTGGTTGCCTTGGTGACGGCTCTGTCAGTTGCTCCTGTTGTTGTTGATCTCTCTCTCTGCGGTGGCCATGACTAGTGTAAGGATTACAGCAAAGCCAGTGCAAGCTATATGGGCCTTTAAAGTTGTTTGCAATCCCTGTTGTGTGGACTAAAGACTTTCTCTTGAACTGAGCAAGTGTCCAGCATCTGAGGAGAGGCTGAGGAGATGTTCCCCCTGATGGAGCGAGTGATTGGCGTCCAGGAAGGCCGTGAGTGACTGCGAAAGGAGAGCCGGCGTCCGGTGCCATCCACATTGGGAGGATCCTGATAAGGAGGCTGAGGAGATGTTCCCTGATGGAGAGAGTGATTGGCGTCCAGGAAGGCCGTGAGTGACTGCGAAAGGAGAGCCGGCGTCCGGTGCCACTGCCATCCACATTGGGAGGATCCTGACAAGGTCCTGACAAGCCCTGGAAAAGAGTGCTCCACAGATTGCACCCCAAGCTTACAGAACTAAAGTACTGGACATGTGAATCTGGCATTGGCTGGTAAGCTGCCGAATTCTGCTGTTTTACAATACGTTTTTGTTTTGCGCAAAAGTTTTTTTTTTCTTTTACTTTTTCTGGACTTGCTGCAGCCCACGTGGAATATACACCGGTGTAAAGCTACATTTGAGGTTGATGGTACCATAGTTTTGAGATACCCGGGTATCCCTGCGCTAAGTGTATAGCCAGCATTGATATAGTGTAATGTATTGTTATTAGCTGTGATAAGTTATACTCAGTGTGCCATCTCAGAGGTCCCATCAGACCGCCCACAGTTGATGTACATAGCCTTTAGTTAAGTTAAATCCTTGATAAGTCTAACGTGTAGGTAAATTTGCTCCTGGTTCTGAGTGTGATTTACATACCCTGGAAACTCTGAGATCGGTGCATTGATGTCGGCTAACGCTGAGTCTGTGAAACTGTTATTGGTAATATTTTAAGGGGATTTTGAGATTTTTACATTTCATACTGAACTGTACCTTGATCCCCATATCAGTAAAAATACTGTTGTTTATTTCTGCCTCTGTCTCAGTCTGTGACTCACTGGATCTTAATAGGACCTCCGGTCATTACACTCCGATGCTAAAGGACCTGTGTGACGCAGCCGGGTCATGTGACCCCGCAGCATTACATGACCCGGCTGCGTCACACAGATTCCGATTCAGCATCGGAGCATCGTGTAACACCGGCAGAAGGGAGAATGGCAAGAGGGGGAGACTGGGGGAGTGCACTGCTAGGTGGTAGGGGGAGGGAGAGGGCACTGGGCTTCAGGAAGCGGGTGGAGGTGTCCGGCGGCGGATGTGGGTGCAGAGGCGTTGTAGGAGCCTGTCGGCCGGGATTGCAGTGATCGCCATATTGGAAGACCCATCGCTTGGCTGTTCCAATATGGCGGTCCGCGCATGGATTGTGGGATTGACGGATGTTGGTGACAGACAATTTAAGGCATTTAAATATTAGATATAAAGCTGAGTGTATGTGTATGTGGCAAGCCCTGCTCACTCTGCATAGCCCAGCCCACTTCACATAGATACGCCCAATCACAGTTTGAATCTCCACATATCCCCACCTCTTCCACATTGCCCTGCCCCCGAGACTATGTGGAGGGGTGGAGCTATAATGGGGTGGGGCTATATGTGGGGTGGTGCTATGAAAGGGGTGGGGCTACTGGGAGGGGGCAGGGCTATGATGCATACACACACATACATTACCATACATGGCCGATATTGCCATATGTGGGCAATATTACCATATATGTACACAGGACCCGCTGAAGCGTGCAGAGCACGCAAAACGGTCACCGTCGTCCATCTGTCCTCCTTTCCCTGCACCCACCGATGTAAACTTTCTGGAATAAAGCTGTTCATGGAATAAAGGATCTCGGAGTGCCGCTGTTTTCTTCTTAAGTTCTTTACCATATATGAGCATTACGCCCATATATGGGCATTACGCCCAGGCAACGCATGTCTCTACAGCTAGTGACCTATAATAAGGTGTGGCGCCCTGCTCACGCAGGTAACCACAGATCTCTCTAATGCACAGCTGGGTTTCCACAGCAGGTACCTACTACATACAACACCTTCCATCCCGGCACAGTAGGGGGGGCTCCACTTGCTGACCTTAAACAAGATCCCCTATATATACTGCTGCTGGGAAGGAGCTAGTCAGAGTGTGTGCAGACGCTAGAAGAGCTGCAAGGAAGTCCTGGTGGTTGGTGCTGCGTTCAGGCCCGAGTCAGTGGGACTGAAGGCAGGGAGCTCAGAGCAGAATAGGGAGTGAGGAGCTTTTTTTTTTTTTTTTTGTAAATCTGTGTTTATTAAATTTTCATAAACAAGACATAAAGAAACAAACAGTACAACCGTTCTGGAACGGTAAACTCAAAACAAATGATGGTCTAATTATTCATTCTACAAAAGATTACACATATATACCAATCAAAGGTCTCCATCGAGGGCAAGACCAATATGTGATTCACAGAGTACCTCTAAAATCTGGTACCCAAACAAAAAAGAAAGAGAAATTGAATATCATTCCATAACAATGTTTACAGTATAAAAGCAAAAGGAGCCTGTGTAAAGACACAGGGCACCCTCCTTATTCCCTTTCATAGACCACCCGGTTTAAGAGGAGAATACTAAAAGAGTTGAGAGAATAAGAAGAAGCATAGGGAAGGAGAAAGTCAGAGAGAGAAAAGAGACGAGAAACAGAAGAGGAGGAGGGGAAGTGAAAACACCCGGGGGGGGGGGGGGGGGTCCAAGAGGCAATGCGGGCGCCGGTCCCACCACTAGGAGAGAATCCCCAGGCTTCAGAAGAGGTAACCGATGGGCTCCCTCTGATGCCAAGAATAGCGGGCATTACCCTTCAAACCAATAAACGACACTTCCAACTGTATCCTACATCCCGGAGGACAGGGGCCTAAGAAAACAGGTCCCTGAAATTGGGAAGGTCCCTTAATAGGATCCAATCCGTCCACGTTGCGGTAAATGAGTTTTGAGTACCCGCATACTCAGCTGAGAGTTCTTCCATTCGACAAAGGTGTTCCATCTCAGTGTACCATTCTAGAATAGAGGGCTGGGTTGACTCCTTCCAATGGCGCGGAATAACGTTCCTGGCTGCGGCGAAGCAAAAGCGCAGGATATCTTTTTTGAGATTTTTAAGAGACCCAGGGATCAAGGAGAGCAGCGCCATTTCGGGGCCGCTCGTCAACCGTTTGCCGGTGACTAAGCCATAATTCCTCACTACCTTGTCCCAGAACTCTCTGATCAGGGGACAATCCCACCAAATGTGCAGTAAAGTGCCTATATCAGACCCACACCTCCAACACTGGTCAGAAACCGCTGGATAAATTTTATGCAGTTTGTCTGGCGTATGATACCATCTCACAATCAATTTGTAACATTTTTCTCGAGATTCCCCATTGCTAGACAGTTTGTGGGACAGTAGGAAGCACCTCCCCCACTCTTCCTCAGATAATTCTCTACCCAATTCACGTTCCCACATAGACTGAAAGTGAAATTTGGTACCCGTGTCTTCTTCTACCAGAGTTTTGTACAGAGTGGAAATTTTACCCAGGGGAGCATGTTCACATACGAAGAGTTTCTCCATAGGGGAGAGGGAGGATCTATGTAATCCCGACGGGCTCAAGGAGGCCAAAAATGACTGGAGTTGAAGAAACTCCCACCATTTTAAGGGAGTGAGGAGCTTGAGGAAGTTCATCCCAAGAGAAACGCTGGATATTGGGGATCCGCACCTGTGGGGGACTATAGGCCCACAGAAAACCCCATCACACCGTGGAAGCTTCAGCTACCTGGTCTCCCAGTTGGGTCAAGAGAGGGAGCCAACAAAATAAAGTATTCACTGATCTCAGGGAGACCAGTTCAAGAAAACACTGCGGGCAGACGGCTAAAGCGCTCAACACAGTGAATTCCTAGGCCCATTGCCCCCTGGGAATTTAGAATATGCAAATAAAGTCTGTGGAGCCTCGTTTAGGAGTCTCAACACAGGACTAGTCAGATCTTCCTCCACGGAAGGACCTAGCCATGGGGTGGCTCTTTGAGGAGACCACCATATTAAGTGGCCCTTTGAGTCAATATCCAGCTCTTTACAAGCTTAAAGAAATGACAAGGGAATACCAAGGCCAGGTATCCATCTACAGACGGCAGTTTCGGGGTGTTGCCCCTCATCAGTGAGGAGTAGGATTCTGCCTAGGTGGGAGCAATGCGCCAACGCCGTGCACATGCTCCGCAGCAAGGCAGAAGGCTCGTACAGCTCACAATATAAGGCAATCCACATACTTTATATTGTGAGCTGTACGAGCCTTCCGCCTTGCTGCGGAGCATGCGCGCAGCGTTGGCGTCTCCATGGTGACTAGGAGTGCGGGATCATGTGACCCTGCCCCCGCCTTCCCAGGACATCATGCCCTGATGCGGCTCCAGCGGCTGGGTGGAAGTGCTCGTCGCTATAGCGAACAATTGATGCACTAACGCAATAGGCTGACACTATTCTTTTAAACCTCCCCTTCCCTCGATTAAACCACGCCCCCTGACAAAGGTTCACACCGAAATGTATGTCTACCCCAGGCCCTGGGGGCACTCAGATCACTTAGGCGCGGTCTCTGGGGGAAGTCACGGGTAGTGGTGCCTGAGGCCGTCGGCCCGGGGGATGCAGATGAAAAATGAGTGGAAAGAAAATAATAAAAATGTCTGTTGTGACGCTACCTGTAGGGGTCTGGTGATGGGCGGCAGCAGGGTAGAACCGCTCCCTACAGGATGAGCGGGGGTCCCGGGGCTGTAAGTTGTAGTGAGCGGAATAGGGTAGCACAGTCGTTTCTGCGCAAGGTAGGAGTAGGGAAGCGCGACCAGTGTAGTGCAGGTGGAAGGAGGGACACGCACACATAGAAGTCTTTTGGTACCTTTACTGGTGTTCTGTACTGGAACACTCGTCCGGAGTTGAGGGAAACACTTTAGGATCTCCACAGCGAGTAGGGTTGTAGGCCTCCTTGTCTCAGTTACTCTGTTTGGAGTCTGGCAAGCTTGGAACCCGACCAGACCGTTGCTTCTCTCTCTCTTTCTGTGACTCTTCACACCTGGGTTTGCTGCACTGAGGGCTCTCTATTGGGTTTCTGTCAGGGCCCTAACTCGCGGTCCCTGGCTCTCAACTGTTGGTGCTGCGGGTGTCCTGGAAGCTAAACCTCCTTGTGGTGCTGGATTCTCTATGTCCCTGCAGCTCGGAGCCAGTGACCGGAACTCTGATGGGATGAGTCAGTATGACTCCTCTGCCCCCTTCTTGTAGCAAGTTTCTCTCCTCTGCCTTCGACCTCTACTCTGCGGGTCTACCACTGTCTCAGGTGGTTGCTGGTATGGGTCTAGCATGACTCCAGTACCAGCTCAGCTCACTCAGCTCTTCACAGTTTCGTAGTGACTGCACACTCTGCTGTTTTCCCTCCAGAACCCGTATTTATAGGGGGAACTGGCTTAAGGCAACCAGTGGGGCTCCCCCTACAGGTTACTTGCTGTGAGAAATCCCTTAGGGTACCTTCACACGCGGCTACATTTCTAGGGTGGCTACAGGTAACTTACAGGTTGCAGTGAAATCATGGAGACAAGGTTCTATCTTGTTGCTGTGTACAAATGGAATAATCTCTCCATGATTTCACTGCAGCCAGTAAGTTACCTGTAGCCACCCTAGAAATGTAGCCGCGTGTAAAGGTACCCTTAGTGTCCCAAGGGAGTCTGTGGTGACCTGGCACAGGGTGCCACATGTACATCGGGCGCATGTGACGCACATTGAGATCTCTCCACAAAGTAAATCACGCTTAATATAGGTGTAAGGTAGTTGCAATTAAGGCGCTAGGGAGGAGGTGGGGGAATTGAAACCTCACAATGTCAATTTTTTGATACTTGACACTGGGTTGTTAGATTCACTTGCATGAATACTGATCTCTCTAGTGATCAATTTATATGCAGCTGTATGTTGGTATACTAATCATTAGAACCTCCATTAGAACTTTGTTCTCAGCTGTATCTAGTGACATCTAGTGACCTTTGAAAGGAATTGAAACCTCTAATTATGTCTAACTCCTATCTTGTACCTTAATTGGGCTTCCTTATATATTGTATGGGATGCATCTATGTGGTATTTGTGCGATCATATAATATGAGTGGTTTTGCCCCCCAATTTTATCCTTGTCTAAACACGTCTTTAATAAAACATATTTTCCACATATTTTGGACTCAAGTATCGCTTTGTTCTTAAAAGGTAGTTATCTACATTAAGGATGTGGTGGACTGGCTGATTGACAGCTTGGTCATCTTATCTGGAGCTGGGATATGCTGGGCTGTTGGTGTTCTGATTGTCAGCTAAGTCACCCAATCTCTTTCTGGGAAGTGCTGGGCTTTTGCTGGTGTTCCTTGCCTCCTGTAATGGCTCAGCCTTTTAGCTGTGCTGTTTTCCCCAGAGCGTTGCCAGTCTTAGTTTCAGCTATGAGGTGCTAAGTTGCTGTGTTGTATTTGTGCTCTGGGAATTGATCTTTTGCTGCCCGACCTTGACTGTATTTGAAAATCATTTTGTCTTTTCCCTCTTTTCTGGTCCACTACTCTCCAGGTATCTGACCTCGGACAGTGTCTTTACTACGCTTCTGTTTATCCTTTCTGTCTTGACGTGCTCTCCTGGTACCTGACTTGAACGTTTAACTATTCTGCTTCTACTTGTCCATGTGGTGACTAGTGTCCCATTTGCATTGTTTATATTGCAGTGTTAGATGTAATTATTTCATAAAAAGCTGCTGTAGCCATTTTACCCAAGTCATGGTGCACATATGGTTTTTTTTTACATGCACTAAATGAATGGGTGGCTCATTGGGTCAAAGGCAGGAATGACCTTAGTCCCCTCTAAATTGTCATGCGTTCTGCCCTTCCCTAGTCCTTTTTAGAATCACCTTTATGCCAAAATAATGAAAGTAGGAATTGATATGAAGGAAAACATAATTTGTTTTTATCTACGATGGATATCAAAATACCTTGTCCCAGGCTCAGGGCAGGAGAAGTCTATGTTTGGGACAGAGCGAACGGAGTGGTCTGGTCCTGGACAATAGTGATTGATTGATCTGAAATTCTGATTTCCTATTTTCTGATGTAGCAGCAGCTCTGAGCAATATAGTCAGCTGCTGCAGAACCTCTTTCACCCCTTATAATTTAGCCAACAATTCTATGGGCAACATATTTTATGTAAAAAAAAATCTGTACACTGAATAACTGACACCAAGACACAAAAAATAGAATTTGACATTTTATTGATGATTAATTTATTTCCTGATAAAGATGTAGCGCCAACATGTTGTGCGGCACTGTACAGGGTTGAGCATCATTCATGTTCAGGACAATTTGGAAGAAGCCAATTAACCTATCAGTATATTTTTGGAGTGTGGGAGGAAACCCACGGAGACACAGGGAGAACATAGAAACTCCTTGAAGACGTTCGTGGTGAGATTTGCTTCCACAACCTGAGTGTTGCAGACACCAGTGCTAACCACTGAGTCTCTGTGCTGCCAGAGAAATGGCGACATGACGTCATTATGGTGGAAGACTGAGATGTGACTTTCCACCGGTCTTCTGGATGATTTAATTCATGTGCTGCCATCATGGCCAGGTTGATGTTCTGACTGATGGATCATCTCAGGTTTGGGTTACAAGAGCCATCTTGTTGTGATAGTAGGTGCAGACATACTTCTGGGTGTCAACAAAATCTGTCCAATGTCCGACTCTAGGGTGGGAGACAAAGCTTATATTAGAGATTGATCCTAAAGACACAAACTAATCCAAAATCAATAACAGAGCCCCTTCATGTCTGACTGCAGAAGCCATAAAGTAACAAAAACATTCACATAAAGATACAAGAATATCTCCCATCCAAGTATGAAGCTCTGTCCATGGTTTATGCCATAAATTTATGTGATCTTACCTGTTCTGGCAGCCTAAGCATTCATATATTACTGGGTAGTTAATATCCCATGTATGCTGCATGGTAATGGGTGGGAGGTTGGGGTGGATCTGAGCCGCCTTCTCACAATATTACTCCGTAGCTGGTGATGGTCGCAATCTTCATTGCCATTGATGACCCAGCAGGCAGCATGACACATCTCATGGATTATTGTGTCTTGAATGACTATTCTGAGGACAAAGCAGAGTATAGTTATAGTCAGGAGTAAAGACATAAAAAGATTTCAGCACACATAATCTATATATTGTGTCCTATGTGAAGCCTACCTGCAGAATCGCGGACTTTATCTGGTAACTGGATGATGGCGTAACGATCCCCATTATTCTCCTCAAAGCCAGTGCGACCAGCTGTGGTTCTCAGCCTTTTATTCCATCTGAAGTCCATATATGCAGGACGCTACAGAGCAAGGAAGGAGAAAATAAATCCCTTATTCTTCATATCATCGTATACCTACAGAATAAAGGTACATACTATATATATCCTGGATCCAGTAACCTTACCCTCTAATTCTCCACTCAGTATCCTCTACATTGCCATGTACGTATGACACACCCACTCCAGGGCTGGGGAGACTCGATACAGGGAAGTTACTAGTTGTTGTCACGTCTTCACTTCTCGATTCTTTTCACGGGGACAGACGGGGGCCGAGACCCTGTCCTGTGACCCTGGCGATGTCATTTAATAAAAGGGTGATATTAGGGAAAGTCTGAGGGGATAAGGGGTATTCGTGACGCCACCTGCGGTATGCGGCCAGGGTGGCCGCCGCTGCTTCAGACCTCTGGGGACGATGGCCGGCAGCTTAGATAGTCCCGCTCCCCGCAGAGCAGTCCCCAGGGAAGTGGAGTGGTTCCTCTGGCTCATATCTTGGCTGATATTCACCCGGTCAGCAGTACCCCGGTGTCGCAGGCGACCTCTGTGGCTGATTATCGCCTCAAATAAAAGTCTCTTACACCACAGCTGCAGTTCCGTTACTTTTACTTCAGGTGTTAAACATGGCCGCTGGGTACACTCTCTGCCAGTCTCTAGTACTTGCTCTTTCTCCAGAGCCGGGATGGTACAATCGAGTCACGTTTGGTGCCCTTAGTCTACTTTCTTGGTCTCTCAGTCTCTGGTGGGTCTTTTCCTTGGCGTTATAAGGGGTAGTTCTCATCTGAAGTGAGTGGGTCTGTCACTCTGCCCTCCAGGCTCTAATTGCCCTCTGAATCACAGAGCTCAAGTACTGGTGGCCACAGGTGTTGTTGTGTCCCGGACACCATTAGGATCCCTCCCGGGCACTGCTCCCTAGTTCGGTCCCTTTCCACAAGATGTGTCGGGTGTTTGGCCCAGCTCCCATTACGTGCCTGAGACCTTCGGTTTCGGCTCGGGCTTGAAGCTCCGCACCGTCTGCAGGGCCGGTCCCTTTGTCCTCCACCAACCCCTCTGTCTCGTCAGATTCGGGCATATGTGTGATCGCTGTATTCTCCGCACCCCAAGGGCTCTTGTCTGTCTCTACCGGGCTGTTCTTTCCCTCCCATGGGCGAGCGGGGTCGTCACCACACCGCCTCTACACTCCCGACTACCACTCCTTCGATCTTCTCCTGACTATTACTCACTTCTACTCTTGTTGCTGTTCCCCTTTTGTGACCTAAACCAGGGTCGGACCGGCCCACCAGGAGATCGGGAGATCCTCCGGTGGGCCCTAAGTCTCCATGGCCACGCCCCCTCTGCCCCACACCCCTACCTCCCCTGCAGAGGGGGCCAACAACCCTTAGGCTAGGGTCACATTTGTGTTATGACCCTGACGCAAGCGGTAAATACTTAAAACATTCAGCCACAGCGCTGCCAGGTAACTGAGTGGGAGCCCCATAGAAACCCTATGTTTACCCTGCCAATCGGCCACACACACAGAGCTCCAGGCAGTGCACAGCCGATTGGCAGGGCCGCTATGTAGGAGGGGCAGACTAGGCAGTTGCCCAGCAGGTCCCTCACAATCTGCGGGGCCCCCAGCATGTCAGCTACAAAATGCAGTGATTGGACAGAACCTGTACTATTGTTGCTTGTAATAGTACAAGTTCTGTGCTATTCACTGCAGTTTTTGTGGTTGTAGATGGAGTTTTGGGGACATCACAGTCATGTGACTCACCAAGGTCCTTCTACCTCACTGAGCTGTGGGAGTCCCGTCCTGCACTATGTTCTGTGCACAGATCTGTCCTGTAGAGCCCGCCTCTGATATTCAGCCCCAGGAGAAGGCCAGGGCTGTGGGAGAGGGACCCTGCAGCTGCTGGCAGGATGTGAAAGCAAGAAGGAGCCCAGGAGACCCAGCTGGAGCCCGGGCCTGGTAGGTAACAGACTATCTCCCTCCTCTATATCTATTCATAGCTGTGCACCATGTCCCATCCCCCTCCTCCCTTTCAATAGCAGCAGTCGGGACTGAGGGAAGGGGAGGACATAGCAGTCTGCGCAGGACCCGATCCCTGGTCCAGCCGTGCGTGGGGCCCAGCCCCTGTTCCGTCCGTGCGCGGGCCCAGACCCCTGTTCCGCCCGTGCGCGGGGCCCAGACCCCTGTTCCGTCCGTGCGCAGGGCCCAGACCCCTGTTCCGCCCGTGCGCGGGGCCCAGACCCCTGTTCCGTCCGTGCGCGGGGAGAAGACCCCTGTTCTGCCCGTGCGCGGGGCCCAGACCCCTGTTCCTTCCGTGCGCGGGGCCCAGACCCCTGTTCCGTTCGTGCGCGGGGCCCAGACCCCTGTTCCTTCCGTGCGCGGGGCCCAGACCCCTTTTCCGTCCGTGCGCGGGGCCCAGACCCCTGTTCCTTCCGTGCGCGGGGCCCAGACCCCTGTTCCATCCGTGCGCGGGCCCAGACCCCTGTTCCGTCCGTGCGCGGGGCCCAGACCCCTGTTCCGTCCGTGCGCGGGGCCCAGACCCCTGTTCCGTTCGTGCGCGGGGCCCAGACCCCTGTTCCTTCCGTGCGCGGGGCCCAGACCCCTTTTCCGTCCGTGCGCGGGGCCCAGACCCCTGTTCCTTCCGTGCGCGGGGCCCAGACCCCTGTTCCATCCGTGCGCGGGGCCCAGACCCCTGTTCCGTCCGTGCGCGGGGCCCAGACCCCTGTTCCGTTCGTGCGCGGGGCCCAGACCCCTGTTCCGTCCGTGCGCGGGCCCGACCCCTGTTCCGTCCGTGCGCGGGGCCCAGACCCCTGTTCCGTCCGTGCGCGGGACCCAGACCCCTGTTCCGTCCGTGCGCGGGGCCCAGACCCCTGTTCCGTCCGTGCGCGGGGCCCAGACCCCTGTTCCGTCCGTGCGCGGGGCCCAGACCCTTGTCCCGTTAGTGCGCGGGGCCCAGACCCCTGTCCCGTCGGTGCGCGGGGCCCAGACCCCTGTCCCGTCGGTGCGCGGGGCCCAGACCCCTGTCCCATCCGGTCATGGGGGCTCCGGGCATGCGAGGAGCAGCACTCAGGGGGCCTCCAGGGGATGCAGGGAGGTAGCATTCATGGGGGCCCTCGGGCATATGGGGAGCAGTGCTGCGAGGTGCCCCCGGGCGTGTGGGGAGCAGTGGTGAAAGGGGCCCCCAGGCGTGTGGGGAGCAGTGCTGAGGGGGCCCTCGGGGTGCGGGGAGGCAGTGCTGAGGGGGCCCCCGGGGATGCGGGGAGGCAGTGCTGAGGGGCCCCCGGGGATGCGGGAGGCGGCGCTGAGGAGGCCCCGGGGAGTCTGGGGAGCAGCGCTAAGAGGCCCCCCGTGGATACTGGGAGGCAGCGGAGGAGGGGAGGGGCGCTGGGGATGGGGTGACTGGGACCCTTGGCTGAGACTGAGGATGGCAGGACATACTACTGGGAAATGGGCATGATTATCATGCTCATTGTCCAGTATGTCCTGCCAGCCTCTGTGGTACTATCATGCCCAGCATGTCCTGCCAGCCACTGGTGGTACTATCATTCATGCCCATTGCCCAGTATGTCCTGCTAGCATCTGTGGTACTATCATGCCTATCCAGCATGTCCTGCCAGCCACTGGTGGTAGTACTAGCATGATAGTACCACTGGAGGCTGGCAGGACATGCTGGGCATGGGCATGAAAGTACCACAGAGGTTGGCAGGACATACTGGGCATGACTCATGCCCAGTAAGTCCGGCCAGCCTCTGGTACTATCATGCCCAGCATGTCCTGACAGCCACTGGTGGTACTATCATGCATGCCTATTGCTCAGTATTTCCTGCCAGCATCTATGATACTATCATGCCCAGCATGTCCTGCCAGCCTGGTGGTAGTACTAGCATGATAGTACTACAGGGTCTAGCAATACATACTGGGCAATGGGCATTATACCACAAAGGTTGGGAGGACATACTGGGCAATGGGCATTATAGTATCACCAGTAGACTGACTAGGCGATCTCCAGGGCTCCGTCTCCCCTCTTCGCTGCTGTTAGGCTGGGTTAACATTGCGTTTATGCTGTGCGTTACAACGGATCCATTGTAAATCAGCATAAATGCAATGTATGGCCTTGTTCACACATACCATAAGTATTTGCCTTAAATCCGTTTTTGGGAACATTTTGGACTGTTTTTTATTTTTGCAAAGTCCAAAAACGCATATCCGTTAACGCATGGTGCACTTAAGTGTGAATGCGTTTTTTCACAACACATGCGTTTTTGTTCAGCATCCCAAAAAACACTGCATGCAGCGTTTTTTGGGTGCTGTAAAAAAACGCATGCGTTTTTTTAACATGGGGTTCTATTGGAAACGCATGCGTTAACGCATGGCACATATAGGCACCATGCGTTAACGCATACATTTTTGCATGCGTTTTTGGTGAAAAAATGACTAAGTCCCAAAAAACATTCAGAACCTCAGGGGACACTGGCCACATACCAATCCGTTTTTAAAGCCCTTAGAAAAACAGATCCGTTTTTCTAAGGGTGCCAAATAGTGTCCCCTGAGGTTCTGAAAGTTTTTGGACTTAGTCATTTTTTCATTAAAAACGCATATGCGTTAATGCAGGTGCCTATATGTGCCATGCGTTAATGCATGCGTTTCCCATAGGGCCCCATGTTAAAAAAAGCATGCGTTTTTTTAAAAACGCATGCGTTTTTTTATAGCACCCAAAAAACGCTGCATGGCATGTATGTAATGTCCCATGTTTCTCGGCAGGTCCCGATGTTTGCCCGCCGTATCTACGCCAGCAAGAGATGCCTATATATCATGTCCAATTTTGACACTGAAGAAGTCGTGAGGTACAGCAACTGCGGGGCACCAGCCGCAGAAGACAGAAGGTAGCAGAATGAAAGAAGCGAGGAGTGCACAGAATACAGGAAGAGGAAGAAGTAATCCCTGTGTCTTAAAGCTAAAAATTCTATATGACGCCCCCTTCAGCATCGGCTCTCCATAAACTCTCGATAGGGATAGATATACTTAGATTAGAATATAGAAATAGCGATATATATACTTAGATTACAATATAGATATAGAGATAGATATAGTTATTAGAATAGAGATATAGAGATATAGTTAGAATATAGGTATACTTAGATTACAATATAGAGATAGATATATAGAGATAGAGATAGATATATAGAGAGAGATAGATATATAGAGATAGAGATAGCTATATAGATTAGAATATAGATTAGAATATAGATATAGATATTATCTGAACTGCTTCTATCTGATCTTCATTAATTAAATTGCTGTTTTCATTTTCTGCAGGTGGCATCGGTCACTGACCAATCAGATCTCAGCATTTTGTTACTGCCATTGAACACACAGCTCTCACTTGTTCCTATGCCCAGTATCCTGACACAGGAAGCGGTGTTAAATGGGCGTCCTACTCCTTTCCCTTCCAGACACCCTTCCTCTTCTACTCGTTTTCCAGCCACCTACAAAAAAAAACGTGATCCTGTGTCCCGTCATGCTCAATGGTTTCCAGCGTTTCCTAGTGAACTCTGATAGCATATGTATCCAGGACTACACAGGAGCACTCTTCTGCTTTAATCACATCGTCACTGACCTCACCTACTTTATCAACCGTGATCATTAAAGGATAAACGCAGGTACACACTTGTGGACCCAGAGGTCAAAGATGTAAGTGCCGCCTGAGGGGGCTGTGCTGGGCATTGTAGTGCGCCATATAGTATCCCCATGTGTTTCCATGGTAACCTGAGGTGATATCAGTGTCATGTCCATGGCATCATCACTTTATAATGAGATAGTATCTCATCTGTCATTCTTGTGTTTCCATGGTAACGCTTAGCACCCCATTGTGTAGTTTCTAAGGCAAAGTTGGTTATCTACCAATATGGTCAAGGTTAAGTGGGTGAGATAGGACTATTACCTTCTTGCACTGGCCACTTTTACAGACAATGTGACTGTGTGAAGATCTACCACCCAAACTCACAGCGCCTCCTCTTAAGGATTGACTTACCCCCAGCTGAGAAGTTTATAAAGATCTCATTGCTGGGCAAGCAGAAGGAGAAACAGGTGCTGCTGCTGACAGGTAAAGATGACGGCTAGGGACGGTCAGGCCCCTCGCTGAACATCACAGGACAGTAATCCATTGCTTATGTTTCCATAGAAACGGGAATGGTATGGAGCTTCACCATCAATGAAAAGTCAATGCTGCAGCGACAATCCTGCAGAATGTGTACACCGGCCTGGCCCACCGCACCGTCAGCCAGATGTATAGCAACCTGAACAGCGCCTTACTTAAAACAGGTAAGAGGACGGCAGCCCGGGGTGGAGGAGACACCATCACCATGGATGGCCTTCTGGGGCAGGGGAGGCGTCACCACCCTGACAGTCACCTCTACCTTCTACCTTCTCTCCACAGATGATGGTGCAGCCGTTATGGAACTTCAGACTAACTACCCAGACTTATTCAGGTCCCGCCATGGATTTGATCTTCACGAATTGCAGATTCCACGGCTGATCGCTCAGCCCAGCAAGGTCAGTGATAAACGTGAAGTGTCTGGTCATGGCCGCCAAATCCATGTCCTGTATATCTATAATCACACAGTGTATACACAGAGCGTCATGGCCGCCATCTCCACATTCTGTATATACTGTGTGATTATAGAAATAAGGAGACTGTCATGGCTGCAATCTCATTGTAGACCAACATCACTCAATCTTATTGTAGATGGCAGATCCTCCCTCCTACAACATAAATAACTGTGGAGTCTTGTGATTTGTGCTTTTCCTGCAGGAGGTTCTCTGCTCAATGGGCCTAAATCACCTGGTGCTAGTTGATGAGTTAGGGAGATTATTTATGAAAGGGAGCAATCAACATGGACAGTTGGGCACCGGTGACAATATTGACTGACGAGAGCCTTGCTTGGTAAAGACTGCACCCTCCAATTAACCTCTGTCATCTGTCTACTCCTCCCTATCCAGTCTTTGTCTACCTCCCTTCACATTTCTACCTTGCCGCTGTCCTTCTTCTGCCTCTTTCCAAATGGCCTCCATCTCTCCAACCTCCACCTCTCTTTCCCCTGGCCTCCTTTTTTCATCGTCCTGGGCTCAGATCTCAATCTCTTCTCCCCTTGGCCTCAATCTCCCTACTCTTGCCCTCCATCTCCCCTCCCCTGGCCTCCATCTTTCTTCTCCCTGGCCTCCATCTCCTCTTTCCATGGGCTCTGTCTTCTATTTCCCCTCCCCTGGCCTCCACCTGCTCTTTCCTGTCCCCTGGCTTCCATGTTCTCTGCCCCTTGCCTCCAACAACCCTCCTCTTGGCCTTTGACCACAATCTCCCCTTCCCTTGTCCTCCATCTCACCTCCTCCTGGCTTTTCTCCTGCATCTACCCTCATCCTGGCCTGTGTCCTCTATCTCCTCTCCCTAACCCAAGCCTTTATTTCCTCTCTCTCTGGTCTCTGACCTCCATTTCCCATCTCTCTGGCTTCCATCTCGTCCCCCTGGCCTCTATCTCCTTCTTCCCTGTACTCCATCTCCTTCTTCCTCTGGCCTCTATCTCTCATCGCTCTAACCTCCCATCTCCACTCCCTCTGCTGTATTCTCCATTACTCATTTTGGTCTTTTTTCCCATTAGATTGCAGAAATAAGGAAGCCAATTGACATCTTTTGCAACCACGACCAAACTTTATCCCTGATGTCCTCTGAAGGTTCTGTGAGGAAACTGCACGGCTGTGGGCATTGATGAAAAGGACCGCCTATCTGGATGGCCACAAGGAAGCAACACTTTTGTCCAGTTGCGTTTGCAGGTAAAGAACTTCTGCAGGGTCATGTTTTAGGCAATGAGGTTCTGTCTGGAGAGTGACAGAGAGGCTGCTGTCACATCACGTCTACTGGTGATCTATACATACAGAGAGGCAAGAAAGATGCACAAAAAGGAAAGGGGAGACACAGAGAAAGGCCAGGGGAGACACGGAGAAAGGCCAGGGGAGACACGGAGAAAGGCCAGGGGAGACACGGAGAAAGGCCAGGGGAGACACGGAGAAAGGCCAGTGGAGACACGGAGAAAGGCCAGGGAGACACGGAGAAAGGCCAGTGGAGACACGGAGAAAGGCCAGGGGAGACACGGAGAAAGGCCAGGGAGACACGGAGAAAGGCCAGGGGAGACACGGAGAAAGGCCAGGGAGACACGGAGAAAGGCCAGGGGAGACACGGAGAAAGGCCAGGGGAGACACGGAGAAAGGCCAGGGGAGACACGGAGAAAGGCCAGGGGAGACACGGAGAAAGGCCAGGGGAGACACGAGAAAGGCCAGGGGAGACACAGAGAAAGGCCAGGGGAGACACAGAGAAAGGCCAGGGAGACACAGAGAAAGGCAGGGGAGACACAGATTGATAGAAAAAGAACAGAGTGGCAGGGTGGTAACAAAGGCAGAAACAGGTGACGACTCCATTATCTGTACTCCGAGAGTTATCACTGTGGTATCTGTGGTGTTAAATAGGACTGCAGGTCTTGTGCTGTGCTATCTGCCTCCGCTCTGTTGCATGTATGTAATGTCCCATGTTTCTCGGCAGGTCCCGATGTTTGCCCGCCGTATCTATGCCAGCAAGAGATGCCTATATATCATGTCCAGCTTTGACACTGAAGAAGTCGTGAGGTACAGCAACTGCGGGGCACCAGCCGCAGAAGACAGAAGGAAGCAGAATGAATGAAGCGAGGAGTGCACAGAATACAGGAAGAGGAAGAAGTAATCCCTGTGTCTTAAAGCTAAAAATTCAATATGACGCCCCCCTCAGCATCGGCTCTCCATAAACTCTCGATACGGATAGATATACTTAGATTAGAATATAGATATAGAGATACATGTACTTAGATTACAATATAGATATAGAGATAGATATACTTAGATTAGAATATAGAGATAGATATATAGAGATAGAGATAAATATATAGAAATAGATATATAGAAATAGAGATAGAGATATAGATATATAGATTAGAATATAGATTAGAATATATATATATAAATTAAAATATAGTGAACACCATACCTTTTGGAAAAAAAAAATTGAAAAAATTAAAAAAAAATTTTTTTTTTTAAACTTTGAATTTTTTAACAAATTTATATAATTATCACATTTTTTAACACCTATTTAACACTGTAACACCAAGTATCACTTTTGTATGTAACGGAATTAAATTTGCATTCTAGTCCTCTCTATATACATATATGTATGAAGATAAAATGAAAATAAAAATATTTTTGCAATTAATTATATGAATCGGTAATGAAATAATTATTTAAAAATTGATATTTTAGGTTGGTGAATAATGTGATATAGTGGTATATAAGAAAAAATAAAAGGTAAAATATTTATGTATAAAAATATCCTACATTCCTTGGGCAGGGAGTGAGAAGAGAGAGTGATATCTCTTTAATCACTGTGCTGACAAGGGGGTAGAAATACCCGAAAGGGTATCACCTGTTGTTGTGATATTGAAATAAAAAGAAAAAAGGGAAAATGAACAATAAAAATAATAATGTACATGTTAAAAGGATGACAGTCACTGAAATATCACTATTCCAACCCTAAATAAATGAATAAGAGGAATAATTGAATATAAAGATGCCATATAGCAGTGATGGCGAACCTTTCTGAGGCCGAGTGCCCAAACTGCAACCTAAAACAAAATTATTTATGGCGAAGTGCCAACACGATAATATAACCTAAATTACAGCAGCAGTGGTAATCACAAGCGCTGCACAGGGGGGAGAGCCAGCAGATGCTAAGGGTATGTGCACACTGGCCGGGTTAGGGTCGGTTTAGCTGTGTAAACCGCCGGTCGGTTTACATAAATTTTATGTAAATTTATGTTAATCCAAACCGGCGTTTGGATTAACATTAAAACCTATGTAAACCGACACCAGGTGTGCACACACCGGCGGTTTACACATGCTCATCTGTTGCTAACCCGCTGGGTTCCCAGCGGGTTAGCAAAGAATGTGCATGTTCTATAAACCGTCCGGTTCTGCAGCGGCTGCAAGCAGAATCATGTACTGCTTCCAGCCGCCGCAACACCGCCGGCGCTAACCCGCTGTGCACCCGCCCGGCACCCGCCCGTCACCCGCCGCACATACCCGCCAGGAAGCCAGTGGACGGCTGCAGAGCTTCCTGGCGGGTCCGCCCAGCCGCCGCCGACCAACCCGCCGGCATATGTGCACATACCCTAACTCTCTTCCCTGTACAGGGCTTGTAGTCCTGAAACATTAATGATCAATTCAATTATTTTAACAATTAATTGATTTTAACCCCTTCAGGACCCAGCCTATTTTGACCCTAAAGACCTTGGCATTTTTTGCAATTCTGACCAGTGTCCCTTTATGAGGTAATATCTCTGGAACGCTTCAACCGATCCTAGCGATTCTGAGATTGTTTTTTCGTGACACATTGGGCTTCATGCTAGTATTAAATTTAAGTCGATAATTTTTGTGTTTATTTGTGAAAAAATCAAAAATATGGCAAAAATTTTGAAAATTTCACAATTTTCACATTTTTTATTTTTTTTTCTGATAAACTAGAGAGATATGTGACAGAAAAAAGTTATTAAATAATATTTCCCACATGTCTACTTCACATCAGCACAATTTTGGAAAAAAAAAATTTTTTTAGTAGGACGTTATAAGGGTTCAAAGTTCATGAGCAATTTTTCATTTTTCAACCAAAATTTACAAAACCATTTTTTTTAGTGACCACATCACATTTGAAGTCCTTTTGAGGGTGTACATGACAGAAAACACCCAAAAGTGACACCATTCCAAAAACTGTACCCCTCAAGCTACTCAAAACTATATCCAAGAAGATGATTAACCCTTCCGGTGCTTCACAGGACCTAAGGCAAAGTGGAAACAAAAAATGGATATTTTAATTTTTTTCTCAAAAATGTTCTTTTAGCCTCAATTCTTTCATTTTCACATGGGCAACGGGATAAAATGGATCTTAAAATGTGTTGTGCAAATTCTCCCGAGTACACAGATACCTCATATATGGTCATAAACCACTGTTTGGGTGCACGGCAGGGCTCAGAAGGGAAGGAGCGCAATTTGAATTTTGGAGCTAATTTTACATCCAAAAAGTGAAATGGCGCTCCTTCCCTTCTGAGCCCTGCTGTGTGCCCAAACAGTGGTTTATGACCACATATAAGGTATCGGTGTACTCAGGAGAAATTGCCCAACAAATTTTAGGATGAATTTTATGCTGTTGCCATGTGAAAACGAAAAAATTTAGGCTAAAAAAAAATTTTTGTGAAAAAAAAAGTACTATTTCATTTTCACAGATCAATTTGTAAAGCACCTGGGGGTTCAATATGCTCACTACCCATCTAGATATGTTCCCTGGGGGGTCTAGTTTCCAAAATGGGGTCACTTGTGGGGGAGCTCCAATGTTTAGGCACACAGGGGCTCTCCAAAAGCGACATGGTGTCCGCTAACAATTTGAATAAAAATCAGCTCAAATTGTTAGCTGTCACCATGTTGCGTTTGGTGAGCCCCTGTGTGCCTAAACATTGGAGCTCCCCCACAAGTGACCCCATTTTGGAAACTAGACCCCCCAGGGAACGTATCTAGACGCATAGTGAGTACTTTGAACCCCCCAGGTACTTCACAAATTCATCCATAAAAATGAAAAAGCACTTTTTTTTCCACAAAAATTTCTTTTTTCATTATTACGGACCAATTTGTGAAGCACCTGGGGTTCAAAGTGCTCACTATGCAGCTAGATATGTTCCTTGGGGGGTCTAGTTTCCAAAATGGGGTCACTTGTGGAGGAGCTCCAATGTGGAGACGCACAGGGGCTCTCCAAACACGACATGGTGTCCGCTAACAATTTGAATGCAAAATGAGCTCAAATTGTTAGCGGACACCATGTCACGTTTGGTGAGCCCCTGTGTGCCTAAACATTGGGGCTCCCCCACAAGTGACCCCATTTTGGAAACTAGACCCCCCAGGGAACGTATCTAGATGCATAGTGAGCACTTTGAACCCCCAGGTGCTTCACAAATTGATCTGTAAAAATGAAAAAGTACTTGTTTTCCGCAAAAAAAAATTTTTTTCCATTAATTTGTGAAGCACCTGGGGGGTCAATATGCTCACTATCCATCTAGATAAGTTCCCTGGGGGTCTAGTTTCCAAAATGGGGTCACTTGTGGGGGAGCTCTAATGTTTAGGCACACAGGGGCTCTCCATATGCGACATGGTGTCCGCTAACAATTGGAATTGTTAGCGGACACCATGTTGCGTATGGAGAGCGTCTGTGTGACTAAACATTGGGGCTCCCCCACAAGTGACCCCATTTTGTAAACTAGACCCCCCAAGGAATGTATCTAGATGCATAGTGAGCACTTTGAACCTCCAGGTGCTTCACAAATTGATCTGTAAAAATGAAAAAATAATTTTTTTGTGGAAAAAAAAGTACTTTTTTATTATTATGGATCAATTTGTGAAGCACTTGGGGGTTCAAAGTGCTCACTATGCATCTAGATACGTTCCTTGGGGGGTCTAGTTTCCAAAATGGGGTCACTTGTGGGGGAGCTCCAATGTGTAGACACACAGGGGCTCTCCATACGCAACCTGGTGTTTGCCAACAATTGGAATTGTTAGTGGACACCAGGTCGCGTATGGAGAGCCCCTGTGTGCCTAAACATTGGAGCTCCCCCACAAGTGACCCCATTTTGGAAACTAGACCCCCCAGGGAACATATCTAGATGCACAGTGAGCACTTTGATCCACCATGTGCTTCACAAATTGAGACGTATTAATGAATAAAGAAACTTTTTGTGAAAAAACATACTAGTCTAGTAGTTGCAATTCGCAGCATAGGGGACCCATGGGGCTCTGCCATATTTTTGGTCCAGCCAGGTACAACTTGGCAGCTACGAACTGCCACCAGCCCCCAGCTGCCTCGTCATACCTGGCTGGAACCAAAAATACAGCGAAGCCTATTTTTTTTTTATTTCTAGAATTATTTCTAGAAAAAAAATGACATAGGGCTCCGCCATATTTTTGGTCCAGCCAGGTACAACTTGGCAGCTACGGACTGCCACCAGCCCCCAGCTGCCTCGTCATACCTGGCTGGAACCAAAAATACAGCGAAGCCTATTTTTTTTTTATTTCTAGAAATATTTCTAGAAAAAAAATGACATAGGGCTCCGCCATATTTTTGGTCCAGCCAGGTACAACTTGGCAGCTACGGACTGCCACCAGCCCCCAGCTGCCTCGTCATACCTGGCTGGAACCAAAAATACAGCGAAGCCTATTTTTTTTTTATTTCTAGAAATATTTCTAGAAAAAAAATGACATAGGGCTCCGCCATATTTTTGGTCCAGCCAGGTACAACTTGGAAGCTACGGACTGCCACCAGCCCCCAGCTGCCTCGTCATACCTGGCTGGAACCAAAAATACAGCGAAGCCTATTTTTTTTTTATTTCTAGAAATATTCCTAGAAAAAAAATTACATAGGGCTCCGCCATATTTTTGGTCCAGCCAGGTACAACTAGGCAGCTGGGGGCTGGAATCCTCAGCATAGAGAGGCCCAAGCGTTCTGGGCCCCCCATGCTGCGAATTGCAGCCCGCAGCCGCCCCAGAAAATGGCGCATTCATTGAAGCGCCATTTTCTGGCGCTGTACCCACGCTCTTCCAGTTGCCCTGGTGCCGGTGGCTAACTGGGTAATAAAGGGGTTAATGCCAGCTTTTTATTGGCAGCTGACACTAAGCCCGAGATTCATAATATAGGGCCAATGTTAGACCCGCCATTAGGAATCTCTAGTACGGTAAATAGTCAATAAATACACACAGAGAAAAATCTTTTTATTTGAAAAAAAAACACAGACACAATTCGGACTCCATCTTTATTATAAAAAGATCCGACGTAGTCCACAACGAAGGTCCCACGACGCTCAATCGCTCCGACGTAGTCCATAACGAAGGTCCCACGACGTTTGATTGTCTCCGACGTAGTCCACAACGAAGGTCCCACGACGCTCGATCACCTTTGCTTTCAGATCGCTACTCTGGAGCCCGATCCGCCAGCATGGTGATCGAGCTGCAGAAAGTGATCTGACACCCCGGGCGCAGTGACCCATTATGTGCATCACTGCGCCTGGGCTGCCAGATCACTTTCCGCAGCTCGATCCCCATGCATGGGGATCGAGCTGCGGAAAGCGATCTGGCAGCACAGGCGCATTGACCCACTATGTGCATCACTGCGTCCGGGCTGTCAGATTGCTTTCTGCAGCTCGATGCCCATGCAGGGAGATCGGGCTGCAGAGCAGCTATCTAAGAGCCTGGGCGCAGTGACCCACTATGTGCATCACTGCGCCTGGGCTGCCAGATCGCTTTCCGCAGCTCGATCCCCATGCATGGGGATCGAGCTGCGGAAAGCGATCTGACAGCACAGGCGCATTGACCCACTATGTGCATCACTGCGTCCGGGCTGTCAGATTGCTTTCTGCAGCTCGATGCCCATGCAGGGAGATCGGGCTGCAGAGCAGCTATCTAAGAGCCTGGGCGCAGTGACCCACTATGTGCATCACTGCGCCTGGGCTGCCAGATCGCTTTCCGCAGCTCGATCCCCATGCATGGGGATCGAGCTGCGGAAAGCGATCTGACAGCACAGGCGCATTGACCCACTATGTGCATCACTGCGCCCGGGCTGTTAGATAGCTTCCTGCAGCTCGATCCCCATGCATGGGGATCGAGCTGCGGAAAGCGATCTGGCAGCCCAGGCGCAGTGATGCACATAGTGGGTCACTGCGCCCAGGGTGTCAGATCACTTTCTGCAGCTAGATCCTCAGAATCCAGCTGTAGAAAGTGATCTGACAGATCCAGTACAGTGATCCACAGTGATCACATAATGGTCACTGTGGATCACTGTGCTGGATCTGTCAGATCACTTCCTACAGCTGGATCCTCAGGATCCAGCGGTAGAAAGTGATCTGACAGATCCAGTACAGTGATCCACAGTGATCACATAATGGTCACTGTGGATGACTGTGCTGGATCTGTCAGATCACTTCCTACAGCTGGATCCTCAGGATCCAGCTGTAGAAAGTGATCTGACAGATCCAGTACAGTGATCCACAGTGATCACATAATGGTCACTGTGGATCACTGTGCTGGATCTGTCAGATCACTTCCTACAGCTGGATCCTCAGGATCCAGCTGTAGAAAGTGATCTGACAGATCCAGTACAGTGATCCACAGTGATCACATAATGGTCACTGTGGATCACTGTGCTGGATCTGTCAGATCACTTCCTACAGCTGGATCCTCAGGATCTAGCTGTAGAAGTCATCTGACAGCTCCAGCACAGAGCTGTCAGATGCGAGCGGCCGGAGAGAAGAGGAGGAGGAGCGGGACGCAGCCGTGCAGCAGGATGGAGCGCGATCGCCGGAGGGGTGAGTGGGAGAGGCGATCGCCGCTCCGGTGATCGGGGGGCAGGCAGGGGGAAGAGGGGGGGTGACAGGAGATGGGGGGCACTTACAGGGAGCGGGGGCAGTGAGGAGGAGGCGGGCGGCAGGAAGAGGAAGCCCGCGGCAGGGACAGGAAGCGGGCGCAGGGACAGGAAGCGGGGGGGGGGGGTAAGAAAGATGAAGAGGGGGCAGAATAGAGAGGTGGGGGACAGGTGGGCACTTAGATTATGACAGGGGAGAAGATCGGAGGGTAGGGAGAGCAGGGGCAGGCAGGGAAGCATGACAGGCGCGGTGATTTTCACTTTCACTTTTGAGTGCCAATCACCGCGCCTGTAGCCGGGGGGGTGGGGGTGGGGGCAAATCGACCCCCCCTGGGGTGTTGTACAACTCCCCATGTACCTGCAGGCCGAGTGACAGGTCAGTGACACCCTCACTCGGCCTGCAGGAGCCCGATCATTCCATGGCCCACCCCTAGGGCCAAGGGTCGGGAATGACTTTGTTTTCATGGCCCAAACGTAGGGCCAAGGGTCGGGAAGGGGTTAAACTTACCTTTGCAGTCTTCTCTTCTCTTCGGCAGTGGTCAGACAGCTCATGTGTACTTCACATTGAAGCTGAGCTGCTGCCACTGCCCTTTCTAGGAACAGCAGGTGGACTGATCTGTATGGAAAAAATGCAGAATATTAGACAGAAGATAGATTTTATCATGGAATACAAGCAGATTTCATACTGAAATCCTGGTCCTCATCTTGTAGTAATATCTCCATCATGACCCTCTCCTTGTAGTTATGTGCTCCATCCTGACCACCTCCTTCTAGCTATGTTCTCCATCCTGATCCTCTCCTTCTAGCTTTTTGCTCCATTCTGATCCTCTCCTAGCTATATGTTCCATCCTGACCCTCTCCTTGCAGTTGTGCTCCATCCTGACCCTCTCCTGGCAGTAATGTTCCTATCCTGACCCCCCCTTCTTGTAGTAATGTCTTCATCCTTATCCCCTTGTAGTATGCCCCATCCTTGTCCCCTTCGGTAATGTCCCATCCTTGTCCCCTTGTGGTAATGTCCCCATCCTGCCCCATCATGTAGTAATGCCCCATCCTGTTGTAATGCCCTATCCTTGTCCTCTTGCAGCAATATTCCCCATCCTGCAGTAATGCCCTATCCTTCTCCCCTTGTAGTAATATGCCCCATCCGTGTCCCCTTGAAGTAATATGCCCCATCCTGCAGTAATGTGTCTCATCCTTGTCCCTTGGTATTATTGCACCACCATTGTCCCCATCACATAGTAATATGCCCCAACTTGCCCCCTGGTAGTATTGCCCTATTCTTGCCTCCATTACATAGTAATCTGCCCCATCCTTGTCCCCATCACATAATAATATGCCCCATCCTGCCATCACATAACAATATGCCCCATCCTGCCCCATGACATAATAATATGCCCCATCCTGCCCCCTATTAGTATTGCCCCATCAATCCATCATCCTCTTAGTATTGCCCCATCCATCCTGCCTCCTCTTCGTATTGCCCCATCCATCCATCCTCCTCAGTATTGCCCCATCCATCCATCTATCCTCCTCTTAGTATTGCCCCATCCATCCATCCTCCTCTTCGTATTGCCCCATCCATCCATCCTTCCCCTCTTAGTATTGCCCCATCATCCATCCTCCTTCCTTGTATTGCCCCATCCTCCTCCTCCTAGTATTGCCCCATCATCCTCCTTGTATTGCCCCATCATCTCCTCCTGCTAGTATTGCCCCATCATCCTCCTCCTTGTATTGCCCCATCATCCTCCTAGTATTGCCCATCCTCCTCCTCCTCCAGGTATTGCCCCATCATCCTCCTCCTCAGGTATTGCCCCATCATCCTTCTCTTGTATGGCCCCATCCTCCTCTCCTCCTAGTATTGCCCCATCCTCCTCCTCCTCATAGTATTGCCCGATCCTCCTCCTCCTCATAGTATTGCCCCATCATCCTCTCCTCATAGTATGGCCCCATCATCCTCCTCCTGCTAGTATTGCCCCATCATCCTCTCCTGCTAGTATTGCCCCATCATCCTCCTCCTCTAGTATTGCCCCATCATCTCCTCTCCTCAGGTATTGCCCATCATCCTCCTCTCCTCAGGTATTGCCCCATCATCCTCCTCCTCCAGGTATTGCCCCATCATCCTCCTCCTTGTATGGCCCATCCTCCTCCTCCTCTAGTATTGCCCCATCCTCCTCCTCATAGTATTGCCCCATCCTCCTCCTCCTCTAGTATTGCCCCATCTCCTCCTCCTCTAGTATTGCCCCATCATCCTCCTCCTCATAGTATTGCCCCATCATCCTCCTCCTTGTATGGCCCCATCTCCTCCTCCTCATAGTATTGCCCCATCATCCTCCTCCTCATAGTATTGCCCCATCATCCTCCTCCTCATAGTATTGCCCCATCATCCCTCCTCCTCCTCCTAGTATTGCCCCATCCTCCTCCTCCTCATAGTATTGCCCCATCCTCCTATCCTCCTCCTCTAGTATTGCCCCATCCTCCTCCTCATAGTATTGCCCCATCCTCCTCCTCCTCATAGTATTGCCCCATCATCCTCCTCCTCCTCTATGTATTGCCCCCATCATCCTCCTCCTCATAGTATTGCCCCATCATCTTCCTCCTCATAGTATTGCCCCATCTCCTCTCTCTCTCCTAGTATTGCCTCATCCTCCTCCTCCTCATAGTATTGCCCATCATCCTCCTCCTCCTCCTAGTATTGGCCCATCCTCTCCTCCTCATAGTATTGCCCCATCCTCCTCCTCCTCTAGTATTGCCCCATCCTCCTCCTCCTCATAGTATTGCCCCATCATCCTCCTCCTCATAGTATTGCCCCATCCTCCTCCTCCTCCAAGTATTGCCCCATCCTCCTCCTCATAGTATTGCCCCATCATCCTCCTCCTCAAGTATTGCCCCATCATCCTCCTCCTCCTCTAGTATTGCCCCATCCTCCTCCTCCTCATAGTATTGCCCATCCTCCTCCTCTCATAGTATTGCCCCATCCTCCTCCTCATAGTATTGGCCCCATCATCCTCCTCCTCTAGTATTGCCCCATCATCTCCTCTCTGCTAGTATTGCCCCATCATCCTCCTCTGCTAGTATTGCCCCATCATCCTCCTCTCAGGTATTGCCCCATCATCCTCCTCCTCCAGTATTGCCCCATCATCCTCCTCCTTGTATGGCCCCATCCTCCTCTCCTCCTAGTATTTGCCCCATCTCCTCCTCCTCATAGTATTGCCCCATCATCATCCTCCTCCTCCTTAGTATTGCCCCATCTCTCCTCCTCCTCATGTATTGCCCATCCTCCTCCTCCTCATAGTATTGCCCCATCATCCTCCTCCTTGTATGGCCCCATCCTCCTCCTCCTCATAGTATTGCCCCATCATCCTCCTCCTCATAGTATTGCCCCATCATCCTCCTCCTCCCATAGTATTGCCCCATCCTCCTCCTCCTCATAGTATTGCCCCATCATCCTCCATCCTCCTCCTAGTATTGCCCCATCTCCTCCTCCTCATAGTATTGCCCCATCATCCTCCTCCTCATAGTATTGCCCCATCATCCTCCTCCTTGTATGGCCCCATCTCCTCCTCCTCATAGTATTGCCCCATCATCCTCTCCTCATAGTATTGCCCCATCATCTTCCTCCTCATAGTATTGCCCCATCATCCTCCTCCTCCTAGTATTGCCCCATCCTCCTCCTCCTCATAGTATTGCCCCATCATCATCCTCCTCCTCATAGTATTGCCCATCCTCCTCCTCCTCATAGTATTGCCCCATCCTCCTCTCTCATAGTATTGCCCCATCCTCCTCCTCCTCATAGTATTGCCCCATCTCCTCCTCCTCATAGTATTGCCCCATCATCTCCTACCATCTCCTCCTCCTCCTAGTATTGCCCCATCCTCCTCCTCCTCATAGTATTGCCCCATCATCCTCCTCCTCCTAGTATTGCCCCATCCTCCTCCTCATAGTATTGCCCCATCATCCTCCTCCTCATAGTATTGCCCCATCATCCTCCTCCTCCTCCTAGTATTGCCCCATCCCCCTCCTCATAGTATTGCCCCATCCTCCTCCTCCTCATAGTATTGCCCCATCCTCCTCCTCCTCATAGTATTGCCCCATCATCCTCCTCCTCAAAGTATTGCCCCATCATCCTCATCCTCCTCCTAGTATTGCCCCATCCTTCTCCTCCCCAAAGTATTGCCCATCTCCTCCTCCTCCTCATAGTATTGCCCCATCATCCTCCTCCTCATAGTATTGCCCATCATCCTCCTCCTTGTATGGCCCCATCATCATCCTCCTCCTATAGTATGGCCCCATCATCCTCCTCCTTGTATGGCCCCATCATCATCCTCCTCCTCATAGTATGGCTCCATCTTCCTCCTTGTATGGCCCCTTCATCCTCCTCCTCCTCATAGTATGGCCCATCTTCCTCCTCCTTGTATGGCCCCATCCTCCTCCTCCTCCTCATAGTATGGCCCCATCTTCCTCCTCCTTGTATGGCCCCATCATCATCCTCCTCCTCATAGTATGGCCCCATCTTCCTCCTCCTTGTATGGCCCCATCCTGGCTGCTGGTGAAAAAAAAACTTTCATACTCACCTTTCTTCGCCGCTGCTGCAGCTTGCATCCTGTGTGCCTCCAGCACTGAGGGCGGTCATGTGATGCCGGGCGCGTCACGTGACCGCTGTCACATGACGCTGGCCGGGAGGGCGGGCCTAGAAGTGTCTGAGAGAGGAGAAAAGTCTCCTCTGCTCAGATACAGCTTAGATCTGCCGGCGGCGCGGCGCGCGCCGGCAGATCAAAGCTGCAGTGTGGTGGCGAGGCTGCGTGCCAGCGGAGGCGGCTCTGCGTGCCACCGCGGGCACGCGTGCCATAGGTTCGCCATCACTGCACTAGGGCATAGGGTCACTTTACACACACCAACTTATCTATCCAACTTCTGACCAACTTGCTGGTTGCAGTGAAATCATGGACACATTGTTCCATTGTACACAGTCACAAAATGGATTAATGTGTCCATGATTTCACTGCAACCAGCAAGTTGGTCAGAAGTTGGACAGATAAGTTGGTGTGTGTAAAGTGGCCCATAGTGTCAGGACCTGGCAGTGGAGGCTCCTTGAAGTGGGTGCCAGGCTTGATCCTTAGTGGCTACTAATGAGACTAAGACCTCTGATTTTCATTTTTAGCACAGGGCAGTTTCTGCATTACACATTTGCACAATTCAGTCTGATCTTCTTTTCTCTAGTGCCACTCATTAATTTACATTTCTTATATATACAGTAGTGTCGCGACAGATATCCTATTCTTGTAAGTATTATTATTTTCTGCCAGCACCTACATGTACGGTGATGCCAGTCTTATACTTTTTCACATACAGTGCACCATGACTATGATCCCAGAGACTACACAAGAGGACACTTGATCCCTTGTTGCACCCATCCATCCACCTATGCACCCATCATCCACCGCACGCACACAACCACGCACGCACATCCACGCACACACGCTGACATCCACGCACGCACATCCACGCACATCCACACACGCTGACATTCACGCATGCACACATCCACGCACGCAAGCTGACATCTACGCACACATCCACGCACGCACGCTGGCATCCATGCATGCACGCTGACATCCACGCACGCACGCTGACATCCACGCACGCTGACATCCACGCACGCACATCCACGCATGCTGACATCCACGCACGTTGACATCCACGCACGCACGCTGACATTCACGCACGCTGACATTCACGTACGCACACATGCACGCTGACATTCACGCACGCTGACATCCACGCACGCACGCTGACATCCACGCACGCACATATCCGCACGCTGACATCCACGCACATCCACACATGCTGACATCCACGCACGCTGACATCCATGCACGCACGCTGACATTCACGCACGTTGACATCCACGCACGCACACTGACATCCACGCATGCACATATCCACGCACGCTGACATTCACGCACGCTGACATCCACGCATGCACGCTGACATCCACGCACGCACATATCCACGCACGCTGACATCCACGCACATCCACACATGCTGACATCCACGCACGCTGACATGCATGCATGCACGCTGACATTCACGCACGCTGATATCCACACATCCACGCACGCACGCTGACATTCACGCATGCACGCTGACATCCATGCACGCACATATCCACGCACCTGACATCCACACATGCTGACATCCACACATGCTGACATCCACACATGCTGACATCCACGCACGCTGACATCCACGCACGCTGACATTCACGCACGCTGACATCCACGCATGCACGCTGACATCCATGCATGCACACATCCACACACGCACGCACATCCACACACACGTCCACGCACACATCCATCTATGCACACATCCACACACGCACACGTCTATGCACACACACGTTTACCGCACACTCCACGCCACACGCACGCACTCCAGTCCAGCACACTCAACGTCCACGCACGACACTCATGTATGCTCACGTCCACGCACACTCATGTACGCTCACGTCCACGCACGCACACGTCCACGCACGCACATGTCTACGCTCACTCACGTCCACGCACACTCATGTACGCTCACGTCCACGCACGCACACGTCCACGCACGCACATGTCTACGCTCACTCACGTCCACGCACACTCATGTACGCTCACGTCCACGCACACTCATGTAGCTCACGTCCACGCACACTCATTACGCTCACACAGTCCCACGCACGCACATGTCCACGCACGCACATCATTACGCTCACCACGTCCACGCACACTCATGTACGCTCACGTCACGCACGTCCACGCACCACCATGTCTACGCTCACTCACGCCACGCTCGCACGCACACTCCATGCACGCTCCATCCATCACACCATCATTCATCATACATACAAACATTACTACACACATACTAACATACATACTTACCCTCTGGATCCACCGATGAGCAGGAGGCCGGAAGAGGAGGCGGGGAGAGGAGGCAGGGCCACCGACCGGCGGGCACAGGAGGCACACAGCCGGAGGCAGGGCGGCTGCAGCGGCGGGTGCACCGAGGTGTGCAGCCCGCCGCAGGAGGTGAGGGGGGGCAGCACACAGGGCTGAGGTGGGGGCTGCCTGGGGGGAATCTTTTGGAGGGGACCGGACAGTGTTGCCAGCGGGCACACCCACGGGTGCAACCCACCGGCCTATACATAATAGAGGAGGGCGGGTGGTTTGGGGAGACGGGGGGGGCCCCCCTGTGAGTCATGGAGCGGGAGGGGGGTGAGGAGGGGTGGACACATGCCGATCCGCCCCTCCAGATCTGATTGGAGAGCTCCAATCAGATCTGGAGGGGTGAATCCCTATGATTCCCTCCGATCGGCAGTTTCACTTTTAAACTGCCGATCGGAGGGGTCCTGGGCATGGGGGGTTAATCCACCCCCTGTGGGGTCATCTACAGGTTGTCACAGAGCAGCAGCATCTGTGACACCTGAGTGACCCCACTCACACGAGCTGCAGCAGCTCAAATCTGCCAGGACGTTGTACAACGTCCTGTGTCGGTAACAGGCAGAAACACAGGACGTTGTACAACGTCCTATGTCGGGAAGGGGTTAAAGGGACTTCAAATGTGATGTGGAAATGTGAAGCCTATGTCATATTGCATAATTTCACTCGCTTGCATGATCAGCCTAATGACAAATCCTCATGTGTACCTCAGTCAACAAATCCATGCCCGCCGCTAGTATTGTTTCCTAGGCTAAAGCAGGAGCCATCTGCACTCTGCGTGCGGAAACAATTTGTGGATTGTTTTGTGTCACCCAAAGGGTCAGTCCGTTGGCAGGATGACTTTGTCACGGGCCCTTAACTTTTGTTTCATAACCACATCATCAATATTGCTGTATTTTATGTTTCTCCACAAAATGGAACAGCATGCCTTGTGTGACTCATAACATGTCATGTATAATGTTAAAAATTGTGTTTGATTCTTATCTGTTACGTGTGAAGAAAACAGATTTGTTTTGGTTTTTTATCACACATGTTATTCATAAAACTCAAAACATCACAACAGAAACATATTTGGCTCATATGTCTCTTTTTTGTGGAGGGGTACAACTCAACAAATTAAAAAAACATACACAGTATGTGTACATGACCCATGTTAAAAAGGTACAGTAATCATAAACATCCCTACATGTTGGTGGAGGTTGTCTGATCTGGGTTGGTGTGTGGCCCTTGTCCACTTCCCTGGCTACCCTGCGCATTTAAAACATCTAGAGCCTGGTGTAGGTCTTCTAGTAATGGCCTATTGGCAAGATACGTTTGCATATGTGTTTGCAAACTGTGCCCCATGTGACCCTGCTATAGTCATATGAAAAAGTTTGGGCACCCCTCTTAGGGTGTAGGCACACTATCATGCATCAAAAACGCCGCGTTTTTGATGCATGACAGTGATGAGAGTGCTGTGCGTGTTTGTGGGTGTGTATGGTGCAAGTATGGTGGGTATGGCGAGTGTGGCTGGCTGTATGTATGTTATTGTGCTGTGATTGTGAGGTGTGAGTGCGTGTGTGGTGCGTGATTGTGATGCTGTCCACGGTCCTTCAGGACCGCGGACAGCATTTGTCAGGAATAGAAACTCTGCGGCTGTCAAAGCCACAGAGTTTAAATTTCCCGCTTTGTCGGTACAGTAAGGGCCCTTTCACATCAGCTTTTTTGAAATTCGCGGCAGATGCGGTGAAAAAAACGCATCTGCCGCGTTTAACGCATAACCACGACACTTGCCGCACACTTGCGGCAAGCCCCATGCAATGTCTATGGGGCTTGCGGTAAGGGTGCGGCAGGTGCGGCAAGTGCGGTTTCGGCACTTGCGGCAGGTACGTCCGCGAAAAAAAATGTTGTCAGCCGCGTTTTTTTTCGCGGCCGCACCTGCCGCAAGTGCCAAAACCGCACTTGCCGCACCTGCCGCAAGTCCGCCTATACCTTGTATGGCGTTTACCGCAACCGCGCTGCAAGTGCAGCCGGTATGCGGTAATAGCGGCAGATGCAGTTTTTTCACCGCATCTGCCGCGATTTGAAAAAAACGCTGATGTGAAAGGGCCCTAAGCTATCATCTTGTACTGCTGTGACAGCAGTGGTACAAGATGTTTAGCTAATACAATGATGATTGTAGTTAAATAATGTATTCTGGGGTTATTTTACTGATTAACCCCATCAGCATCCTCTGCACCGCATGTGTGCGCAGAGGATGCTGAGGCTCTAAACCCAGTGCTGAAGGGGTTAATATGCAGCTGGTGTAGTGACACCATGTATGTGGAGAGTGTCCTCACTCACTCTCTGCAGACATGGTGTCATTACACCATGTGTGTGAAGGGGTTAATTTTTATGTATAATGGGTTAAAAGAACTGTCGGGTTTATAACTTCAGAGAAAAAGCCGGCTCTGTTACTGCCATACAATAGCAGCAGGAGCGCCCCCCAAAGGCTTCAATCTTCACATGTTCATGATGGGAGTAATTAGAGTTAGGGGACCTCCTTAACTCCTACATTTGTAGCCAGTTATCAAGCAGAACTTACAAGGCATTAAAGGGGATGTCCAGGATTAATAGAATTTTGCTACATTCTTTGAAAAACAGCACCACCTCTGTGTACAGGTGGCATGTGTTATTACAGCATAGGCCCATTCCCTTCAATTGAGCTGAGCTGCAATATCACCCACAACCTGTAGACAGGGGTGGCGCTGTTTTTTAAAGAAATCAGTCATGTTTATAGAATTCTGGATAACTCCTTTAAGGTCAATATTTCCACTAGTGACACCAGAACAACACAAGACACCAGGATAGGGCTTAATTCAAATGTATTTGTTTTATAATATGAAGAATATAGCAGATCTTTGTTAAAGATGACATTTACTGTATATTTCGCTTTTTAAGATGCACTTTTGTTCCCCCAAATTTTGGGGGTAAGTGGGGGGGTGCGTCTTAAAAAGTGAACGTACGGTGCAGGGGAGGGTGGGGGCAGCTCTGGAGTGGTGTCTGGGGGCTGGGGCGGGCTGGTTGCGGGCTGTAGGAGGCAGCGGGAGGTCACCTGACCCCCGCTTAACTTATTTAATACACACTGTACTGCCGCTGTCCATCACCTCGGTGCTGAAGCTAGCGCCGAGGTATCGACAGGGGAGCAGGACATATTAAATGTTCCTGCAGTCCCCCCTCATCCTGGATATGGCCCCCCATGCTGCTGACATTATAAGACAGTCCCCATTTAACATTAAAAATTATTTTTTTCTCTTTTCCTTCACCAAATTTGGGGGTGCGTCTTATAAAGCAAAAAATACGGTAAGTAGATGATCCTATGGAAACATTCTCCTTACTGAATCTCCAGATTATAAATACTATTTTGTTATACGCTTGTAGGTAATTTTTAATCAATATAAGGAGTCCTGTGTTCACAATTCCCATCTCTTGGTCAGAGGATGAGTAGTTAGAAAGCGCGACTCTCCCTGGAGGAGCCGTCCTGTGTGACACAGACAATGATGGGAATAGATGTGTGTGTCTATGGGTGTGTGCTCGGTATATACGTGTAATATATAGTGTTTGCGTCACATACCGTGTGTGTCTATGTGTGTATGCTCGGTGTATACGTGTAATATATAGTGTTTGCGTCACATACCATGTGTGTCTATGTGTGTGTGCTCTGTGTATACGTGTAATATATAGTGTTTGTGTCACATACCGTGTGTGTCTATGTGTGTGTGCTTGGTGTATACGTGTAATATATAGTGTTTGCGTCACATACCGTGTGTGTGTGCTCGGTGTACTACGTGTAATATATAGTGTTTGCGTCACATACCGTGTGTGTCTATGTGTGTGTGCTCGGTCTATACGTGTAATATATAGTGTTTGCGTCACATACCGTGTGTTGCGTGACTAGAAAATTACATCATGGCTCTGGAACCAGCTGCTATTTTAACAAGTAATTTCTCTGAGTAAGGCCACGTGCACACGCTGAGAATTTGATGAGTTTTTTACCTCCGGATTTGTAGCTAAAACCAGTAGTGGATGATTAAATCCAGAAGTGGTGCAGGTGTTTCTATTAGACTTTTCCTCTGATTGCTCCACTCCTGGTTATGTTTACAAATCCTGAGGTAAAAAAACTCACCAAATACTGAACATGTGCACATGGCCTGATGGTGGGTTTACACGCCGCGATATCGTTTCGATATCGCAACTCAATGGCGCGGGAGCGCGCAATTAGTGCACGTTCCTCCCGCAACGCATTGACTGTTTACACGCTGCGATATCGTATTACAACGTCTGTGCGATGTCACCGCCTCCCAACCCAGGATCGCATAGTTAACATGGGAGTGAATGGGTGACGTATGAAATCGCATCGTAATTGGGCGTTTACACAGCACGATCCGGCTTCAATCGCTATGCAATATCGGGGCATTGAATAGCAAAGCTCATTCGATCCCCTGATATCGCATTGACATCATTCCTGCATCGTATTGGACGTTCACACCATACAACGCAGGAACGATATCGGGTCCAACGAGCAAACCACGTGACTTTTGATTGAAATTGTACTGCGATATCGCGACGTGTAAACCCGCCATAAGGCCACGTGCACACACTGAGTATTTGATGAGTTTTTTACCTCAGGATTTGTAGACAAAACCAGGAGTGGAGCAATCAGAGGAAAAGTATAATAGAAACACCTGCACCGCTTCTGGATTTAATCCTCCACTCCTGGTTTTGGCTACAAATCCTGAGGTAAAAAACTCATCAAATACTCAATGTGTGCACGTGGCCTTAGGGAGAACTGACATCCCACCCCTGACAACGTGGTACAAGAATGGCAAAGCATAAAGGTGAACACTGTGGCGGGTGGGTATCAGGGGCCTTATATTACACACATATAAGCACCGCTATGGTGAAAACCAAAAAAATAAATAAATAAAAACAGCCTTTGAAACACATAGAAATGTACTGGGACCATTATGCTCACCTTGTCTGCCTTAAAGACTATAAAATGGCTGACACTGCTGACAGAACCAAATTGCCCTCAGGTAGCTCTTTATATCTATATTGTAGGGCCGCTTCTTTCTCTGTGTCCACCTAATCCATATGGCTATGTATTTGATTTACCCCCCACTAACACCTCCTTTTCTGATTGGTGGACTGTCGACACCATTGGATATTTGTAGATCGCCAGCCAATAAAAAAGGATTTGGCAAAAATGATGCAAGCTTTGGTGTTAGGGAGATGAAGAGCCCGAGAAGACAGGTAGAAGAAAGTGTCTCCTTCACCATCTTCTGCGACTCCTCCCCCTTCTCTTTATTTATCTTTTGTCCTACAAGAAGAGATTCATGTTATTGTGTGCAGCCCTAACTCCGCAGAGATCTTAGTGTTGTTGGCTGCAGCTACCTGTTTACAGGGATGCTGTGACACAGACAGTGACAGACAAATTGAGTCTCCAGTAACTCTGTTTTACAGGCGCGTCCCTGTAGTTGATGCAGCTGACAGCTCCTCTGTGCAGTCCCCGTCACCGCCGCTCTCTGCTGCTCTGCTCCACACTGTTTGCATCGAGTGAAAAGCGCAGAGCATGCACGTGGATTGTAGTGCCGGCTACAGAACCGTCTTGCAGCTCTAAATCTTCCCGGCTCTGCGAACCACCTGCTTTTGTAACAAGCGGTTCCTGCGAATTGGGGAGAACTGGGTGCATCCCAGCCCTGGCAAGAGGGGACCGGTCATGATCTAGCAACAACACTACAAGTTGATGCTAGTAAAACCGGAGGCTGCTGAGCTGTAGGCCCAGTAGCCATCAGCCATGGGCATTCCGCAAAACGGTGGCTATGTCTACGGTCAGGGGACGTATCGCTTGTTGCACATCAGGGCCCGCAGCCACCTGTTTGGGACACAGTGCATGAAGATGCAGGGCAGGAGAGAGCAGCCAGCATGAGGAGTCAACCAGGAGAGGCATACAGTGGGGTGTCTCGGTGGAGTGAACCAGAATTGCCTGGGGGTTAATTGGACTGTTGACCTGAAGGACACGGAGCCCCTAAAGGGCTGGACTGCCAAACTGTGAATAAAAGTTCGAGAACTGCAGCCCTGATGCCCTCCAGTTATTCTGCGTGCCTTCTGCACCCTGCCCATCACCATCCTAATAGACTATCACATTGTCCCTGGGGCCCTGCTCCACCTGGTGGGAGCAATCCCATCCTAGCTGCAGGCAGCACCATCTGCCCCAGCACCCCAAATCAGCACGACTGCCATTCCTGGCCGAATACCACAGGTGGCGTGACAACAAGACTTTTCCATCCCCTGTAAATACCCCCTTTCACTGCACGGCCAGTGCCACAGCCACCATGACCTCCCCAATCATCGCCGACTCGGCTACCGAGTACTCCCCAGCCCTTGTAGCCGTTGCTAAGACTATACTGGTTGAAACGTTGTGCCACTGATGGCTTGATTAAAGCAGTTCACATTATCCTGAATTGGAGTGCTGCCTGTTTTTTGTACTTACCTATCATACAAAAACTACAGCAGCACACTGCTAAAGCCAACATATGCAATTGATAGTGTCAGATGGAATACAAAAAATCTTTTGTCTGAGAATAAAAACTAAAAATATTTTTCAAAAAAACTCAGATCAAAATTTTTTTTTTTGAAAAGCACAAATTATAAAATTTCTTAGCGCATATATTGGCCAATAGATGCCTGACCATCAACCGCAGCAAGATAACCTTAACTCTGATGGGTCCCTGACTACGATAAAACCTCTCTTGGAGATGCACACAAATCAGATGGCTACCTGTGGAATAATGGGAAGGGAGGAGTGCAGAGTCCAGCAATGGAGTCAGTGTCCTCCATATACACTAGACACAAGAAACAGCACTTTCCAGAGGATTAAAACACAGGTGCAATACTGTAACACTGAAATAAATAACATATGCAAATGAAAGTGTCAGATGAAATACAAAAAATCTTTTGTCTGAGAAAAAAATAAAAATTTAAGTTTTTTTTCAAAAAAACTCATGAAAATTTAAAAAAAAAACAACAAAACATGAATTATATGAGGTCCTTAGCGCATATCTTGGCCAATAGATACTTGCCCATCAACTGCACGCGGCACGGTAACCTTAAATCTGATGGGTCCCTGACTACAATAAAATCTCTCTTGGACCCCATGAGGTCTCTTGTTACCTGGGCTGCAATAGGATTCACACACATCAGATGGCATCCTGTGGATTAAAGGCCCCGTCAAATGGGGCAACATCACTGGCGATGTCGGCGGCAATTCGCGGGAGTGCGCATCACCGCTGACATCGCCGGCGAGGTGTCAGACGAGGCAATGTTACTGGCAACCTCGCTGACAACTTGCCGCGGCTATCGCTTGCTGGGTTGCCAGATTTTCAACGGACAGCATCGGATTGCAGAAAAACTCTGTGTGAAAGCAGCCTAAGGCTGGCTTCACACCACGGTGTGATCCGATCTGGGGCTGTCAGGCATGACCCTGACAGCCCCGGACTGGATCAGCACACAGAACTGGAGGGCCAAATGTGCCCTCCGGTCCTGTGTGCAGCCGGATGCTGCTGTTCTTTCAAGACCGTGGCTAGTTGCGGTCCTGAAAGAACAGCGGCGTGCAGCTGCCAGTGTCCGCTTGCCGGATCCTCCTGGACCGGCCCCATAGGCTCCCATGTTAGGGAGCGCCGGATTGCCCCGGATACAGGAGGATGCGTCCGAATCCAAGATCCGGCAAATGGGGAGATTTTTCTCCCCGGGCAAAAAAAATGATGCAAGCATCTTTTTTGTGTCCGGAGAAAATAATCCGAATTCCCCCGGAGTGATGAAACCGGATGGCAGAGAGCTGCCATTCGGCTCCATCCGGCCCCATAGGCTGCTATGGGGCCAAAAACCGGTCCGGGGCTGCCTGGTTTACACTGAACAGCCCCAGATCAAAAAAATCCATGGTGTGAAGCTAGCCTAACAGAGCTGTAAATCTGAATTAAATAGTATACAAAAACTACAGCCTCACACTGGTCTGTTTTTTTCTTATCACTAGTATATATGGAGTCCCTATTTCCCGAGACTTGTCATTCTGCAGCAGGAGAAATGGTTTTATTAGTATATGTGCATCATCCTGGAGCTGGAGAAAGCTGCGCTGCTGCTCTGTTGCTGCCTCCCCCTCCGATATGTCCTTAGTGCCTCTGCATCCCTTGGTTTGATGCCTGCTGTTTCTTATAGGGGCCAGTCTCCCTGGTAGTGATGTGTCGTTCGCGAACGAGCCGACACATTGAGCCGGCTCTTTGATGTGAACGAGCCAGAGAGCCGTATTTTTTTTTTTTTTTTTCCAGCTGCCTGAGTGTGACTCTGGTCTGGGGGAGCAGCCAGGAGATAAGTGATGTGTAAACAGAGCTGTGAAGTTCCTTCTCCTAATTAAAGATACACACACATTGTTTCTTCCTTAGGGCAGTGGCCACATGACCAGCAGTGAAAGATGTCCTAGGGGTTAACTTTCCTGACCTCATCTGGCATATATAGTCTGTGTAGGTCGAAGGAGCCGCAGCTTGTATCAATGATCATCTCAGAGTATTAGGATTGCAGGAACACTACAGGGAGAATAGAGCTGTTGTTGGGTAAGGAATATGATTTTAGGCAAAATGTGAAGTGATGTAGCCGCAGCTTCAATAATTGTATAGAGTATATATAGGAAGTCAGCACTAAGGCCGGCTTCACACTTGTGGACCCCGCCGCAGCGTCCTGCAGAGGGAATCTGCAAGCTGAGCACAGGCACCGCAAGTCGCTATGTTTAACACGGGGCACCAGGTGCCTGCGCTTGGGTGCAGATTGGCGTGCGCACCCTGTACACACCTATTCACTGCCATGTATGATTTGTACACAGGCGGATGCATGCGCACAAATCACACTCTAGTCCGCACCCTGAACGTGATATGTCACGTTCCTGGTGTGGATGAGAATGTATGATTTGTGTGCAAGCACCTGCATGCGTACAAATCATACATGCCAGTGAATAGGTGTGTACAGGGTGCGCACGCCAATCTGCACCCAAGCGCAGGCACCTGCGTCCCCATGTTAAACATAGCGACTTGCGGTGCTTGTGTTCAGCTTGCAGATCCCCTCCGCAGGACGCAGGGGTGTGTGGCCTATCGCCGCCGAATCGCTGGTGCGTCGCCTAGTGTGACACGGCAATAATGAGGCGCAATATATCGCCTCAGAATGATTGCCAGGTTTCACAGCAGTGTTGTGAAACCCGGCGATCTGAACAGGGCGATCAAGTATGATCGCCCTGTGTAACGTGGCGACCCGCAATGTTTAACATTGCGGGTTACCAGTCGCTGGGTTCCTGAGCATCCCAGCGAGCGGTCGCCGATGGTACTTGCCGGCGAGTTGCCATGTGTGACATCTCATTGGCGATGTCGGCGGGGATGCGCGCACCCGTGATTCCCCGCCGGCGGCAAGGTGGCACTGTGTAACGGTACCCTTAAGGTACACTGATCGTTTTGCACGCACCCTAACAGAGTAGATCCGGCTTCTGTCAGCAATAAGAACTGCTGATCGTTAAGGTACTGGGTGTCGCACTCTAACCAATCAAGGGGAGCGAGGACCCTGTCCAGAAGAGCTGACAATCTCAGGAAACAATAAATGTTAAAAACAGTGTTTACTGCTTCACTAGATACATACAGAGGTGTAGAATGAGGCTCTCACTGTACTGGGAAGGTTCTGTATTCATGACAGGTTGTAGCATAGGATCATTTTAAAAAAGAGCCGTTTTGTGAGCCGAAAGAGCCGGCTCTTTTTGGTGAACTGAGCCGAATGAGCCGCCTCATCAAAAAGAGCCGGACTGCCCATCACTACTCCCTGGCAGTCCCACTTCTTCCTGCCATGCTGTTCTGTGGTAGGACCAGCCAGAGACCCTGAACCACGTGCTTAGTACTGATCTCTGCATATTTATACCGCGCTGTTCATGCCAGCCTGGGCACTTCTGGATTACGGCACTCGTCCTGATGAAGTCAGCTTGTCCCCGCCACATGACGTCAGCGTGCTCTGGTGCTTGTGCTGTATCATTAACGGTAGCACAGCTTGATGAATAGGATTACTCCCAGGTCTCTGAGCTGCCTAGCGGCTCCTTGGTTTGTCAGAGGGTCCTTGTTGGGTCTCCTTTTCCTGCACCATTGCCTCATGGTCATTACAGGGCTCAGCTGCTGAGGATGGGACCTCCTAGAGCACCTAACAAGTGCTCTTTGTGCAGCCACTCCCACTGCCTTTGCTACTTTCTGCAGTCAGAGACTGCAACTGCTCCTGCAGCCATCTCATGCCTCTCTGCTGCCAGGAGCCTGCATTTTTTTTTTATCAGGGCCTCGATGTTACTGCACCCTGATCCTGATCTAGGCTGGCTGACTTTACCCCTCCCTGGACCCCCTATGACTGATCAGGTAGGACGCACAACAACCCCCCCCCACACACCTCTAAACGTCCACTCCAGGGCCAGGGAAGACTTAGGAGCCGGGCGGTTACTCGTTATTCTACTTCACCGCTCTTCGGTTCTTTTCACGGGGACAGATGGGGGCCGAGACCCGGTACCGTGACCCTGGCGGTGTCATTTAACCCCTTCACCCCCCAACAATTTTCTGTTTTTCATTTTTGTTTTTTCCTCCCCTGCTTCCAAGAGCCATAACATTTTTATTTTTTCCGTCAATATAGACATATGACGGCTTGTTTTTTTGCGGGACGAGATGTACTGTCATATGCAATAATTTATTTTACCATATATACAGGGAAATTGCAAAAAAATTCTAAATGCAGTGAAATTGCAAAATAAAGTGCTATGACACGATTGTTTTTTGGGTATTTTAGTCGCCATGTTCACTATGTGGTAAAACTGACATGACGATGTGATGCCTCGCATCGGTACGAGTTCGTAGACACCCAACATTTATACCTTTACTGGTATCTAGGCGGTGAAAACAAATTCAGAAGTTTGCAAAAAAACAAAAACGGACTTTTTGCACCATGTTCTACGATCCATAGCATCCTCATTTTTTGGGATCTGGGGCTGCATGATGGCTTATTTTTTGCGTCTTGAGCTAACGTTTCTGATGATACCATTTTTGGGGGGACCCGCACTTTTGATCGCCCGTTATTGCATTTTATAGCAATGTTGTAGCGACTAAAAAAAAAAACGGAATTTTGGCGTTTGGACCATTTTTTTCCGTTACGGAGTTTACGGCTCTCATTAACGGATTTAATAGGATGAGAGATCGGGCGATTCTGAACACGGCGATTCCAAATGTGTATTTTTTTTTAAAATTTTTTTTTTAATCCTTTTTAAAAACAGGTTTTTAAAAACTTTATTAATCAATTCACCCTGCTGCACAGTCTGATCGCTTCTGGGAGATACAGATGAGCTGCAGCTCATCTGTATCTCCCAGAATCGCGGACCTGCTGTGGTTGGCAGCGCCTGCCAACCACAGCAGGAAACTGCGCTCTGACAGCATCTGGGGTCTAGCCAGGATCCCGGGCTGTCATGTGAGCGCCGGAGATCCCACCATACTATCGCGGGATCTCCGGAGCAGGTGGGAAACAGCGCGTTCCCCACCGCGGCCGCCTTCGATGGCGCTGTCAGAGACTGACGGCGGGATCCAAGGGGTTAACAGCGCCGATCGGATCCCGGATCTGATCGTTGCTGTTACCCTGACATCTCAGCTGATGAGATCAGCTGAGATGTCGGTGCTTTGATGTGAGCTCCGCGCTGGAGCTCACATCAAAGCCCCCTTACCGGCCCAGGACGTTGTACAACGTCCTGTGTCGGCAAGGAGTTATACAAACGGCGGTGATGTTAGGGAAAGTCTGAGGGGTTAAAAGGGGTATTTGTGATGCCACCTGCGGTATGCGGCCAGGGCGGACGCAGCTGCTGCAGAACCTTTGGAGATGATGACCCGCAGCTTAGATAGTCCTGCTCCCTGCTGGCGGAGCACATTCCCCAGGGCAGTGGAGTGGTTTTGACCCGCCCCAAGTACCCATTCCGGGTGTTGATTTACTGGGGATGTCACGCAGGCAAGTCCTTGGACCCGTGGACCTGGTGGTTGCTGAAAAAAGGCAAAATAAAAAGTATTTGTGGTGCCACCTACGGTTCCCAGCAATGATACCGGTGCTGCGGGACAGACCTCCGGGGTGATGGTGGAGCAGCAAGATGGTTACGCTCCCTGGGGCAGTTGTGGTGAAGGGGATGGCAGCTCTCCACACAGCCTTGTCTCTTGTGCTGCAGAGGAATGCGGCTCATCAGGTGGAGATTTTATGGTACCGTCACACGCTGCACTGTCGCCAGGCGATATGTCGCCCCTGCGAAATCTCTGTGAAATTGTCTCACCGTGGTTGCGTGTGATTTGGCTATTTCGCGGCGATAATTCGCCTGATTGCTGAACAGTGCTTAGTAATCAGGTGATAACACCAAGGCAATTTTTTTAGGGTTGTGGCGTGTGACAGGGCGATAGTGATGGAAAGAGCTTTGTCTGTGATTTCCCGTAGGCGTGCCTCAGCGTGCTGTATTCCGCGCCTTGTCCGAGATGATTGGTGTGGGCTACTGTGTTCCCATTGGCTGTCAGTTGTCAAACTCCGAGACACAATTGCGTCATGTATTAGCCAGCCTTCCAGAGCAGGCTGACCAATCGTAACGCAGTTGCTTTGTCCAATGAGCGTGTATGGGGCGCGGTGTAAACCACTGTGGCACGCTTATCTCCTCGCCGCACTGAACATGTACGCCCACATTGCCTTTGAAATTGCGGCGTGTGAAGCGGCGAGGGAATGAGGCAGGATTGCTTCCGCTGTAGGTGAGGCGACTTCCGGAGTGAGACATCGCCTTAGCTTCATGGCGATATTGAGGTGTGTGAAGCCGCCATCGGCGATCTGAGGCGGGCACGAGAAACGTGACAGCGCACGTCATATCGCCAGGCGAGATTGCGGTGTGTGACGGTACCATAACAGGACAGTCTGTGATGGGTGCAGGATCAGGGGCTGCAATAACAGGCGCACACACACAGGGTTGTTGTTTCCGTACCTCTACTGATGTTTTAGTTCAAGGTTACTTCCAGGGTACTGTCCGGGCGGTCGGGTAACAGTTCAGCATTTCCACATCCGATGAGTTGTGAGGCCTCCCTTTTACGCTATGTGTGCTGTAGTCCTGGGCTGTCTGAAACCTGGCCCTGACCTCTCCTTTTCCCTCACTTGTATAGCAGGCAATGAGAGTCCTGCTGATGGGCACCACTATTTCTACTACAGTCCCTGGCTCTGCTGGTGGCTGTGCTACAAGTGCTCCTCTGTCAGGAGACTGAAGTCTCCCTGGCCCTCCGGTCTTTGCTGGGCTAACTGGACCCGTACTCCCCCCTTTTACATGTCCCCCATCCATCTATCCATCCATCCCGTTCTCCCCCCTTTTCCATGCCGTGCCCCATCCAACCATCCCGTTCTTCCCCCATTTCCATGCCGACCCCCCAACCCACCCATCCCATTCTGGCCCTCTTCCAGGCCATCCCATCCATCCATCCATCCATTCTATTGTGCCCCCTCTTCCAGGCCGCCCCATGCATCTATGTATCCATTCATCCATCTATCTCACTCTGTCCCCCTCAGGCTGTATCTCGGCTGTAACACGCCTACCTGACTCCACACTCCTGATTCGGATCCTTTACAACTTCTTCTCTGCGTTCCAGGTTCCGCTCACCGACACAGCACCCGGCAGCTTCTTCCTCTGCGGCTCCTGTCTCCGGCACCAGCGCTTATTCCTCTGCGGCTCTGTCTCTGCCCCTAGGTACCTGACACTTCTCCTCTGAGGCTCAGTCTCCTACACAGGCACCGCAGCTTCTTCCTCTGCGCTCCTGGTCTCTGGCACAGGTATCTGGCAGCTTCTTCCTCTGCGGCTTCGGGCTCCAGCACCAGGTACCCGCCACCTTTTCTCTGCAGCTCCTGGTCTCCTGCACCAGGCACCCGTAGTTCTTCCTCTGCGGCTCCCGGTTCCAGCACAAGGCAGCTTCTTCCTCTACAGCTCCCATCTCCGGCACCAGGTACCTGTAGCTTCTTTCTCTACAGCTCCCAGCCTCCGCACCAGTACCAGCAGCTTCTTCCTCTGTGGCTCCTGGCACAAGTACCCAGCACATTGTCACGTTTAAAAGATAAAAGGATACTCTGCACCTCCTCTCACCCTCTGTCCTCTCAGCCCTCTGTCCTCTCAGCCCTCGTCCTCTCAGCCCCTCTGTCCTCTCAGCCCCTCTGTCCTCTCAGCCCCTCTGTCTCTCAGCCCTCTGTCCTCTCAGCCCCTCTGTCCTCTCAGCCCCTCTGTCCTCTCAGCCCCTCGTCCTCTCAGCCCCTCTGTCCTCTCAGCCCTCTGTCCTCTCAGCCCCTCTGTCCTCTCAGCCCTCTGTCCTCTCAGCCCCTCTGTCCTCTCAGCCCCTCTGTCCTCTCAGCCCCATTGTCCTCTCAGCCCCTCTGTCCTCTCAGCCCCTCTGTCCTCGCAGACCCTCTGTCCTCGCACCTCCCCTCACCTCCTTTCTCCTCACACCTCCTCTCTCCTTGCAGTTCCCCTCACCCCTCTCTCCTTGCAGTTCCTCTCACCTCCTCTCTCCTTGCAGTTCCTCTCACCTCCTTGCACCCCCTCTCCCTCACACCAATCCCCCCTCGCACCCCCTCTCTCTCCTCGCACCCCCTCCCTCCTTCATCTCCTCACAGCGCCTTAATCCTTTGCTCTCCTCGCCGCTCCTCTCCCTCCCTCTCCTCGCAGTTTCTCTCTCCTTCAGCTCCTCTCACCTCCTCTCTCTCTTCTCGACCCTCTTCCTTCCAGCTCCTGTCACCTCCTGTCTCCTCCTCTCTCTCCTCGCACCCCCTCTCTCTTCCAGCTCCTCTCACCTCCTGCTCCTTCTCTCTCCTCGCACCCCCTCTCACCTTCCAGCTCCTCTCACCTCCTCTTCTCTCCTCGCAGCTCCTCTCACCTGCCTCCTCGCAGCTTCCCTCACCTCCTCTCTCATCGCAGCTTCGGTCTCTTCCAGCGTGTGTGCCCGCAATCAGCACGGCGGACGCTCACTGATGACGTCACCGCCATCGCCGTGCAGAGTAGAGCTGCAGTGGGCAGGAGCTTTGAAAGCAGACAGTGGCCGAGTGTGTACTGCTTTAGCACATATCATGGGGTCGGTCGCGGGTCCCATGGCAGTACTATCTGCATGGCGCCTGCCACATTGCCACCACCCCTGAAGTGACCACTCCATGTCGAATGCACCGTTTGCGGTAGCCCCCTCTGTCAGCAGGAGGGGTTAGGGCGGGGCCACAAGGACCGGGCCCGCCAGGAATTTAATGGTTCCCCAGCAGCCCAGACCGACGCTGGATCCACAGTTTCCCCATCTCGTACCTGGATTGGTTACTCAGTTCAAAGTACTCTAGGTGTTTCGAGCGGCCTCTGTGGGCTAAGGTCGCCGCAAATAAAAGTCCTCATACCACAGCTGCAGTTCCATTACTTTTACTCAGGTGTTAACCATGGCCACGGTATGCTCCTGACAGTCTCCGTTCACTCTTTCTCCAGAACCGGGTTATTGCAGTCAAGCCACAGTTGGTGCCCTACTCTCCTTCTTCGGTGTCTCAATCTCTGGTGGTCGTCTCTCAGTGCTTTAAAGGTAGTTTACCTCTGAGGTGAGCTCCCCAGGCTCTCAACGCTCTCTGACGCACAGAGCTCAAGTACTGGTAGCCACAGGTGCTGTAGGTCCCGGCGCCATTAGGTCACTCTCCGGAGTTGCTCCCTAGTTTGGCTACTTTCCCAATGTGTCGGTGTTCGCCACAGCTCCCTTTAGAAGTCTGGGTTACGGCTCGGGCAAGCAGATTCCGCACCGTCTGCAGGGCCGGATCCCTCTCTTGTTCACCAAACCCTCTGTCTCGTCATATTCAGGCGTACGGGTGTTCGCTGACTTGTCGCACCCCATGGGTTCTTCTCCAGCTCTACCGGTCATTCTCCCCTCACGCGGCAAGCATGGTGTGTAGCTTCAACACGCGGGAGTCAGCACACCGCCTCTACACCCGACACTACTACTCGTCAGTTGATGTTATTGTTATTATTATTATTAATTAATTTTATTTATATATATATAGCACCATTCATTCCATGGTGCTGTACATGAGAAGGTTGCAAACAGACAAGTTTACAAATATAATGAACAAGGTGACAGACTGATACAGAGGAGAGAGACCCTACCCTTGCGGCTTACATTCTACAGGCAATGTGAGGGAGATAGTAGTTGGGTCTGCTCGGTGTGCTGGATTGCCAGTCCGTGGTGATGGAGCGCCTGGTCCAGTGGTGTTGAGGCGGCACTGTGGTCATTACAGGTTGTAGCTGTTCTGAAGGATGGTTTTCAGGTTCCGCTTGAAGGTTCTGAGTGTAGGGAAAGTCGGACGTGATGGGGTGCAGCGTTCCAGAAGATGGGATGCCTCGGGCAAAGTCTTGCAGGCGTTAATGGGAACGTCCTACTGGACTTCTCTAAACTGTCCTGTCCCCCTTTTCTGCTCTGGGTCCTTCCTCAGGGTCCACCCATTGTCCAGGGCCTGTCACTGCGTGTGCGTGTTTCTGGCTCGACTGCACTGTCCCAGCATCTGCGAACAGGGGCACTACACTCCCTAACCGTTGGAATTCAGTACCTCTGGTGGCAGTTACCAGTGGGCGCCACATTTATCCCACCTCTGTACTATTACCGTTCAGTCAATAACACTCCCCTCTCACCCCCCTTCCCCTGTTCTGCGGGGTGAGTGTGCTGTGGGGTGAGTAGGTTTGGGTAAAATCGCCCATTGAAAAAATGCTGCAGGAGCCTACGTGTTTTGTTTTTTTTTACAAAAAAGATAGGGCTCCCCTGTATCTCCATCCCCTGGAATGGAGAAGAGAGGAAATAACATCAGGGACCCTTTTTTATTTCATTTTTTTTTTTTTTAATTAATTTTTTTTTTTATTAAATATCTTTCTTCACGGTCTATAGTGCACAGTGCAGAACAAATGCATCCTTCAAAAAACGTATCAAAAAGGCAATGCGTTCTTTTCTTCTGCTAAAAAAAAAATCCCAAATTCAGCAAAACTGATCCTCCAAAGAAGCAGCAAAAATGCAGCGTGTGAACGTAGCCTTACAGTTCAAACAATATCACCCTGGACCTGCCCCTCCTTTACTTTGCTCTTTTTACCTGACCGCTGGCCTCATAACTTAATTAACCCTAGCAAGCATCCCAGTCATGCAGCGCTTCCTCTTATCTCTGGACTTTAGTACGGGACCCTACTGGAAATGAGACATGTAGGGTGGAGATAATCAGCTCCTATGACAAGTCAGCTGATGTACTGCACCCCTTCCCCGAGCGTACCATTTCCAGTAAATGGCCTGATTTCCAGCAGTATGAAGATGTAAAATGAAACTGAAACTCCAGATGTTCTTATAGTAACACACAAGTTTGATATCACAACACAGAAAGTTAATTTTAACACAATGCAAGTTCAATGACTTTTATTGTGTTAGGTCTCCTGTTATTCTCGTCTGTGCTGGGACAGCTATAAAATAAAAAGATTAAAAAAAGCAGAGTCCTCAATGGTTGATACCTTTTAATGGCAAGTTTTCAAGACTACTAGGGTCTCTTCATCAGGCATAGGATAGCTTTCATCATCATGATATCTTTGCCATTTTAAGAATGGCTACATCTGTACATGTGTGGCACCCCAGAGTCAGGTTGCCACAGTGGCATTGCCTCCCTCGGGGGTGATGTCATGCTTGGAAGAAAGAAACGTATCCACACCAGGTAAGCCCACAGCATGCAACACCTTTTTTAACTCCAGACCAGAAGGGGGAGCTCTATCCTGGGTTCAGGGTAGCGCCCCCATAAATTCTGGCCTGGGGACGTGCTTATTTCAGATCCTTGAAGGACTGGAGCAGTGCCAGGCCTGTCCGAGGATAGAGACTAGAAAGCTTGAGGGACCCATAGGAGAGGTTCTGAGGAAGGAGAGGATGGGGCATGGGGAATGGAGACTGTTAATGGTTCATCCCAAAGAAGAGCGCCTGAAACTGACATCAGATTTTGAAGTTGTGAGGGTACTACAGGCCCAGCAGCCAAAATCGGAGGACGGGAGACTCCACATCTCCTGGCCACACCAAAGCACCTGGAGGCACAGCACCACAGGAGAGCTCAGGGACAGTAGCCAGAGGAGTGGTGCCTGGGAAGGGTTTGAGCTGCTGCCATTCTGGTGATAGACTTACAAGCAGGAGTAGAGGGTCGCAGCATAGCTACAGGCAGCAAGGACCAGGAAAGAGGAGCACAACAGGGAGGCCTCAGAACTCACCGGGTGAGGAGATCCCCAACTTGCTTCCAGGCCACCTGAATTCTTAACATCAACTGTGGACAGTTTCATGGTCTGAAACGACTCTGACATCACCACAGGTCCTTCGCACAGTAGAAGACACTGTGACAGTCCTGCAGTCGCCGGAATGGAAAGTATGCTCTGAGAGGATTTTTTATTTTATTTACATTCTGGAGGGGAGAGCACAGGGGGAGGACGAGGGGGGAGGACAGGGGGAGCATAATGAATAGATAGATCAGAGATAGAGGAGGGACAGGCAGGGATAGATAGAGAAGAAGCAGGGACAGACAGGGAGAAGAGGATCCACACGGATCCTGCACAGGCACGGATCGAATGGCTATTTGCCATCCGAGTGCAGGGATCCATGTGGATCTGTGCCTGTCCGTGGGATCCTCCCTTCAACACGGATCCCACGGACAGGCACAAAATCGTGATGTGAACTTAGCCTAAGGGCCTGGGTACTCGGATCTCGGGCTTAGTGGTACGGGGATGTCACGGGTGGTCAGTGTTGAAGCAAAAACAGCACTCAGACAATTAACCATTATATTTGTACCAAGTATCACATGTGGATCTCTCTCATTAGGATTAGTCTCTACCACAATGAGTCCTTGATTCTTTAATTCCACCCTCCCCATGAATAAAAGACAAATGTAGCAAAGTTACACAGAAAGTATATCTAATTTTACAAATTGTTAAAACTACTTCACATATACAAAATTCACAGCTGTAAATATGCTTGTTTGGTGTATAATTTCTTTTATCCACTCTTCTAGAAAAGAAAAGACGCTTCTTTCCAGGATGAAATGGGGAGTTTTATCTAATTGTTCACCGGTCTCCCTGCCACCTCCCTCGCACCAGCCTCAGCTCTGCTGCCCGACTCATCCACCTATCTCCCCGTTACTCCCCCGCCTCCCCTCTCCGCCGAGCCCTCCACTGGCTCCCCATCCCCCAGCGAACTCGCTTCAGAACCCTGACATACAAGGCCATACACAACCAGTCCCCTGCCTACATCTCCGACCTAGTCTCCCGCTACCTCCCCTCACGCAACTTGCGCTCCCCTCAGGAACTCCTTCTCTCAACCCCCCGCATTTCCACCTCCCACAACCGCACACAAGACTTCTCTCGTGCTTCCAGCAGACTCTGGAACTCCCTCCCCCACCACATCAGACACTCCCCTACCCTGGGAACCTTCAAGAAAAACCTGATGACCCACCTCTTCCTACAAGCCTACAACACACACTGAGACCCAACCACTGCACCACCTCACCTCTCCCCTCCTACTGTCTCCCTCCCCACCCCCTCTAGACTGTGAGCCCTCGCGGACAGGATCCCCGGCCCTATTGTACCCGTACGATTGTTTTGTCGATTTGTCGTCGTTTTTCGACCACTTGTCTTTGTCTACCCTCTAACTTGTACAGCGCCATGTATCCTAATAGCGCTATATAAATACCTAATAATAATAATTGTCCATCCTCTAGGAATTCTTTTTATACTGACAAGGGCTTCCTCTCGATGCCACTCTATATTGACAGGCAACCCATTGGTAGCTATGATAACCAGTCTAGGGTCTGGAGGGCTAAGTTCGAGTTCAGACCAAAACCGTTTGTAAAGGATACTCGGGATGGTGGTCACCTGGGATCCAGCGTCTACCAAAGCAGTGGTAGTGATGCCTTCTATGATGATGGACCGGTATGGACGATCTCCCACGTACCTGCGCAGCCAATTGGATGGGCCTGGACAGTCTACTCCTGTTTTTGGGCCGCAGGGGTTGCTTGTTTAAAGGGCAGAACCGGTAGATGTGCCCTTCCATGTGACACTTGCGACAAATGGGTTGTCCGCTGGCACTGTAGCGATCACTCGTTCTCCCTCAAAGCGGTGGTGTCCTCTTCCTCATCCATGGGACGACCTCTGGGCTGTCGGCGAGCTGTATTTTTCCTTGTGGCTGTGTCTGTCTTGGGCTGCCTGGCACCCATGAGCTTGGCCATATCTTTGCTTAGCTGGCGCAATTCGGAGCACTGGCTGTCAAATCGGTCAGGGGTTACAGGCTGCATGTTGGCCTCGGCTAAAGGTAACAAGGAAGGTGCTTCTTGTGAGGAAGGGGTAGTAACCTATTGCGCTTGCAAAGCTAAGTCTGGTATTGTTGGGAGTTGCTGTCCCTTAATGACCAGTTCTTTTAGGGTGGTGAACTCTGCATCAGGGTTCTGGAGAGCCCACCAGCGTGCTTGCTTGCTGTCATCTGATGACCTGAGCCCCTTTACGAACTGTTCAATAAGCATTTTATTATCATCACGTATGCCGATTGGATCAACTTGTTTAAGGGTTCTCAGCGCCTCCTGCAGGCGTAAGGCATAACCTAGGACACTTTCCTGCACCCCCTTCTTGCAGTGGTAAAACAGCATTCTAAGCTCAGTTTCAGTATGAAGTTCAAATACCATTTCAGTCTCTCAAAAATTTGAACAGTAGACTCCTGATATTCCTCTGACCAGTTTCAAGTGTCCAGCTCCGCTGCACCTGTTAACTGTCCCATCACTACAGACGCCCTCTGTCTACCAGTCATCACATACATGTCCAACACATTACTGATCTTTCTCTTGAATGCGGCCAAGGTCCTGGCTGGCCCTCATACTTGGGCAACCAGGCTACATTAGGGATGGCAGTTAGATTGGCATTATCGGGGCTACTGTTGCAGGTGCCGGTAATGATATTGTGCCGCCGGGTGGATTGGCGACTGCGGGCCCGGCGGGTTTCCATTTTGGATTCCGCTTGCATCGGCAGGCGGGTTTACCTGAGGGGCATTGTTGAGTCCGGGACACTCATTCTCGCCTTCCCCCCCCCCCCCCCCCATTGAATCGTTGCCAGTCTCTGAAGAACGAAAGGTATTTCCGTATCCATCCGCTGCACTCGGCGGTTTTCGTCAGAGCATGGGGCGGGATTCTGTTCGTGACGCCAGGTCTGTCTGGGCCACAAGGGTCTGGGTACTCGGATCTCAGGCGTACTAGTACAGGGATGTCACGGGTGGTCGGTGCCCGAGACCGTGCCCTTGGGGAGACAATAGAAAGGGGGAAAAATAATAAAGTTTGTCAGTCGTGACGCCACCTGTAGGTCCGGTGATGGGATCGGCGCTGCTGGGACCTCTGGGGTGATGGGCGGCAGCAAGGTGTTGTGGCTCCCTACAGGTAGAGCGGGGTCTTCGGGGGTGTATTGATGGGATGGTGGAGTAGGGCAGTGCAGTCGTTGTTGGAGAGGCTGGAAGGATGGACACACACACAAGGGAGTCTCTTTGGTACCTTTACTGGTAGAAAACTGGTACACGTCCAGGGATGAATGATGCACTTTGGGACTTCCACACCGAGTGAGGTATAGGCCTCCTTATCCTGTTCCTTTCTCTTGAGTCTGACGTGTGTGAAACCAGGCCTGACCTTTCTGTGTCTGGTACACCCATGTTGCTGCACTGAGGGCTCTCTCTTGGCTACCGCTATGTCTCCTGCGGTCCCTGGCTCTCAAATGTTGGTGCTGTGGGTGTCCGGGAAGTTAAGCCTCCACGGTGTACTGGATTCTCTGCCTGGCTGACCTCTTTCCCTGTTGCAGACTCTGACTCCAGTGACTGGTGTTCTGATGGGGTGAGCCTGTATGGCTCCTCTGCCCCCTCTGTAGTGTTCTTTGCCTCTGCCGAACTCTCTGGACCCTCACACTGGCTCTGGCGGTTCACTGGTCTTGGGCTTAACACGGCTCCGGTAACCAGTTTTAGCTCACTAGGCACTGAGCTGACCTTCACAGTTCACCTAGCGACTGTACACTCTGGCTAACTCCGCCCCAAGCACCTGTATTTATAGGGGATCTGGCTTATCAGTAACTAGTAGAGCTCCTCCTACAGGCCTGCAGTGGAAGGTGTTGTGTATATGTGAGGTACCAGATGTAGAAATCCCATAGTGAACTAGATGGTTCTGTGGCTTACCTGGCACAGGGCGCCACACCTGCCGTTCCTCTCCAGTCCCTCACTGCGCTCTCTCCTGTCTCCCTTGAAGCGCTCCCATGCGCAGAGCCTCGAGCTGTCTCACAGATCTTCTCTGGAGGACTCCTCTGGACCCTGTTCGGTGCCTTTTCAGGATGCGCCGGGCATTTGGCTGCAACTTCCTACAGAAGCTCTGGGCTCCGGTTCGACAGCTCTAGGATAGACTCCCACACTGTGCACAGAGCCAGTCCTCTGTTCCGAGACAGATCCCTCCGGTCGGTAGTCATACCGGGTCTGGATTCGGGCGCACCGCACTACCTGGTGGCCCTAGGATCTCTCTCCTTCCACAGTCTCTAGCCGACTGTCTCTATCACCTTGAGCTCTCCTCTGACTCTCTCTCTCTGACTAAACTAACTCTCCACCCACCCACACACTTTTCTACCCTGTCACTCCTCCCATGGGACTGGGTCCTCCCTACAGCGGAACCACCCACAGTCCTCTACTCTAGGGTGTGTGTGAATGTGTGTTGTGAGGGTCCCTTATGCAACATCCCAATTCCCTAGTCCCAGGAATACTACACACTCTTATATGGGTGCAGTACCCCTACGTGGCTTCCCGACCAGTGGGGCACCACAATAATACTCCGTCTAATGGTGCCATATAGAAGGGGAATGGTCCTTGAAGCCGCAGCTGGGTTAAACTAAACCTGGGCAAAACAAATGTTTTCTCTGTCAGAGGTCAAGTTGTAACAACAAAATGGTGACGGCCTGTTTTGGCAAAAAGTGCATGAATACTTTGCGTTGCATAAAAATCTGGAGACTTTTTAAAGCAGTTTACTTCATAATTGTTTTGATATAATTTTATTGAATGAGCCCCTCTATGCTTTACATGGGGGACTACAGCATGACCTGTTACCTGGTCAAAATCGACCAATATTTGCTCCTATTTTATTCCCGCTGCACCCAAGTATTTCATTTTTTCCTTTTTGTTATTCCCGCCATATGGTTGCAGAGCTATGGGCCTTTTTTATCTGTACAAATTTTTATGGTCTTTACCAAAGCGGCTGTGGTTCAAAGGGCTTTCTGGGGTTGTTTCTATAGGCTGCTTTTTTTGCATTATTACCCACGACCCATTGGTAAAGACCATAACAATTTCCACTAGATAAAAAGACATATATTTCAGTAATTGTATGATGTGTTAAAAAAAAAAAAAAATATGCAAGTGCATCTCAGTAAATTAGAATATCATCAAAAAGGTAATTTATTTTAGTAATTCAATGCATAATGTGAAACGCATATATTATATAGAGTCATTAAAGAGTGATATATTTGTTTATTTCTATTAATGATGATGACTATTGCATTCAGCCAATGAAAACCCAAAGGTCATTATCTCAGAAAATTAGAATAATTAACACAAATCACCTACAAAGGCTTAGGCTAAGTTCACATCACGATTTTGTGCCTGTCCGTGGGATTCGTGTTGAAGGAAGGATCCCACGGACAGGCACGGATCCACACGGATCCCTGCACTCGGATGGCAAATAGCCATCCGATCCGTGCCTGTGCAGGATCCGTGTGGATCCTCTTCTCCCTGTCTGTCCCTCCTCTATCTCTGCTCTATCTATTCATTATGCTCCCCCTGTCCTCCCCCCTCGTCCAGCCCCCTGTGCTCTCCCCTCCGGAATGTAAATAAAATAAAAAATCCTCTCAGAGCATACTTTCCATTCTGGCGACTGCAGGACTGTCACAGTGTCTTCTACTGTGCGAAGGACCTGTGGTGATGTCAGAGTAGGTCACCTGACGCAGCAGCTTGCGTTTTTGTGTCCGTGATGAAATCGGACAGGATCGGATGGTGCCAAACTCATTTGTCACAAGGCACACATCCGATCCGAGCCCCATAGGGATACATTGGAGCCGATTTTGGATCCGAGTGTATCCGTTTTGAAACGGATACACTCGGAAGCTCCAAAATCGTGATGTGAACCCAGCCTTACTAAGGCTGGGGTCACACACACAGATATTTGTGCAGATATTGTTCACAGATGTCTGGTTGCAGTGAAATCATGGACACATTGTTCCATTTTGTGGCTGTATATAAATGGATTAATGTGTCCATAATTTCACTGCAACCAGAGATCTGTGAACAATATCTGCACAAATATCTGTGTGTGTGACGTGGCCCTAAGGCTGGCTTCACACTGCAATTTTTCACTGATCAGTGTCCATCCAGTTTGTGTGCCAAAACCAGCAGTGTCTCCAAAACTCAGAACAGGTGTCAATCTTTCAATTATAGTTTTTCTCTGCAAGTTCCTTTCCTGGTTTTGGCACACAAACACTGATCAGTGAAAAACTGCAGTGTGAAGCCAGTCTAAGGCCAGGTGCACATGCTGAGTATTTGGTGAGTTTTTTTTACCTCAGGATTTGTAGACAAAACCAGGAGTGGAGCAATTGTAAGACCTATTAACATTTATATATATGGTTAAAGGAATGTTTTGTGGACTCTTCTTTGTGTCATACTGCCACCTGCTGCCAAAAAGGAAAGGTTAGCAGAGATAAAATCCCCTGCTGCTGAGAGTGAGATGGAACAGTCCAGGAGATGGATGGGTGGGTCTCCTGAAGGAGAAGGGAGAACTTCCGTGTGTGTTGCAGAGAGAGACAGACCTAAAGAGACTGGATGTGGAGTTAGGGGCCAGACTGCACGCGCAAGCAGAGATCCAGGACAGAGATCCAAGACAAGGACTGCACTCCAGAGACACCTGTCAGCGAATTACGGGCCCCAACGGCAACTAGGTACCTCGCAGTAAAACTTGCAGTAAAGTGTGCACACTGTTTTTGTTAGGGACAGATAGGAAAAGGCTCTGCAGTTCGATATACAAGTTATAGAAAAAAAACTAACACTCTGCGTCTCGCTTGATAAAGACTTTGCATTTCTTTATTTAAAGACACTCGAGACCTTGCATTCTCGGCAAACTAGTCACAGTGGTTATATGTATTGTATTTACTTTTGCACACCTTCCCTCCCGCTCCTTCCCCTTCTTTCCCGCACTTTTCCCTCAGTTGCATTAAAAGTGCACTTGTTTAACACTCTGTGTTCCGTGCAGTCCTTGCGTATCCCGTTACCTGTGGGCTATTACACAATCAGAGGAAAAGTCTAATAGAAAGTCCTGCACCACTTCTGTATTTAATCCTCCACTCCTGGTTTTTGGCTACAAATCCTGAGGTAAAAAAACTCATCAAATACTGAACGTGTGCAACGCAGGCCTAATAATACAAGTAATTTTTTGTTTCCCAGGCAATGGGGTTGAGTCTTTTTGAGCGCAGTCCTTGGTATTACTAGAAAGCTTTTTCATTAAATACATTTCAAATGTATTAGGCCACGTGCAAACGTTCGGTATTTGAGTTTTTTTACCTCAGGATTTGAAGACAAAACCAGGAGTGGAGCAATCAGAGGAAAAGTATAATAGAAACACGTCACCACTTCTGTATTTATCACCTACTCCTGGTTTTGGCTACAAATCCTGAGGTAAAAAAATCATCAAATACTCAGTGTGTGCACGAGGCCTTAGTGTTTAAAATGGTCCCTAAAGGCCCTGTCTCACATAACGACCGCTCCAGCGATCCTGACAGCGATAACGACCTGCCAGGATTGCTGGAGCATCATTACCTGGTCGCTGGGAGCTGTCAAACAGGCAGATCTCCACAGCAATCAGGGGCATAGGAGCCACCTCCCACATTGCTGAAGGCGATGTCCGCGTCCTCCCTGCTTTTAAGCGCTGCCTGTAGGCAGGGAGGAAGCTGGTAACTATGACAAACAGCGGGTATCCAGGCAGCGCACGCTGCCTAGATACCCGCTGTTTATCATAGTTACCAGCGTCCTCCCTGCTTACAGGCAGCGCTGCGCAGGGAGAACACTGGTAACCATGGTAAACATTGGGTATCTAGGCAGCGCACGCTGCCTAGATACCCGGTGTTTACCATGGTTACTAGCCAGTGAGGTCACTGATCGCTGGTTTCTCGCTGTCACACGCAGCGATGCGTGCTGACCAGCGGGAAACCAACAATCCGAAAATGACCCGCAGCGATCAGCGACCTCACAGCAGGGGCCTGATCACTGCAAAGTGTCACACAGAACAACATCGCTGGAGAGATCGTTGTCACGTCACAGTCACAACGATCTCTCTAACGATATCATTATGTGAGACAGGGCCTTAAAGGGGTTGTGCCACCATAGAACATATTGCTGATTCTGTAGACCTCTTGTCAAGAAGTGTTTTTGTAAATACCCCCCCATTAAAAATTATGCCCCAGTCAAAAGCTATGTACCTGTAACGTTAGTATGGTGCCCCCTAGTGCCAGTACTACCGGCCGCCCCGTTCGACCTGCAGACAGGCTTCTACAGGTAGCGCTCAGCCATTCAGGTGGATCCCTCCGCACCTCAGCTGGCCGGATCTCATTCATCTGACTGAAAGCTGAGCGGCAGCGTCTGCCCTCCCTGCGATTAGGGGAGTTTGTCATGTGGTTGCTGCTCTGCACACAGGCAGTGTCAGGGATAACAGAATTTCATGTCAGAGCACTGTTATCTGGATCACTGCCTTCACATGGTGGTTTACATGCCGCGATATCGGCGTCCCAACTCCGACCGACCCAACTCCGACAAAAAGTCACCCCCCTGCTTTCCTCCTGGAGATGAGAAACTCAGTATTTGCTTTATTGTCCTAATCTGTGCTGTCCCTGCAGAGAACAACAGTTGAGGACTTTATGTGGTGATGGTGACAGAGCCTTTTACACTGACAGCTCAGCTACATCATCCCATGTTCTATCTATGTGCAGAGCTGCAACCAGATGATAAACTCATCATTATCCTACTTTCTGCATAGGCAGCAGCGATTGAGAAAGAAAACACTACTGCTTCACTTATTCAGCTCCTAGAATGTCATGCCAACTGCCCCCAGCGTCCCATGCCACGGCCTGCCAGATACTTTCATTTTTTGAGATAATGACCTTTGGATTTTCATTGGCTGTAAGCCATAATCATCAACATTAATATAAATAAACACATGAAATAGATCACTCTATGTGTAATGACTCTATATAATGTGTTTCACTTTAGATATTGAATTACTGAAACAAAGTAACTTTTAGATGATATTCTAATTTATTGAGATGCACCAGTATGTATGTATATAAATATATATCATTGCCTGCTTAGCTGTACATGGTGCTTATGGAAAAAGCATTTTTGGTGAAACGCGCATCGGTTTCTGCGGTAAATATGTACCTTCATATACAATTCTACACACAGATTAATTTATATCTTTCCTGACTGATCTTATATTTTAATGGTGTGTGTGTGTGTGTGTGTGTATATAATACATACATACATTAGCTGTAGAACCTGGCGTTGCCCAGGATAGTAACTAACTGAACTAAGCTATAAGAATGTGGAATGTATTAACAAAGTCTTGCTTCTCTTGGCTGCAAGTGTAATACAGAGGATATATGTGTGGGCTCCTGGTGTAATACAGGTGCTATATGTGAATGCCTGGTGTAATACTGGGGCTGTGTGTGGCCTCTGCTGTATACTAGGGGCTGTGTGCAGCCTATGCTGTATACTAGGGGCTGTGTGCAGCCTCCTGCTGTATACAGGGGGCTGTGTGTGGACTCCTGCTGTACACTGGGGGCTGTGTGTGGGCTCCTACTGTATACTGGGGGCTGTGTACAGCATCATGCTGTATACTGGGGGCTGTGTGCGGGCTCCTGTTGTATACTGGGGGCAGTGTGCGGCCTCTTGCTGTACACTATAGGCAGTGTGTGGCCTCCCGCTGTATACTAAGGGCTGTGTGTGGGTTCTTGCTGCATACTGGGGGCTGTGTGTGGTCTCTTGTAGTATACTGTAGGCAGTGTGGCCTCCCGCTGTATACTAAGGGCTGTGTGTGGCTTCTTGCTGCATACTGGGGGCTGTGTGTGGTCTCTTGTAGTATACTGTAGGCAGTGTGCAGCCTCCTGCTGTATTCTGGGGGCTGTGTGCAGGAGGTTGTTAAAAGGATAGCAAAGAGGTGTGGTAGTGGCTTTGGTATCTGTGTGGCTGCGGTTTCACTGACAATCATGTCTCAGTGTGCGGCATTTTCCAGACGTCCTTGTCTTCAGCAGTTTCCCTGAATGTTTCACAACTTGCATAAACTGTGTTATACTAAGAAAGTCCTTCGTTGCCTATAGCAACCAATCAGAAGCTGAGCTGTGATTGGTTGCTATCAGCCACCTGATAAATATTCATGTTAGGGCCCTTTCACATCAGCGTTTTTCGTAATTCGCGGCAGATGCGGTGAAAAAACCGCATCTGCCGCGTTTGCCGCATAACCGTTCCACTTGCGGCGCGGTTGCGGTTTTTCCCATACAAAGTATAGGGGGACTTGCGGCAGGTGCGGCAAGTGCGGTTTTGCACTTGCGGCAGGTGCGGCAGCGAAAACAACCGCGGCTGACCGCGGTTTTTTTCGCTGCCGCACCTGCCGCAAGTGCAAAACCGCACTTGCCGCATCTGCCGCAAGTCCCCCTATACTTTGTATGGGAAAAACCGCAACCGCGCCGCAAGTGGAACGGTTATGCGGCAAACGCGGCAGATGCGGTTTTTTCACCGCATCTGCCGCGAATTACGAAAAACGCTGATGTGAAAGGGCCCTAAGGGTGCTTTTACATCAGCTTTTTACGCTGACGCGGCAGTTGCGGTGAAAAAACCACAACTGCCGCGATTACCGCATAACGGCCGCGATGGTGGCACACTTGCGGCAAGCCCCATGAAATGTCTATGGGGCTTGTGGTAAGTGTGCGGCAAGTGCGGTTTCAGCACTTGCGGCAGGTGCGGCCGCGAAAAAAACACGGCATGCTGCGTTTTTTTAGCGCCCGCAAGTGCCGAAACCGCACTTGCCGCACCTGCTGCAAGCCCCATAAACATTGTATGGGGCTTTCCGCAAGTGAACCGCAAGTGCGGCCGTTATGCGGTAATCGCAGCAGTTGCAGTTTTTTCACCGCAACTGCCGCGATCAGCGTAAAACGCTGATGTGAAAGGGGCCTTAGGTGTCAAAACAGGCAAGGTAGCATCTATTACCTCACACATACAAACAGTAAATAAGGCTTTGTTTTGGCGACTAACTGTAAAGCGCAGGGTTAAAATTTCCCCTCAAAACAGTCTATGATCCCTGTGTCAAATGGGGGATGTGAGCAAAATTTCATAATTTAGTAAAAAGCGATGGTGCGGATTCCTTTAGTGGATATACGGTATATATACATCTTATGTATGTATGGAATGCTCAGGTGCAAGCTGCCATGACGGCATACTATAAATAAATATATATTTATTATATATAAAATAAAATGTGTGCCGGACACTGGAATGTACCACAGAAATGTCACACTACACAGTAATATATAGGAAGGGTGAAAAGTGATCAGGTTGCTGTACATGAGTGGACTATTTGAATCCAGCAGTGCGGAGGGATACAGTGAAGGCAGGAATGTGACAGTTGTGGTCACATGATCCTTTTTTTTTTTAACCCCTCACACAATCTCTCCTGTTCAGCTCAGCATGGAGAGGGAACAAGCACTCAAAAAGATAGAAAAAGGGATTGTTTATTCATGATATTCACTGTAAACATTTTTTGTGAATATTTGTACTTCTTTTCACGTTTTTGCTAGAAAACTGTGTGGTGGCACAACCCCCTTAAGTCTGGTTTAGTAGGCTACACAAACATGGGGAAGACTTCTGACTTGACAGATGTCCAGAAGGCAGTCACTGACACACTTCACAGGGAGGGTAAGCCACAAAAGGTCATTGCTGAAGAAGCTGGCTGCTCACAGAGTGCTGTATCCAAGCATAATAGTGGAAAGTTGAGTGGAAGGAAAAATTAGGTAGAAAAAGGTGCAAAAACAACCGGGATAACCGCAGCCTTGAAAGGATTAAAAAAAGGCCATTCAATAATTTGGGGGAGCTTCACAAGGAGAGGACTGCAGCTAAAGTCAGTGCTTCAAGAGCCACCACACACAGACGTATCCAGGACATGGGCTACAGCTGTCACATTCCTTGTGTCACGCCACTCATGACCAATGGACAATGCAAGAAGAGTCTTACCTGGACCAGGGAGAAAAAGAACTGGACTGTTGCTGAGTAGTCCAAGGTGTTGTTTTCATATGAAAGTAAATTTTGCATTTCATTTGGAAATCAAGGTCCCAGAGTGTGGAGGAAGAGTGGAGAGGCCATAATCCAAGAGTGTGGAGGAAGAGTGGAGAGGCCTTAATCCAAGAGTGTGGAGGAAGGGTGGAGAGGCCATAATCCAAGAGTGTGGAGGAAGAGTGGAGAGGCCATAATCCAAGAGTGTGGAGGAAGAGTGGAGAGGCCATAATCCAAGAGTGTGGAGGAAGAGTGGAGAGGCCATAATCCAAGCTGTTTGAGGTCTAGTGTGAAGTTTCCATAATCCAAGCTGTTTGAGGTCTAGTGTGAAGTTTCCACAATCAGTGGTGGTTTGGGGAGCCATGTCATCTGCTGGTGTAGGTCCATTGTGTTTTATCAAGACCAAAGTCAGCGCTGCCATCTACCAGGAACTTTCAAAGCACTTCATGTTTCCCTCTGCTGACAAGATTTTTGGAGATGGAGATTTCATTTCCAGCATGATTTGGCCCCTGTCCACACTGCCAAAAGTACCAATACCTGGTAAACTAACCACAGTATCACTGTGCTTGATTGGCTAGGAAACTCGCTTGAGCTAAACCCCATAGAGAATCTATGGGTTATTGTCAAGAGGAACGTGAGAGACACCAGACCCAACAATGCAGATGAGCTGAAGGCTGCTATCAAAGCAACCTGGGCTTCTGTAACACCTCAGCAGCCACAGGCTGATCGCTCATGTTATACCGCATTGAAGCAGTAATTCATGCAAAAGGTCCCAACCAAATATTGAGTGCATTTATTCTACATACTTGTCATTAGAAAATTCACCGAATGGGTACATAATATATAAGAAAAAGAAAGAGAAAGAGAAAGAAAAAGAAAAAAATGGCCTCTTACAAATACCTTTGCATTTTGCAGGACGCCATAAGTTACCCCAGAGGCACCCCAAATCTCTCAGCACCGATGCGCCATCTCCTACAACCCTGGCAACGGGGGCGATTTGTAGCATCTGCTCCAGCCGTGCCACAAGGAAGAGACAGGTGGTGTCGCTGGACATGAGGTCACCACAGGGCAGCAAGCCACTCCACTAGTGAAGCACAGTGTCAGAAGGCAGCCTATTAATGACGCCCAGCTGTTATACAAGGCGGGCCGCTTCTGCAACAGCTAATGCAACACAAGTGACTGTCGCCCCCTAGAGGACACTGATGTAAACTGCAGATAGAAATGCAATATATCACTACAGATAAAAAATGCAATATATCACTATAGATGACAGTGAGGTTTTAGTTTGATATCTTGGACCAAAATAGCGTAAGCTCGTAGCCCCCGTCACGGGACCTCACACCTACGAGTACCTAGCCACATGTTTAACACATGTATAATTTTATTTTACAGAAAATTCACCGAATGGGTACATAATATATAAGAAAAAGAAAAAAATGGCCTCTTAGGGCCCTTTCACATCTGCGTTTTTCGTAATTCGCGGCAGATGCGGTGAAAAAACCGCATCTGCCGCGTTTGCCGCATAACGGTTCCACTTGCGGCACGGTTGCGGTTTTTTCCATAGGAAGTATAGGGGGACTTGCGGCAGATGCGGCAAGTGCGGTATTGCACTTGCGGCAGGTGCGGCAGCGAAAAAAACCGCAGTAAGCCGCGGTTTTTTTCTCTGCCGCACCTGCCGCAAGTGCAATACCGCACTTGCCGCATCTGCCGCAAGTCCCCCTATACTTCCTATGGAAAAAACCGCAACCGTGCCGCAAGTGGAACCGTTATGCGGCAAACGCGGCAGATGCGGTTTTTTCACCGCATCTGCCGCGAATTACGAAAAACGCAGATGTGAAAGCACCCTTACAAATACATTTCTATCTGCAGTTTACATCAGTGTCCTCTAGGGGGCGACAGTCACTTGTGTTGCATTAGCTGTTGCAGAAGCGGCCCGCCTTGTATAACAGCTGGGCGTCATTAATAGGCTGCCTTCTGACACTGTGCTTCACTAGTGGAGTGGCTTGCTGCCCTGTGGTGACCTCATGTCCAGCGACACCACCTGTCTCTTCCTTGTGGCACGGCTGGAGCAGATGCTACAAATCGCCCCCGTTGCCAGGGTTGTAGGAGATGGCGCATCGGTGCTGAGAGATTTGGGGTGCCTCTGGGGTAACTTATGGCGTCCTGCAAAATGCAAAGGTATTTGTAAGAGGCCATTTTTTTCTTATACTTGTCATTAGGCCAACATTTAAGAGTTAAAAATCATTTTTTCAGATGGTCTTCTATAAAATTCTAATTTTCTGAGATAATGACTTTTGGGTTTTCATTGGCTGTAAAGGTACCGTTGCACGGTTCAACATTGTTCCCGACATCGCTCAAAAGTGACGTCTGGAACGATGTTGAAACGACATCGTTATTGTGTCGTTGCATCTAAATGAACGATTCAACAACGATAGTTGGTCACGTAGGAGTTGACAGGTTTTCTAATATGTTTGAAAACCTGTCAACTGCAACTCAACCAACCTGCTGCATCGTTCTGTGTGACACCGCGATGAACGATCTCCCAGCGGCACAGCCTATGTTGGGAGATGGTAACCACGGTACACATCGGGTTACTAAGCGCTTAGTAACCCGATGTGTACCTTGGTTACCAGCGTTCTCGCTGGTCCGGATCGCTGGTGAGTCTGCCTGTGTGACAGCTCGTACAAATACTACTAGAAATAAGCAGCATCACAAAAAAACTTACCATCAGTGCCAAAAACAAAAACCAAATGCACTTGCAGGCTGCAGTCAGACCCCAGTATGTGTAGCAAACCCAGGTGCAGGCTGATAAATCACCTCAACCTACAACAAGGTGTGGGAGGCGACTTGCCATGCAAACAAAGGACCAATACATGAACCAATATCCCATCTATAAAAGTTTTCTGTTCATTATATAAAAAACTTTTGCACTTTTTTATCTACTCATGGTGCAGTTGGGCCCCATGGGGCACTATTCATCCAGTGGTGCAGGAACTTTATACTGTGCAGCCCATTGCTCAGGCAGCGGAGCAGTTGGGTAGCTTTCAGACACTCTGCATCATTTGTATCAGTGTGAATGGTGTCCTATGCAGGCCCTTTGTGTTCATGGCAAGTCGCCTCCCACACCTTGTTGTAGGTTGAGGTGATTTATCAGCCTGCACCTGGGCTTGCTTCACATACTGGGGTCTGACTGCAGCCTGCAAGTGCATTTGTTTTTGGCACTGATGGTAAGTATGACAGCTCACCAGCGATCTGAACGGTGTTAACGATCCCGCGTGCATGAGATCGCTAACAACATCGTTCACAAGAATGAACCGTGTAACGGTACCCTAAGCCATAATCGTCAACATTTTACAGAAATAAACACACAAAATCGATCACTGGTTGTTATGACTCAATATAATATGTGTTTCACTTTTTGTATTGAATTACTGAAATAAAAAGATCTTTTTGATGATATTCTAACTTATTGAGAAGCACTTGTATAATAATAATAATCCGGGAAGCAGCGGGAAGAACCACTGGACATTTTTGACCTATTAACAGGTCTTGTCTAAGGGCCGCTTCACACTGCGGCGCCCGCGGTCCTGACTTATCAGCAGCGGGAACTGCGTGCGCTGCACACAGGACCGGAGGGCATAATAGCCCCCCAGTCCAGTGTGCTGATCCCGTCCGCGGCTGTCAGGGGCCTCCCGGACAGAACCGGCCGGATCATGCCACAGTGTGAAGCGGCCCTAACTCTTTCAGGACTGTAAATTGATTGAATTAAATTGGGGCAGTTTAAACTATGGGAAAAAGATGTCCTTTGGTACACAAAGGGTCAAAAATGGTTTGTAGTAGACAACCCCTAACTCCTAAAAGCCACCTAACCTATCAATACATATCTCTGCACCTTCCTATTACCATTATAACTATCCCTCTCTCTGCTGAATGCTTGTTTTCAATGTTGTAAAAAACATTTTTATACTTGCTCATTATGATGATAATGATTCGGGGGCTATATGCAATAGTCTCCCTGGGCGTGTTGGTTTGCAGCCTCCATGATCCTTTATCACACCCCATGGATGTGATATTGTAATAAGATTCATCTCTGGCCAAGCCTCTCTGTGCTGCTTCTGCTGTGCAGGCTCTGCCCTCCTCCTCTTTGTCAGGCTGGTTTCACATGATGGTTTTTTTCCTGTCTGTGGGATCCTACTCTTTGTAGGACCCCATGGACAGGAAAGGACTTCACAGGGGGTGACCTATTTCTGTGTCCAGGTCCGTGATTATCCCGGATCCGGACACAGAAAAAACAGCTGAGGAGGCAGCGGGGCACTTTCACTTCCGCAATGTATAATCTACATTGAGGAAGTGAAATTTAGTAAAAAGAAAGGGTTAAAAATAAAAAATATGTATTCTCACCTTTCCAGCGATCCACTGATGCCTCCAGCAAGCTTCGGGTGACTACAGGACCTGCTGTTACGTCACAACCCAGCAGTGTCATTGGGTCACATGACCGCAGTTACCGCGGTAACCGGTCATGTGACCCGATCAGCTGATCGGGTTGTGACATAACCACAGGTCCTATCACCTGGACCTTGCTGGAGACATCGGGGGATCGCTGGAAAGATGAGAATATATATTTTTTTTATTTTTAACCCTTTCTTTTACTAAATTTCACATCCGCAATGTATGTATATACATTGCGGAAATGAAATTAGATGGTTAGGAGCAGTTTTAGTGCACTGAGCATGCTCAGTACACTAAAATCGTGTCCGAGAAACGATCCTGTGTTTTCTTGGACCTATGCTCCATAGGCCTCCATGTTAAAGGCTCAGGATTGGATCGGATTTGGCCCAATTGCCATCCGATTTTGTGGGATCCGATTTGTGTCCGGTTTTTTGCTGTGCTCATAATCGGAGTAGCTCCAGATTCCTGCCCTGACAAAGCATAAATATCACAGCAGGAGACAGCCAACAGAGAGGCAGAGGAGGAGGGAATGGCCACAGTAATCAAGCTCCCTCCAGCACCAGTGACTGCCTCCATAGCTTCTCACTGTAAGTTTACAAAGGCTGTATCTCGGGGTACACAGCTAACAAACACATGGGGGACCCCCTCCCTGAATGCAGCAGAGATGCTGCATTCAGTGTTGCATTTAGATTGCCATGCAGCAGGGAGGTGACAGGTTCTCTTTAGCATTAGGCCTAAGTTATAGATTACTCAGACTGAAAGTGAAAGTAGGCATTTCCCTGTATAAATAGGAGCCTGTTTTTTCTGAGAATTCAGAGGTGAAGATGTAACAGAAGATCACAGAGCTCTACAGAGACACCAGGAACTCCGAGAGACAGGTACATCGAATATAGAAAAACATTATAATTTATATCCTTTTCTTCTTACATTTTTTCTCTTTACTTCTTTCTGAACACATACATCATTGTACAGAATAGACAAAACAAAATTATACTTAGCTGCAATGGCATAAAGAATGGCAAAAATAGAAAAGAGGGGGCTCATATCACTAGTCATACAGATGGCAGAGGTCTTATTTAATGGTTTTCAGTAAGGTAATAGTAGTCTGCTTAAAGGCCCCGTCACACGGGGCAACATCGCCGGCGATGTCAATGACGATTTGGGGAGCGCGTGTCACTCCCGACATCGCCGGCGAGGTGTCACACAAGGCAATGTTGCCGGCAACTTGCCGCAATGTTGCTAACTGGCGATGTTGCTCAGGCAACTTATCGCCTGATTATCGCCCTGTTACACGCGGCAACTCAGGAGCGGCGTAGCCGCAACTTGGCACACCCCTGAGTTGCCGGTGAAGTTGCCGGCGATATCGCCCGTGTGACGGGGCCTTAAAACTTTTTAAGTATGTTCATATCATACGCAGCAGTTGTGCTGGGGGTTTTTTGGTAGGGAAAATGTAATCACCAGAAAAGGATCAATTCTGCATTGACATCAGTGGCGGATTATAATGAGGTCAATATGGGCTTTTGCCCCGGGCCCAATGGTGTCTAGGGGCCCGCAGCCCAGGGGATAAATTGCCCCATTATAATCCGCCACGGCGCCATCACACAGCACTGTGCACGCAGGGCTGCAGCGTCCATGAGGTGACGAGCCCTGCTAGTTGAGGGGCGGCATCTGCAGGGCGCCCGGTGGTGTTATGACTCCCTGCTGATGCCGCTCTGCTACAGTCCCGGCCGCCGCCGCGTTACACTTACACCCCCACCCAGCAGTGGGAGCCCACCTGTAGAGCCGCACAGGATGAAAGACCTGTGCTTACAGGACCTGTGATGATGTCATAGAGGGGAGGAGTCAGGGATCACATGATCAGCTCCTCGTTATGCTGTCCTCCACTGTGCTGGATGTCATGGTGCTGGATAAGGTGAAGGAGAGGATGAGATGAAAGTTATGTGTGGCCCACCTGTGTGTGCTGTGTTACCCTCTGTGTGTGCTGTGTGGCCCCCTATCTGTCTTGTGTGGCCCCCTGTGTGTGCTGTGTGGCCCCCTGTGTGTGTTGTGTGGCCCCCTGTGTGTGCTGGGTGGCCCCCTGTGTGCTGTGAGGCCCCCTGGGTGTCCTGTGAGGTCCCCTGTGTGTCCTCCTATCTGTCTTGTGTGGCCCCCTGTGTGTCCTGTGAGGCCCGGGGCACTTCAGCTCTGTGCCGGTGGGAAATGAGTGCCGCGCGCGGTGCTCATCTCCCTGCAGCTTCCGGGCTGTCAGAGCATGACGGCGGGCCCCCTGTGTGCCCTGCGAGGCCCCCTATGTGGCCTCCTGTCTGTCCTGTGTGGCCTCCTGTGTGGTCCCCTGTGTGGCCCCCTGTGAGTCCTGTGAGGCCCTTGTGTGTCCTGTGAGGCCCCCTGTGTGTGCTGTGTGTCCCCCTGTGTGTGCTGTATGGCCCCCTGTCTGTGCTGTGTGTCCCCCTGTGTGTGCTGTATGGCCCCCTGTGTGTGCTATGTGGCCTCCTGTCTGTCCTGCGAGGCCCCCTGTCTGTCCTGCGAGGCCCCTGTCTGTCCTGTGAGGCCCCCTGTGTGGCTTCCTGTCTGTCTTGTGTGGCCCCGTGTGTGTGCTGTGAGGCCCCCTGTGTGTGCTGTGTGGCCCCCTATCTGTCTTGTGTGGCCCCCTGTGTGTGCTGTGTGGCCCCCCTGTGTGTGCTGTGTGGACCCCTGTGTGCTGTGAGGCCCCTGGGTGTCCTGTGAGGCCCCCTGTGTGTCCTGTGAGGCCCCCACACAGGGGTCAGGAGATTTACAGTGTGGATGTAGCAGAGCCGAGTGTGTACTAGGTGTATGGAGCGGAGCCGTGTGTGTACGTGGTGTATGGAGCGGAGCCGTGTGTGTACGAGGTGTATAGAGTGGAGCTGAGTGTGTACGAGGTGTATGGAGCGGAGCCGTGTGTGTACGAGGTGTATAGAGTGGAGCTGAGTGTGTACGAGGTGTATGGAGCGGAACCATGTGTGTACGTGGTGTATGGAGCAGAGCCGCTTGTGTAACTAGGTGTATGGAGCGGAGCCGCATGTGTATGAGATGTACGGAGCAGAGCTGAGTGTGTACGAAGCAGAGCCGGTTGTACAAGGTGTACGGAGCAGAGACGCGTGTGTACGAGGTGTACGGAGCGGAGCCGTGTGTGTATGAGGGGTATGGAGCGGAGCCACATGTGTACAAGGTGTATGGAGCGGAGCCGTGTGTGTACGAGGTGTATGGAGCGGAGCCGTGTGTGTATGAGGTGTATGGAGTGGAGCCGCATGTGTATGAGATGTACGGAGCAGAGCTGAGTGTGTACGAAGCAGAGCCACTTGTACAAGGTGTACGGAGCTGAGCCACGTGTGTACGAGGTGTACGGAGCGGAGCCACGTGTGTACGAGGTGTATGGAGCGGAGCCGAGTGTGTACAGGGTGTATGGAGCAGAGCCGCGTGTGTACGAGGTGTACGGACCGGAGCCGTGTGTGTACGAGGTGTATGGAGCGGAGCCGAGTGTGTACAGGGTGTATGGAGCAGAGCCGCGTGTGTACGAGGTGTACAGAGCCAAGCCGCATGTGTACGAGGTGTACAGAGCCAAGCCGCATGTGTACGAGGTGTATGGAGCGGAGCCGAGTGTGTACAAGGTGTACGGAGCGGAGCCGTGTGTGTACGAGGTGCACAGAGCAGAGCCGAGTGTGTACGAGGTGTACGGAGCAGAGCCGAGTGTGTACGAGTGTGTACGGAGCAGAACCGCATGTGTACGAGGTGTATGGAGCGGAGCCATGTGTGTACAAGGTGTATGGAGCGGAGCCGTGTGTGTACGAGGTTCACAGAGCAGAGCCGCGTGTGTACGAGATGTATGGAGCTGAGCCGATTGTGTACAGGGTGTATGGAGCAGAGCCGCATGTGTACGAGGTGTACGGAGCGGAGCCATTTGTAAACAAGGTTTACGGAGTGGAGTTACATGTGTATGAGGTGTACGGAGCGGAGCCACATGTGTACGAGGTGTACGGAGCAGAGCCGAGTGTGTACGGAGCAGAGCCGTGTGTGTACGAGGTGTACGTAGCGGAGCCGTGTGTGTACGAGGTGTACGGAGTGGATCCGCATGTGTACAAGATGTATAGAGCAGAGCCGCGGGTGTATGAGGTGTACGGAGCGGAGCCGCGTGTGTACGAGGTGTATGGAGCTGAGCCGAGTGTGTACAGGGTGTATGGAGCAGAGCCGCATGTGTACAAGGTGTACGGTGTGGAGCCACATGTGTATGAGGTGTACAGAGCAGAGCCACGTGTGTATGAGGTGTACGGAGCGGAGCCGAGTGTGTTCGGAGCAGAGCCGTGTGTGTATGAGGTGTACGGAGTGGAGCCAGATGTGTATGAGGTGTACGGAGCAGAGCTGAGTGTGTACGGAGCAGAGCCGCGTGTGTACGGAGCAGAGCCGTGTGTGTACAAGGTGTACGGAGTGGAGTTGCATGTGTACAAGGTGTACAGAGCAGAGCCGCGTGTGTACGAGGTGTACGGAGCCGTGCCGCATGTGTACAAGGTGTATGGAGCGGAGCCGCGTGTGTACGAGGTGTATGGAGCGGAGCCGCGTGTGTACTAGGTGTATGGAGCGGAGCCGCATGTGTATGGAGCCGAGCGTGTACGAGGTGTTCAGAGCAGAGCCGAGTGCGTAAGAGGTGTACGGAGCGAAGCCGAGTGTGTATGAGGTGTATGGAGCGGAGCTGAGTGTGTACGAGGTGTATGGAGCAGAGCCGTATGCGTACAAGGTGTACAGAGCAAAGCCAAGTGTGTACGAGGTGTACGGAGCTGAGCCATGTGTACGAGGTGTATGGAGCAGAGTTGAGTGTGTACTAGGTGTACGGAGCGGAGCCATGTATGTATGGAGCAGGTGGAGCTGTGTGCTTACAAGGTGTGCGTACCGGTGGTAGCTGCCTGCGGATGTTGCTCCCACTCCTATAGTCCCAGCGGCCTCTGCTGGCAGCATTGTTCTCCCGAGTCCCGGCTGCCGCTGTCCGCCCTGCTATGCTGATTCTGCCGGGCCCGACCGGGCTTTGCTGAATCCTCCTACTCTAGGAGGACCCAGACCCAGGCAGGCAGCTGATCTCGACTGAGGCTGAGCAGACTCCTCCGTCCTCCTGACTGAGTCTGTGTCTCACCCGCCGACCGCCGTCCACCACCTCCTGGGTCGCCGCCTGCATGAAGAGAGGGAGTCTGAGGAGAGGGACTGTCACCTAATGCCAACACAGAGCACAGAGAGGACGTGCCTGTGTGACAGAGAGGTGAGTGATATGTCCACTCCTGACTCCTGCCCTGCTGCTGCAGCTGCTGCCTGTGGCTGTGCTCTGTGTGTGCACTGCCAGCCAGACCTGGTGGCTGCTGCATGGCAGGGAGGACTCAGTCAGTGTAAAGAAAGAATGTAAGCAGTAATTAAATGATTTGTGTACTAAGGCCCCTTTCACATCTGCTCTTTTTCAGATTGTGGCAGATCCGGCAGATTTACCGCATCTGCCGACTAACGGCCGCACTTGCGGCACACTTGCGGCAAGCCCCATGCATTGTTTATGGGGCTTGCGGTTTGGTGCGGCAAGTGCGGTTCTGCTGGGTGCGGCAAGTCCGGCATTTGCGGCGGTGGAAAAAAAACGCCGCTGACCGCGTTGTCATCCATCGTCGCAACGGCTGTTAGGCAGCAAATGTGGTAAATCTGCTGGATCTGACGCAATTTGAAAGACACGGTGATGTGAAAGGGGCCTAACGAACGCTGCTTTCACATCAGTGTTTAGCTGATGTTTGGGCTGTTCCAGCAGGTGGCGCCGCATGTGCCGGATCGTCCGCCTAACAGCCGACTTGCGGCCCGGATGCGGCAAGCCCCATGCATTGTCTATCACAAGTGCGGTTCTGCTGAGTGCGGCAGATCAGGCACTTGTGGCTGCGAAAAAAAAACTCTACAAGTGGTGTTTTTTTGTTCGCGGCCGCAAGTGTCGAATCTGCCGCACACGGCAGAACCGCACTTGCCACACCGGACTGCAAGCCCCATAGACAATGCATAGGGCTTGCCGCATCTGGACCGCAAGTCGGCCATTAGGCGGCTGATCCGGCGCCACCTGCCGAATCGGCCGCACATCAGCAAAACAGCTGATGTGAAAGGTCCCTTAATCACTGGAGTGGTGTGCCCCACTATCTTGGATAATACAGAAACATGTGAAATGGCTATACATGGTGTATCATGTGCCCCTCTAAGTGGCTATCTTGCTTGGATCATGTACGTATGGAGTCCATGCATTCATGATTCAAGAAAAATATCCACATAGAGGGGCACATACAACATGTAGAGGTATTTCACATGTCTATCCAAGGTGGAGGGGTAGTGGGTGCGCACATTGTGTATTTTGTGAGTTTTTACCTCAGTTTTTGTAAGGCCTCGTGCACACGCTGAGTATTTGGTCAGTTTTTTCCTCAGTATCTGTAAAGCCTATTGCACACGCTGAGTATTTGGTGGGTTTTCACCTCAGTATCTGTAAGGCCTCGTGCACACGCTGAGTATTTGGTCAGTTTTTTCTTCAGTATCTGTAAAGCCTATTGCACATGCTGAGTATTTGGTGGGTTTTTACCTCAGTATCTGTAAGGCCTCGTGCACACGCTGAGTATTTGGTGAGTTTTTACCTAGTAATTGTAAGGCCTCGTGCACACGCTGAGTATTTGGTGAGTTTTTACCTCAGTATCTGTAAGGCCTCATGCACACGCTGAGTATTTGGTGAGTTTTTACCTCAGTATATGTAAGGCCTCGTGCACACGCTGAGTATTTGGTGAGTTTTTACCTAGTAATTGTAAGGCCTCGTGCACACGCTGAGTATTTGGTGAGTTTATACCTCAGTATCTGTAAGGCCTCGTGCACACGCTGAGTATTTGGTGAGTTTATACCTCAGTATTTGTAAGGCCTCGTGCACACGCTGAGTATTTGGTGAGTTTATACCTCAGTATTTGTAAGGCCTCGTGCACATTCTGAGTATTTGGTGAGTTTTTACCTCAGGATCTGTAAGGCCTCGTGCACACGCTGAGTATTTGGTGAATTTTTACCTCAGTATCTGTAAGGCCTTGTGCACACGCTGAGTATTTGGTGAGTTTATACCTCAGTATCTGTAAGGCCTCGTGCACACGCTGAGTATTTGGTGAGTTGTTACCTCAGTATCTGTAAGGCCTCGTGCACACGCTGAGTATTTGGTGAGTTGTTACCTCAGTATCTGTAAGGCCTCGTGCACACGCTGAGTATTTGGTGAGTTGTTACCTCAGAATCTGTAAGGCATCGTGCACACGCTGAGTATTTGGTGAGTTGTTGCCTCAGAATCTGTAAGGCCTCGTGCACACGCTGAGTATTTGGTGATTTTTTTTCCCCTCAGTATTTGTAAGGCCTCGTGCACACGCTGATGCTGCATTATAAGAAACAGGCTATTATGCCCTGAATGCCCCCTGTACACAGAATAAATAACTTATAAAAATCTAGCACCCTGTATTCTAACCTATTACCAGTCCAAAATTCTTGCTTGCAGATTGGTCCATTCAGCCTCTCCTCGCCGTCTGACAGCCTCTTCTTCTGAATGATATGGATCACGCCTTTGTTATCCACGTCTCACTTTCCCATCTCACGTCTGTGCAGATGCCTCTCCAGCTTGCGCAAATGCACTGTGCTCTGCCCTACTGCAGCTACAATGTAAAACTCATCTAATCATGCGCGAATTTCAGGGGTCTCTGCACATGGCTCCAGGCTCCCAGTCTTCTGCTTGTAATGTATGGTGACATTACTGAGATTATAAATTTGTAGGATAATCCCATGATGGAGCACAGTGCACCTGCACAAGCCGGAGAGGTATGGGCATAGTGTAGGCAATGGGAAAATTGGACGTGGTCACGTGGATAACACGGATGGCAGGAGGCGTTGTCTACATCATTCAGAAGAAGACGCTGTCGGACCGCGAGGAGGCGGGAAGAACCGATCTGCAAGCAAGTCCATTGGACCAGTAACAGGTGATTATCATGCAGGGTGCACACTGATCGAGATATTTATAAGTTATTTATTCTGAGTACAGGAGCAGTCAGGGCATAATGGCCTCCTTCTAATGGACTGCTCAATACTATGGCTTAAAGTGTTTGTTTTTTTTCCTCCTAACTGAAGGGTAAACTGACTAGATCAATGGATGTTTGACAGGATAGAGTTTCACTCAGCAACTATTTTTCTGGAATAATCTATTTCAGGTATATGATAACCTCCGTCACATGACTCCCGCGACCCCGTCACATGACCCCGTCACATGACCCCCGTGACCCCGTCACATGACCCCCGTGACCCCATCACATGACCCGGGGGGGGGGGGCCCACAGAGTCTGAACAGCCCCGGGCCCTGGCTACCCTTAATCCACCCCTGATTGACATGTACTTTTTTCAATACATGCTCTTGTTCGTGTTTACTGGGGGTTGTTTTGTTTTTTTTTTCTCTATAAAAAGTGAAGTCCAATGCAGTGACATACGCCCTGCTCATAGCGGCAGACCACACGAATGTTATGGGACCTGGAAGAGCAGGGATCCCGATGTCGGTTGCCCTGTCCATAGACTTGTCTCTCTAGATCACTATGCTGCATACACACCAGAGAGGAGCTGAGAAGCCGCCTCATCATCATCATCAGAGCTATCTAAGGCTAGGGTCACATTTGCATGCGTTTTTTAAAGGTTGTTTTTGGCAGCCTGCGTTTTTGGGCTGTGTTTTTGCTGTTAGGTCTGCAGCAGCCTTAAAAAACGCATGCGAAAACGCATGGTACATTTAGTGCAATGTGTTTTCGCATGCGTTTCCCATAGGGCCCCATGTTACAAAAACGCATGTGTTTTTGGAAAAGCACCAAAAAAGTCTCGAGACTTTTTTGGTGCTGAGCCAAAAACGCATCTAAAAAAAACGCATGGCACTTTAGCCATGCGTTTTGGCAATTGGTGCATGCGTTTTTTGCATGGGGGGCTATGGATGCGTTTTTCCATGCGTTTTTCACACAATCCAAGTGTGAAAATTGCATGCAAATCCCGCATCCACCCCGCAAGTGTGTCTCTAGCCTTAGTGGAGAAGAGACTGATGGTGGGTTTACACGGCCCGATATCGGAGCCAACGACGCGGGAGCGCGCTTTTTGAGCGCGCTTTTCCCGCCATCGCATCGCCGGTTTAGACAGCCCGATATCGGGATACAACGTCCCGACGATGTGTACGCCTCCCAACCCAGGAATGACCAGTTAACATGGGAGTGAATGGGTGACGTGGGCGTACACATCGTAGTTGGGCTGTCACACGGGACGATGCGGCTACAACGGCCATCCGATATCGGGCGGTTGAATAGCACGCTCATTCAACCCCGATATAGTTTTGGCATCGTTCCAGCATCGCATTGTACGTTCAAACCGTACAACGCACGAACGATATCGGGTCCAACTCCCGAACAACGTGACTTTTGGTCGGAGTTGGGTCGGAGTCGGACGCCGATATCGCGACGTGTAAACCCACCATGAGAGAGCCACCTGGCTGCAGTGATAAGACTAATCTGACTAACCAGACTCCCTTCATGTTTAACCCCATGAACATTAGGATGCCTGAGACAATAGGAGCATATCTGTTTTTAGGAATAACTGCTTTAAACACATTGATCTGCGTGGCAGGTCATGCGCCACCTGTTTAGGATTAAAGGGTTAGGCTAGGGTCACATTTGCATGCATTTTTTAAGGTTGTTTTTGGCAGCCTGCGTATTTGGGCTGCGTTTTTGCTGTTAGGTCTGCAGCAGCCTTAAAAAACTCATGGTACATTTAGTACCATGCGTTTTCGCATGCGTTTCCCATAGGTCCCCATGTTAAAAAGACGCTTGCGCTTTTGGAAAAGCACCAAAAAACTTCTCGAGACGTTTTTTGGTGCTGAGCTAAAAACGCATCTCTAAAACACATGGCACTTTAGCCTTTCGTTTTGGCAATTTGTGCATGCGTTTTTTTCATGGGGGTCTATGGATGCGTTTTTGCATGCATTTTTCACTAAAGACAAGTGTCAAAATCGCATGCAAATCCCGCATCCACCCCACAAGTCTGACCCTAGCCTTAGTCTGAGGCCAGCAACTTTTTTCTTAAGGGTACGGACACACAGGCATGAAAGTCGGGTGAATTTAGTGCAAATTTTTCTAGCATTGCAGTTGGACCAATGTTAATCAATGTCCGAGCGCACATTTGCGAGTGTCGGGTGTTTTTGTTGTCGTCCGCTTCACGGACGAGCAAGAAGTCGTAACATGCTGTGACAGTATACAATTCACGTGCGACACTCCAATGCAAGTCTATGGGTCCGACAAAACTGAGTCGGACCGCACATGGACCATCCTAGAGGCATCCATTTTTTTCACTGATACATTCTCATTCTGTAGCTCAGACAACTGTAAAAACGGTTCCTGTAAAAGATTATACAGTAAACTAGATGGTGGCCGATTCTGACACATCGGGTATTCTAGAGTATGTATGTAGTTTATTTATGAAGATTTAAGAGTAATGCAAAGCGAAGCTGGGTTTAAAATGTTGCACAAATATCGCTGATTGCTGGCAACCAATCAGCGAAGCGTAGTTGAAATCTCGCGCCAATTTGCGGGCGGACTGTGCCTGTTGCTGATAGGTCGTGGGCGGCTGCCCACGACCTATCACCAATGCAGGATTTGCGTTACAGATAAACAATCAGAAGTAGACAATTCTATAGTAGATACCTACAGCAGTACCGGTGTGCAGCGGTGCCGAAATCCAGGAGGGGGCCAGGGGACAGCGGGCAGGAGAGGGCCGGGTACAGGCAGGAGGGGGCCGGGGAAGAGCGGCCGGGTGCGGGTAGGAGGGGGCCGGTGAAGAGCGGGCAGGAGAAGGCCAGGGGGACAGCGGCCAGGTGAGGGCAGGAGGGGGCTGGGGAACAGCGGGCAGGAGAGGGCCGGGTACAGGCAGGAGGGGGCCGGGGAAGAGCGGCCGGGTGCGGGTAGGAGGGGGCCGGTGAAGAGCGGGCAGGAGAAGGCCAGGGAACCGCTGTTCCCCGGCCCCCTCCTGCCTGCAGCAGAGTGTTTAGCAGAGTATACGGGGCTCAGTGGTTAGCAGAGTATATGGGGGCTCAGTGCTTAGCAGACTTTACGGCGGCTCATTGGTTAGCAGAGTATACGGGGGCTCAGTGGTTAGCACAGTATACGCTGGCTCAGTAGTTAGCACTGTATACGGAGCCTCAGTGGTTGGCACTGTATATTGTGGCTCAATAATTAGAACAGTAATGTGGCTCAATGGTTAGCACTGTATATGGTGACTCGGTGATTAGCACTCTATGGTGGCTCAGTGGTTGGCACTGTATATGGTGGCTCTGTGGTTAGCACAGTATGGTGGCTCAGTGGTTGGCTCTGTATATGGTGGCTCAGTGGTTAGCACTGTATATGGGGGCTCAGTGGTTAGCACTGTATATGGTGACTCAGTGGTTAGCACTGTATATGGTGGCTCAGTAGTTAGAACTGTATGGTGGCTCAGTGGTTAGCACTGTAAGGTTTCTCAGTGGTTAGCACTGTACGGTGGCTCAGTGGTTAGCACTGTACGGTGGCTCAGTGGTTAGCACTGTACGGTGGCTCAGTGGTTAGCACTGTACGGTGGCTCAGTGGTTAGCACTGTACGGTGGCTCAGTGGTTAGCACTGTACGGTGGCTCAGTGGTTAGCACTGTACGGTGGCTCAGTGGTTAGCGCTGTACGGTGGCTCGGTGGTTAGCGCTGTACGGTGGCTCGGTGGTTAGCGCTGTACGGTGGCTCGGTGGTTAGCGCTGTACGGTGGCTCGGTGGTTAGCGCTGTACGGTGGCTCTGTGGTTAGCGCTGTACGGTGGCTCGGTGGTTAGCGCTGTACGGTGGCTCGGTGGTTAGCGCTGTACGGTGGCTCGGTGGTTAGCGCTGTACGGAGGCTCGGTGGTCAGCGCAGGACGGAGGCTCGGTGGTCAGCGCAGGATGGGGGCCAGTGGTCAGCGCAGGATGGGGGCCAGTGGTCAGCGCAGGATGGAGGGCCAGTGGTCAGCTCAGGATGGATCCCCCTCCCATCCGGACTCACCCGCACCCGGTGTTTAAATCGCCGCTACAGCAAGTAATGAGCGGTCATGTGATAGGTGGGCTGAAGAGCCTGTCACATGACCGCTCATTACCGGGTGCGGGTGAGACGGGGAGCGGGGGGGTTAATGGAGCAGGTGGGTTGTGATGGAGTGGGGGGGTAATGGAGCGGGGGGAGGTCAATGGAGCGGTGAGAGGGCAATGGAGCTGGGGGGAGAGGAAATGGATGGAGCGACCATAGCAGCACAGTACATTATAGTGGTGCAGAGCCAAAGAAAATGACTTTTAATTAAAATACAAATGAGGGGGTTTTGGAGCATACTTGTCTTGGCCAAGAGATAGATCACCATTACTCCCACTCTAAGGCTGCATACTCATGATCAGTGAACGCAGCGTTTTGGACACAGCCTCTTGCCACTGCGTCCAAAACCCTGCAATGTACAGTACAAGCACAGTGAATGGGATTTCTAGAAATCCCATGCCCACTATGCTTCACCCCTTCGCAGCGTGTTTTCAGCTGCGGTGCAAGTTTTGGGATTTCCGCATCTCCACAGCATGAAATGAACATGCTGCGGAGTCGGAAGACATAACCATTGGGTTCACGCAGGGAGAAGCCGCCCCGCACCCACTGCAGATGGTGAGTACAGTGGAACTGTGCTATCCCTGCAGCAACCCACAGGTTCCCTCAGGGCCGGAGAAGCTGCGACCAACACGCAGTACCTCCAGATTGTGGTCACATACCCTAAGGCTATGTTCACACACTGCATTTCTGCGTTTAAACGCAGAAAAGAATTCACGCTCATTGTTTTTGAAATTCAGCAGGTTTCTCTTTTTGCAAATGAATAAAACCAATGTGTGTTCACAGTTTTTTCTTGAAGCACAATAAAAAATGCCGGTTTAGTTCAGCACAAAACCAAGGTAAAAATGCAGCAAAACCTTATGGTACCTTTACACGCCGCCACAACAGGATGGATACAACCCGCTACAGGCTACAAATGTAGCTTGTCGCGCCAATATCGCCCGTAGTAGCGGCGTCTGAAGACGGGACGACACAGCCGGCTACAGATACATCTGTATCTGTGCACTGCCCATAAACAGATGGCTACATCGCCGATTGTAGCGAGCTGTATCGGCGTGTAAAGAACCCACAGAAGGGAACTGTGGACACCATGCTATGTAGCTGGGGCGTGACACAGGGTCCAGGTTTCCGCGCCCCCTTCAGCGATCATTGGAGGAAGCTCCTGCGTTGCGATTGGTTGTCGCCGCACAGGGCGGCATATTTAAGGAGCTGACGAGTCACACTACACAATTGCTCGAGCGTCAAGTATTAATCAGCCTCCTGCGATGCGTGGCCAATCATGGTATTTTTGCTTTCTCCTATCAGCGTACGGACGTCTCGTAATCCACAATTGGAGCACGCCTATGTGCTGTCCCTGCTGCACCAGGTCCGCCCATAGTAGCTGGTTGTAGCGGTGTGTAAATGAGCTACAGATGGCTACTTGAGACACCCGGCGATGTATCTAGCTGTAGATGTAGCGTAGCGTAGCGCACCTTGTGGCGGTGTGTAAAGAGGGTGCGTTTCCCGTTTGTAACCGTTTGGGCGTGCTCGTGCACGTGAAGTAGCCGTTGGTATCCATCCTGCAGTGGCGGCGTGTAAAGGTACCATTACATCTGTGAGCATAGCCTAAAGAGGAGGGGAGTGGAGAATAAATTGTATATGCGGCTACTTACTTCATTTTTCACCAAAACCCCATAGACGTGTATTAGGGGTGCACTGAAATCTCCTCGTTTGATTTAAAATAATTTTATCATGAAATTGTACTGTTTTACTGTAGTATGTACTTTACAGTAGCAACGTCCCTTATACCACTATATAGCTAGCTTAATATGCATCTTGGGAGTTAAAGATTTCTGTTTTAGGTTGTGCTGTTACCATTTTTTGGAATGTAAAAATTTGGAGGGACGAAATACGGTATATGGGGTCTTGGGGTCTCCCAATTAGAACTTCTGCTATGGGGCCCCATGATTTCTATGTCCACCCCTGGTGCAGGATACATTGTCCCTCTGCTGCAGGGCTGATTGGCCATGACTTGAACACCAGGTCCAGTGCCACCCCTCGGTACATACAGGCATCCAGCCATGTTTCTCCCGAGCGGTGGTTGGTCAGTGGCACTCGTCCCCCTTCCCTCCCCCACATCTCTAAAGGTACCGTCACACGCGGCAATTTTGCAAGCAATTTCACTGGCAATTTGCTGGTTGCAGTGAAATCATGGATACATGGTTCCATTTCTACACGGCAACAAAACAGAACCATGTATCCATGATTTCACTGCAACCAGCAAATTGCCAGTGAAATTGCTTGCAAAATTGCCGCGTGTGACGGTACTTTTACTGAACCCGATTGGAGGCCACCTATTGGCTCCGGACAGCCCCGTGTGCGGTGCTTGTGATTGGTTAAGTGTTTTGGGAGAAGGAGATGTGGTCTGTTGGAGGAGAAGCGCGATTTTACCAGCTTAGTGGAGTGGCGGCTTGTTGATGCTCAGACTGCAGGTCGTTGCATGTGGTGTGTGGACGGTGCTGCATGGTGGACTGGTTTGACTAGTCAGATAATAGGTTGGCAATCAGTGCAGCCTCCTGTGCTGTAAGGGAGCCAGGACTGTGTCTGCCTACAGGACCACCGCTCTGCAACCATCATTGTGTGTCTGTAGCTTATGCCAAGCCGCCATTGCCATTAATGATCCTTGTTCTGGATTCTTCTGTGTGGTTCTTGTATGTGCATGTGATGGCGCTGACATCTTTGTCTTTGGAGATCTTTTTTTCTATTTCTTTAAATTAAAATGTCCATTATTGTCCTCATTTTATAGGATAGATATACATCTGTGTGAACCAGATATCTACCAATTTAAAAAATTTACTATGTATGGGGGGGGTCGCGGTATTTTTCGCGGCCGCACCTGCCGCAAGTGCCGAAACCGCACTTGCCGCACCTGCCGCACCCTTACCGCAAGCCCCATAGACCTTGCATGGGGCTTGCCGCAAGTGTCGCGGTTATGCGGTAATCGCGGCAGATGCGTTTTTTTCACCGCATCTGCCGCGATTTGAAAATACCGCTGATGTGAAAGGGCCCTTAGGCTGCTTTCACATCAGCAATTTTTTTTCAATGGCGGCAGATCCGGCAGATTTTGCCAGAGCTGCCGCATTAACGGCTCACTTTTGGCAAGCCTTCGTTCAGCCTGATTCATTCCCTATGGGACTTGTGGTCTTGTGCGACAGTTGTGGGCTTTGCTGGATCCGGCACTTGCAGCGAGTCAAAAAAACGCAGCTATCAGTGTTTTTTTTTTTCCTTGTTTCAACTGCCAGATTTGCCGGATCTGGCTAAAAACACAACTGTCCACACAATTCCAGCAGTCCTGTAGAAATGCATTAGCAAATAGTGATGTGTCGTTCGCGAACGAGCCAACACGTTGAGCCGGTTCTTTGATGTGAACGAGCCAGAGAGCCGTGTTTTTTTTTTTTTTTTTGCTCTCCTGGCAGCTCCTGAGTGTGACTCTGGTCTTGGGGGAGCAGCCAGGAGATAAGTGATGTGTAAGCAGAGCTGTGAAGTTCCTTCTCCTAATTAAAGATACACACACACACATTGTTTCTTCCTTAGGGCAGTGGGCACAAGACCAGCAGTGAAAGATGTCCTAGGGGTTAACTTTCCTGACCTCATCTGGCATATATAGTCTGTGTAGGTCGGAGGAGCGGCAGCTTGTATCAATGATCATCTCAGAGTATTAGGATTCAGGAACACTACATGGAGAATAGAGCTGTTGTTGGGTAAGGAATATGATTTTAGGCAAAATGTGGAGCGATGTAGCTGCAGCTTCAATAATTGTATAGAGTATATATAGGAAGTCAGCACTAAGGCTGGCTTCACACTGGCGGACCCCTCCGCAGCGTCCTGCAGAGGGGATCCGCAAGCTGAGCGCATACACAGCAAGTCCCTATGTTTAACATGGGGACGCAGGTGCGTGCGCTCGGGTGCAGATTGGCATGCGCACCCATTGCCCGCGATGTATGATTTGTACGCAGGTGGATGCTTGCGCACAAATCACTCTCGTCCGCACCCTGAACGTGATATGTCGCGTTCCTGGTGCAGATGAGAATGTATGATTTGTGCGCAAGCATCCGCATGCATACAAATCATACATCGCGGGTAATGGGTGCGCACGCCAATCTGCACCCCTGCACCCGAGCGCACGCACCTGCGTCCCCATGTTAAACATAGGGACTTGCGGTGCCTGTGCTCAGCTTGCGGATCCCCTCTGCAGGACGCTGTGGAGGGGTCCTTAGTGTGAAGCCAGCCTTAGTGTCCAGTGTGTTCACAGGACAGATGGCCTACCTGACATGACTGTTTACCCCCTTAAGGTACCGTCACACTAGGTGACATCGCCGACAATTTCAGCGGCGATACAGGCGTGTGGCCTATCGCCGCCGACATCGCCGGTGTGGTCGCCTAGTGTGACGCGGCGATGATGAGGCGCAATATATCGCCTCAGAATGATCGCCAGGTTTCACAGCAGTGTTGTGAAACCTGGCGATCTGAACAGGGCGATCAGGCATGATCGCCCTGTGTAACGCTGCGACCCACAATGTTTAACATTTTTTTTGTATCTGTACTACCTCTCCTGGTTCCCCCGCACTCCGTTCTCCTTGCCATAATTGAGACACAGGAGGAGGTAGTGACTGCCTGTGTTTCACTGCGGAACACATAAAGCAGGAAGAGCCGCCTTTTCCTATTGTGGAGGAGGCAGCACCAGCCTGTTAAATGCATTCCACCGTGGAACGCAGGCAGTCACCGCCGTCGTAAGAGGAAGCGAGGGGCGGTGCGGAGGAGGGGGCGGCAGTAGTAAGAGGCTCCTTGACGGACTGTGTTGCCGCACAGTGAAGCGGGCGTTGGGTTTTGGGATTAGGTCAGCAATGTCTGATCAGTAGGAGTGCGACACCTAGCACCACTGACAGTCAGCTGCCTTACCGAGCTGCTCTGTCTACTATTTAGCGGCCATGGCCATCTACTGCACATTTGCCCCTCTATTCAAATCTGTAAAAGTCACATGTGCAGTACGGTCTGCAGCCGCTACAGTAGACAGAGCAACTGTATGAGGGTGCGTGCACACGGTCCAAAGGAGCTGCGTGTTGGACGCAGCTCCTCCGGACCTGAGTGAAGCCGCGGGTGGCCGCAGGGAGACCGCAGCCGCCCTGTACTCACCATGTGGGGCGGCTTCTCCTTGCAGTTCCCCGATGGGAGCCACTTTTGACTCCGCAGCATGAAATAAACATGCTTCGGAGGAGCGGACTCCCAGCAACCCGCACCGCAGCTCCAAACACGCTGCGGGCGGGTTATGCATAGTGAGGATGGAATTTCTTGAAATCTCATCCACTATGCTTACACTGTACTATGCAGCGTTTTTGACGCAGCAGCAAGACGCTGCGTATACTGATCGTGTGCACGCACCCTAACAGAGTAGATCCGGCTTCTGTCAGCAATGAGAACTGCTGATCGTTAAGGTACCAGGTGTCCCACTCTCACCAATCAAGAGGAGTGAGGACCCTGTCCTGAAGAGCTGACACTCTCAGGAAACAATAATGTTAAAAACAGTGTTTACTGCTTCACTAGATACATACAAAGGTGTAGAATGAGGCTCTCACTGTACTGGGGAGGTTCTGTATTTATGACAGGGTGTAGCAGAGGATTATTCTAAAAAAGAGCCGTTTTTTGAGCCGAAAGAGCCGGCTCTTTTTGGTGAACGAGCCGAATGAGCCGGCTCATCAAAAAGAGCCGGACTGGCCATCACTATTAGCAAAAAATGTGATTTTACTGCAAGTGTGCTGGATCAGTTTTTTTTTTTCTCAAAAAAGGCAGGAATTCGCCAGATTTGAAAAATGGCAGATCAGTTCAAAAGTTCAAGTTTCCCTGATCTGCAAAAAATGCAGATGTGAATGCAGCATTAGTTGAACCTGCAAGGACAGTGTAATGTGTGTGGGGGCTCTAAGGCTACGTTCACATGCTGTGTATTTCTTGTTTTGCGCAGTGCTTTTTCTTTAAAAACTTTTGAATTTTTTTTCACCACTTAGATAATGTATAAAGTATACATTTTGTATCTACAAACTCGTACCGAACCAAGGCATCATACCGACCATATAGTGAACATGGTGAATAAAAAGAAATGTGTAATTGCACTTTTTTTGCAATTTCACCACACTCTGAATTCCTTTCCCATTTTCCTGTACACATATGGTAAAATAAATAATTTTGTCCGAAAGTACAACTCGTCCCACAAAAAAACAAGCCCCGTATATCTATATTGACGGAAAATAAAGACGTTATGGCCCTTGGAAGAAGGGGAGGGGAAAAAAACAAAAAAAAAAAACGGAAAACAGAAAATCGCAGGGGTGAAGAAGTTAAGGTGCACCAATTTATATTGGTATTATGGTTTTCAAATTTTTTTTTTATTAAAAAATTTTGACTATCGCATATTTCACTTTATAAAATGCACCTAGGTTTAAGAGGAAGCAAATAAGAAAGAAAATATTTTGAGCCAAATAGTGTGCTAAAATAATTAAATAAATAACAAAATATTACCGTATTTTAACAATGTGGACTCAACAGCAGCATTGTAAAGGTACTGTTACACGCTTCAATGTTGAAACGATATCACTAACGATCTCGGGGGCGCGATCGTTAGGACATCGTTTAGAGATCGTTGGTGAGATGTCACACGTATAGATATCGTGCACAACGCACCAATGATGTTGCGAGCAGCTATCGTTCGCACAACCCAGCGATAGATACTTGTTCATTGTGGTGAATGGGCGAAGTCATTATCGACATCATTATCGCGGTGTCACACACAACGATGCAGCAGGTTGACTGATGGAAGATCGTCTGATTTATGAACATGTTCTCAAATCTGCGATCAACAATCCAACGATTTATCGTAGTCGTATCTCGGTGTCAGATGCAACAACGTACTAACAATGTCGTTTGAACGACTCCAAACCCGTGACGTTTCAGCGATATCGTTCACAATATCGTACCATGTAACGGTACCTTTAGTAATATGAATCATGTTTGTGATGAGGGAGATGGTAGTCACATTTACAATAAACAATTTTGTCACTTATATTAGTCCCTCCCTGGAGTGTTTATACTAAATATGATTACAATCCCCATCAGCCTTAAAAATACATCCATTGTTACTGTATATTCTGTAGGATGATGGGACTTGAAGTTATATTGCACCTTACAGGTCCTCCACTTAGCTCCCCTTAAGTGTTTCTGTTTACTTAGTTTTTAGAGTAGAAGGTTATTAAGGCCCACACGATCCTTCGTAGCAGGGACACAATCTTGTTAGGGCGGCTTCAGACTGCGGCAGCGTCCGGTCCGGGGCTGTCAGGAGTGACAGCCTGGAGCGGAGTTTTTCTGCATAGAATCCTGTCGGGCTGCACGGAGCTGGATTGCGCCGGGTGGTAATTTGCTGCTATCCGGCTGCCAGCTCGCCGGATGTATCCTGCAGAAGTGGGGATTTGTCTGCCGATTCCAAAACCGGTGCAAGCCGCCCTAAGACAGAGGTCCCCAACTCCAGGCCTCAAGGCCCGCCAACAGTGCAGGTTTTCAGGATTTCCTTAGTATTGCACAGGTGCTAATGTGATCATCTGCACAGGTCATGATTCCAACCCCTGTGCAATACTAAGGAGATCCTGAAAACCTGCACTGTTGGTGGGCCTTGAGGCCTGGAGTTGGGGACCTCTGTTGTAAGAGACAGACCACTGAATCACTGATTGGTGGAGGTAGTTCACCACCGCCTGCTTCACATGGGTGGCCTGCCACATGCCTGACATGACCACCCACAGCACATGGCTGGCCTGCCATATGCTTGACTTGACTGTATGTTGCATGCTTGACATGACTGCCTGCCGCATGCTTTACATGTCCGTCCGCTTGACATGACCACCCACCATATGCTTCTGCTGCCTGCCCGTCGCACGGCCGGCCTGCCGTAAGTTTCCACTTGGCTGCAGTGAGTGATTTGTGATAGCGCCTTTGCTCTTTCATGTAATGTGTGTCATAAAGCAGAACATGGCTATGTTTGCTTTATAAGACACACCGAGTTTCCCTCCTCATTTTGCGGTGGGGGGAGTGCATGTTATAAAGTAAAAAATATGGTAATTCAAATTTGTCTTAGTGATGAAAATCTCTAGAAATTACCCTTATAGTAAAAAATTTTTTTTCTTTCTTTCAGTTCTACGAAAATGGCAGAACATTATCCTGGTAGTTCTGCTGATGCGGAGCTCACCAATAAACTCAATGAGATTGGATTGGATCCCGGATATTGGCTTTGTGTGCTGGAAGAAAAGCTGGGCATTAATAACATACAATCAATACAATACATTCAGCCGGAAGACTGCTCTTTACTAGATGAGACGACCCGTTATCCATGGGAAAAAAGAGCATTACTTAAACTATTCAATGTACCATATAGCGGTGCAAATATTACCGAAACACAACAGAAGCGATGTCAGGTAATACAAGAGAAAAATGCGCAGGCAATGAAGATTATAACTGAACTAAAAACCTTACGATCTGAAGGAAAACGCCAACATGATGATCTGGTGAAGCAGAGAGAAGAAGACATACGAAAAGCCCTTGAGATACCCTCTGAATGTTCTGCACCACCTGGAAAGTCATTTGTGGATCTCATAGATTACTATGAAAAGCAGATCAAGCTCATGGAAGAATCATTTCTAAAACAAGAGAACATAAAAGATGAAGACGTTCTTAAGTGCGCTTCTGGGGGATTGGCACTTGAGGGAATTTTCCAAACAAAAAACATTGAGGATGTGTTTAACAAGCGTGAACCACTGCTGTGTATTCCAAAAGGTTTGCAACTTCTTGGACCAGAGCAAAGTCCAGTTTTTCAACAAAAAGAATTTACATCTCATATTGAAGAATCAAGTTTTCAGAAAACTGTTGAAAAAATAGGGTTAGGTCTCAGTAGCTCAGTCAATTTTAGTTTTTTGGGCTTTGGTTTAAAAAGTAGCACAGATTATAGCAAAAACTCAGAATCTGATACAACCAGTAAACACTCAAGTCAGCAATCATATATCTGTACAACGAGATACAATTACATCCCGTTAGCATCATGTTACTTCACTAAGGATCAGCTGAGACTCTCACAGGCCGCCCTAAATGGATTACAAGACATTGTAAAACTAATTGGCATACATTCAAATGAGCAAGTTGTGAAAAGAAAATGTACAGAATTTTTCAAAAGGTTTGGCTCCCATGCTAACCTAGGACCTATACACTTTGGGGGAATATATTGGTGGAAAGCTTCCATGGAAGGCATTGAATCGAATCAGATGAATGAGGCTAGAAGAATGACATCTGAAGCACTTAACTTCTACGTAGGTGCGAGTTTTGCCGGAAACGGAGGAGATCTTGAACTATCAAAAACAAATCTACAGGGTTCTATTGACCGATCAGAAATTTCCAAATTTCAGAAAAACATTCAGTTCTTTTCTACTAAAACTGGAGGTCCATCAGAGGTTGATTCTCTCTTTCAATGGAGATCAGGTCTTATATCAAGCAACAAGACGTGGAGTGTCATAGATCGTGGATTTCAGCTAATGCCTGTATGGGAGATCATAGTAAGCAATCACAAGGATCAGTTTACAAATGTCATGAAACTTGCTTCATGTTTGGTTGATTCTTACACATCATCAACTGGTCTGACTTCAGAGACGATGGTTGGAGAACATCTAGTAGATGCTTTGGAAAAAACTAAATTGTTGTTGCAAGAAGTAAAGTCCTGGAAAGCTGAAAATTGGGAAGAACAATTGAAACAATTGACTGATTTTAAACAAACCCTAAGTGAAACAACTGGAAGTTACAGTGCTTGGGTGAACCTATGCCTGTCAGATAAAGATCTGCAAGAATTTTTATTTACCATTGTTCAAAAATATCAAAGTACAGAAAAAGATGTATACCTCCTAAAGATTTTACTGAAAGAACTACTTGAGACCACATCTATTCAGTTGATCATTTTCCACATGCCTCATTTATCATGAAGTGGATTTATAAATCTGAAAATAATGAACGAGATCAAATTAATGTTTCCGAGTTCAAAGAACTCTTGAATGTTTTGCAGAAATCGAAAGAAAATATTTCTCACTTTACATTCTCTCTATCATCAACCACAGAACAACAGTATCAAAAAAAGATTAAAGCTACCCAACATATTAGTCTTTCACTTAATTCATTTTTGAAAGCTATGAGGAAGACGAATCAGAAAGATGCAGAATTATTGATACTCCTTACTGCCAAATAACTTTGGATACTGTGTGAAAAATCAGTATTTCCGGAATATTTTAGGATGCAAAGATATTGAATTCTTACAAAGTAGCTTGGAAGAAGCCCATAAGGAGTATACAAACCTCAAAGGTCAGTGTGACGAACGGGCGCAAGCTTTCGTCCTTTACACGGGGTTAACATCTGCAGGGGAATACAAAGAAATGTCTTTGCAACAGAAAGCAGACCGTTTGATTTTCATGAAAAATCATCTAGAAGGTTGTATTTTCTCCAGTGTAGACAAAATAATTAATCAACATTCTGAATTCTGTGACTGGAGCAAAATGGAAGATGATCTGAGAGCATTTGCCTATGGAAGTGTCATAAAAAGGGAATTTGGCACAAATGAAATTGCTAAAGAGCTAGAAATTATCTGCCAGAATGAAAAAAAGGTTAGAAACATCGAGGAACAAACTGACAGCAGCAACGTGGACGAAGACTTTCTGCAATTGTTGAAGAGGCTCGACCTTGTAAGTATTATCCACAAAAAATGGAAACTGCTGATTTTCATAAGATATTTAAATCTTCTATGGCTGAAACCCAGACTTTAGGGGAAAATCACCTTACTTTCCACTTCCTACAAAAGTTGCTTATGCTGGACTATCGCACTAGATACATACAGGCAAAAGGGCCGAAGATCTCAATCAAAAGTACACAGTGACCATGAATGAAGAGAACAATGACACATATGATAACTCAGCAAATGACTTCCTTGATGATGATGATGATGATGAGGATTTAAATAAAGATAGTGAAAGTAATGAACAACCAATTCACCCTATGGATGTGCAGATGGCAATCTTTTATTGTGCTAATGATTTTATGCGACAATATATTTACACAAAGCTTTCAATTTGTCAGTTTGCTCTACCAATTTTGGTAAGAAACCCCAACACAAATCGTATTGAATTTCCTCTTTGGGCTTTTCAAGAGGTTAAGAAAAAATGGAAAACAAAAAATGAAGCCAACAATGATGATAAATCTAACAACAAATTTGTCACTGAAGCTGAAACTCCTATTGTATCTTTCATTCGCTTTGGTCCATCAGGTTTTTCGAAGTCACAAATAATGAACTGGCTGATGAGTAACCAAAGACATGACGTCTTCTATCACCGCAATTGCAAAGGAAGTACGAAAAACTGTTTGCTAATGAATGGCAATACAGAAATTGCTTGGTATTGTCCAGGTGGAAAGGATGATGATACTTTTAATGACTGTATTGCGTTTACCAATCTACATGGCGATGCCAGAGAATACGATGAACAAGTTAAGTTTTTAGAACAGATTTCCTCAGTTATTGTAGTCTTGTTCAATGAACCTGACGGAAGAAAAGGAAAGGGAACCAGGTTTTGCAACAACTGTTGAAATCTCCCACACCATTAATCTGCCTTCTTGCAGACAAAGAATACACTGCGCCAAAGCCTGGTTCTAAATTAAAAATAGGGATAAAAAACAGAAATGAAGCAGATTTAGTAGATGGAATAGCAACTGCAATACAATCATTATTGACCAATTCAGTAAAAAATCCTCTCTTTCCAAATGTGCAAGTATTGCTAAAGATCTTGGATATTGTAATCGATGTTGACAAAGAGCGGTGCAAGCAAGGAAAAACAAGCCGAGGTTCTACTGTCCCTTCTGAAAGAAAAAACTGTGTCCACCATGAAGAATGAATTTCTTCCGTTACAAGGTGAACTCTGGCACAAGTGGAGCAAAAAGGACAAGGAACTCACTAGACTCAAGAGAAAAAATAATGTGAGTATTGAACAACAACGAAGCGATATCGAGTCTCAGAAGCAAACGCTAAGAAACAAACAACTAGAGAAAGCCTTTCCTCTGAACGATTTTATGAGATCTCTCCTGCATATTCTACATTCAAATGACCAGTGCTCAAAATTGTATTTTCTGCAATGGTTTAAAATGTTTTTGGATGATTTATCTTCAGAAACTTTATCAGATCTATATGAAGAATATCACAATGTCTGGTCAAGTTTAAAGTCAGAAAAACAAAAAGGCAAAAATAAACGTTTTATACAGAAAATTGAAGCCAACATGGAACAACTATCCAACACGATAAATAATTCAACATTTGGACTTGAGCACATTCTCCGAGAACTGGGTCAAATTTATGAAGCTTTAGATATATTTCCTGAAAAAGATAAAACACTTTTTGACTTTGCCAAAAATTGCAGCACAGCTAATGGTTTCAGGGTATCCAATTGAGCTCATGGATGGCGACGCTGCACATGTCCCTGTGAAGTGGGTAGGAGCTGTTCTGGATGAACTGGTGGGAATATAGGAGATAAAAAGCTTTATGTCCTTTCTGTATTAGGTATACAGAGTACAGGTAAATCTACTTTACTCAATGCTATGTTCGGCCTGCAGTTTGCCGTGAGTGCTGGAAGATGTACTCGAGGAGCTTTTATGCAACTTATTAAAGTTGATGAAGAACTTAAGATGAACTAAAGTTTGAATATGTTCTTGTTATAGACACTGAGGGATTGAGAGCTGTTGAACTATCAAAAACAAATGCGGTAAACCATGATAATGAACTGGCTACATTTGTCATCGGCTTGGGTAATCTTACTGTAATTAACATTTTTGGTGAAAATCCTTCTGAAATGCAAGATATCCTTACAGATTGCAGTTCAAGCATTTCTGAGAATGAAGCAAGTCAACCTCAGACCAAGCTGTTTATTTGTTCATCAAAATGTGGGCGAGATCACAGCCAAGGAAAAAAACATGGAGGGAAGAAGGCGACTTCAAGAGAAACTGGATGAGATGACATTGTGCGCAGCACAACAGGAGCAGTGTGATGTCACTTGTTTTAATGATGTCATTCAGTTTGATGTAAACACCCATATTCACTATTTTGCCCACTTATGGGAAGGTGACCCACCCATGGCTCCTCCAAATCCAAGTTACAGTGAAAATGTCCAAGAGTTAAAGAAGATCATACTTCAGTCTGGAAAACGGGAGAACAAGCAAACATTTTAAGTATTTCGAAGTTTAAGGCACGTGTTAACGATCTATGGAATGCTTTGCTCAATGAAAATTTTGTATTCAGTTTTAAGAATTCCCTTGAAATTGCAGCTTATAACAAACTGGAAATGAAATACGGTCAGTGGGCCTGGTCTTTAAGAGAGCGCATGCTGACTCTTCAAAGGACCATCAACAACCAGATTCACAACAATGTCATAGAATCAGTAGATGTGGCTTCTCTGACCAAGCAATTTGAAGAAAAATACAAAAACATTCAGGAAGATCTAAAGAGATTTTTTACTGAAGAAAACGATTGCGAATTATTAGCACAATGGAGAACAAATGCAGAAACAAGACTCTTGACTCTAAAAAGTGATCTTATAACTGAGATGAAGAAAAACGCTGATGAATTACTAACAGCAAAGAGGAATAGTAGTAAAATCGACATTTATAAGGAGAAACATGAGGATGAAATGTTTCGAGAAAAGCAAAAACATGGCCCTGACTTTGAAAGGAAGAAACTTGGATGACAAAGAATTGCAAGAAAAATTCAATGAGATGTGGATAGGCTTGATCACTAAAGTAAGAAGTCACCATACATATGCCTCCGCCTCCCGAGATCCACCAAGATTTAGAAAACGTACTGCTAGATCGCTTCAAGACAGAAACCAGCCTTGTTGAAACAATAAGTGATTCTTATAAATGGAAGGATTTTCTAACCGTGTTCTCTAAATACATTCAGAGCAAACGGAAATATGCCTATATTTCAGAGAAAATTGTATCGGAAAAACTTAACTCTGAGGACAAAACAAAATAGAAAATACAACAAATGCTCTGAAGAATCGAATTGATGAATATATTAAGAAAAAGGAACACGAGAAATTGGATTATCAGTATATCTATTTTCATGAAATCCTGAACATCATAAGCAATGAGATCTATACAATGCTGGATAACAAAATGAAATTTTTGACAGAATACAAACTGTATGTATCATTGTTCTTGTGCCAGGGAGCCGCCAGAAGGTTTGTCCAAATTTCAGATGCTTTTAGAAAAGCCAATAATCCCATTGTTTACCTAGAAAGTAAGAAGGGTCAATTCTGGCAGAGTTTTAAAATCTCCTGTAAGGAAACTAAAGAAACCGCATCACTGGCTGACTTCTTGTGTAATACACTAAAAGGGTCCATTCAACAAGAGGTGACCGAGAAAGCTGCAATTCAGTTAGCGGGTGACATGAAAAACAATGATCCTGCTTTAAATGGGAACAGATCAAAACTGGAGTACTGTTTACTGAAGTCACTGGCCGAAAAGGAAAGTTTCTCAAAATACATAACCTATATCAAAGATCTTAAATCAGCCATTCAAGACTTTTTAAATGAACGAGTTGAAATGTATTGTACTAAAAGGGACAAAATCTCTGACATTCTGAACATTAAAGTGGATTTTTTTAAACAACTTGTATCAAAAGCTATAGATAAATCAACCAAGGAAGTCACCGACAAAAATGGAGATGTCAAATTATGGCTGGAAAGTTTTTGCCAAGGGCTCGAAAACGAAATGAATCTTTCATCAAATGACTTAAAAAGTGTTCAATACCAGGACATAAATGACATAGAGTTTCTCAAAGAGGCAATGTCAAAAGCTTTAGAAATAACAGTGAAAACTTTGAAAGATGAGTTATCTGTATGTGATCTGGGTAAACTGAAAAAGAAGATATTCACAATGTTATTTGACCAGTTTCCCGGATGCTGGAAACAGTGTCCATTCTGTCCATGCTGTTTGTACACATACTACAAGTACACATGATGGAGGTCACAGTATGAAGTACCATCGTCCAAATGCTTTACGAGGTTGTCATTGGTATAAAAAAAACTATTTCAGTACAGAGATATGCACAACTCTTGTATCCAGCGATCTTCTTTTGTAGTAAACGATGACAAACAATATCCATACAAAACCTATAACATAGCCGGAGCACCTTACAACGAGTGGTCGATTACTCCAGACAACTCCAGCTTATCATACTGGAAATGGGTCACCTGCCGCTTTGACACTGAATTTGAAGAATATTATAACTTAAAATTTGAAGAAAAAGGAAAGATTCCTCCACAGTGGAGAGCTATCTCCAAACAGGCTGTCATTGAGGAGATAGAGAAACTTATGTAGCCATCTGAAGGCAAGATTGCTCATTGGAGCTAGTATGGTGTCATAATGTTATAGTGTAATTATTTATAATCTAAAAGTAACATAGAACAAGTGTTCTAGGTTAAGGACATTGACAACAAATATCAGTGATTATACCTACATGTCAAATCTTAATTGGCTTATGGCTATGGAATTTTCCTGTTGATTAAAATTAACTTTTTGTTTGAGAAAATCCCTTTAAGTTAATTATCACCACAAGAGATATGATGCATTGCACACCACCTGTCCAAATCAAGAGGTTGTCCATGCAATACAAGAATGCCTCGGGCTCCTAAACAAATGACATTCTTATATTAACTTAGGCTGGCTTCACACCACGGCGCAGTCCGGTGTGGGGCTGTCTGGTGTAAACCAGACAGCCCCGGACCAGTTTTTGGCCCCATAGCAGCCTATGGCGTCGGATGGCAGCTCTGTGCCATCCGGTTTCTTCTCTGAGGTGTAATACGGGAGAATTCGGATTATTCTCTCCGGATACAAAAATGTTGCTTGCAACGTTTTTGTGTCCGGGAGAAAAATCACCCCAAAAAGCCAGATCCCATATTCGACCGGATTGTCCCGGATTCTCCTGGATCCGGGGCAATCCGGTTCTCCCTAACATGGGAGCCTATGGGGCCGGATTGCGCCGATCCGGGGAATACGGGAACTGGATACCGGCGGCTGCACGCCGCTGTTGCTTCAGGACCGCGGCTAGCTCTATGCTAGCCGCGATCTTGAGAAATCAGCAGCTGCGGCTGCAATTACAGCCATCCGGCTGCACACAGGACCGAGGGCACATTTGGCCCTCTGGTTCTGTGTGCTGATCCGGTCCGGGGCTGTCAGGTTCATGCCTGACAGCCCCAGATCGGACTGCGCCGTGGTGTGAAGCCAGGTCTAGAACTCCTTTATTTAGTACCTAACTTTTTTTTTTTAAAGCGAACAGGTTTATTGATGTTCATGCCTTACATTATTTTATCCCATTACTTGCTAATCAAAATTCTGTTCAGTTAATTGCTTCCTTTTAGTGATATAATTATACTATTTTCAGTTAGCCTTTATGCACTGCATTTTTCTTAATCTATACTTTATATGCAAGGATAACTAAGCATAACTTTGGTGATTGTTCAATTTATATTTACTCTCTATTATTTTTTTTTCTCGCTATTTGTGGAGTGTTTTTTTTATGTAATATAAGCAAGTGAGGTTTACTCAATATTGTATCATTCTTATTAATGCTTGTGTGTTCAAACCTACTTAAAAATATGGACACGTGATGTTAAATTCTTTTTTTTTTTTTTTTTCAAACAATTATTGTATTTTTGTTTTAAATTAAAAAAACACTTATTAATCTCCTGGGAAATATGTATCTTATCTTTATTTGATCATAATCCACCTAATATGATTCGAGATGAGCGAATCAATTCAAAACAAGTTAAATAATGTTGAATTTTTAGGAGATTTTTGATAATTAAAACAATGATTTTTTTTCTGCGGGAATTATCCAAAATGGCTGCAACAATTTAACTCCTTGCATCAGTCAGAGTAGGATTGCAGGACCACAGACTTGGTTGGGTGGGTACCCCTATAATGCCTTATAGCTATCACATCACGTTTAGCACAAACCATCAGGAGTGACTATCATGGCCTATATAAAAGCAAAGGAGGAAAATTTAGCTGCCTGTGAGAAAAACTGCACCTTGTAGTCCCACCCTGACATCTCTAGCACGTCAGAGCCACGCGATACAGTCTCATCACTTCCGCGAACACGTGAGATTCTTCCCCCGTAGGGTTATGTAAGGTCAACTTGGCGCAGCTTTACACTGTCACCCCCTGCCACACGGGCACAAAGAGGTACGAAGAGTGACTCCGCAATCCTCTGACATGATACCACAGTCGCTGACAACCCTGACAGGCCCCCACGAAACAGTCTTTCCAGCCCTTAGAGCTGCCACCAATTTCTCGGTAGGTATAAGCCTGGTCCATTACAGGTTATTCCAGGCCAGAAAACAGCCCACAGTAGTCAATAATATTGTACCGAGGACATGGACGTGTGTGAGTTCATGGATCGAGATAAAAGAGCAATTTAAGATTAAATTATATAGTCAACTAGCTGTACTACCTGGCTATGCCCGGGTGAATAAATAACTGCTGTTAGTTATAACAAAATAGAATTTGAATATGTCATATTAATGACCTGTAGGAAAATAGAAGTTGAGCTGTGATTGGTTGCTATAGGCAGCCTAATAAATCTCCAACCAACAGTAAAACCTCCCCCCGGCTGGGCAGTATATATTACCTCACACATACACATAAAAGACAGCTCATGTGGTTTCAACTTGGGACTAAATTGGGATAAAATATTTTTATTTATTATTATTATTTTATTTTTTTTTTTTTTTTTTTTAAATCCTCTGTGTTGGAAGTTACAGGTTCTTAAAAATTTTCTGCCTGCAGAGTATTTTTCTCTTTTGCAAGTTGCTTTCTACAACTGACACGAATGTTCATGCCTGCATTGATTCATATAAATTCATCAAATATCCAATCTTGTACTGCCCTAAGGCCCCTTTCACATCAGCGTTTTTGCTGATTTGCAGCAGATATGGCAGATTTACAGCATATGCCACGTAACGGCTGCACTTGCGGTTTTATGACCTGCCACAAGTACCGGATTGCAGCAAAAACCGCATTTGCTGCACCTGCCACAAGTCCCATAGAAAATGAATGAGGCTTGCTGCACCAGGCTTGCCAATCTTCCAGATCTGCCGCAAATCGGCAAAAATGAGTTTTCATTATATCTGCATTACTTTTTTAAATTGTTACTGAAAATGATGGCAGCTTTTTTTTATATAAATAGTGATAAACGCTGCATTTATTGCAACGATCAAATAGTAGTGCAAGCAGTGGCTCACTCTGTGTGTTTCAAAAAATCACCATGTGTTTAACCCCATTGAAATCAATGGGGGTGGGCATTTTTCTGAACGATGATCACTAAAGGGTCTGTCACACGTGTCAATGTCGCCCGCGATATCGCTCATGCGTCACATATTATTCGTCGCCTGAGCGATGTGGAATTATCGCAGGTATGATGTCACACGCGTCAATATGACCCAGCGATGCGGTGATGTCGCCATCTTGCGAGCGATTTTATTTAGTCGCTTGTACGGTGTCAAAATAGAAAATACGTCGCTGAGTTTAGTGTCACACGCAGCGATGCACAAGGTCTACTGAGCGATGAGCGACAGGTTTTACGTCTGGCAGTAAAACCTGCGATCAACGACATATCGCTGGTTGCATCGCTTGGTCACACGCTTCAATGTCGCTCCTACGTCACTCCTACGTCACTTGAGCGACTGAAAATCTGTGACGTATGAGCGACAATGACAGCGATGTCGACGTGTGTGACATCCCCTTTAGAATTACAACAATAGATATCTGCCGCGACACTACTATATATATGCAAAATATAAATTAATGAGTGGCACTAAAGAAAGAAGATCAAACTGAATTGTGCAAATGTGTAATGCAGAGACTGCCCTGTGCTAAAATTGAAATCAGAGGTCTTAGTCTCATCAGTGGCCACTGAGGATCAAGCCTGGCACCCACTTCAAGGGGCCTCCACTGCCAGGTCCTGACACTATGCCCTAGTGAAATGGTGAACTGGTGAAATCTGTGTGGGCTTATATGTCTAAAGATGTAATTAAAAACAGGTGTGTGCTAGGACCTCACACTGGAGTCCAAGAGTGGTTACCAGACTAAGAAAAGAGGAAAGGGGAAAATTATGCATAATGGGAGCTCAGTTAAAAAAGACAATATGTAAAATATATATAAAACTGGCGTCACCGCTTTAAACGGTGACGCCAGTCTTCTATATATTTTTCTTATATATATTTTACATATTGTCTTTTTTGACTGAGCTCCCATTATGCATAGTGTCAGGACCTGGCAGTGGAGGCCCCTTGAAGTGGGTGCAAGGCTTGATCCTCAGTGGCCACTGATGAGACTACGACCTCTGATTTCAATTTTAGCACAGGGCAGTTTTCTGCATTACACATTTGCACAATTCAGTTTGATCTTCTTTCTTTAGTGCCACTCATTAATTTATATTTTGCATATATATAGTAGTGTCGCAGCAGATATCTATTGTTGTAAGTATAATTATTTTCTGCCAGCACCTACATAAAAAACGGTGACGCCAGTCTTATATATATTTTACATATCCCCTTTAGAATAGCACTGTGTGTTTATTAGCCCTTAATAAGAAAAGCATTTAACGATTAATAAAAATTTACTCAATCTTTAAACACACTCATCAATATTGTAACACACCAACTCCTTTGATGCCTGTGTATAGACTACTGTTTGTTCAAGAGTGAACATGTCCAGGCATGTCAGGACATGAAAGCTCTGAAGCTCTGTCTTACTTCCTGTCTGTGCGGTGGGCAGATACTTAACATGTTTGACAGCTGCTGGCCTGTCATTTGCTCTGCATTCACTGTCTACCCCTGTTCATTCTCAGGTTGAGCCCTAACAAAGCTTTCTCCTCCGTCCTCTCCTGCTTTTAAGATGTAACATAATAAAATAGTACAGTAATATCTATAAATCATAGATTATTTGGTAACTATAGATCCCACAATTTTAAGCCCCCGTTACACACAGAGATATCTGTGCAGACATTGCTTGCAACTCACAGGTTGCAGTGAAATCAAGGACACATTGTTCCGTTTTGTGCACGGCAACAAAATGGAACAATGTGTCCATGATTTCACTGCAACCAGTGAGTTGCAAGCAATTTTGAAAGTTGGTTCAATGCCACATGCGGTTAATTCCTTTATTTCTTTAAATGCATGACATACAGATGCCCCTGTGGGGCTGCTATACGCGTTTCGGAGCTATACTCCTTATTTGTTAGCTTATAGAACAACATTAAAACACCTACATATATACAAGTAAAAGCACAAGTAACAGGTTCACCTGTATTCCATTGTCAGTAATTACATCTCAGAATTTTAACCCCTGTACTGCCAACTAGGTAAGATGAATTTAGAAACAATCATAAATATGTATACAAAGGTATTGACATAAAATAGAACAATCATGTGTTTACAAGAATGAGAAAATTAAAAAATCCAATACAGTTTCCATAAATTATTTTCACCATTGTAACACTACTGCTCCATTTAATAAAAATAGAATAAATCATTTTTAAAGTTGAGACCATACGGAGATCGTGTATTTAGCTGCAAGATCCATAGTTTTTCTCGTTCATGTAATTTCCTTTCCCAATTACCAACCTGGTATGGTAAGGAAACCCTCTCAATTCCCATGATTTTAAGGGACTTAAAATTACCTGTATGTACATCCCTAAAATGTCTGGATAATCCAGACAATCCTGTCCTCAGGGATTTGGAATTTGGATTAGCGGCTGTAAAATGTTCAGAAATTCTTACTTTTAAAGCGCGGATTGTGCAGCCAATATAACACTTTGCGCACTCCACACATGAAGCCAGGTTGACCACATATGTGGTATTGCAATTCATGTAAGTTTGAATCTGATGTTCTTCAGTTGTAGATATGTTCTTAAATGACTTACCCACTGTCACATATCTACACATACCGCTCTTATGATCGCCACATTTGTCAATTTTTCACAATTTTCACAACATTAGAAACATCTTCCATAGAAACATCTCCATATTATATCAGGATGATTCTCTTTTGAATGTACTTGAGTCTGGGGTAAAAGTTATTCCTAGAAAAGGGAAAAATATCGGTAGTAATATTTCACCTAGTATCTTCACGGAACAGGCTGAACCTAGGGCATGTACAAATGTGGCGGTCATAAGTGCGGTATGTGTAGATATGTGACAGTGGGTAAGTGGGTGTCCGCCTCAGATCACTAATGGCAGCATCACACGCCGCAATCGCACCCGGAACCTAAGGTGATGTGTCGCTTAAATGTCTTGGGCCAATACATGAACCAAAATCCCATTTATAAAGGTTTTTTATTTATCATATAAAAAACTTTTGCACTTTTTATCCATCCAGGGTGCAGTTGGGCCCATAGGGGCGCCATTCATCTAGTGGTGCAGAAGCATCGTACTGTGTGGCCCAATGCTCGGGCAGCGGCGCGGTTGGGTAGCTTTCAGACACTCTGCATCATATGTATCAGTGTGAATGGTGTCCTATGCAGGCCCAGTATATGCATGGCAGGTCGCCTCCCACATCTTGCTGGTAGAGGTGATTTATCAGCCTGCAGCTGGGCTTGCTTCACATTTGGGCTCTGACTGCGTCCTGTAAGTGCACTTGGTTTCTGTTTTTGGCATGGATGGTAACGCTCCGAAATCTCCTCACCTACAGTGGAACCAATCTTGCCTCATTCCATCACCGCTTCACACACCACAATCTCAAAGGCAATGTGGGCGTACATGTTCAGCACGGCAAGGAGATAGGCGTGCCACAGTGGTTTACACCGTGCCCCATACACGCTCATTGGAAAACACAACTTTGTTACAATTGGTCAGCCTGCTCTGAAAGGCTGGCTAATACATCACTCCATTGTCTATCGGACTTTGTCACAAATACACGCTCGTGTACTCTATTGTGGCTCGTTCAACACACTTTTGAGGCGCCAAAGTGACACAGGAGTGGTCTTGTGCAGTACAGTGGATTACACTACAAGAATGGCTATGTGTTTGTCTGTTGGTGATGGTGGTAAGATACAAACAACACTATGGACATATGTGCCTGCATTGGTCGATGGCATGGCAGAGCTGCCATGGCTGAACTATGTGTGTGTACCGAAGTGTACCTACATCCCCCACAAACACCATTGTATTCTCCATGTGTGTGGTGCTGAACGGACAGCTCTTCACATATGGCGTGATGTCAACTGACAGCCAATGGGAACACAGTAGCCCACACCAATCATCTCAGATGGGGTGCGGACTACAGTACGCTGAGGCACGCCTACGGGAAATCACAGGAAACACTCTTTCCATCTGTATCGCCCTGTCACACGCCAAAACCTGGATATATCGCTTTACCGATTGCCCCTGGTTTCTGAGCAGTGCTCAGGAATCAGGCGACGGGCGATTTATCGCTGCGAAATTCCCCAATCACACGCTGACACCGTGAGGCAATTTTGCGGCGATTGCGCCGAGGCGACATATCGCCTTCATGATCTCCAGCCGATATTGCGGCGTGTGACGGTACCCTTAGATTACAGGCTGAACAGATCTGAATTCAAGATTTTTGAATTGACACCAATATTTTTAAATATGATCCCATTGCGATCCCAACTTGAATTTTGGTACAGATGTGGCTAGGAGCAGAGCAGACACGTGCATTTTTGGAAGTGTTTAAATTAAACATTTTTTCGGAAATGTGTTTTAAAATTTTGCGTTTGTGTTCGCATAGGTAAAATATTAACAAAGATCCTCTTGTGACATATCTGGTGAAAGCCTGTACAGTTGTGAGTAGAATGGTGCTTATTTTGTTTCTCTTTCTTTTTCTTTAGCCTGTGTTATGAGGAGAAATGTAAAGGAAGGCAACACCGAAATCCGCAATTTTTCCGAACTTTGAAAATCAATAAAAAAAAATATCTAGAATTTTGTTCTTCACATTTTGCATTCTCTAACACTCCTGTGTTACCAAATAGCAAAATCTCAAAAGAATTAAAAATATAGAGGTAAAAATCATTGGTTCACTTGACATGGAATGGCCCAGGAATATGGCCTGTCATTTTTAAACAATAGGCTGGTCACCCACTCTCTGCCCCCAGGCTGTCCTTGAAATAGCTACCCCTGTGCATTGAGCTGAAATATCTCAAAAACTTTGATGGGTCATAACTTCCCACTGGAAGGTCAGAGGGGAACGGTTCTGACTCAGAATTTGTTTTGGAAATCACAGCTTACTGCCCCTCTGAACAAAAGTTTTCTGTGTGTACTGGCTAGTCACAGTAGGGTCCTAAACATCAATGGGAGCTGCTTCCTCAGCTAAATTACTCTTCCTTAGTTTTAAATAAAATTGTCATATAGCCATCTGCCAGTGGATGTAACATTCTGCTCAAGACTGCTACCCCAAACAATGGGCTGTGTAAGAGGAAGACAGAGGGAAATTCTAATATCTGCAATCATATGACTTACAACCATAGAAAAATGTTGGGGATTTATGATTGAATGGCATGTCCAAATATATTCCATATTCTTCATAATGCCATTTTGTGGTCAATGTTGATAGTGAGAGAACATCACGGCTCACAGTTTCACCATAGAGACGGGGAGAGAGAGCCACAAAGCACTGAAGAAACTGTACAAATGTGTGACAGCACAGCAGTGAGAAATAGTGACCATCCATTTTCCCCTTAGCCATGTACAGTATATCAAAAGGTTAGCACACCCCTCACAATTTTGTTAATATTTTACCATATCTTTTCATTGGACACCTCTTAAAAAAGACACTTTGATACAATGGGCATACTTGCAGTTTGAACGGCCGCAGGTTAGCGGGTCGTGAGCAGCTTAGGTGGTAAGCGTGGGTTAACGTCAGTGGGTGTGGCTTTACCAAAGGAATAAATGTTAATTTGTTCATGTTTTGGTGGAGCTGATCATAATAGAAGTGGGGTCTGTGGGTAATTCCCCCAGGTGAAGGGGTGTAAGGGAAGGCAAAGCCCCCCTTGCATGATCCATTAAAGCGCACAGATGGCTGCCTGCCACATCCACCAACTAAACTGGTCACGCCCACTGATACTTGTGTATGACAGTGTATGTGATGATAGTGTCAATTTTTTGTACCCTCTAAATAACTCAACAACCATTAATGTGTAAACTGCTGGCAACAAAAGTGAGTACACCCCTAAGTGAAAATAGCCAAATTGTGCCCAATTAGCCATTTTCCCTCCCCGGTGTCATCGGATTCATTAGTGTTACAAGGTCTCAAATGTGAAGGTGAGTTACATTTGGCGTTATTGCTCACACACTTCCTCATACTGATCACTGGCAGTTCAACATGGCACCTCATGGCAAAGAATTCTCTGAGGATCTGAGAAAAGGAATTGTTACTCTACATAAAGATGGCCTAGACCAGTGATGGCGAACTCCAGGCCTCGAGTGCCACACACAGTCCAGGTTTTCAGGATTTCCATTGCATTTGACAGTTGACAATCAAATTACCAACTGTCAAACTCTAAGGAAATCCTGAAAACCTGGACTGTGTGTGGCACTCGAGGCCTGGAGTTCGCCCTCACTGGCCTAGACTATAACATGAGTGCAGACACCCTGAAACTGAACTGCAGCCCAGTGGCCAAGACCATATAGTGGTTTAATAAGACTGGTTCACTCAGAAAAGGCTTTGTCATAGTCGACCAAAGATGATGAGTGCATGAGTTCAGCATCATATCCAGAGGTGAGTGCTGCCAGCATTGCTGCAGAGGTTACAGGGGTGGAGGTCCACCTGTCAGTGCTCAGACCATACACCAGTGCACACTAGAGAGGTTACATGGGTGGGGGGGTTCACATGAGAGCATTCAGATCATACACCACTGCACATTGCAGAGGTTACAAAAGTGGGGTTTCTCCTGTGAGTGTTCAGACCATATTCCACTACACACTGCAGAGTTTACAGGGGTGGGGGGTCTGTCTGTCAGTGCTCACGTGGTGCCACACCGGGTAGGCCGCCACCAGAGGTACTGCACTCCTCCATTAGAGGGAGAGTTGTGCCTCTGTTCTCCATGTACTGGGATGGTGCAGTTGAGCTTCACACGAACACACACAACACTTAGGACCCTGGGACGGTGGGTGGACCCAGAGGGAGGACCCAGAGGGAGGACCCGAGCGTAGCTGGGAGGGAAGTGTAGAGTTAAAAAGTTAGTTGAGTAGTAGAAGGAGAGAACAGAGAGAGGAGTGGAGTTGAAGTTGGGAGTGAAGGAGCGGTGTGGTGTTGACTCTCGTGAGCTGGAGCATGACCATGCTCGCCCCGGGAGGGAAAGACCGACAGGTGTGGAGGAAGAAAGGAGTCCTTGGGGTACGGAACAAGACATAAATCCCCGTAAGCCTGTATCTGGTGAGACAGAGGGGCTGGTGGATGACACGGAACCGGCTGTGAACATGGGGCGATGAAAGAACTGAGCCAATTGCTAAACAGTGTGCAGTTGTGGGCCGTTAATGCCTGGAAGCGGTCCCAGCTATGAAAATTGGCACGAGTGCAGGTGCCAGAGCCTCCTCAAACACCAGGAGCAGTACCAGTGGAAGAACAAATGAACGAGAGGCGGCCAGAGACACCAGAGCCAACAGAGGAGCCACCAGCTGCCACACCAGACGAGCCTGAACCAGCACCGCAGGCAGAGGGTGAAGCCGCTGAGCAGGAGAGTAGCGAGAGCTCGGCAGAAACCCCAGAGGTCGAGAGCGGAAGGGCACATTGGGCATCCTATGAAAGTCTTAACAGCGGGCTGTCCAATTGCGGCCCAGGTGGAGAGCAGGGTCGAGAGCAGGCACGAGGGTGACTACTGGGCACAAAGACAAGCCGCCAAGAAAGAAGAGCGATGACGGCGCAGAGACCGCTGGCAACAGCAGGAGGAGGATAACCTGGAGGAAAGGGCCTGCATGCGAAAGACTTTGGTACCTAAGCCGGGGAAGCGGCGCCGAGGAGCAGTCATGGACTTCAATCTCCGCACCGGCTGGGGGTTCATCAAGGAGTACGGCTTGGAGCAGGAGGTTTTTGTCAGTAGAAGTGACGTTGAGTTGTATCTCCCAAAGGGCCACCCCCGGACGGGGCCTTCGCCCTGGAGAAGAGGTTGGCTACATCGCTGTATGGGATGGCGAGGCTGGTACGCATTGCGAGTGTACAAGATCCTGCAGCCTCGACCTCCATATGCAGTGCCAGCTGAACTTTCAGGTGGGGAGGATGGTTTGCAGGAAAGTGACACTTATCCATAAAGTAAGACCTGGAAAGTCAGTGTAAATAGTAGTTGGAATGTAGAATTGTGTATATATTGTATGCAACTGGTTAGTTAGGTACCGGGAAGCTGTAAAACTGTAAATTGTGAACTGTACATTGTTAACCTGCCATGAACAATGTATAGTCGGGCGGAGGACATGGACAGAGAACTGTTTTTGAACCCCGGTAGGGGATACTTCTCAACAAGACTGTGGACTTTGTTTTTTAACAAGCACTTTTTTATTACTTTGTTTTGACGAACATTTTATAAGGTTCCTAAGAGCACAGTGGCCTCCATAAGCCTTAAATGGAAGAAGTTTGGGACTACCAGAAGTCTTCCTAGACCTGGCCGTCCAGTCTAACTGAGCAATCGTGGGAGAAGAGCCTTGATGAGAGAGACAAAGAAGAACCCAAAGATCACTGTGGCTGAGCTCCAAAGATGAAGTAGGGAGATGGGAGGAAGTTCCACAAAGTCAACTATCACTGCAGCCCTCCACCAATAAGGACTTTATGGCAGAGTGACTCGATGGAAGCCTCTCCTAAGTGCAAGACATATTAACGCCCACACAGAGTTTGCAAAAAACATATTAAGTACTCCCAGACTATGAGAAATAAGATTCTCTGGTCTGTTGAGACGAAGATAGAACTTTTTGGTGATAACGCTAAAGGTACCTTTACATGCCTCACCCGCGGTGTAGCAACTGCCAGGCAATCGGGATTTTTGTCACGGTTGCCTTGAAATTGCTACGAAGTTGTGGCGTGTAATTTGGGAAAGTGATCGAGATTTTTGCAGTTGCTCCGGGTTGCGGTTTCAGAGCATTGTTCTAAATCAGAGGCAACCCAGATGGTGAATTGCCCTGGTATTGGCGTGTAAACGGGCGATAGGGATGGAATCTGCGTCACCTAGTGATTTCCTAGAGGCGTGCCACAGCGTGATGTTTTCCGTGCCCCATCATCGATGATTGGTGGGAGCTACTGTGTTACCAATGGCTGTCCATTCACAGGGCGCCATATTTAAAGAGCTGACCATTCACACTCCACAATTGGAATGACGTCATGTATTAGCCAGCCTTCCTGCGCAGGCTGGCCAATCATGACGCTATTGCGTTGACCAATCAGCGTATTAGCGTCACGGAATACACAAGTCAGTCACGCCTATGTTTTGGCGCCGCTAAACATGTACGCCCACATTCCCCTACTGATTGTGCCGTGTGAAGGGGCAACGGGATTCAACTGGATGTTTCCCGCAGGATCAGTTTCAACTTCCGTGGAACCATGTTCCCTTAGGTTGAGGGCGCAATTGCAGCGTGTACATGCGGCATCGGCGATCGTTAGCAACCGTTAAAAACATGTACGTGCACGTATGGTTGCTACCGATCGCCAGTGATAGTTGCGGCGTGTAAAGGTACCTTTGCATGTCGCAACTATTACCAGCAATCAGAGGCAACTGAACGTGCCCGTGCACGTTTTTGACGGTTGCCTCCGAACGCCGATGCCGCATGTACACGCCGCAATTGCGACCTCAACCTGAGGTGATGTGTCGTTCCGGAAGTTCCCACACCAACATTGGGAAACATCCGGTTGACTCCTGACGCTGCTTCACATGCCGCAATCCCCAAAGGAATGTGGGCGTACATGTTCAGCGGCGCCAAAACATAGGCGTGACAGACTTGTGTATTCCGCGACCCAAACACGCTGATTAGACCTCGCATTAGCGTCATAATTGGCTAGCCTGTGCAGGAAGGCTGGCTTATACATGACGCCATTGCAATTGTGTAGTGTGAATGGACAGCTCTTCAAATATGTCGCCCTGTTGAGGGGCAGCCAATGGAAACACAGTAGCCACCACCAATCATCGCTGGGGGGGGGGGCGTATCCAGCACGCTGTGGCACGCCCCTTGGAAATCACTAGGCAACGCAGATTCCATCCCTATCGCCCATTCACGCGTCAAAACCAGGGCAATTCACCTTCAGAGTTGCCTCTGGTTTTTGAACAATGCTCTGAAACCGCAACCGGCAGCAACTTTAAAAATCACCATCGCGTTCCACAATTAAACACTGCAATTTCATAGCAATTTCAGGGCAATGATGATGGAACTCCGGATTGTCTCTCAGTTGCTACACCGTAGTTGCGGCGTGTAAAGGTACCTTAAGCGGTATGTGTAGGGGAAAACCAGGCAGGGCCGGCGTCAGCACCTGGGGCCTGGATTGCTTGGAGGGGGCCCACTGGGCCCCTGAGGGCTATGGTAACACTTGTGTTGTGACCGTAGCCTGACGCAAGTATTTTCCGCTGCAGCGCATAGTGTTTTTTGCTATGCACTGCCAGTCAATGGAGCCCATAGAAACCTGCTGTTTACCTTGCCAACCAGTGGTTGGCAAAGTAAACAGCGGGTTTCTTTGGGCTCCAGTGCATAGCATTAAAGGGAACCTGACTCTTAAAAAGACGCCCCCAGACCATTTATACCTGTCCCTGCACCTCCATGAATGCATTCTAGGCACATCCCTTTGTGTAAAAAAAGTGTTTTTGTAAAGTATGTAAAAATGCTATTATTACCTTCCTTTCTGCGGCTTCTCAGTATTTGAGAAGTCACATAGGGCGTTTGCTGTGGCTTCTCAGCACCGTATTCAGATCAATTATTCACGCCCAGATTGGCGTGCTAATGTATTGTGAGCTCCCTCACTCCCCCTCCATGGCAGTATAGGATGTATGACGCAAATCGTGTCATACCCACATCATAGGACTTCGCACTGCGCATTGCGCATGCGCGAGTTTGCTCTACAGCATCTAGTCTGGGATTAGCTGTCGCAGAGTCAACTTGCGCATGTGCAATGCGCAGCACGAAGTCCTATGATGTGGATATGACGCGATTTGCGTCATACAGCCTATACCGCCCATGGAGGGGGCGAGGGAGCTCACAATACAATAGCACGCCCATCGGGACGTGAATTATTGATCTGAATGCGGCGCTGAGAAGCCACAGGGAACGCCCTGCTTGAATCTCAAGCACTGAGAAGCCGCAGAATGGATGGTAATAAAAGCACTTTTACATACTTTACAAATGCACTTTTTTTTACACAAAGGGATGCCTAGAATTCATTCCTGGAGGTGCAGGGACAGGTATAAATGGTCTGGGGGTGGATTTGTAGGGGTCAGGCTCCCTTTAAACCCTATGCACTGCAGCAAAAAATACTTGTGTCAGGCTAGGGTCACAACGCAAGTGTGACCCTAGCCCTCAGTGGCCCCTGAGCACTGCCCCCACAGCTCACCTTCAGGCATACCTCCCAACCGTCCCAGATCCACCGGGACAGTTCACATTTGGAGACTCCGCCCCACTGTCCCACCGGGATTTTCAATGACCCACACTATGACAACTGCAGTCTGAAGCAGCCGCACGCCCCCTCTAGCTCCCGTCCACACCCCCTCACAAGCAGAAACCTACCTCCCTGTCCATATTCCAGGACCAGCCAATCACAGAGCAGACAAGTAACTGGCGCACTATAGAGGGTGAACCGAACTTACTAACATGTCACTTATCCTTGCAGCCTTCAGTCGCGCTTATAATATACTTCACAATGAATACTGGTCTTCAGAAACATGGCGGACATAGTTTTCTTATAGTCCTTTAGCAGTGTCTTGTAATCTCAGCAGACAGTTCTGCCTCTTGTGACCACCAGCCTGTGACAGCTTCGGAGTGCTGGGAGCTCCTCCTGTTGGGGACGGGGAAGAAAGTATTCAGGCACAGCTGGGAGGATGTCACTGCCTCACTGTGTTGTCTGGGGGCGGGGCACAGCTGGTGATTGACACCTCACATACCAATAGTAATGAGTGATCTAGTGCTTGAAAGTGTCCTGAATGTATCTATAGGACTCATTCTGTCTTCCCTGCTGGGATTTATCTATAATAATGTGCAAGCCATTGGATGCTGGATTAAGTTTTACTAGTTCTGACTCTAACTGAGAAGAAACAGGGATAACAGGCACAGTGCGCTCTGCAGCGACATCATACAGGCATGGCACGTCCCGCCTCATCATCATACAGGCACGGCACGTCCTGCATCATCATCATACAGGCACGGCATGTCCCGCATCATCATCACACAGGCACGGCGCTCCCCACATCATCACCACACAGGCACGGCACTCCCCACAGTGAGTCGGTCGACAGGGTAGGGGTACTTGGATACCGGGACAGGTTGTTATCTCGGTGGGGGATCACGGGTGGTCGGTTCCCAGTTCCATGCCCTGGACCCTCAATGGCGGGCATGGGTGTGATGATGATGGGGGGAATTGTAACATGACGCCACCTGTGGTACCTGGTAATGTGGATATCAGCGCTGCGGCCGGCCGCTGAGGTGATGGAGGTGCAACTCAGAATAGTACAGCTCCCCACAGGTGGAGCTTTACCTCAGGGCAGCGGGGGTAGATGAGGGGTGTAGTAGTCCTCACCGATTTGATTCTGTGGGATCCCTCCGGGCAGCAGAGAGAAGGAGGACAGACACCAGATCAGCTCAAGAAGTTCTTTACTGTCACCAGATGAAAACAGGTACACGTACAGTCCGGTTTTACGGGGTTGTAGCCACAGATTTTGAGGGGTCTCTGCAGAGTCTGTTGGTGGTATCTTTGCAATAGCTTTCTGGGTCTGGGTTCCTCTTTAACTCTCATTAACCACCTTCTGAAGAGCCCTTTCACCGGTCCCCTGGTCTGCTACTGTTAGGTACAGTTGGTTCCTTACCGGTACGGACAAGAGCGACAGCAAGATAATCCTCCCGCCACCGGAATTCGGTCATTTTCCTAAAGAGTCCTGGACCCAATTTGAGACAGAGGTAGGGATTCAGTCCGTGGCGCTATGGCTTCCTTATGTCGGTCCCACAGCTTGTCGGTTTGCAGCCAGGGATAGACCAACTGACTGCCTCGGCTCCGGTATGCCGGTGATGACCCGGCCTCCCCAGCCAGCTCCAACCAGTCCTGGTTTGTCCCCTCCGGTGTCTGGGTCACCTCTCTCCAAAGAGGTGCTCCCTGTCACGGACGCAGTCTCCTGACATCCGCCTTTGCTGCTTCCTCAGCACCGTCTTCCTTCTGACTGACTAAGTGTCACTCTAAGTCTCCCACTCTACTCTAGGCTCCACCCTCTGGAACCTACTGAATATACGGTCCCCTGTCCTAAGGTGGCCTATTGTATGGGCGCTTATGACAGACTGAGAGAAATCCCATATTCCTGAATACAGAGGCACTACACCTTCTGTTTGGGGTGCAGTACCTCCCTGTGGCGCCTTCCCATAGGGGCACCACAACAGCATCATCACACAGGCACGGCGCTCCCTGCAATATCATTATATACAGTCATGGCCAAAAGTATTGACACCCCTGCAATTTTGTCAGATAATACTCAGTTTCTTCCTGAAAATGATTGCAATCACAAATTCTTTGGTATTATTATCTTTATTTACTTTATCTTCAATCAAAAAACACAAAAGAAAATGAAGAAAAAAGCAAAACATTGATCATTTCACACAAAACTCCGAAAATGGGCCGGACAAAAGTATTGGCACCCTCAGCCTAATACTTGGTTGCACAACCTTTAGCCAAAATAACTGCGATCAACCGCTTCCGGTAACCATCAATCATTTCTTACAATGCTCTGCTGGAATTTTAGACCATTCTTCTTTGGCAAACTGCTCCAGGTCCCTGATATTTGAAGGGTGCCTTCTCCAAACTGCCATTTTTAGATCTCATCACAGGTATTCAATGGGATTCAGGTCTGGACTCATTGTTGGCCACCTTAGAAGTCTCCAGTGCTTTCTCTCAAACCATTTTCTAGTGCTTTTTGAAGTGTGTTTTGGGTCATCGTTCTGCTGGAAGACCCATGACCTCTGAGGGAGACCCAGCTTTCTCACACTGGGCCCTACGTTAAGCTGCAAAATTTGTTGGTAGTCTTCAGACTTCATAATGCCATGCACACGGTCAAGCAGTCCAGTGCCAGAGGCAGCAAAGCAACCCCAAAACATCAGGGATCCTCCGCCATGTTTGACTGTAGGGATCGTGTTCTTTTCTTTGAATGTCTCTTTTTTTCTCCTGTAAACTCTATGTTGATGCCTTTGCCCAAAAAGCTCTGCTTTTGTCTCATCTGACCAGAGAACATTCTTCCAAAATGTTTTCGGCTTTCTCAGGTAAGTTTTGGCAAACTCCAGCCTGGCTTTCTTATGTCTCGGGGTAAGAAGTGGCGACTTCCTGAGTCTCCTACCATACAGTCCCTTTTCATTCAGACGCCAACGGATAGTACAGGTTGACACTGTTGTACCCTCGGACTGCAGGGCAGCTTGAACTTGTTTGGATGTTAGTCGAAGTTCTTTAACCACCATCTGCACAATCTTGCGTTGAAATCTCTCGTCAATTTTTCTTTTCTGTCCACATCTAGGGAGGTTAGCCACAGTGCCATGGGCTTTAAACTTCTTGATGACACTGCACACGGTAGACACAGGGACATTCAGGTCTTTGGAGATGGACTTGTAGTCTTGAGATTGCTCATGCTTCCTCACAATTTGGTTTCTCAAGTCCTCAGACAGTTCTTTGGTCTTCTTTCTTTTCTCTATGCTCAATGTGGTACACACAAGGACACAGGACAGAGGTTGAGTCAACTTTAATCCATGTCAACTGGCTGCAAGTGTGATTTAGTTATTGCCAACACCTGTTAGGTGCCACAGGTAAGTTACAGGTGCTGTTAATTACACAAATTAGAGAAGCATCACATGATTTTTCTAAGGGTGCCAATACTTTTGTCCACCCCCTTTTTTATGTTTGGTGTGGAATTATATCCAATTTGGCTTTAGGACAATTCTTTTTGTGTTTTTTCATTGAAGACAAATTGAATGAAGATAATAATACCAAAGAATTTTTGATTGCAATCATTTTCAGGAAGAAACTGAGTATTATCTGACAGAATAGCTGGGGTGTCAATACTTTTGACCATGACTGTAGGCACGGCGCTCCCCACAGGGGCATCATGCAGGCACGGCACGTCCCGCATCATAATCACACAGGCACGATGCTCCCACAGCATCATTACACAGGCATGGTGCTCAACACAGCATCATCATCATACAGGCACGGCGCTCCCCACAGCATTATCACACAGGCACGGTGCTCCCCACAGCATCATCACACAGCACGGCGCTCCCTGCAACATCATTATACAGGCACGCCGCTCTATACAGGAAATGGAGCAGCTGCAGCTCTCACTACATGACAGGCTATCTGAGATCAGAGGCTGCAGCTAAGGTTAGAAGGGAGAAAGGGGAGGTAGCACTAAGGTGCCCCTGAGGGTCCTCTCGGTGTGGGGGCAGCGCCCACGGGCCCCTGAGGGTGAGGTGTGGGGGCAGCGCAGGGCCCCCGAGTGTGGGGCAGCACTCAGGGGGCCCTGTCAGGAGCAAATTACACCAGGGGGGGAGACAGCGTGCATGGGGATAGACAGCATGCAGGGGGGAGGACAGGCGCATGGAGAGACACAGTGCGCAGGGTGGAGATAGGTGCGCAGGGGGAGATTATTGCGGAGGGGGAGCTATGTGCGCAGGAGGACACAGCGCACAGGGAGGAGACAGGCATAGGAGGAGACAGGTGTAGGGGAGAGACACAGCGCACGGGGGGGGGGGGGACAAGCACAGGTAAGAGACAGGCTCAAGGGAGAAATATACTAAAAGAAGGAAGCAAGCGCAGATAGGGTCTTATCTTTTTAACAATCAGCGGCTTAAGAGCCGTAATGAACACTGCTCACCTGCTTTAGTTGTGTGACACTCCCTGATGAAGGAGCATAGCAGGCTCCGAAACGCGTTGGATGGATCCAAATAAAGGTATAGAGTGAACTTCTGATTCAGTCTTTTGTGGCCGCGCGGACCGACGACACATTGTCCCTGGAAAACTCTAGGCTCAAGGGAGAGACAGAGACAGCGCATGGAGGGGAGAGACTGCACAGAGAGAGGAGAGACTGCACAAGGGGAGAGATATGCACAGAGAGGGGGAGACAGTGCACAGAATGAGAGAGACAGCATTTGGGGGGGGGGGGGGGGCCAGACAGCATGGTAGGGATTACATTTGCGAGGGATATATTCATATATATTATAGTCCACAACCTTTATAAAAAAAAAATATATATATATATACACATACATGCAGCAATATGTACTAAAGGGGCCCACTAAGACTCTTACGCCTGGGGCCCTCAAAAACCTGGAGCCGGCCCTGAAAGCAGGTACTGCTCATTACCTACCCTATACAATCCCAGCAGTGAAACATGGTGGCGGCAGCATTATGATATGGGGTGTTTTTTAGCTGCAGGGTCAGGACGACTGGTTGCAATCGAAGGACACATGAATGCGGCCAAGTACAGAGATATCCTGGAGGAAAACGTCTTCCAGAGTTCTCTGGACCTCAGACTTGGCTGAAGGTTCATCTTCCAACAAGACAAAGACCCTAAGCACATAGCTAAAATAACAGCAGTGGCTTCAGAACAACTCTCTTGACTGGCCCAGGCAGAGCCTGACCTAAACCCAATTGAGTATCTCTGGAGAGACCTGAAAATGGCTGTCCACCAACGTTCACCATTCAGCCTGACGGGACTGAAGAGGATCTGCAGGGAAGAATGGCCGAGGATCCCCAAATCCAGGGGGAAAAAAACTTATTGCATCATTCCTTAGAAGACTCATGGCTGTACGAGCTCAAAGACATACTGATGTTTAGATTGGGAGCTCTAATGAGGACAGTGTTGCAAATGTATGTAAAGTGCTATGAAATTAATAGCGCTATATAAATGAATAAATATTATTATTATAAAAGGGGCTTCTACTCACTACTGAGCAAAGGGTCTGAATACTTATGACCATGTGATATTTCAGTTTTTCTTTTTTAATAAATTTGCACAAATTTCTACATTTCTACATTTTTCAGTCAAGATGGGGTGCAGAGTGTACATTAATGAGAATAAAATGAACCATTTTGAATTTACCAAATGGCTGCAATGAAAGAAAGAGTGAAAAATTTAAAGGGGTCTGAATACTTTCTGTACCCACTGTACATATAGTAGCACACTGGCTCAGTGGTTAGCACTGTACTCTAAATGTATAGTGCATCATGCTGACTTAGTAGTTAGCATTATATGGTGGTTTAGTGGTTAGCACTATTACAGAACATGCACAACATGCTGACTCAGTAGTTAGCATTATATGGTGGTTTAGTGGTTAGCACTGTTACAGAACATGCACAACATGCTGACTCAGTAGTTAGCATTATATGGTGGTTTAATGGTGGGTTTACACGTCCCGATATCGGCCCAATATCGTAGCCAACGACGCGGGAGCGTGCTTTTTGAACGCGCTTTTCCTTGCATCGCATCGCCGGTTTAGACAGCCCGATATCGGGATACAACGTCCCGACGATGTGTACGCCCCCGAACCCAGGAAGACCATTTAACTTGGGAGTGAATGGGTGACGTGGCAGTACACATCGGAGTTGGGCTGTCAGAAGGGACGATGCGGCTACAACCGGCATCCGATATCGGGCGGTTGAATAGCACGCTCATTCGACCCCCGATATCGTTTTGCCATCGTTCCTGCATCGCATTGTACGTTCACACCGTACAACGCCCGAACGATATCGGCTCCAACGCCCGAACTACGTGACTTTTGGTCGGAGTTGGACGCCGATATCGCAACATGTAAACCCACCATAATATTTAGCTGACACAGAGGTTAGCATTATATGCTGGTTTATTGGTTAGCACTGTTGCACAGCATGCCCTGAGCTTCTGTGTTTTAATCACCAAATTTGCAAAGAATGGACAGTGTTCACGGACCTGCGCTGCACTGTGTATGCCAAAAATGGATCAGACGTTGTTCATCACTAGAGCTTTATTTCCAACGCGTTTCGGAGTTAGTCCCAACTCCTTCCTCAGGGAATAAGGTCAATAAAGGCCATTATTCCCTGAGGAAGGAGTTGGGACTAACTCTGAAACGCGTCGGAAATAAAGCTCTAGTGATGAACATCGTCTGATCAATTTTTGGCATACACAGTGCAGCGCAGGTCCGTGAACACCGTCCATTCTTTGCTAATTTGTACTATGTTGATCGTTTCGAGGTGTGGACCTTGCAGCAGCCATCTCCTCACGCCTTGACGCTGGTTGTGTGCTACACAACCCCCCAGGTGAGTGGCTAGTCAGATCTAGTCCCTACACTTATAAATGATAAGACCCTATTGCGCTTCTCTTTCCCTTTCTAGTGGTTAATCCCACCAAAGACATTTGTAAGGAGTTTGCTTGTTCTCCCTGTGTTATATGGGCTTCCTCTGAGTGCTCCAGTTTTCTTCCACACTTCATAGATATCCTCATAGAAAATGTATATTGTGATTCCAGATGTGCTGATTGATGAGGTCTGTAAAGTGCTGACAGTGCTGATTGATGAGGTCCTGTGAAGTTTTGTTTGATGATACAGTACATTCCCTTTAATCAAATTACTGAAAGGTAGGATTGCAACATACTGGATATTCCACGGATCTTTAGATAGGGATGTCCAATTGAATAAGATCAACAAATCCTATATTGTGCAACATTTAGTGCATCCATTAAGAGAGACTTACATAAGGGGAAACACACAGATGCTTATCTAAGCTGGTGCAACCAAGCCCCATTTCTTTCAGTAGGGTCAGATGGCTTGTGTGGTGAGGATGTGGACTTGTGTGGTCGCCGTGCTGTGCCTGGGGGTATCCTGTATTAGAAGCGCTGAACAATCATGTCCAGGTGAGTAATCTATAATGGAGTTAATAAATAATGCTTAGTATTATACATATAACACAACATATACGGTTATATTTACTTTGTATTAACTTTTGTAATAATAATAATATATCATATTTGCCTACTGTTTGAAAATGGAAAAGATCTCATAAACTCTGGTGTGAGCAGCAAACCCTGCCGACAGACTGCACTAAAGGGAAATAGCAGAATACGAATTTAGCTGTATAAGGGCCCGTTCCCGCAATATTTTGCTGAATATATGGTGTGCATCTGCAGCAGCGTGTTTTCCCAGCAAAGTCTATGGGCTTTGTTAATTCCTGTGCAAATGGTACCTTTTTGCCCACTGCAGATATGCTGCATGTATTAGTGGGGGAAGTCTGCAGTATATTAATTCTTGCTGTGGATGTATTACTGCACTAAATACACCAATTTACCATCTGTATCTCGCCCAGAGCAAGACCCCCCCCCCCCCGCCTCAGAAACAGGGCTTGTGCCCTATGTTAATGTGTCTAAAATTTATTGGGAGCATGTATATAATATGTGGGGACCTGGTGAGGGGCGACATGATTGTTTAAATACTACTACTTTATTATACAAATTGGCACTTCAGTGAGGAAGTGAAAAAACTCTAATGCCACCTAATAAAGGTAGCAAACCTTAAAGTCATAATCGACTCTTTAACGAGCCTTTTAATATGACTTAAGGTATCATTAGATGCTTCAAGGTCGTTTAGATCTCACCAACGATCTCATGGGCGCGCGGTCGTTAGGACATCTTTTTGACATCATTGGTGAGATGTCACACGTCTAGATATCGTGGACGACGCACCAACGATGTAGCGAGCAGCTATCGTTCGTACAACCCAGGATCGATACTTGTTCACTGTTGTCAATAGGGGAAGTCGTTAACGACATCGTTATCGCGGTGTCACACACAACGATGCAGCAGGTTGGCTGATCGAGGAACGTCTGATTTGAGAACATGTTCTCAAACCTGCAATCAACGATCCAACGATTTATCGTAGTCGTATTTCGGTGTTCCATGCAACAACATCCTAATGATGTCGATTGAACGACTCCAAACCCGTGACATTTGAGCGATATCGTTCACGATCTCGTACCGTGTAACGGGGCCTTTAGGATTTGTGCCAGATCAGAACCCCAAACTGCAGACGCTGTGTTTCGGGGTGATTGCCCCTCATCAGTGCAGTGTGTGGGAATTCTGATCTGGCTGTATGAGAGGCTGAGATGAGGTCTGGGGAGCTAGCTAGTTCCCCTGAAACCAATTAACTGATAATGTAGGATTCCATTTAACTCCTGTCATGCCAAACATATACCTTATAAGAAAGTGGTTCTGTTCACATAGATAGAAAACCGCATTGCACCAGACTGAATACAAAATTGTGCAATTAAAAACAAATTCTGTATGCAAATTCATTTGCTATGCACCATCACAGTACACAATAATAAATGCATATTCACAATATATACTGAAAAGATTATACTTCCTCTAATTGGAGGGAATATCTTAGGCTGGCTTCACACTGCAGTTTTTCACTGATCAGTGTCCGTCAGTGTTTGGGTGCCAAAACCAGGAGTGTCTCCACAACTCAGAACAGGTGTCAATCTGTCAATTAAAGTTTTTATCTGCAAGTTCCTCTCCTGGTTCCTCTCCTGGTTTTGGCACCCAAACACTGATGGACACTGATCAGTGAAAAACTGCAGTGTGAAGCCAGCCTTAAACAGGAAAAACCAGATGGCACAATAGTGACCATCTGTGCATTCCTGTCACTACTTCATGTGTGCATCAAGTGGTTGGTTTGTATAAATATGTTATCCTTTATTTCCACATGCACAATTGATTATTCCGTCCATATAGAAGGTGCATAGGTCATATTCAATATTGGAATCACTCCAATTTAATTGTAAACCCGAAATTCAATGAAATGCCATCATAGTATTCAATCAAAATTCATATTATTCTATTATTTGGGCATTTTTATTAGCGGTTTGGTACAAGTTAATTATAAAATCTTTATTTTTATGATAATAGAGGTTACCCAGTAATCACGCCTATTTCCATAATACAAAAATATATTTTGAAAAAACTCCTGATGTTAAAGAGGACCTGTCACCAAACCAGGCATGGTGATCTAATTACAGCACTGGCAAGGGGTCCCCCAGCACTTGAGCAGCCCTGTACCCCGAGTAAATACACTTAGAAAACTTACATCGTGCAGCCATAAAGGAGGTGGCTAGAGGCTGGAGCCGAAGGGCAGATTCACACCCCCTGTATGTTTAATCTGCCCACCGCTGCCAATCATTGTCTCCCTCCTCTGCAGCATAACACAGAGGGTTTTTTTTCCCCAGAAATGGCCGTTTAGCCCCGTCCCTTGCGGTGATGTCACCGCTTATACCCGCCTTGCTCTATGGTTAACATAGAGCAGGGCGGGTATAAGCAGTGATGTCACTGCTGGAGGCGGGGCGGCCGGCCTCCTGCTCTGACATCACCACCTTTCCCCTCCCTGCTCTATGGTTAACATATATATAAGTGTATGACGTCACCGCAGGGGGCAGGGCTAAACGGCCATTTCTGGGCAAAAAAAACCAAAAACCTCTGTGTTATGCTGCAGAAGAGGGAGACAATGATTGGCAGTGGTGGGCAGATTAAACATGCAGGGGGTATGAATCTGCCCTTCGGCTCCAGCCTCTAGCCACCTCCTTTATGGCTGCACGATGTAAGTTTTCTAAGTGTATTTACTCGGGTACAGGGCGGCTCAAGGGCTGGGGGACCCCTTGCTTGGATGCAGCAGACATGCTGCATTCAGCGCTGAAATTAGATCACCATGCCTGGTTTGTTGACAGGTCCTCTTTAATCAGATTTCCTTCAGTAAATTACAAAAAACAGGACCTGGTAGAACCAGATTAAACCTGGTTCTGGTTCTACCAGGTCCTGTTTTTTGTAATTTACCAGCGCTTCTGTCCTTGATGTTTTTATTTGCACAATAAAGGATTGAATAAGAAAGCAGACATCAGCATTTTCTCACTTATTTGATTTACTTTTTGAGTTTACCATAAAAACTCAATTGTAGATTCAGGTTCTGTTTGTGTCCCATTGTTGTATATTGGAAGACAGAACCAAGAGGACAAACTGTGGAGAAATAGACCTGTGACCCACACTGAAAAATCCACTGAATTGTAGCTCTTTAGTGCTGAAAAGTATGTGGACACACGACTATGATGCCTGGATCAGTCGTTAAAGGGAGGTTATCATCACAAAATGACTGTTCAAACCAAGAACAGGTGCTCAGTGAATCATGGCGGGGCTAATTATTTGAGTACATCTTCCCACTTGCTTGTTTTGCACCTATCTCTGCCCTTCTCTCAGAGCTCATTGAAGCCAGAGTAGTCAATAAAAGAAGGGAGGCTGGAGATAAAGGGAAACCACTTTAATATCTGGCCCCACCATGGTGCACTGAGCGCTTGTACTTGGTTTGAACAGTCATTCTGTGCTGATAGAGTCTCTTTAAATATCTCACTCCATTGCCCTGGAAGGTAATGTAGAGTGATCACCACTTTAATGACTACAGCAGCCTACATCATTCTTGGAAAGTCACAAGACAACATGTATTTCTTAGTATTTTTAGAAAAATATTAGAATCTGAGAGTCCTCAATGGTTGATAACTTTTAATGGCGAACTGAAAAGATGCAAAAAAAGCAATTATAAATTAAGCAAGGGATAATCAGTATAATTAAGCAAACTTTACAAACCTTTATTAGTAATTCACTAAAAAACGAGTAAGGAACTCGTCAGACAGACCAACAATAGACCAATACCAACAGATAAGGCAATTCAAATGTCTGATCACCAGTACAGGAACACCGTATTATTGTACAGAGCAAATGAAGCCTAAAGTACAAATATCTGTAAACCCAAAGTCAACCGTATCACGGTAAATAATTGCACTATGTCCAATAAAGAAATCAATCATAATAAAAGGATTGATCTCACCCAAGGGTCAGGCCTTGTAGTAATGCAGCGCCTGGTGATGTTTCCCAGGAACACATATCCTACATCAAGCCTGCATCAAATATAACACATTTTGCCTGCCTGACTCCTGGACCTTGGTTGAGAGCAATCCTTTTATTATCTGGACATAGTGTCAAATTTTACCGTGTACGGTTGACTATTGGTTTACAGATATTTGTACTCTAAGAAAAAGCAAAGCAAGATTTCGAGACACTATGGCTCTTCATCAGGTCAATAATGACACAACTGAGAGACACACACATATATACATATACAGGGTAGGATAATGCAGTAAATAGGACAAGTGACGTGAAGCAGAGTATTTTTGAAACAGTAGCTGTTTTTTCCCCTCCATTGATCCTTGTGAAAATCATTTTGAAATCCTTTGCAAATCTTGTTCATTAAAGGGAACCTGTCACCTGGTTTTTTGCCATCCCATCTGAGAGCAGCATAATGTAGAGACACAGACCCTGATTCCAGCGATGCTTGCTGTCATTTTGATAAAATTAGTGTTTTCTCTGCAGCAGATTTAAACTTCCAGACTACCAGACTAATGATAATCTACAAATGATTAAACAGTGATTTTATCAAAACTACACTGCGCAGCCCTGTAAGTGACACATCGCTGGAATCAGGATCTCAGATCCTATGTTATGCTACCTCAGATTAGATTGCAAATACCTGGTGACAGGTTCCCTTTAAAATGTTATGTCCAATTATGCAACACTGAGATGGGAATAGCTCCAGCCACTGAAAGTAGAGATTTCCCCAACAATTTTATCATAGTCATAGATCCAACGTACCTAAGCATCTCTATACTGATTCCATAGCTCTACCTCCAGGGGTCAGAGCTGGAAGAAGTTATTTCTGTCTGAAATGTGAGAGGCTGAGATAGAATCAACATTTATGTTGACCCACTCCCGGCTCCAAGACGTCTCCCGAGCTGCACCAATCCTATGGATTGCTCTACCCCAAGTAATTAGTTGAAATGAAGACGTCCGGGGTCACATCTGTGATGATTTCAAAGTCACACAAATAAAGGAAAAAGAAAACCTCAATTGTGGCACCGGACTCTTCATTTCAATTGAGTATATCAGGTGGCATGCCAGCCGCTGTTTCGGTTTAGCCAGGGAGCCCTTGGAGTATTGGGTGGAGCTAGATTCCCACAACCCTGTTCCCACTTCCCAAGAAATTAGGACTATCCACAACTTACACAATGTTAGTCACTCCCTAAAAACACATCTTTTTAAGGTGGCCTATCATTCTTCCTGATAGAAGTAATATATATATATATATATATATATGGTGTGAGAAGGTGACCGGGATGATCTGTGACGGCCGGTATGTGTCTCCCAGGTTGTGCTCCCTCCATGTATAGGAAGCACTCCTCTCCGGGTTCTTGGAGGATTTCCCAGAGGTGGGCATGGGGTTAAAAGCTAGGCTGGAAAATAGGGTGTGGTTCTCTGAGTGGAGCTTCAATCTGAAGGAAGACAGATGAGGCTAGTGAGTGGCCAGGACAGCAGAGTGCAGAGGTTGTGTGCCGAGATAACACAGCCTTACCCATGGGGTCGCCTCTTGTGGAGCAGCCAGGTCAGAGCCTGCCAGAGGGATCAGGATATACACAAGGTGGTGTGGATTTTGTACCGGCTGCGCTCCGGAATCGGGAGGTTTGTGATTACTGTGAACGTGTGAAAAATAAACCGTGTGCTGTGGACTTTCTTACCAGGGTCCCTACCTTTTGTATTGACTACCCCCGGAGCTACCTCACAATAGCCAATTCACTATTTCTCTGAACATGACTTTCCGTTAAACTCCACCAACCCAGATTGGCTGGTGATGACTCATGCAGCTTTTAGCTATCCCCCATTTCTTCAAGATGGCTGGACCATCATTGTAAATAAGCCCCTGTACTCGTGTCACCCCCACCTCATTGTAGACGGTAAGCTCTTATGAGCAGGGTCATCTTTATTTTCGCTTTAATTATTGTATTTTTTATATTTGATACTTATGACTTTTTTTATATGAACCTCATAATTGTAAAGCGCTGCGAAATATGTTGGCGCTATATTAATAAAGATTATTATTATGACTTGGATTATACTGAAAAAGGTTCCCACCAATAAATTCTAGGTGTATATCTAGCCGAAAGAAAAAGGCTCTGTTGGAACATTGGACAATTCATGGTAAATGGAATGTACGGTACATCATTTTCATCCTTTATTATCTTGCTTACAGAAGTAAAATATGTGCCAATTGGGGAAAATGATCAGTTGACTATCCTCCGAGGATGCCCGGGTCTGCCTGGACCTACAGGACCAAAAGGTGAAGCTGGTCCATCAGCAGAAAAAGGTGAATATGTATGGGCTACTTTTGTTATAGGACATTTGCATTCAGAATATGTGAGTGGTGATTGACAATTGTTATTTTTTCCAGGATCTAAAGGAGACCCTGGGAAATTCGGACCTGCAGGACAACCAGGTTAGCAGTCGTCAAATTAATGTTTTTTTTTTCTAGTACTGGGGCTCGTTAAAGCATATATATCGAAAAAAGGCAATCTTCAAAGTTTAACGTTTATACATCCCCATGATACTTTACAACCACTTTATTCCATACGTTCTTCAAAAAGATTGTGTGTCGTGTATTTATATATATATGATGGCAATCAAAATTAGAGAACAGTTTATGATCATTTGATTTTTTTTCAGACAGAATGTAATCTATATTGATGACATTTGCCGGTTTTTGTGTAATTGGTGTACCGTGCCACTAGAACAGGGTTTTCCTAAATAACCAAAGTTTATCAGCGTAAAATCTTTATTTTACGCAAAACTTGATGATCATAATTAGAGAACAGCAATGGCTGTAGACAGAGAAATTGTGGCACCCTGCTCACACGGGGAGCCACAGCCTTCCCTACTGCACAGATGGGTTTCCACAGCAGGTATCTGCTTCATGCAACACCTTCCACACCCCGACACAGTACGGGGAGCTAGACTCACTGACTTTAGGTGAGATCCCCTATAGATAATGCTGCTGGGGGAGGAGTTAGTCAGAGTGTGCAGACGCTAGGAGAGCTGCGAAGACGTCCTGGTGCTCGGTGCAGTGGTTAGGTCCGAACAAGTGACCCGGAGTGGCCCTTCTGCCGTCCAGCCCAGCCTAGGAGTGGGGACAGAAGGCAAGGAGCTTAGCCAAAGGAGCAGAGGAACTAGCGAAAGTTTACCCAAGATTCACCAGACATCGGGGATCCGCACCTGCAGGAGCACTTTAGGACTGCAGAAAACCCCATTACATCGGGAGACTTTAGTCACCCGGTCCCCCTGCATACCCAGCAAAAGGGAGCCAGACACCGTAGTGAGAGCAGAAACAGCGGTGATCATAGAGGGTGACCCGTGGACCGCGCAGGAGAGAGAGAGGACCAGAGAAAGTGAGGAGGCCAGTCATGTTGTATACAGACAGGGCTTCAACAACAGCAGAGGACCTGAGGAGGCCTTATACCCACTTGCTGTGGAGACACACTGTGCACCTGGTCACCTGACAGTGCTGTGGATGTCTTTACCTGCTAATACCATCAGTAAAAGGTAAACGATACTTTCTTAAGTGTGTGTGCGTTATTCATCTCCGTCCCCGTGCTCCATATAGACTGCTCCACCACTTCCTACCCTGACTTCAAGTCTCACTCCAAGCTGCCCCCTTACTCTATGCTGCCCCGGAGGCCCAGCTCCACCTGTAGGGAGCTTTGCCAACCTTGCCGCAATAGTATCGCCCTCCTGAGGACTGCGGCAGCGCTGGTGATCCCTCACCAGGTACTACAGGTGGCATCACGTGACAATAACTCTATTCCCTTGTATATAACCCATCTTTGAAGAGTCACCCAGGCCACAGGTTCAGGCACTGCCACCAGTGACATCCCCGTGAACCCCCTCTGAGCCTGATACCTGAGTACCCCACGGGCCTGGGGCTCGACAAAAGCTTAAACCTAAATGTTGTGAAGGTTACAACAGTTACCAATCAGTAGGAAGTGTACTGGCCTTTGCTTTGTACAGGTCTTTGCTGTGTATGACTTCAGCACATCTGTGGCCACAGGACATCACTAGTCTCTCACGCTGCTCTGGTGTCATTTCTGGCCACTTCTCTTCCAGTTTCTTCCTCAGTTCTGTGACTATTGTGGGTTTCTTAGCCATAACTTTTTTAGCAAGGATTTTCCAGAGGTTTTCTATTGGGTTTAGATCAGGATTGTGGGCGTATATTTCATTGGTTCAATGTTCTCTGTTTCAAGGAACTGCTTTACCTGTTTTGCTGCATGACAGGGGGCATTGTCCTGCATGAAATTGCTGCTGATTGAGTGCTTAACACAACTAAGGAACCACGCGTTGTTGAAGAAGGTTCTGATACACACTTGCATTCTCTCTGCCATGTAGCTGTCCGAGAGGCAGGGCCGGTTTTAGGCAAAGTGGGGCCCTAGGCAAAAGGTTAAAGTGGGCCCTAAATGCTCAGGCCACTTTCACATCTAACGCTTTGCTGCATTTTGCTCAATTTGCATCTCCATGCGTTTTTACTCGCAAAAACGCATCAAACATGCTTTTTTTCCATTGATTTTAGTGGAAACACATGAAAAACGCATGCAAAAACGCAAGTGCGTTTCAAAAACAAAATCGCATGCGTTTTGCAACGCTGCCCAAAACATCGGGGAAGACGTTTGTGCTGCGTTCCAAAATGCATGCTTTTGCGTTTGAAACGCACATGCGTTTTGCATGCTTTACACTTCCCATGAAATCAATGGGGGGAAAACAGCGTTTAATGCGTTTTTAGCGTAAAACGCTAGAAAGGCAAATAGCAAAAGCACACCAACCTTAGATGTGGAACAGGCCGTAGTTATATGGTAAGAGTGACTTCATAAGTTGATTATCTAGGTCAGAATAAGAACATACTGAACGTCATTTATATTTCAATCATAAAAAAAAACAACAGAAATTTGTAAAAACAAAAAATATTTTTTTTTAATTTTCCGAGACCCATGATGTTTTAATTTTTGAAGATACATAGATATGTGAGGGCTTACTTTATGTGCCCTGAGCTGACATTTTTACTGATACCATTTTTGAGTCAGATACAACATTTTGATCGCCTTTTATTTCATTTTATTGTAACAACGTGGTGGCCTAAAAAACATAATTCTGGCGGTTTTATTTTTTTCCCATTACGCCATTTACCAATTGGATTAATTTACTTCATATATTGATAGCTTAGATTCTTACGAACGCAGCGATACCAAATATGTGTATTTTTACATTTTTTTCACTGTTTTATTGCTATTTTCAGTTCAGCTCCTTTGGGGGCCCCTAAGAGAGTGGGGGCCCTAGGCAACTGCCCAGTCTGCCCCCCCCTAACGCCGGCCCTGCCGAGAGGTCCAACCCCTGCAGCAGAAAACATTTCCCAAACCATGACCTTCCTCCACCACCTTTCACTGACTTCTTTACACACTTTGGGTTCAGTCTCTCCCAAGCTTGTCACATTCATAATGTTTTCTATCAGACCCAAAATAAATTAAACTTGCTTTCATCACTAAAATGAACTGTGGCCTACTTCTCCTCTGTCCACACAACATGCCCCTAACCAAAGGAGAGACTGTGAGGGCCAATGCTGAACCTCTACTTCAATATTATTGAGACATTGCTTCGCCAATTTTGATGTATGCTTTGAGGCTTGTCCTACTGGAACACTATGTCATCCTCTTCATACCCATAACCTCGAGTGGATGAAGTAACTCGTCTTGTAGGACATATAGCTCAAATATAGCTCAGCATTAAGGCCACCATCGATTCTGGTCAAGTATCCAACACCTTTAACTGTGAAACAACCTCATATCATCAGGCTTCCTATCACTGAACTTGACAGTTCCTTCAATTTCTCAATCTGTTAGTCCCTTTTTCGTTTGTTCCTTCCAGACCCATTTGTACCATCAGATCCTAGTCTATTGACTTTAATCTTATCGCTCCAAATCACTTATTTACAATCTTCTATCCATTTTTCGTACTTCTTTGCAAACTCGAGCTGATGCTTTTATGATGATATTGAAGTCAAGGCTTTTTAACCTATTTTTAGGCCACCATTACAGACTTGTGTGTCAAACGGTGCTTGCATGGACGTCTATGATCTCACTATTAGGAAGCATTCGAGCTACCTCCACTGCTGTGTTTGTTACATCAGAACTGATAGACCCTGTGATAAGCTCACTTGTCAATTCCGATATTTTGCCTAGGACGGCCACCTTTGGCTTTTGAAATGGATGGACTTCATTTCTTACTCTTGCAACTGTCATGGTACTCGCATGATTCAGTGTGGCAATTTTCTTGGCCGAGAGACCACTATCGATGAAGTGGAAGATTGTCATGGGGTGGTAATGTGGCACCCCAGAGTCTAGTTGCCATAGTGGCATTGCCTCCCTCAGGGGGTGATGTCATGATTGGAAGCAAGAAGGGGTATCCACACCAGGTAAGCCCACAGCACACAAAACCTTTCCTGACTCCAGACCAGAAGTGGGAGCTCTAACCTGGGTTCAGGGGAGCTCCCCTATAAATTCTGGCATGGGAGTGGGGTTAGTCAGTTCAGTTCCTAGGAGGACTGTGAAGGCATCCTGCAGACTAGAGCAGTGAGGCTTGTCCGAGGATAGCAACTAGAAAGCTTGAAGGACCTGTAGGAGAGAGTCTGAGGAAGAGAGGACCTGAGGAGCGCAGCCTGCTAACAGTTCACCCCAGAGCAGAGAGCCAGAACTGGACACCGGAGTCTGAGGTTCTGAGGGTACTAATGGCCCAGCAGCCAAAACTGGAGAATCTATAGAAATGAGACAAATGTGCAATAGGGTCTTATCTCTATAATATAGAGGTATATGTATGGCGACAGGGCCTACTCACCTGATCTGGTTGTATAACCCACAACCAGTATAATGCTTAGTCAGTAGCTGCTGCTGGATCCACACATCCACGGGTCACCGCGGTCAGAAATCAGCATATAAGGACGAAGTGTTGTATGATCCGCACTGCTACCAAAGGAAAGACCAGGACAATGAATCGTCTGGTTGAAATTGTTCTTTAATCCGACGTGTTTCGGAGCTATCTCCCAGCTCCTTCCTCAGGAGCCACAGAAACCATGAAAAGGCGGTGTTGATCCATTTGACATCTGTATGTCTCAACAACATAGGTTAGTGTCTGGAGAGGGTATAACAGTCTCGCGAAACTGATCATCCTGATCAGATGAGCGTGACCCAACAATGACAGGGGAAGGTCTTTCTATCTGATCAATTCATTCTCAATCTTCTCAACTATCTGACCAAAGTTGAGTTTGTATGTTAGCCCCGGGGTCTTGCCAAATGTATACCTAAGTATTTCACACTATCTTTGGCTATGGGTATTCCACATAGTGAGTTTCCCATCTGTGATCTAGTGTCCTTTCCCATAAAGAGGATCTCGCACTTATCTCTATTTAATTTCAGTTCTGAATACTTTCCCAAATTTTCTATATCGAGAAGCAGTGCAGGAAGGTCTCTGCAGGGATTCTGGACAAAGAGAACTATGTCGTCCGCAAAGAGAGCTAATTTAGCTTCTTTTTTACCCACCTTAATACTTTCGTATTTGCTATGAGATTCCAGATAAATGGCCAGGGGCTCTATGGCCAAATTAAAAAAGAGAGGTGACAATGGGCAACCCTGTCTAGTTCCCCTTTCCAGTTCTAACATATCAGACAAAAAGCCCGGGGTGCTGATTCTGACCTTTGGGGAGCTATAAAGACATCTAAGGAAGTCACGGAAGGGACCCTGTAAGTGTATGGTATCTAGAACGCGGTCCAGCCATGACCACCTTACACTGTCAAATGCCTTTTCGGCATCAAGGGTGATCATGGCTGGAGCACCAATCTCTCCCTTCCCTCCCGTACCCACCACGTCCAGCAGCAACAGTGCCTTCCTGATGTTAGTAGCCGTTGATCTCCTCTTAATGAAACCTGACTGGTGTGAAGGGATCAGCCTGGGTAAAATATTTGCGAGTCTATCGGCCATTATTTTAGAGAGGAGTTTTAAATGTTGGTTTATAAGCGAAATCGGCCTATAACTCGCTGGGTCAGTTGGAGGCTTGCCAGGCTTCAGAAGTAACTTAATGTGAGCTACATTCATTTGTGCCGGGATCGGATCTCCCTGCAAGATACCATTAAAAAGGTGTCTCAATGTGGGGGCTATTTGATCTTTCAATGCCTTATAGAAGGCGCCATTAAAGCCATCAGTCCTGGTGCCTTGCCAGGGTTAAGGGAAGCGATGGCAGCCTCCAACTCCTCCAGGGCAATGGGGCTATTTAACTGATGCAACTCTTCCTCTGTGGTCCCCTCCATTTTGATCAAGTTCAACCAGTCAGGTCCTCCTCCCCCTACCTCATCACTTTTTTTTATATATGGATGCGTAATATTTTCCTAGTATCTTAACAATGTCTCCGGGTCTGTCCATTCCCTGCCATGCTTGTCCCTAATTTTCACGATAGGTGTTATCGGTCTTCGTCCCCTGGCCAGATTGGCCAACAGTCTCCCCGCCTTGTCGCTAAACCTAAATAGGTCTAGCTCCATTCTATTTTTATAGATCTCTTCCCTTTTCTTAGCCTAGTTGTCAAAGTTAGATTTGGCCGCCAGCCAAGTCAGTCTGTCCCGGACGTCGGCCGTGTTTTGGTATTGGACGTAAGATTCACGAACTCGGGCACTGGCTTGCATATACTGTTCCTTTATGTGTTTCTTTAGCTTAAGACTATGTGCCAGGATGTTGCCTCTCAATACCGCCTTGGCCGCCTCCCAGAACAGACCTGGATTGGAAAGAGTTCCGATTGCATTGTAATACTCCTGCCACCATTCTCTTAGCATTTTTATAAAGTTCTCCTCTCTGACTAAAGTGTCTGGGAATCTCCACACAAAGTCCGTCCCCTTAAGGTAGATGTCTCTTGTTTCCAGTGTCACCGGCCTATGGTCCGAGATCACCATATTTTCTATTTCTATACCCGATAACCTCTGGAACACGGGAGTCGAGGCGAGGAACATGTCCAGTCTTGACCAGGATTTATGTGCATGGGAATAGTGCGTAAATTTCCTCTCCAGAGGATACATGGTACGCCACGTGTCATTTAGTTTACAATTATGCATCATCTCTTTCAGATAACTCGATTTTAGGGGAGCTGTTGTTCTGTGGCTCCATAACCTACCGGAGTCTCCCAGACGTCGTCCTCTAGGTCATTAACTACCATGTTAAAGTTCCCGGCTACTAATCTAATATTTTCCTGGTCTGTTAAGAGTTTAATTTGCAGATTGTCAAAAAAAGATTTCTGAGATGAATTCGGGGCGTATATATTATAAAGGCTGAATACGTCATTATGTATTTGGATGGTCATCTGTATAAGTCTTCCCTCTTGATCGGACGAGGTCTTCAAAACAGTATGGGCCAAGGTTCTGTTAATCAATATTAAAACACCCGCCTTCCCGTTCACCGCCCTTGACTCATATACTTCCCCCACCCACAGCTTTTTGAGTCTAAAGTAATCTTCGGGTATCAGGTGAGTCTCCTGGAGTAGCCCACATCTATGCGAAGCCTTTTAAGATGTCTCAGCACCATCATGCGTTTGGCCGGGGAACGCAGCCCCTTCACGTTCCAGGAGACCCACCTAACCATTATCAAATTTCAATAACATCATTGCATGTCAGTCCCAGTGTCAGTCAGAGACGGTATCAATGAGTTGCGACATTATGCGTAAATATAATGGTTTTATCCTTGATGCACCAGCAAGTGTATGTTGTAATTTGTTAATTATGGGCTTTCCCCTCCCCCCAGATCTTGAGACCCACCCTTCACCTTTCCCCCTCCCCCTTGGCTCTGCCCTGATAACTCCTCTTTTTTCCTCCCTGCCTATCTGTCACATGCGCTCCTAACCCGCCCACACACCATTTTGTAGTAATTTACTGGGTTTAGAATTATAAGTATCCCGGCCCTTGCTGCCCCCTTACATACAAGTATCCAACAGGTTCGTAGTAAATCCCCGACTCCCGTCTCGCGCTACAAATAATGGAATATTGAACATCGATAAAACATTTTGAAACAATGCATTAACTTTCAAGTTAAGTAAAGTAAACACCGCTCTTTCACCATGCAAGAACTCATATCGGGACATTCTCCGCCACCTTCTCGTGCCCTTCAAAAATCACGTTCTCAAATCAATTCCAGTCTCGCATCCTAGAATGGAAAGGTTACTAAAGAGAAAAAAAAAACTATGCACAACCCATATCCTTGCAAGGTGGGGGATCCTCAATATTTAGACCTCAATATTTGGCAAGGCGATGCTAGGTCAATCCTGGATCATTAACGACAGTGTTTAACCAAAAATATCTTTTCGTCTTCCCAACCGAGATGTTGCAAATCAGTTGTGGGTATTTGGTTTCTTTCTGTTCCACCTGGAAGATGATGCACGTTGATCTTTCGGTGTTCCCGCTCTGGATGATGATCTACCCCCCAGAGAAGCCTCCGATCTTAAGCTGTAAGGTCTCACTGCTGGTTCTAGTAGTCCATCTTTATCTTTTTCAATCTCTATGTCCCTTCCCCCCAGATTGAGGGGCGCCGGACTTTCTCTGGCTGGGGATCTACGATTCTTTGCGATCATTGTCATGGCCTCTCTTGGGTCTGTGAAGGATAGCATGGCAATTATTGTGAGAAGTGAACCGGGCACTAACCTCTGCAGATTCCTTGCGGAAAACGCGGTGTCTGGAAATCGGTGCTCTGCTGGAGAAAAACTCTTGATATTTGTAGAAAGTAGCGGCACACGGATTGGATCCAAAAATTTCTGGCTTTTATTGGTGCATCAAGTTACAGATGGTGCAGGGAGGGGGGTGCTGAAGGTGCAACGGACCGTTTCGAGGTACTCCTCTTCCACGGGCTAGTCCGTGGAAGAGGAGTACCTCGAAACGGTCCGTTGCACCTTCAGCACCCCCCCTCCCTGCACCATCTGTAACTTGATGCACCAATAAAAGCCGGAAATTTTTGGATGCAGCAATAAAAGCCGGAAATTTTTGGATCCAATCCGTGTGCCGCTACTTTCTACAAATATCAAGAAGGATAGCATGGCTCCATCTGGTGCCCTGAATCGGAGAGTCGCAGGGTAGAGCAATTGAAAACGGACATTTCTGTTATAAAGTGTAGAGCAAGCCTCATTGAAGGCCCTTCTCCTCCTGTTAACCTCTACCGAATAGTCTGCAAAGAGGAGCACTTTATGTCCTAGTATCATGAGTGGCTGTCTTTTGGCTTGTAGGCTCTAAGGAAACCCAGTGCCTTGGTAGCTCTACTTCGAAAATCTCCTTTAATTGAAAAGGTGTAATGGATTCTGGGATACCTACAAGTTTTAGTTTGCTCCTGCGGGACCTATTTTCAATGTCTTCCAGTTTGTCTGTTACAGAATAATATTGTTTTTGGAGGGTTTGGACCTGCATCTCCAAATCTGTGACCCTTTCTTCAGCGGCAGCTACCCTGGCTTCCGCTTCCTGTAGTTGCTGGGCTTGTTGGGACAATTGAGTTGTTATGTCTCTTGTGGTGGCAGTGACTAGGTCCCCTACAGCCTGCTTGATTTCATCAGCCAGATACAGTGCCATTACTCGTGCTAGCCTCTGGTAGTCCAGGTGCTGATGTGGACCCATCATCATTATCTGTTCCCCTTTTCGTGCCCCCTCACCTCCAGTGTTCTCTCTCCCCTGGGGTGGTATTGGGTCTGGGGTGTGTGTGATGCCAGCCCTGTCTTCCTGCTTCGGGACATTTGTCTCGTTCTGGGCGCTGTTATTACCTTGTCTCCCCGCCTCCGCCATTGCTAGTGGATTCGCGCCTTTTTCCCCTGCTCCTCCGCATTGTCCCGCTGCAGCCTCCCCTCTCGTTATAAAGCGGTCCATCCCTTATGCTACTCCTCCACTGTCGGGGATCAGCTGATTATGCAGTCGGCTGGCTGTCCGGGTCGCGGGATTTAGACTGATGCATGCGGCGGGCTCCGGAGCTCTCCTTACATGCGGCCGGTCATGGAGGCGCCGGAACCGGAAGTCTTAGAAATATTATTTTTAAACACTGAGGAGAAAACAGTAACAATGTTGTGACATGACGAGATTCGGCATAAGTAATAATATGCTAAATAGATGCAAGTCAACTTATGTATGAAATAAAATGAAGGCAGCCTCACGTCAAAGCCGTAGTGAATGGTAAGATGATAATAGAGCCTGAAAGACAAAAAACTAAAAAAAAAAAAAATGGTTACCCTTTTTCTCGTCACTGTAGCTGCCATTGTCCTTATAGCAGTTGTTGGTATAATACAGGGACCATTTATCTGCATTATCCTAACATGGATGTTTCTCAATACCAAGTTAATTATAGACAGCTAAAAAAAGAGGAAATCAATATGTGAGCCCTCGCGGACATGGTCCTCTCTCCTGTCCGTGTCTGTACGACCTGATTGTCCATGTATATTGTACTTGTCCTCATCTACCCTTTCCATATGTAAAGTGCCATGAAATCTAATGATGCTATATATATAAATAATATAGTAATAATACCCCTTGATCAATCCACATCTAATACATTAATGTGTGCCGGTATTCATCACTTTCTATTTTTTTACTATAGGACCGGCAGGCACTGCTGGATTAACAGGACAAAAAGGTAAGAGGAACAGCATAGTCTGATTGCTGTTGTAGAAAATCTTCAGTTACTATCCACCATCGTCTGCGGTTGCATTCATTTTACAATATCTTTTTCTTCTAGGAGAAAAGGGGGAAGCGGGCACCTCAAGTCTAGTGTATGGTGGGTACATTCATTTTTCGAAATTTTCATCAACGTGTTTAAAATGTATTCTCCCAAATGTTGGTATTTACTGAAGAACGGTTCAGTGAAGCTCATATGATAATTATGTAAAAACATGTTGGGATCAGTGGTGTGGTGGGTGGACAAACTCCAAAAAGCAGTTGCCGTAGGTGTAGCATTTTGACGGGGCAAACATTTTTCCCAGCCTTACGTAATCTTTACTGAGACAATGGCAAGCATGACTTATTCTTTTAGCAAAGCACAGGCGTAGTGACAGCCAAGAACAAAGTGAGCAGGAATAGCGGTGTTAGGCTGCGTGCACATGATCAGGGTTTGCAGCGTCATGGATGCAGCTTGTTACGTGTCATAGCGCTGCGTTGTACAGTACAAGCACAGTGAATGGGGTTTACAGAAATCCTATGCCCGCTGTGCTTCTCCCCGGTATTTCAGCTGCAGTGTGGGTTGCAGCGCTTTCACATCTCCGCAACATGTTAATTTATTGCTGCGTAGTCGGAATCGAGCCCCAACAGGTGAATGCAGGGAAAAGCAGCCCTGCACTGAACGTAGATTGTGGACACAGGCCAGTTGTGTTCACTCGCAGTTTCCATGTTTCCGAATTGTCTGCACATACCCTAAGGCCTCATTCACATGTGATTTTCCTGGGTGTCTGTGTTTGGTTGTTCGGCAGTCAATGCAGTGAATATTTCATGAGGTTAATGAGCGGGAAAAGGAATTGACCAAAGCGCCAAGACAGGACAGTGTAATGCTTTAATCACTGACTTCTCAATGTAGTCCAAGTTCAGGGTCCATGCCTGAACCCTTTAGGTGTTTGGTACTGGCCCAGAACAAGCAAAGGTATGCAGCAAAAAAACAAAAAAAAGGTACCATTTAGTTAAGGGCAAAAAACTGATCTTTTCAGGATGCGGGTTTTGCTGCAAAAACTGGATCTGTGCCTAATTTGAAAACCGTCTGGTGTGAAAGCACCCTAAGGCTAGGGTCACATTAGCGCCATGCATGCGCTAAAAGTCAGTGTTTTTTTGATGTGCAAATGTAGAAAAACACTAGCGTTAACGCACCCATAGGCTCCAATGCAAAAAAACGCATTGCCAAAGTGCAAAGCGTTTGACACTAAGCATTTTGTGTGGAGCACAGAGCCATTCATCTACTCCACATGGAGACACGGTCCATGCGGCATCACGGACGTCTAAAAGGGGCCATAGAGTATCATGTGCATCCGTATGTCAGTACCTCCGGCATGTGGCTGCACAGACAGCACACGTGCCTGAGACAGGGACATGTGAAAGACTCCTAAAAGTAGTTAATTTCTTTTGTGTCAGCAAAGGTTAATATCAGTTTTCGCTTGCTGGCAGCTTCAATCCTGCTTTGGTGTTTGCAGCCAGATTAATGACCACACTCACTTCCTATAAATAGTCACATGGTCCATCACTTGATGCCGGTGATAGTTTTATTTTCTATACTGACCTGGTGAAGTGAGGAAGTGCCTTGCTACTGCTGTTGGAGTCGTGTTGGCTGCAGCCTCTCGTGTTTGGGCTACAGCATACACATTTCTGTTGTATCTTCTTTATCTTACCCTCTGTCTGTTTACCTGTCCCCGTTGATTACAGTAGAGCTGGTGCCTAGTGTGCTTACCAGTCTTGACACTAGACAGGCCCAGGGGAGGTGGCAGACAGGGAATAAGCATGGCAATGACAGTTTAGGGACAATAGGGCAGGTGAGGGACAGTCTCAGATTGTGGCAGATGGTGTCCCATCCCTCGCTCCCTATCATCAGTGTCATCTTTCCCCTATTTTTTCACCCGTTGTACCTTTGTGTTATGTCGTTCACTGAACATCCTTTAGTCCAGTGTGGTGCCCCGCCACGAGTGCGTCACAGAAGGGTATTGCAGCCAAAACAGCAGCAGCAATATTCTCTGACTAAGCAATGACACAGTTAACTCAGAGATCCATATCCTACATGCATCACCAGCATAGAGGGCCAATAAGGTCCTGGTGGGCGGAATGTAGTGGTAGTGTGTAGTGGAAAGTTTAGAACAGACAGAGTCTAGAGGGAGAACTCTCTGAACAATGTAGGAAAAGGAGCTAAAACAACAAGCTCTGCAACCTAGGAGAGGGGGCCTGCACAGTTCCGTGCAGCCCCCTGGCCATCACCCCGGTTGGGTGCCATTACTCCCGGTGCCTTAACAACCAATCTACGGGCATCTACATGCGGGTCCAAAAACATCCCGTACCCATCTACAGCCGGTTTGCTGGTACCGAAGCTAGTAGTTGTTCAGCACTGCTATGCGAACCAGGGGAGTGGAGGGACCGCTTTACAGGAGCACCCCACCACCGCCACACACAGTCGTCTAGCCAGCGGAGTACCCACCAAAAGGAATCAAGGCTCCCCAAAACACCCGGAACGTATACCCCGGGTAGGGCATTGAAGCAGGCTCCTTGTACCCGATCTGGCATTCCTGGGCGACCATGGCAATACAATTAGTTAGAATGGAGGAACACCGCGGAGCTCTGAGAACCACTGGTCATTGCTGAGTCCACCCAGTCCACTACCCGCAACTGTATACCATGTACTGCCTGCTGGTTACAGTAAAGTACCCGTTACAGAGACTTTCAGTGTCCGTGCCTTGTTATGAACTGTATCTCTCCGCACACTAAAGTAACCGCAGCTGCCTCAGAACATCTTGTGCAGCTCCTGGCTCCGGGGATCACCGCTCAGCCTGTGGGGAGCGTTCCATCTTGCTGCATTACATCCCCCGGAGGCCCAAGCAGCGCCGGTGGACTTCACCGGAATACTCATAGGTGGCGTCACGAAACAATTAACCCCTTAACTGTTCAACCAACGACGTCTTTTTATTAATCTGGACCACCGGGCTTCCATAGCCGCAGGCGCGGTTTCCGTGACAAGAGGGAAGAAGAAACGCCTGCAACGTGTCAACCCAGCCACGGTGAGTCACCAGCGTAACAGGGGGATTACAAAAGTGCCATATTAAAGGTAAAAAATCTTAAGTACATTTTATACATCATATTTCCAATTGTTCACATGAAAACAACTTTAATTTCTTCTAGCTTCTCGAAACTGCAAAGAATTACAACAGCAAGGGAACTTCCTCAGTGGATGGTACAAAATCTATCCGGATGGAGAGAATCCCCTGACAGTCTTGTGTGACATGGACACAGAAGGAGGCGGATGGACTGTATGTGATAAACAACTTTTGCTTCTTATAAGTGACCCTTTCAACTGACACACCCACTCCAACCTAAACGGTATTCTTAATCGCCCATGTTGATAGGTTTTTCAGAGGCGGTACGATGGCAGCGTGAATTTTTTTAGAGGATGGAATGACTACAAGCAAGGGTTTGGTAGTCAACTAAATGATTTCTGGTTGGGGAATGACAATATTCACCGCCTCACCTCTTCAGGTAACTATTGTATCACCTACAGTTCTCTATCAGACTACTTTGTCCTTAGCTCCATGAATTGACTTTGTACATGTTTTAACCTTTTAGGAACCCATGAATTTCGAGTTGATATGACAGATTTTGAGAATATTAGAAGTTTTGCAGCTTATGCATCCTTTGCCGTGTTGGGAGAAAGTGACAATTATAAGCTTCAAATTGGCTCTTTCACAGGAGGCAACGCAGGTAATGTCTTTTCTTTTAATAGATATGATGTTCTATCATAGGATGCAAAATCCAAAGTATAAAAGCAGCCAGGCTTTCAGCACAAGCTAGAAACAGAGGTTTTGATACACTTCGGCCGTCAAAAATGTCCATTGTTATCGGCACTCTCACCAAGACTGCCCTCAATGAGTTCTTATCATTGTAAGGGAGTGGAAAAGGCAGCATCTAGGGATGAGCGAGTACTGAAATATTCGGACTCACTAGACTCGTAACGAGTAGGTCCCGATACTCATTACGAGTCTAGCGAGTCCAATGTAAGTCAATTGGGAAGCGAGTATTGCAGTAATTCCTCTGCTGCTGGACCCTATAAAGAGGTCTGGCAGCAGAGGAAAAACCTGCAATTCCCACTTTATTATTTAAATGCCAGCAGTAAAAAGCCGCCGGCTTTTAAACAATGCTGAATCCCCCTACTGGCTTCCCCGCCGCCTGACAGCAGGCAGGCATGAACTCACATGTACCTGACAGCACTGCTACTTCAATTGAACAGCTGACCTGAATCAGCTGTTCATTTGAAAATCCCGGCGGGAAGTCGTCAGAGAACACTGATCAAACCGGATTCTTCCGGATTGTACCGGTCTGATGCAATCCGGTGCCCCATAACATGGGACTCTATGGTGCCGTATTGCACCGGTCCAGGGCAATCTGGGAGAACCAGGTTTGAACTCAGTTCACGACCATGGACAGCTCCCTGCGTGCCGCGGTCGGTTCTGCGCTCCCCGTTGCCTGACAGCCCGATCCTCCGCTCCCCCCCCAGCCTCCCCACCCGATCCTAAGTTAGGACTAGGCGGGAGAAGCAGGGTCAGGGAGCGGGGAGGGACAGGAGGGAGAGGGGAGCGCAGAACAGGAGGAGAAAGACGCCGGTGAAGTTTTGTCACCGCTGGCTACCCCGCCTGCGTCCACTGCTCCCCGCTCCCTGGCCCTGCTCCCCCCGCCCGCTCCTAACTCAGGATCGGGTGGGGAGGCGGTGGGGGGAGCGGAGGATCCTGCTGTCAGGCGGCAGGGAAGCCAGTAGGAGGATTCAGCATTGTTTAAAAGCTGGCGGCTTTTTACCGCTGGCTTTTAAACAATAAAGTGGGGAATTGCAGGGTTTTCCTCTGCTGCCAGACCTCTTTATAGGGTCCAGCAGCAGAGGAATTGCGTTTCCCATTGCTTTACATTGGACTCGTTACTCGGCGAGTAATCGCAAGGAAACTTGCAGAGTAATGACTAGCCCGAGTACCCTACTATTCGGCAAGTACCGAATAGTAGCGAGTAGACTCGCTCGCTCATCCCTAGCAGCATCCAATTGAATCTAGCAGTGTTGGTGAGGAAATACTGCCTTCTGCTGGTCAAAGGAATCATCCAGAACTAAAGAACCACCGAGTTGGGTCCTCCTGGGAAAGGATTCAAAGAGGCTCTGATTCAGGTTGTAGATGTGACACAACAACAAAGTATAAAAGCTCAGGGTATCAGAGAAGGGTTGGAGTTGGTGCCAAATCTGAAAAGAAGCAGACGTGTGAGCAGGAGTGCAGAGTGATTGACGCCTTGCATAGGAAGTATCCAGGGCTATTGGAACTCTGATTAGGCCTAAAATGTGTCACCCACAAAAAGCAGTCCCCAAGCCTAGAGAACATGAGCCTCCATCAGTCAAGATTCTAAACTGAGACTAATAATAATAATAATCTTTATTTATATAGTACCAACATATTCTGCAAATCAGATTCATATACAAACAGTCATAAGAAACAGTTTTGGGATACACGATAATTAAAAAGCAAAAAATAATCACGACCCTGCTCGCAAGAGCTTACAATCTACAATAAGGTGGGAGTGATACAAAGTACAGGGGCTTATTTACAATCATGGTCCAGCTGTTTTGAGGAAGTGTGATATAGATGAGAGCGGAATAAGTGGCCACCAGCCAATCTGTGAAGAGCTTTTGGGTCTGATGGAGTTAAACAGTTATTTTCAAGGAAGTAGTGGATAACCTATGTCTGAATTACTCTGATTAGGGAGCATGATAGGCTGACCTTAAAGCATGTTTTAGTGAGTGCCTGAAGCTAAGTAAGTTGTGTGTAGTCCTAATTTCTTGGGGTAGAGCATTCCAGAGGATTGGTGCAGCTCGGGAAAAGTCTTGGAGCCGGAAATTGGAGGTTCAGATTAGTGCAGATGTTAGTCTAAAGTCACTCCCAGAGCAAAGAGAATGGATGGTGTGATAGACAGAGATGAGAGTAGAGATGTAGGGGGGTGATGCACTGTGAAGAGCTTTGTGGGTGAGAACAAGCAATTTGAATTTGATCCTATAATGTATGGGCAGCCAATGCAATGACTCGCACAGAGCATAAGCATCCGAGTAACGGTTAGCTAGATAGGTGACCCTGGCTGCTGCATTAAGGATGAACTGGAAAGGGGAAAGCCTAGTAAGGGGGAGGCCAATTAATAGAGAGTTGCAATAATCATGGCAGCAGTGGATCAGGGCCACTGTGATGGTTTTAGTTGTTTCCATGGTGAGGAAGGGGCGAATTGTAGAGATGTTCTTCAGTTGCAGGCAACAAGAGCGGGTGAGAGATTGTATATAGGAAGTGAATGAAAGATCAGCATCAAACATAAAACCCAGACATCGATCTTGCTGCCTAGGCATTATTGTGCTGCCTCACACTGAGAGGGAGATGTCAGAATTAGGGAGGTTAGTGGAGGGCGGGAGCAGAAGAAGTTCAGTTTTGGAAAGGTTGAGGTACTGTGTAATGGCTGTGTCTGACTGTACAGCAACATGGTCTGATTACACCACATCTCCTGGGCAGTGGAGGAAGTAAAAGAGTATACAGACATAACAGCATAGGATTACAGAATATGAGAGTATACAGACTCTGTATATGTCTGCTGTATTGTCTGTTTACTCTCTTGCTCCCCATCCCAGGAGGTGTGGCATGATTAGTTCCTGTACGGTCAGATACATCCATTACACAGTACATAGCAGTTACACATATATAAGATTACTGTATCTCAGCACAGGAGATGTAGTATGATCAGACCATGTCCTGTACGGTAAGACACATCCATTACACAGTACATAGCAGGGACACACATATAAGATTATCTCAGCACAGGAGATGTGGTATGATCAGACCATGTCCCTGTACAGTCAGACACATCCATTACACAGTACATAGCTGGGACACATATATAAGATTATCTCAGCACAGGAGATGTGGTATGATCAAACCATGTCCCTGTACGGTCAGACACATCCATTACACAGTACATAGCAGGGACACATATATAAGATTATCTCAGCACAGGAGATGTGGTATGATCAGACCATGTCCCTGTACAGTCAGACACATCCATTACACAGTACATAGCAGGGACATGTACCGTATGTAAGATTATCTCAGCACAGGAAAAAAAAATGTTAAACACATCCAATTGTGTAAATTATTATTATTCCAAGGTCTATCGATTAAAATCATCTTTAAAAATAAATTTTGTTCGTGGGAAAATTCCTTTTAAAGGAATATTTTGATAAGTGTTCCTTTTTTTATGGCTTTATAGGAAAAAAATCAGAAGTGAGTTTAGCATTCAGGGTGTAAAATGTTGAATTTATTCCATTTCATAGGCAGAGCCATTCCTGTTTTTTCTGAAGCATTACCGTGCTTTAAGCCGGGTAGGGGCAGAGATGGCACAAAGGTTTAAAGCAAATATTTTTCATTTGGCTTATGTTTAGTGATAAGCGAATAGTAAGATGTTTGAGTTCAGATTATTTTTTTCCCGATATCTTGAACTGTTCTAGTATTTGTCACAATTAATGAATTGAATGCAAGTCAATGGGGAACTCGAGCAAAATCTTCCTGAAAACTATTCCAGGTCCCCATTGACTTGCATTAGGTTCGTTAGTCATGACGAATACTGGAACAGTTCAGAGCTTTCAGTATAAATAATCTGATCTCCAATATCTTACTATTTAATAAATCACTACTTATAATTTATTTCTATTTTCTATACAGGTGACTCTCTAGTTTATCATAACAACCGCCCCTTCACTACCAAAGACAGAGACAATGACGATTATCCGGAAAATTGTGCAGAAAAGTTCAAAGGAGCTTGGTGGTACGGAGGATGCCATAATTCCAATCTGAATGGACAGTATCTAAAAGGGAGTCAGGCCAGCTACGCCGATGGAGTGAACTGGGAAAGTGGAAAAGGGCAGCACTATTCTTATAAAATAACTGAAATGAAGTTTAGGCCAAAGTGAACTGCTTTTACTCCCCTTATTTTTTGGTCAATATAGCCATGTGAGCCCTTTTTTTTTTGCAGAACAAGTTGTATTTTGAATGACACCTTCCATTTTATTATGTGATGTGCGATGTTTGAATGAAAAGTAATTCCTCCACCTTCGTAGCTCCTCAGCAGATGGCAGCCCTGGTATGTGGCAGGTACTGGACTGTTCAGTAGACTCTCTTCTACAGCTCCAGTTGGTGGGAAGTCTTAGCAATGAACGATTGTGTTGTTACTGTGTATAGAATGGAACTCTGCGCAAATGGTCGGTGAATGTGATTTAAGCAACACGCTATCATTGAATTTTTGACAGCATTCATCAGATAACGCAAGCCGTTTATGGTGATTGCGTTGATCTGAGCACTGTGTGTTGTTGGGTCAAAAAGTGTAAAGATGGTGAGGTGGGAACGTCTGACTTCCATGACAAAGAAAAAGTTGGACGTCCTGTGACAGCCACCACTGAGTTAAACATGCAAAAGTTGACAAACTGACTCAGGATGATCGTTCTATCACTCAGAGAGAAATTGCAAACGTAACTGGCATTTTACAAGAACGCATAGCTTTACTTGGATATCAGAAGATCTGTGCACAATGGATACCCCGAATCCTGACATCTGAAATGAAAGAGACTGAAGCTCACCACTGTACAGCATCCTTCATACAGTCCAGATTTGGCGCCGTATGACTTCCATATGTTCCCGATAATGAAGGAAGATCTGCGGGGACATCAATATATATCTGATGAAGAAATTTAGAGAACTGTGAGAGCCTGGTTGTGGAAACAGAGCGTCAACTTCTTCTGTGGTGGCTTCAGAAAACTTGTTAATCATTGGCAGAAGTGTATCCAATTATATGGTGATTATGTGGAAAAGTCAATATCGGTAACTAAAGAGCACATTCTAAGGATTATTATTGTGTTTGATTTATGAAAATATTCCCATCAAAACCCAAGTTACGAAGGTGGAGGCATTACTTTTCATTCAACCATCATACATAGCATATCATAAGTCTGTAAAGAGGACCTGTCACCCCCCTGGTGCCTTCCAAAGTGAAGGCACCACTGAATGCAGCGTGTCTGCTGCATTCAGGGAAGGGGTCTCCCATGTCTCTACCCCCCTGTAACCTGTAAAAAACACTTTAGAAAGTTTACAGACAAGAAGTCCGAAGGGACTTACTGATTATGCAGTTCTCGCTGTTCACGGGGTCCGCCCTGCCCTGTCTCTTTGTGCTGCCTCTTGCCTCTCTGTGCCGCCTCCTGCCTGAGTGGGTCGGGTTCCGTCTGCTGGAACGGCGCATGCGCTGGAACGTCAGCGCCAGAGCCCGCCCTACTGTATGTATACAGCATAATCTTTAGCAGTTAGCAGGGTGCGCTCTTCACGCTGACGTTCCCACGCATGCGCCGTTCCAGCAGCCGGGACCCGAACAACACAGGCAGGAGGTGGCATAGAGAGGCAGGGGGCGGAGAGGACCCCCATGAACAGCGAGGACTGCATAATCAGTTAGTCCCTCCAGACTTCTTATCTCTAAACTTTATAAAGTGTTTTTTTTACAGCTTACAGGGCGGGTAGAAACATGTGGGACCCCTTCCCGGAATGCAGCAGACACCCTGCATTCAATGGTGTTTTCAGTTTGGAAAGCACCAGGGCGGTGACCAGTCCTCTTTAGCGTTATCGAATGTCTTTTTGAATCAGCCATTGACGATCAAAAGTGTCTGTTGTACCATAAGACACAGATAGTATCAGTCAATCCATAGTCGTAGAGAACTGATTTTCAGTCAAAAAAATCTCTAAATTGTCTTGTTAATGTGTAGCCAATTACTGATAAAGTTAATTGAAATTGTCCAAAATATGAACAGAGATTATCATGTGAAATATGAAATGATCTTACTATGGAACATTTATATATGTTATGTATAATATTCTAAAGTAAATGTTTCCTAATAAATTATCCTATATTCTTCCTGACTATCGCTTTCCAAATGAGCTTGATTTTCTATACATAAACCACACAAATTGCATTTACGCTGCAGGGTTTTCGGGAACAAGTGACTATCTCTCAGTGTAAACAAGCTGCCAATCATAGGAAAAATGAGCCTACAACATGCCCAAAGAAATATAACGGCTATACTCAAAAAATCAGGAAAACCTACAAATAGCATAAGAAAGACAGCCAAGAAAAATGGATGAAAGCAATAAAAAGAGGTCACACAGAAGACTTAACCGAGAAGGAGTACTCAACCAGGAGCAGCTGAGGAGGCGCATCATTATAGCGTGGAGCCGTGGCCTCGTTCCCCAGTAGCCAGGCAGTGTCTATAGTCTCTCTCCTCCAGCGGGGCTTCTCCCCGTGGGGCCCCGCCTCCTTTCTGTTATACAGCAAGGTGCTCAGTGACGTGCGCTTCCTTCCTGGTCGGGAAGGAAGTGTGCAGCCAGCGCGTCCCCGCGCACAGGTACTCGGCAGTAGGGGGAGCGCTCACACAGTTCAGGGGGCCCCCTGGTTACAGGGTGGGTCTCCTTGCTCCAAGCGGCCACGCCCCCCACCAGCATGGTCGGGCCCCCCTGCCCCTGTCCAATGGCCACGCCCCCTGCAGTCAGGCCCCGGGCCCCTCACTGCAGTAAGGGCTGTAACCCCCTAGTGGCGGCCCTGACCAGCATAAAGTGGCATTAATTAAATGAAAACACCAAAGCACCAAAACCACCAAAATTATGAATATAATACACTGGCGGACACAGACGAAAGAGGGCAAGAACAGTAATTGGGTCCTTTGCAGTCCAATATCTCATCAAAATAGACAGTTCTACCTACTTTAGAGGTGGAAATAGGCCCCCTAACTTTTGGGCCCTTGTGCACAAGTTGAACAAATGATATGTCCGCCCCTGATATGATATCCGTAAACAGTACTGCACTCAAATTGCAATGCTAAAAGTGTCCACAAGATGGCGACAATGAGCCAAAGTTGAAAATCGGATAAGAAGAATATGATCAGGTAAAGTAAGAAGTATCACATACAAAATATATGCAAAAGTGCAGCAGGTAAACAGGGGGCATGCAAGGCAAATGTCAAGGAAGCACCTCATTATTAAGATACAAATACTTGAGTAAAGGATGTCAACATTCACCTAAAAAGTATAATAAATGCCACAAACAAATAAATGTAAGAATGCAGCAAGTAAGGACTAAAATCTTCAAAGCTGGGGTCAAGGAAGCACCACAACCTGTGTTTAGAATATTACTTTGTTCACCCCCTGTGAAGAACTAATACGGGAAAGACATGTGGCACCCCAGAGCCCCGATACCACAATGTCATTATTCTCCCTCGGGGTTAGTTTCATACCTGAGAGAAGCAGAGGGTATTCACACCAGGCAAAACCAAAGCACACAACACCTTTCAGGCTCCAGGCCTGAAGGGGAGCTCTAAATCTCAGGTTCAGGGTAGCTCCCCTATAAATTCTGGTCTGGGGCGGAGTTAGTCAGTTTCAGTTCCTGGGAGGACTGTGAAGAGGACCTGTGGACTGGAGCAGTGCTAAGCTCATCCCAGGTTAGCTAGACCTAGCTGGAGTTATGCGTAGGCAAGGGTCTGAGGAAGTGAAGGAGAGTCTGGGCAGCAGAGCGGTGTCGAGCTCGCCCCAGAGAAGTAAGCGCCAAGAAATGGACACCGGAGTCTGAGGCTGTGCAGGGCCTAACATCCCGGCAGCCAGTACCGGAGGGTGGGGCATTCCAAGTCCTCCATCCACACCAAAGTGCCCATAGGCAAAGCAGCGTGAAGAGCCAAGGAGCAGCCGCCAGAGAAGTGGGGCTGGAGAAGGACTCGAGCTGCCTGTCATACCACATACTGCAGGAGAGGGCCACGGGTCAGCTTTAGCAGCAGCAAGAGCCTGCTGAGATAGTACAGCAGGGAGGCCTCAGAACTTGCTGGGTGAGGAGAACCCTGAGCTGTTCCCAGGTTGCTGGATTCCAGTAACGTCATCTGTCCTTGTGCCAGTATCACCAGTAAAGGACCTGAGGAACCAACAAAACATAAGTCTGTCAGTTACTTCGCACCCTCCATCCTGCACCCTACACACTTTCAACATCTACTACCCTGGGGACCTGCTCTACCTGTGGGGAGCCACTACATTTCAGCTGCCTGTCCATCATCCCCAGAGGTTCTGCAGCAGTGGCGGCTACTATTACCCGCAAGCCACAGGTGGCGTCACGAATATCCCTTTGTATAATTCCCTAAGAACCCTTCAAGCTGAACCCAGGGTCACGGATCCGGGTCTCGACCCCTGTGACTCCCCAGAAGCACCACAGCCCATTTCTGAGTGCCCCACGGCACTGGGGCCCATCAGTCATGTCAGGTGCTATTTTGACCTCTGCCTTGAAGGTTTTACCCCTTACTTGCTGCATTATTGCATTGATTTGTTCTTTTTTATTTGTAGGTGAATGTTGATACCATTTACTCCAGTATTTCTATCTTAACAATGAGGTGCTTCCTTGACTTTGTACAGTGGGGGAAATAAGCATTTGATCCCTTGATGATTTTGTAAGTTTGCCCACTGACAAAGACATGAACAGTCTATAATTTTAAGGGTAGGTTAATTTTAACAACGAGAGATAGAATATCAAAAATACAATCCAGAAAATCACATTGTCTAAATTATATAAATGTATTTGCATTTTGCAGAGAGAAATAAGTATTTCATCCCCTACCACCCATTAGGAGTTCTGGCTCCTACAGACCAATTAGATGCTCTTAATCAACATTACAGCATTACAGACAGCTGTTTTACATTATCACCTGTATAAAAGACTCCTGTCCACACACTCAATTAATCAGTCAGACTCTAATGGTGGGTTTACACGCCGCGATATCGGCGTCCAACTCCGACCCAACTCCGACAAAAAGTCACGTGGGTCGCGAGTTGGAGCCGATATCGTGTGCGCGTTGTACTGTTTTAGCGTACAACGCGATCCTGGAACGATACCAAAACGATATCGAAGTTGAATAGCAAAGCTATTCAACTTCCCGATATCGCAAGGCCGTTGTACCAGCATCGCAGCGTGTGACAGCCCAACTACGATGCGTACTCGCACCTCACCCATGAGACAATAAGGCACAATTACTCTATAATAAATATACCTTCAATTAAATATACCTTAAATTAAATAAATAAAGACTCTTCAGAACGTTGTGGGCTAAAAATGTTGTTGGTACTTTATTAAGGTTTACCAAATATAAATAACCACTTGGATAATTTATCCACCAATACATATAATAAATAAATAACTGTTCATCATCAACTTACTAAAACGGTCCACCCAGGAACCCTGGGCGACCCATTAGTCCGAGTCTCGCAGAGGCGAGGACCCCCCCACCAACAACGAAAGCACGCCTCAACAACGTTCTGAAGGCCTACGTTAAAAATGTCAAGCCCGATCTCAGAGAGATGGACCGAATCAGCCCTGTAAAGACCTGGCACACCACCCTCCAAATCCACATGGCGATAAGAAAACCCGCCAATTTGAGGTAAAAATTTCCCTATTAATTTTCTTGCGAATTTTTTCCAAAAACATCAATCCCTCCGAACGCCATACAAGCCTAGAGATGATTTCGGAAAAAATAACAAATGTACTACGAAACATGCCCACCAACCAGTGGAAATCATGTTTCATGAGCCGTAACAAGTCAATGGACTTGACTTTTCCCAAATCGTTGCCGGCAGCATGAACAATGATCACATCCGGAGGTGGGAATCGTCGCTCTTGTTCCACTATAACATTACTAACATTACCCCAACGAAGACCCCTTACTCCATGCCAGTAAATAATAACTTCTTCACCATTAAATGAAAGATTCTCTGAATAATTTCTCCTCGCTGCTCTTTTCTGGGCCCAGAAAATAAATGAATGGCCGATGATCCAAATAACCTTAGCCCCTATAAAGATAAATTAAAGGTGATCAATAGTATTAGGGCGAACATAAAGTTGAAAAGCATTTGATCTCCACCTGCCAATGCGCTTAATCGATTTAGGAGCTAAACCCTCCGAGGCGGCTAATGTAGCCGCTCCGATCCGAAAAGAATGGGAAGTGATATGAAGATGAGACAAACCCAATAAAGAAACGCATTTTTTTAATACTGAATTAAACTGGAAGACCGTAGTTGGAGATTTATCGAAGTGCAAAAATAAAGGGGTAAAACCAATCCCCCTAACCAAAAGCCAAATCCGCATGTTCTCCACCGGGCAAACATGAGATGACCCCATAGGGAACAAGCGAATAGGAAAACCTCTCGCCTCTTGATCCGTCTTAGACCGTCGCAGATGTAAGAACAAGACATTAGCCTGCCACGACACGTCAGAAAAATGTAACCCAGAAAAAGTGCGTTTATTTACAGAAACCACCTCGCTTACCCGAAGGGCTGCAAAAAAGGTCACACAAAAAATTGTCCTAAACATCACTGTTTCATACGAATTAAAGCAAACCTGAGGCAAAACAGCACACAAACGATCCAGAACTTCCAAGGATATCGGCACTCTCCCATCAGGGCGAAAAAACGCACGTCGATATCCTTTCAGAAATTGGCGAACCGCGAAAACATCGGATAAAGGCCGACCCCCCTGTATTTTCAGGAAAAAAGAAATGCCTGACACCATTCTATTAAGAGCAGTGTATGACACACCAGAACCCGCAGACCGCTTTAAAAACTGTAATGCAATTTCGGAAGAAGGCGCATGGCAAGGGAAATCAAACGCTCGGCAAAATTGTACCCATCTAGCCCAGGCTGTAGAATAACATGACCAAGTACTGGGAGCCAGCGAATTAACTATAAAAAGAGGAACTAATTTGAAATCAGAGACCAAAGATGAGCTGGGCAACCGAGAATGTCCTGAGTGCCGTCCGAAGCTGAGCAGGGTTCTAGCTGCGAAGAATAAAATGAAACAACGCTGCTATAATCCGCTGAGACTTCAGAACGAACACGAGCTTTCAGCCAAATATTACATTTAAGAGTAATAACTACTAAGCGCTGTAGCACCTTGCTAATTGCTATTGATTTGGAAGATAACGTATTAATTGCCATACACGTTCCCTTGCTACGGACCTCCAGCAAAATCCTCCTATCCTGCATAGAAGTACCCCAGACAGAAAAAATAGCGACAATCGTAAAAATTTCCCTGAGGGTAGGATTGTCACACAAAATTGATAACAATCGTGCAGGCCAAAAAGAAGCCATCCGATGATCTGCAAAAGAGGCTCTAAAACCCACCGCGTCCGCCGGAAAATGAACAGGAATAGCTGCAGAAGAAACAAACGGAGACTGCCAACATGTGACACCATTAAAGTCCTTAAAAAATTCGTTCCAAACAGACAGATCCCGTTTCAAAACAGGTGAAACAGGGATCCTATCCGAAGAAACAGAGAACCCTTTAATTGAGTCATATAAATTCCGTAAAAAAGGTCTACCCATTGGAATAACTCTAAGGGCAAAATTCAAGCTTCCCAATAATGACTGGAATTCCTTTAAAGTCGCATCATCCCGAGACAAAAAACAACTGACCATTGTCAGAAGAGAACTAATTTTGTCCTGAGATAACCGACACTCCATTTTTTGTGAGTCAATGACTATACCAAGGTATTCCAAAGAAGTACAAGGATCCACCGTTTTTTCTGCAGCTATAGGGACCCCAAAATCAGACATGCGACGCAAAAACGTCGACAGAAGCAAAAAACAGTCATCAGACTGACAAGGACCGATAAAAAGGAAATCGTCCAAATAGTGAGTCATCAAACTACCAGGAAAAAAGGATTGTACACTCCACTGCAAAAAAGAGGAAAAAGCTTCAAAATAAAAACAAGACATTGCAAATCCCATAGGCAAAGCCTTGTCAAAAAAATAGGATCCTTTAAATGTAAACCCCAAAGAATTGAATCCCCTCGGATCCACTGGGAGCAACCGGAAAGCCGATTGGATATCAGTTTTCGCTAAAAGGGCGTTCCTGCCCGCCTGGCGCAACAAATCTATGGCCATATCAAACGACGCATACTTCACCGAAGCACATGAAGCGTCAATTTGATCATTAAGGGATGCACCAGGCGGGTAAGAAAGATGGTGGATCATGCGAAACGCTCCAACCCCCTTTTTAGGAACTACTCCCAGTGGAGAAACACGAAAATTTTGAAACGGGGGTGCCGAGAAAGGACCGGCACAGCGCCCCATCTTAATTTCCTTAAAAATCTTTTCTTCGACCACCTGGGGGAAACGAACCACTGACGGCAAATTTGGAACTATTACACAGCCCGACCCTTCGTAAGGGGGGACGAAAAACCCTCTTGAAAAACCAGCTTCAAGTAGAGTTGCTTTCGCCCGATCTGGGTATTTGTTTAACCATGGCAGCATTTCTCTGAGCCTCACCGGGGTCGCTGCTTTTAAGAAACGACTCCCGAGAGGCCCCAGCCGGCTGTCCATGCTTCTTGAAGCATTTAGCCGCAGAATGTGCGCCATTACAAAAAGAACATTCGTGTCTATATTTGCAATTGTGTGCCCATTTACATACTGACTCGTTGAAGGCAAAGCATAGTCCCTTACGAAGGGGCTGCGCAGAGTTTCGCTGCGTCACCTGCCTCTGGGGAATCATCATATGCAGCCATAGGCCCACATCCTTTGATCCCCATTTAAGGGAAGACTGCACTGCCAGCTTCTGACGGTAAGCCTCGTCGTAAGCCAGCCACGCAGAGCCACCAAAATGTCTGTAAGCCTCCAACACGCTATCTACGTGTTGGAATAGCCCACAGCACAGCTCAGGGGATTTTTCCCCCAAAACAGCTGCATAAACACAGAAACATTGCAGCCATAAGGTAAACGACCTATACACTTTCTTTTTATCGTCTTCCTGTCTGTCTTCCTTCCTCTCCCATCTGCTCAATTCCCTAGTTGGGAGAAGACTGAAGACATCCACGAATTCACCTGCCCATATCTTTTCCTTTATCGCAAGAGGCAAGTGATAACCCAGTGGGGACATATCACAAGCCAGTGCCTCCTTAAAGGATGCCCCTGGCAATCCCTGTACATCCCCAGCCCGGGAAACTATCCCCGAGCTACCTGTGCCCTGCGCACCCACTGCCCTCAATGCTGCAGACACAGCAGAGGAAATTAAATCATTAATTGTACTAGTGGACATTACATTCATCTCACCTGATCCGGATGACGACCCCGGCTCCTGTATGTTCTGGACTTCTACCGCCGGTCTCTGTAGCGGGGACACCACTGGGATAGGCTCCCCGGCCGACAGCCCGCAGATGGCCGGCGCTGCCTCTTCATCATCTGGAAGGCCCCAGACCTGGAGCGTCGCTGCTGCCCTATGAGAGCTCTTTTGCATGGGCTGAGCAGCAACGCTCCGGTCTCTGGAGCTATGTGTTACTGTGTGCGCCGCCGCCACAGCTGATGACACTGCAGCTGTAGCAGCCGACTGTGCCGGTCTCCTCCCTCTGCCTTCCCGGGACGGCGCTCTGCTAGTCGCGTCTGGAGACTGAGCTCGATTGTGAGGGCTGCGCGGGGCGGAGCTGCGGTCAGATGACGCCGCCGGTCTCTTCCTGGAACCCGACCCCTCTCTGTATGTGTTACTGTGTGCGCCGCCGCCACAGCTGATGACACTGCAGCTGTAGCAGCCGACTGTGCCGGTCTCCTCCCTCTGCCTTCCCGGGCGCGCTCTGCTAGTTGCGTCTGGAGACTGAGCTCGATTGTGAGGGCTGCGCGGGGCGGAGCTGCGGTCAGATGACGCCGCCGGTCTCTTCCTGGAACCCGACCCCTCTCTGCCTGGAGCAGGAGGGGAATAAGCCTCCCTTCGGCTCTTCTTTGGCCTCTGGCTCCGCCGCAAATCAGATGTGACAGAGGGGCCAGGCACCGCTCTCAGGGGCACGGAAGCCTCTTCTCCACCGTCGGCACCAGGACCATCCTCCATCTCAGCCAGGCACCTCCGCAACCAATCTTCTCCGCCTCTCCCTGCTGCCCTGGCCAGCAGCTGATCCACTAAGCGCTCCATCCAGCAGGACTCTTCAGAATCTCCTCAGGATCTCTTCAGGTGATGACTTCTGACTGACCAGCAGAGCCCTAGGGACTTACTTATATACACCCAGGTCAGTGACACCTGACCTTTACCAACCAATCTGTCCCCTAGGATTTAGGCGGGCAACAAGCCAGCTGAAACCAGTTCTGACCAGATGTTCCTGTCAGAATATTAACACCATTAACCCTTTCAATGCCGTAGTGCCTATTGCCTCATGATGGCTTCCCATTCTATTCAATGGGGCCATTTTATTAACTCCCATGTTAAATGGTCGTTACTGGGTTGGTGGGCGTACACATCGTAGTGCCGTTGTTTCCCGATATCGCAGCGTGTAAACCGCCGATGCGATATCGGGAAAAGCGCTCAAAAACTGCGCGCTCCCGCGCGCGCGTTGCCTCCGATATCGCCGCGATATCGGGACGTGTAACCCCACCATAAGGGTGCATCCTCACGATCAGGAGACGCAGCGTTTTGGACGCAGCGTCTTTGTGCTGCGTCCAAAACGCTGCGTAGTACAGTAGTAGCATAGTGGATGGGATTTCAAGAAATCCCATCCTCACTATGCGTAACCCGCCCGCAGCGTCTTTGGAGCTGCGGTGCGGGTTTCCGGGAGTCCGCTCCTCCGCAGCATGTTTATTTCATGCTGCGGAGTCGGAAGCGGCTCCCATTAGGTGACTGCAGGGAGAAGCCGCCCTGCACCCGCCGCACATGGTGAGTACAGGGCGGCTGCGGTCTCCCTGCGGCCACCCGCGGCTTCACTCGGGTCCAGAGGAGCTACGTCCAAAACGCAGCTCCTTTGGACCGTGACAAAGGAACAATATTGCCCATGTTGTAGAGGTTAGGCCACGTGCACACACTGAGTATTTGATGAGTTTTTTACCTCAGGATTTGTGATCAAAACCAGGAGTGAAGCAATCAGAGGAAAAGTCTAATAGAAACACCTGCACCACCTCTGTATTTAATCATCCACTGCTGGTTATGGCTACAAATCCTGAGGTAAAAAACTCATCAAATTCTCAACGTGTGCACGAGGCCTTAGGGTGCGTGCTCACGGTCCAAAGGAGCTGCGTTTTGGACGTAGCTCCTCTGGACCCGAGTGAAGCCGCGGGTGGCCGCAGGGAGACCGCAGCCGCCCTGTACTCACCATGTGCGGCGGGTGCAGGGCGGCTTCTCCCTGCAGTCACCTAATGGGAGCCGCTTCCGACTCCGCAGCATGAAATAAACATGCTGCGGAGTCGGAAGCGGCTCCCATTAGGTGACTGCAGGGAGAAGCCGCCCTGCACCCGCCGCACATGGTGAGTACAGGGCGGCTGCGGTCTCCCTGCGGCCACCCGCGGCTTCACTCGGGTCCAGAGGAGCTACGTCCAAAACGCAGCTCCTTTGGACCGTGAGCACGCACCCTAAGGCCTCGTGCACACGTTGAGAATTTGATGAGTTTTTTACCTCAGGATTTGTAGCCATAACCAGCAGTGGATGATTAAATACAGAGGTGGTGCAGGTGTTTCTATTAGACTTTTCCTCTGATTGCTTCACTCCTGGTTTTGATCACAAATCCTGAGGTAAAAAACTCATCAAATACTCAGTGTGTGCACGTGGCCTAACCTCTACAACATGGGCAATATTGTTCCTTTGTTTGGTAAATTAATAGATGTCATTAGCCATTGTGCATGTCAGACTGTTTGGTGCCTCTTTCTGTATATTAATTTGTGGAATATCTTCTTTTTGATTGCATCAGCGCTCTGCCGAGTACTACCATAGTCTGCATTCAGAGTACAATTGAATCAGTGAACAATGAGGGAACAGCCATAGTTGTCTCCCCCCCAATTCTGTAAGACACAATACCCTGAAATGGGAATTGATGAATATAAAAAGAGGCTGCATCTGTCCCTGGGGTGATTCTACGTGACTTCAGCCCAGGATCCATGGTTCCATCAGAAGGATTCCAGAGCTGCTCTACTGCCCAACACTGAGCCCACACATTCACTTGGAGAATCCAGATTGGCACAGTCTGGTCACCTGGCCACATACGTCGCTATGCTCGGTCAACTTCCTAAGCTTGCCACTACCTCCTCCCAGTGGGTGCCAGCCAAAGCTGGATAAGGTAGTTGACAATGGATGTCCCAAAGTCATGGAGGTTCTAATATCTGGCGATGTACCATATTGTGTTCATTCTGGGAATGTACTTTGTGCTGTCGACTGTTGGTGACCCAATAAATTCTTCCCTGTGTGTGGTACTTTCCCCCTATATTGTATGTGTAGTGTTCTGCCCACGAGGATGGAGTATGGCAGTTCAGTGGGATGTGCAGTCTTTCTACAGGCAGCCATGCCAGCAGACGAGAGGACCTACTAAATCAAGTGTCTCCACACCACCTTCTTCGTACCTTGGTACAAACCTATGCAGAAGCAACCATAAGGCCTTTCACTTCTTTGTGGTTATGGGCCATTATAATGATAATTCTTATGGAGCCCTTGATCCCTGTATGCTGATGATGACAGTAAAACTATCATATCACCAACCTAATCTAACTTTTCTAGCAATAAAGATAATTACATTTGTAAAGTTAGCTCCATTACTATATACCGTACTCACTTTTAATCTAGATTAAAGTTTACACGTCCCTGGCCAACATAGTCATTCCGAAACTAGATAATCCCAAATCTGGCCAACCAATGATCCCAAAAGGGTAGAGCAAGACCTATCAAACAAAACTGAGTGAAGCCAAAAATATAGCATTTTTTTTGCGCAAAATTCATGAGCCGTTTTGAAGAATTTGGTGCAAAAAATCATCAATGCATTCTGCAAGGCTAAAAAAGAAGAGTATCTTAAAAAAATACAGCACAAAAATTAGACCCAATTGCCCAAATTCACCATGTAGCTTATGCCAGAATGATGGCGTAAAATATTTTCAAATCCTATAAAAGTTTTGTGTTCCCCTCCGCACTATGGTAGCTGGCACTGGGATATGGTCTAGGGAATGCCTTACTTCCTTTCCCTCTATTGCGCAATATATACCCCCTAGAAGCCGTTGAATGCGTAATTCCTAACTTGTCCCTAGCTTTATGGGTGTCCTGCGGCATTCTCCGAGTGAAAGATCTCTTCCATCTATCAGGCATGAAGTCTTTTTCGGATTTGAGGAGACAATACCTCGTTCCTGAATCAGACTTGTTCAAATACCTACAACTACGCAGCCTTTTAGGGAACCATAAACTCTTCAGGGTCTCCCCTGTCCCCACGTCGTCCCCTGCACAGCAGTACTTCAAGCCGGGCACCAGTATGCAGCACGGGCTCTCAGTCCTATACAAATCATTATTGTGCGATAGCATGTCACACAAACCCCAATTTATGTCTACTTGGGAGGCATTGTTCTCTTTTGAGGCCCCCATGGAAGACTGGGAATTCGCTATGACCCACGCGTCTAAATTTTCCTCCTGCCTGGGACATCTTGAGCAATCAAAGAAAATTCAGCTTCAGTGGTACCTTACTCCTGTCAAGCTAGCCAAGATCCACCTTTCTTCCTCCCCGCTATGCTGGAAGAACTGCGGTAGTAATGGTACTATGGCCCACGTTTGGTGGGATTGCCCACAAGTGCTTGCCTTCTGGACCCAGGTTGAAACGTTGATTGCTGAAATCATCCATATACCCTTCAAATTATCAAAACAGCTGGCAGTTCTGGGTGTGTCACTGATAGACTTTCCCTCCCCCCTACAACCAATAATTTCCAATATTTTGGTAGCGTCCAGGCAATGTTTAGCGAATCACTGGAAATTGCAGTCGATTCCTTCCAGAGCAGAGCTTATAGCCAAACTCAATCTTCATTACTGTCATGAGACTACGGCTGCAGACTCCTTATCTAAAAAAAACAAGGTCCTGACATGGTGGGACCCGTGGGTATCATCGCCCATCGCAGATGCTTTACATTTCTCAACATCCTCGCCCTGATGACAATATCTGCTTAATGCTATCTTTATTCCCTTTTATGTTACGATATAGAGTTCTCTTATCGAATGTTACTCTTGTGCCATATGGTCCGTGTTTAAACCTATGTTTGTGCTGAACCTTTGATGTAAATTCTATACAGCTTAAATGTCTAGCCTACCCTTTCCCCCCCACCCTTTTTTCTTTTTCCCCATCACTGTTTATTATTGATGTTTGAAACTTGCTGATGTAACTGCAAATATATTAATAAAAATTCAAATGGTTAAATAAAAAAAAAAAGTTTTGTGCAACATTTGTTTCGACTTTCGCTGTTTTCAGTCAACTCTGCAGAGCTGGGCAAGAGCTGTGGTCAGATGGAGAATGGCAATGACAATGCCAGCCAAACATATTAACTAAAAATGCCAGTGTTCCTAATGCCACAAATGTCACTGATTACAGTAAAATATCAAAATCTGAGCGTCCTCAGCGGTTAATGGAGTAATAGTTCTAGCAAGGCGCTCAGAGGAGTATGCCAATGATAAGATGCGCCAAACTCACTGGGTGGCGTGCACCTTTTAAATAAATTTGGTTCTTCTTATTTCTGCCAACCCTCATCAATACTGGATTAAGATACGTCATACTTAGGGATGAGCGAGAAGAATCGTTACTATTCGGTACTCGCCGAATAATAACGATATTCGGGCTACTCGCTACTCCCCGAGTTTCTTGTGATTCCTCGGGAGTAGCGAGTAGTCCTTTAACTTTCGCAGTGTATCTATATATACACTGCGAAAGTGCACTAAAAGTGAATAAAAGTTGTTAAAAAATAAAAAAAATATCATACTCCCCTATCTGACGCCTGCACCGGGACCGACAAAGAAGAAATCTGATCAACGACAAGGACCTGTGAGCCTCACAGCCAATCAGATGTCTGGTAGCAATCTGGCCAATCAGATGGCCAGACGTCACAAACCATGTGATTGCTACCAGCCACCTGATTGGCCAGATTGCCAGGTCATTGATGCACGTTCAAGACCTGGCAATCTGGCAAATCAGATGGCTGGTAGCGATCAGGTGGTTTGTGACGTCTGGCCATCTGATTGGCCAGATCACTACCAGCCATCTGATTGGCTGTCAGACTCACAGGTCCTTGTCGTTGATCGCATGTCTTCTTTGCCGGTCCCGGTGCAGGTGTCGGATAGGTGAGTATGATGTTTTTTTATTTTTTAACAACTTTTATTTACTTTTAATGCACTTTTGCAGTGTATATACAGATACACTGCGAAAGTACTCACCCGCCCTTTCACTGCCATTGGACTCGCTATACTCGCAACGAGTACCGAGTACCGGGACCTACTCGTTGCGAGTATAGCGAGTCCGATTCTTGCAGTACTCGCTCATCCCTAGTCATACTCAATAATGCAGGGCCAATATATTCATCTTTTTAGCTTTATAGAAACTGAACTAACAAATTTTGGCACAAGGTGGCGGTGTCCTCAAGAAAATACTCAAGAAATGACAATGATAGAACAACTAATGGTGGGTTTACACGCTTCAATATCGTTCCGATATCGCAACTCAATGGCGCGGGAGCGTGCAATTAGTGCACGTTTCTCCCGCATCGCATGGGATGTTTACACGCTGCGATATCGGAATGCAACGTCCGTGCAATGTCTACGCCCCCCAACCCAGGAACGATCCTTTAACATGGGAGTGAATGGGTGACGTTTCAAATCGCATCGTAGTTGTGCGTTTACACAGCACGATCCGACTCAAATCTCCCTTCAATATCGGGGCATTGAATAGCACGCTCATTCAATCCCCGATATCGCATTGACATCGTTCCTGCATCGTATTGGACGTTCACACCATACAACGCAGGAACGATATAGCCTCCAACGATCGAACCACGTGACTTTTCTGGTGGGTTTACACACACCAATTTATCTGTTCAATATCTGAACAGATCTCTGGTTGCAGTGAAATCATGGACACATTGTATCATTTGTACACAGCCACAAAATGGAGCAATGTATCCATGATTTCACTGCAACCAGAGATCTGTTCAGATATTGAACAGATAAATTGGTGTGTGTAAACACACCATTCATTGAATTTGTACTACGATATCGCAACGTGTAAACCCGCCATAAGAAGTAGCGTAATGGAGGTGTATTCCAGATTTTATGGGGCGCTTTTGAGCGCTCGAGTAAAAGAAGTGCTAAAGAAAGCTGGATACACTTTTGCTGGAAGGTGTGCAGACACGGCTTTTTGCTGCGTATTTTTGCTCGGGCGCTTTCACTGCAAAAGCGTCCGCACAAAAAGAATTGACATGCCAATTCTTGGTGTTTTTGTCTGCGCGCTTTCCCCATAGGCTACATGTTAACATGGCTCGGGGAAAGCGCGCCGAGAAAAGCGCAACGTCAGCATGCAGCAGTGCTTCAGTCTATGTGCGCAGCATGTTGACTATTTGGTTGCAGAATTTTCTCCTCCATATCTACATCTGCTGGCAGGGAAAACACACCAAAACCACAGCGCGTTTGTGATGCGTTGTTTCTGTGCTGCAAGAATTGACATGCTGCTGAATATTACTGTTATTCTGCCTCATACAGTACGTGTCACTAAAGCCGCGAAGAAGAAGAAAAAAATAGGTTTGGTACCATGTTAGCCAGTTGAAAAAAGAATAATTGCTCTCAGTGGAAAAATCAAAATAATAATAATAGTAATAGTAATCAGGCTGCGTGCACACGATCAGTATTAGCAATGTTTTGGACGTAGCGTGTTTCCTCTGCATCCAAAACGATGTGTTGAACAATACAAGAACAGTGGATGCGATTTCTAGAAATCCCTTGCTCACTGTTCTTCTCCCCACCGCAGCGTTATCTCACCAGCGGTGCGGTTTGCCGCAGAATGTTGATTTATTGCTGCAGAGTCATATGCGATCTTGGTGTGTAAATGAAGGGAAAAGCTGCCCTGCACCCTATGCAGATCGAGGGTACAGGGCGGCTACGTTCACCTGGAGAAACAGTGTCTCTGGATCGTCTGCACATACACTTAAAGAACTTGATGGGGACTTCAAATAGCCGCAGAGTATATAATAATGGAAGCGATGATCCCCTACAAATGGTCGCACCATATACTCTCATTGAATATGCTTCACAATAGCTTTTTCTACCTTTTACAGATTCTGGCCTCGTTCTCTGGTCTTAGGACCAAATTATTGTAAAAGTGAGGCGCCCCCAGGACGATGGGGTACTCGGTACCGGGCCTAACTGCTGCTGTCACGGGGTTCGTGACCCAATTCCGTGCCCTGGGCTTCAGTTGAAAAAGGGGTTATATACAAGGGTGTTTTCGTGACGCCACACATGGTGTGTGGCTAGGGATGACCACAGCTGCTGCAGAACCTCTGGGGTGATGGATGGGTAGCTGGGTTGGAACGGCTCTCCACGGGTAAAGCCAATCCCCAGGACAGTGTAAATAGTCTGCAGGACGACGGGCACAAGGAATAGGCAGACTCACTGTTTTTGTAGTTTTTCAGTCCCTTACTGGAGCAGATGTTATATGGAGATGTCCCCGGGTCTTTGAGAGCAACTCGGGGTTTCTTCCCATCCGGATGGGTCTTTGGCTCCCTTACTGTGCTGTTTACTGGCTCCTGCTGCTGCATAAGCTAGGCTGCCGTCCCTGTCTCTTCCTGCGAGGTACCAGTATGACAGGCAACTCGAGTCCTTTACTCGGGTGTATGCTGCTGAACTCTCACGGTGTTGCTGTGTCTCCGGTACAGTGTAGCTGGAGGATTTGGAATCCCCACTTTCCGGTACTGACTACCGGGACATGAGACCCTGCACAGTCTCATTCTATGCGCCTTTCCTCTGTGGAGAGCACAGAGTTGCTCAGCCTCCCAGGTGTTTTCCTGCTTCTCTCCTTAGACCCTAGCCTTAGGCCTGGAACTCAGCTAGCGACTCCGGGATGAGCTTAGCACGGCTCTTTTACACCCAGGTCTTTTTCACAGTCCTCCCAGGAACTGCACTAACTAGCTCCTCCCCAGACCAGAATATATAGGGGAGCTCGACCTGAAACCGGGCTTGGTCTCCCCCTTCTGGCCTGGAGGTGTGAGTGTTATGTGTGTGTACCTGATGAAGACCTTTTTGTTGCTCTCTTGTGACACCACCACCCGGGGGCATTGATGACACTGTGGCATTTTGACCCAGGGGTACCACCTTCCCACTTAATGAAAGACAGTACTCTGGAACTGTGACAATTTTTCAACAGGATAACACAATAATTAATACCAATCTAAAGTGTACAGAGTCTTAAAATATAAAAACCAATAAAACTGTAAAAATTCAAAAAGAAATCAAAGAGCAGTCTCTCCGGTGATTAGTCCTTTCCCACCGGGGCTGGTGCTATTTACAAAGGAGTCTCTACCACAACCAGTTCAGTGGTATAATGGTCCATATTTAAAAGATGAAAGTTCAAGAATATGCAAGAGCTCTTACAGGAAAGTCTCTGTAGGTACTGGGCTTACGGTTGCAACGTCACATATAAAAAAACATTTTCCCTACGGGTGTCTCGTCTTAGGAGGCCTGGTGCTTCCTCTCAACCCCAGGCACTTTATTTCCCTAACTTAATATGTATAGGGCTGGGCCCAGTTCCTCCAAACTTCTGTACACTATGTTTACTGGGTACTATTGTGGCGCCCCACTGGTCGGTGCACCATTAAGGGTACTGCACCCAGACCAGCGTGTGTGGTATCCCTGTGGTTAATGAAAGGGGAGGTTCGTATGTGGCTCTTACCCTGCATCCACCCACTTAGCTTCAGGGGACCAATTGGTACAACCTGGTACCTAGGTAACCAGTCCCTGGGGGAGGTTATAAGAGTGGTAGTGGAAGGTGGGAAGCGAGATCAGAGAACAAGAACGTCTGAGGAGAGAGTTGGGAGGACCCTTCAGGGGGATGTAAAGAAAGGGCACCCAAAAGAGTGATGACCCAGGAGGAGACCCAGCACCAGACCGTACGATTAACCGGTCTGGGAGAATCCTAATCCACAACGGAGAACCGGCTCCAGGAGTGGTACGGCAAGCTCAACTCCGAGCCGCCAACACCGGTCAAACCAGGAGAGTTTAGCCTGAGAGCCAGGACTCGCATAAAGCCGCAGGGGTAGCGGTTATCCACAGAGGGTTCTTACCCACGTTAAGCAAGCAGAACAGGTACCAAGGAGGCCAGGCCAGGTTTCAAGCCAATCAGACTTCACCACAACAGGACAGAGAAAGAAAGCTTAGAGGGACATGCTCGAGAGCCACATAAAGACACCCTTATTCATCGGTCATTACCAAGGCCAGCTAACCGTGACTATGTGACTGTTAACCTGTTACTGAACTGTGTTTACTAAGTGACCAGTAAATACCCGTGCAGAGCACAGAAAGTCTCTCTTGTCTTATTCCTGTTAAAGTGTAGTGTTGCTACCACGACAACCAGCACAGCAGCAGCTCTGCCCTGGAGATCTCACTCCGCCTACAGGAAGCAAGACCAAATAGCTGCAATACCATCATCTCCAGAGGTATTACAGTGGCGCTGGTGTTATCATCATAAACTGCAGGTGACGTCACAAATGATCTATTTTATTGTTTATTTTTCAGTGACCACCAGGGCCACAGACTCGGACACCGACCACCAGTGACAGCACCCAAATCTATGTCCGAGAACTGAGTACCCCTGCCTGGGTGGGTCAACTTTGGCGTCACAAACAGGATACGAACTGAGCTGCAATCGTGTGTCTTACAGACTTTTCGGCTAAAAATAACTTTTTACTGACATTTTCTACGGGCCCAAAATGGTGGACCTCAAAATATGAGAGACAATGTGTTGGCCTGGGGGCGTGCCTCAGCCGCCCATCGTGGGATGGCCATGGCAGAGGCGCGACACTGTTTGCCCACCCCAAGTGCTACCAAACAAACAAGGGGACGGGCCAAAGATAAAAGTACTTCCTCCTACAGCTTTAAAAAGCAGCAACAAGGGCGCGGCCGGAAATCCACAGAGAAAAGGTCTGGTCCAGGTACTGGCAAGCATGGTGTCTACCAGGCTAAGTGACCTGCTACGGGAAGTGGAAGTGGAGGCCTGAGCTGCAACCTGGGATCCAAGAGAGGTCTACTTTCTCACAAATGAGGGGGACGCAGCTTTTTTGGACATAGTTGCACTCGACATAGACTTATTTCTAAATAGAGACAAAATGATAATGAAAAAGTAGAGATACTTAGTATTATGGAAATGGCCAAATCGATAATTCACCCAGTTGCCATGTTGAGGCGATCTCTATTAACTGGGTCCTAAGACTAATGTAACTGCCTGATGTCGTTCTGGGCTTTTCCTCATCGGCTGATAGCAGAGAACAATGGATTTGCAGTCTTATAGCTAAAGACAGGTGCTTTGAATATCTAATTGGTGCCTTGGGAAAAGAAGTTAACCCCTTAGGCGTGCTAGAGACCGATACCAGAGGGCAATAGCTTATCTCTGAAAACTAGAGTGTGGAAAGGTGCTAGCATACGGGTGCAGACCCATGTCATGCCTATACAATGCTATGCTGCACTCAATCCTGTCAAATGAAGGTGCTAACTAAACACAATTTTATTTAAAATATAAATAGTTGCACTCGACATAGACTTATTTCTAAATAGAGACAAAATGATCATGAAAAAGTAGAGATACTTAGTATTATGGAAATGGCCAAATCGATAATTAACCCAGTTGCCACGTTGAGGCGATCTCTATTAACTGGGTCCTAACACTAATGTAACTGCCTGATGTCGTTCTGGGCTTTTCCTCATCGGCTGATACCAGAGAACAGTGGATTTGCAGTCTTATAACTAAAGACAGGTGCTTTGAATATCTAATTGGTGCCTTGGGAAAAGTGTCAGGCGCTGGAGTGTCGACACCGCCCTGGAGTTGTCCTGCAGGGTTATGCAGTGGGAGACTACAGACCAGGCCGTGGTTGAGGACCCGGTGACCAGCAAAAACCTGTCTGCTGAGCCATCACCTGTCGCCTACGCTGAAGTCTGGGCACATAGGCCTTGTGAAAGCCTAGATGACTCTGAGCTCCTACCTGGTGACGTGGAGGAGAAATCTGCAGCGGAACCCGAGAGCCCGGAAGAGGAAAACGCTAAGCCAGAGGTCCCGAGGAGCCAGAGCGAGAGCCCGGAGATGACGCCGAGACAGTCCAGGAGAACTCCGCAAGCCAGCCCAGCTCCGAAGAGAAGGTTGACCTTGATAACTCTGAGGACAGTGAGGTGGAAGCCAATGCGTACGGGCCCCGCGTCTCATGGTGGAGCAGCAGTATTTACCAACCGGGAACCGTGGCTATCCAAGCTGACAACACCAGAGGTCAAAGGCAGACCCCCGGTCCCGTCCGTACTCAGCCGGAGTACACCTATGAACAATTCCAAGCCAAGGAGGCGATGCGGCAGCGTCGTCGGGAGGAATGGTGGGCCAGAGAACTGGAAAACAGACAGGCCCGAGTCCGAGCTTGCCACCAGCCACCGGTACCTTCCAGTGAAAGGCGAGAAGGTACTGTAACCATTTTCAACCGGAGAGCGGGTGGGGGTTTGTCTGGGAAGAGGGGTTTTATGAGGAGATTTTTGTGGGGCACAGAGATGTGGAGCCTCACCTCCCTAGGGGCCACCTGGACCGGGACCTGTATAGAAACAACCGGGTCAGCTATAAGAGACATGCGGGACCCCGCAGGTTGTACGCCCTGCGGGTGTATAGGATGTAGACTTTGACATTGCACCGATCCTGTATTATAGTTAATTATTCTTTAAAACTCATGGACAATAATGAGGACTTTTTGCGTGAACTTTTGTTTGAGCCTGGACTGAGGTTTAAGCCAGAGACTCTAAGTGTACCTTGAAGCAGCCCAGCGGTGATAAAGGACACTGTATAAAGTGCAAGGACAATTACCGCTGGGTCTGCAAATGAGTACCGTCCCATTGGGCCGATGACCAGTTTAATTGTTTTGCAACATTCTAAGATAAAAGTGCCTCCCACAAAGGGAAGAAAAGTTATCCTTGTAAATAAAAATGTTACCATGTTATGTTTATATGAAAAAATATAAAATTGCCTCTGTACCAGGAAAAGGGTAGGAACACTTGTGGACAAGTGTACTTCACCACTATGTTTACCAGATACTATTGTGGCGCCCCACTGGTCGGTGCACCCAGACCAGCATATGGGGTATCCCTGTGGTCAATGAAAGGGGAGGTTCGTATGTGGCTCTTAGGCAGGCAGCAGGAGGAGACCCAGCGCCAGACCATACGATTAATCAGTCTGGGGGAATCCTAATCCACAACGGAGAGCCGGCTCCGGGCAAGTTCAACTCTGCCAACACCGGTCAGACACAGGAGAGTTTAGCCTCTGGGTCGCCTGCAAGAACACTAACGCTAAGAGCCAGGACTCGCGTAAAGCTGAAGGGGTAGCGGTTATCCACAGAGGGTTCTTACCCATGTTAAGCAAGCAGGACAGGAACTAAGGAGGCCAGGCTAGCTACCCATGACTGTGTGACTGTTAGCCTGTTACTGAACTGTGTTTACCAAGTGACCAGTAAATACCTATGCAGAGCACAGAAAGTCTATCTTTTCTTATTCCTGTTAAAGTGTAGTGCTGCTACCACGACAACCAGCACAGCAGCAGCTCTGCCCCGGAGATCCCGCTCCGCCTGCAGGGACCAAGACCAACTAGCTGCTATACCATCATCTCCGGAGGTCTGACAGCTGCGCTGGTGTTATCATCAGGAACTGCAGGTGGCGTCACGAACTATCTATTTTATTGTTTTATTTTTCAGTTATCACCAGGTCCACAGACTTGGATACCGGCCACCAGTGACAGCACCCCGAATCTACGTCCGAGATCTGAGTACCACTGCCTGGGTGAGTCACTATTTTACATTTTACTCTTAATCTTTATACCGGGACGGGATTTGACCTTTGGTACTACACTGCGATCTCCTAAGCTCTGGAGTGTCTGATACAGGTGTACTTAACACAATGATATGTGTGGAGGTGTACCTTGCGGGCATCTCTGATTCTGAGTGAGATATTGATTTGACAGCAGGACTGGCAAGTTCATTGTGCTCAGGAATCTGTTCTTCCTGTTCTTTCTCTGTAACTGCCACTTCTGATTCTTCCACTTTTGGGACTTCCTGTTGTACGGGTTCACTTATCATCACTTGAGGAAATGAAAGCATTGGTACTAAGACTGCTCCATGGTAATTTGTCCAGGTTTTTGGAAAATCCCCTAAAACTGTATGGAACGCATCTTCTTCTTCCTTGGGTTCAACGGGTTCAAATACTGGAGTTTCAGGTGTCTTCAGGGTTTCAGAACACAATTTAAGGTGATCTCTTGATACTGTGAGGTGGTTTTACCTTCATCCTTACTGACTAGACACACTTTTGTATTGTCAAATTTTGATGGGAGAACGGTATATGGTGTTGGTTCCCATTGATCATCTAATTTATGAGTACGTCTTTTTCTTTAAAGGACTTGTTCACCAGGTTGTAAAGGAGTAGTTTTTAGCATGTTTATTGTATGTTTTCTCCTGTCTCTCTCTAGCTTACTGGAGACTCTTCTCAACGCATTCTTGAACTTGGTGATACTTTTGCTAGCGAAGGGTATCCCAACTGCTGCCTTTGCTGCTGTTCTTGCCATTAGGTCCTTCACAGGCACCACCACTAAGAAACGGGAATAGTAGTCCACTATGGCCAAGGCGTAGACATAGCCAGATCTGCATGGTGGTTAATTTGACGTGGTCTAGGGCTACTAACTCCAGGGGTTGCTTGATAACTATGGACTGGAGTGGAGATCTCTGGCTTTCTTGATCCTTCCTTTGTAGGTTGCACAGGCCACATTTTCTACACCATTCTTCAACTGATCTTCTCATGCTAACACAGAAGAATCTTTCTCTCAGGAGAACTTCCAACTTCTTCCATCCAAAATGCCCTGCACCGTCATGATAGGCTTCTAATGGTGCCGTCACACCTGGCGATCTGGCCAGCGATGTCGGAAGCGATGCGCGGGTGCCCGCTCGGTTCCGACATCGCTGGCCAGCTGTCACACAGCATCGCTGCGGCCGGCGACACCGCAGCGATGGGGGCGGTGACATCTCTCGCTGGGCTGGGCTCAGCCCAGCGAGCGATCCGCAGCAACGCTGCGGTATAGGCTGGATCGCCGCCGACATCGCTCTGGCGATGTCACACGGCGCGATCCAGCCTTATCGCAGGTTGACAGGTTTACGGTTCTTCCCGTAAACCTGTCAACCTGCGACCAGCGATAAAACGCGGTCGCGCCGCTCGTTTACACAGCGCGACGTCGCTAGCGACATCGCTGATACGTCACTTTTTCGGCGATGTCGCTAGTGACGTCGGCAGGTGTGACGGCACCATTAGACCATTAACATCTCTTTTGGGTACAATGATTTGCCAGACCAACTCATGACTCTTGGGGTTGGTATGTCTTCTGCACAGCTTTTTCTGATACAGGAACAGTTTACGTCTTTCCTTCCACAACAGCTGAGATTCAGCTGGGGCATTCTGACCAGGGTACGCACCCTCCTGCGTCAGCAATTCCTTGACTAGCTTTAGTTAAACCCAGGAGTGGTACAATTAGAGGAAAAGTATTATAGAAAGAAGTCACCACGTCTGTATTTTTTATCCGCTCTTGGTTTTGGCTATAAAAACCGATGTGAAAAAGTGAACATGTGAATGTAGCCTAAGGGTGCTTTCACACTACGATTTTTGCTTCTCTGATGCTGCCCGATAAAAATCGGACAGCATCAGACCGAATTTCAGACCCCATGCATCCCTATGGGGATCGGGTCAGATAGGATGTGTTCTAAATGCCATCCGATTTGGTCCGATCCGATTCTGTACGATTTTATTATTGGTGCAAAAATCGGAGCCTGCTCCGATTTTTGCACCGAAAATAAAATCTGACAGATTCGGATCGGACCAAATCGGATGGCATTTAGTGCACATCCGATCTGACCCGATCCCTATAACATGGAGCCCTATGGAGAAGGGTCCGAGAAAACATCTGATGTCTCCTCGGACACGATTTTACTGTACTGAGCATGCTCAGTACAGTAAAACTGCTCCTAACTGGGAGCACAAGGGTTAAAAAAAAAAAAAAAAAATTAAGCTCACCTCTCCCCGAGCCCCCGCCGTCTTCCTGAAGGTTCCCGGTGGCTCCCGCAGGCTGCAGAGGTCTTCTTCATGTCTACAGGACCTGCGGTGATGTCACAGTCATGTGACCGCGGTTTACCATGGTGGAACCCGCGGTCACGTGACTGTGACATCACCGCAGGTCCTGAACACATGAAGAAGACCTCTGCAGCCCGCGGGAGCCACCGGGAACCTTCAGGAAGACGGCGGGAGACGGCGGGGGCTCGGGGAGAGGTGAGCATAAGGTTTTTTTTTTTTCTTTTTTTCAGCCCGGAGGCAACGATTTTATGCCGGAATCGGGTGCCTATTTGGCACCCGATTCCAGGCATCAGAAGGGAGCCGATGGTGTCCGATTTATATCGGACAGCATCGGCTCCCTAAAAATCGTAGTGTGAAAGCACCCTAACAGAAACATTGTGGCAGCAACTGAAGCACCAGGGATCCTGATGCAAGCCAGATCCAGTAATATAAGTGCATCTCAATGAATTAGAATATCATCAAAAAGTTAATTTATTTCAGTAATTCAATACAAAATGTGAATTATAGGGTCATTACAAACAGAGTGATCTATTTCAAGTGTTTATTTCTGTAAATGTTGATGATTATAGCTTACAGCCGATAAAAGCCCAAAGGTCATTATATGGCGCCCCACTGGTCGGGAAGCCATGTAGGGGTACTGCACCCATGAAAGAGAGTGTGGTACTCCTGTGACTAAGGGATTGGGATGTCACATAAGGGACCCTCAATTTACCCATCCACACACCTTAGTGCAGGAGGGACGTGGGTGGACCCGTTGTCAGGGAGACCCAGTCCCGGTGGGAGGAGCTAGGTGGGTTAGTGGAAGAGCAGGAAGACAGTTAGAGGTGAAAGGCTGTGAGGAGCACAGCGGAGGACATCAGAGTAGAGATCCTCCTGACAGAGGGAGATCCTAGGGGCATTAGGGATTGCAGTGTGCCTGAATCCAGGCCTGGTCCTACTATCGGCTGGAGCGATCTTGTCTTGGAACAGAGGACAGGCTCCAAGCATGGTGCGTGTGTCTATCCCATAACCGTCAAGCCGGTGGCCCGAGCTTCTTTAGGAAGTCGTGGCTAAACACCTGGCGTAATCCCCAAAAGGCCCCGTATAGGGTCCGGATGACCAGAAAAGGAGCCCTCCAGAGAGGATCTGTGGGAGCTGGTTGAGGGCTCTGTGCGCGGGAACACTGAAGGGAAGCAGAAGATAGAGCACAGTGAGAGACAGAGTAAGGAACTCGCAGGCACACCACCGAGGGTCCCAAGTGAGATATCGCGGTCTCCAAGTGGCTAGCCAGGCCAGCGGAACCCGTGATAACTGTAACGCCTGTCTGCCTGCATAATAACCTGCAAGTAAAAATCCATATAGAGCTAAAGACTGTGTGACGTACTTTATTTGCCTGCGCCTGAGGAGCCGCCTCCCTACACAGTAAAATGTCCTACAACCCCCAAAATCCACAACTGCCCCAGGGATTCCTCTCCATCTACGGGGAGCATAGCCAACTAGCTGAAATGTCATCACCCCGGAGGTCTACAAGCAGTGCCGGTAATATTACCGGGAACTGTTGGTGGCCTCAGAAACTCTTATTATTTTTACTTTAACCCCTTTTTCAGCGACCACCAGGGCCACGGGACCGGGCACAGGCCACCCGTGACATTCCCCGTGAATCAACCCAGAACCGGGTACTCCATGGCCCTGGGGCGGGTCAGCTTTGGCGTCACCAACAGGATACCGTGCCCGGTTAAACTAGGTACAAAAGGCGGCAGGAAGGATGCGGCAGTAGACAGACAATGAAGCATGGGTACGGTCAACGGGTCTGTAGAGATGGCGGTGAGACGACTAAGAGACTTGATCCGTGAGGTGGAAGAATAGAGCCTTCTGAGGTCGAAGAAAAGGGTGCGGTTTCCCTCCTGTCCCATGAGGGGGATTCCGCATGCTGGGAGGTCGCCTTGAGGGACTTCCCTGAAGAAGGGGCAGAGGCTGCTCTGAAAGGCGTCAGAATTAAAAAGCATCGTTTTACCAGACTTCCCGGGTTCTGTTTTTTCTTCTCAGCAGCGTGGATCACAGGTACTTCGTCCTATTTTTACTGTTGTTTGCCATGTTGCACGTGGAAGTGTGGATCCCGCAGCAGCTGTACGAGCGTTTACACTGGTAGTGGGTTTACACAACCATACCAGGTGAGCACAATTTCCTCGGGCTTCTGCCACTCTCTGCTAAAGAGATAAGACTTTATGCGCATTTGTCTCATATTTCTAAATACTGGTCCAACCTGTCCCGGCTGGCTGAGCAGCGGGAGCCCAGCAGCCCAGAGCCGGAGGCACGGGCAAGTGCCCTGACACCAGGTGAGCCCGAGGTTGCCAACGAGGCCCAGAGACTAGACCTGCAGCCAGTCCTCTTGGAGGAGAGACCAACGCCTGCAGCAGTTGAGTCAGACACCCTCATGATGCCTGCCCAAGATGAGAGTCCCGACACTGAGCCTGAGAAGGACATACCGGAGACCCCTGCGGATGTGCCAGATGTGGTTGTGGAGACCAAGGTCAAGGAACCAGCCCACGGCATGGACTCCGAGGAGGTGGACGACCCAGAGGAGGGAGATAGCATCCGGGCCCCGCACGGGATGGTGGCAGCTCCCATCTCACCGGCTGGTGTGATGAGTTGGTGCGGCTGTCATGTCCGGAGCTTCAGATTATGCTCCGGTTTCAGCCCCAGAGCAGCCAGACTTTGTTCATCAGAGGCTCCTGCCCGAACAGGCAGAGAGGTAGCACCGCCACGAAAGATGGTGGGCCCAGAGCAGAAGAACTCACTGGCGAGGAACCATGCCTGAGGACTACCTGAAGACAGAAAGACAGGTACTGTGGTTGAATTTAACTTGGACAACGGGTGGGGTTTCATCCAGGAGCCGGGCCTGTATGAGGAGATATTCGTGAGCCATAGGAATGTGGAGGCTCACCTCCCAAAAGGGCACCCGGACAGAGACCTCTACCGCCATGACCGGGTGAACTATGTGCGGTACATTGGCCCCAGTGGGTGGTATGCCCTGCGAATGTACAAATGTGTGGACTAGATTATTGAACCCAGTGTGTGTATAGTTCTGTTTGCGATACAGTGGGGAGAATGGACACTATTGAAAGTGCAGGAGAGTGAACACCGGGACTGTACTGAACCCAGCCCCGTTTTTGGGCCGTAATGTATTTTTGCTGTTTTCTTATTATCCCCTGTTTTGGTCCTGTTGACCCGGTAATGTTTGAAGGGAAAGTGCTTCCCGTAAGGGAAAGTGCTTCCCGTAAGGGATGAAACATGCTGTGTAAAGTTATTGTTGTTTATGTTATTAAAAATGTAAATTTATCTCTGTATTGGGAACGGGTCAGGTTACTCATGGACGAGTGAGTTTAACCAAGGGGGAATGTGGCACCCCACTGGTCGGGACATCACGTAGGGGTACTGCCCCCATGAAAGAGAGTGTAGTACTCCTGTGACTAGGGGATTGGGATGTCACATAAGGGACCATCAATTTACCCATCCCAACACCTTAGTGCAGGCGGGACGTGGGTGGACCCGTTGTCAGGGAAGACCGTAGGTGGCATCGCAAACTCTTATTATTTTTACTTTAACCCTTTTTTCAGCGACTATCAGGGTCACGGGACGGGCACAGACCACCCGTGACATTCCCGTGAATCAACGGCTGGAACCGGGTACCCCACGGCTCTTGGGTGGGTCAATTGTCTCAGAAAATTAAACTAGGGAGGATGAAGGGTCTGAGAGATAAAATATGACCTAAATAGGAATTAGAGGTTCACCTTGTGTGTTTGTGAGAGTCACAAACCCTATAAAAGCATATCATGCCAGCTTCAGTCCCCAGCGTGGTGCATATAGAGTAGGGAGGATGAAGGGTTAAAAACCGTGCTGCTGTATTCTATGAGATTTCAAAGGGTTAATATAATATTGGTTTACTAGTCAACACGTTTCAGGGCTCCCTGGGACCTTCCTAAGGACAAATCAATATGATATTGCCATGTTTCAGGCAGCACCAAAATTTCTAATAAATCAATATTATATTCACCCTTTGATGTCTTGTGGAATACAGCAGCGTGGTTTTTAACCCTTCACCCTCCCTACTTTAATTTTCTGAGATAATGACCTTTGGGTTTTCATTGGCTGTAAGCCATAATCATCAACATTAACATAAATAAACACTTGAAATAGATCACTCTGTTTGTAATGACTCTATATAATATATACGTTTCACTTTTTGTAATGAATTACTACAACAAATTTACTTTTTGATGATATTCTAATTCATTGAGATGCACCTGTAGTTTCATAGAAGTGCTTGCAATCTGCATTACAAGGAGCTTGAAGCGATGTGCTCTAGCCCAGGAGCAGGGGCGTAACTACAACAGGTGCAGGGGTTGCGATCGCAGCCTAGGGGGGCCCCAGAAGTCCCTTTGGCCTATAGAAAAAGACTAATACTATTAAAGATTTGCAATAATTGGGGGCCTGTTCGAGCTTTCGCATCGGGGCACCTGGGCCTGAGGTTACGCCACTGCCCAGGAGACCAACCACTGCTGATAGATGGCAAAGGTGGTCATTAACCTGACAAAGGAGCAGCGAACTATAGAATGAAAAATTCTTCTATTGTTAAGAACAGAAAAGGATTTTTAATGACACGTGTATTACTAAATTGATCATTTTTACAAGTACTTTGCCACTGCATACATTTAGCATTATGAGACAACCCCTTTACCAGGGGCGTAACTACAATAGGTGCAGGGGTTGCGATCGCACCTGGGCCCTGCGGCCTAGGGGGCCCCAAAAGTCCCTTTGACCTATAGAAAATGACTAAGGCCCTTTCACATCAGCGTTTTTTTAAATTTGCGGCAGATGCGGTGAAAAAAACGCATCTGCCGCAATTACCGCATACCGGCTGCACTTGCGGCGCGGTTGCGGTAAACGCCATGCAAAGTATAGGCGTAATTTCAAAAAACGGTGATGTGAAAGGGCCCTAATACTATTAAAGATTTGCAATAATTGGGGGCTTCATTGGAGCTTTAGCATCGGGGCCCCAGGGCCTGAAGTTACTCCACTGCCCTTTACATAAGGTTTTTGGCCTATAAAAAGGAACTTGACCTGTAAAAAAGATTTGAAGTACGTCCAAAAATGTTCCATGATGCGCACATTCTTCAATCGCTTTGAATATGATTTCTAGTTGGTGTGTTGGAGCTGTGCACCTGCACGGAAGGATATCGTAGATGAAAGGTCTGGTATTTTATGTCTGAGATTTACCGTCAAGAGCTAATGAGCGGCTCTCATCATTCGGGAAACATTTGCTCCGGACGCGCAATGAAAACATTAACAATCGTACGTCTCCGCTACAAATGGTCCCTGAAATCTCTTGCGAAACTGCTTGGCATTCTGTGACATGTTGGGCTGTCAGGAGCAATTACTCTAATCTTGTCCAGCCTTTCTGAATCAGGAGCCCGGCTTAACAGCATGGTCTGCATGAAAGGTGCTATTGTGCGTAGCATGAACGCTCCACTAAGGAAAAGATTGTTTCCTCTTCTGCCAAAAGACAAATGAAAATGTTCATCTCCTTTAAGATGTTGCACATTTCGCCTCCTCGTTGGGTAAAATAAAGTGGCGCTGTCAGGGTGCCAGTGGCTCTGTGTTTTATGCATTCTGTGCCTTTCCGGAGTCTGGGTGGACAATACACACTCTACAAAGTGCCAACAAACAGAAAGTCAAGGACCTAATTGTGAGGAGCTGCAGCGTTTTTCCGTTGGGGGGAGATTGGATTTCCAGCTCCTCGTAGCATGGGAGCGGCTCATGGAAAGAAGGTATCTTAATAAAGGCTTTTCTTCTTTAAGTGCACCTTGAATAGCTAAGGAGATCATAAATCCCTTTAAGAGCAGGTTTTAGAAATGAATGACTCCAAATAGTAATAATGCATGATCCCGATATGTCATCCTATTATTATGGCAGGTCATTGGAAGGCAGTGCTGATGAATGATTGATGCCCCCTAAGATCTGAGCTCGGGCAAACTAGTGATGTCAGTAAGAGGACGTTGATAGATCGTAGGTCGTCTACAAAACTACCATAGTTATATATGCATAAATGTATGTGAAAGGTTTAGTTGTCATTGAATCTTTAATTGCAGGTGCAGATATACATTTACATAGTCTACAAGTCATTTTCTACTCCAAGCTTCTGTCATACTTGTATTTTGCAGAAGAGGCTTTTAAAGGGTGAAACGTTGCACTGAATTTATTCTACATCATGATCCAAATAAATGCATTTTATAATTTATACAGTAATTAATGCACATTTTTATACTTTCTGGAATATTGATTTAATGTTGCTACCGCCCTTTTATTGCAAGATCTGTAAGGAATTGTCTACTTTGGGGGATTATTTATTCTATTTCGTAAATTTATTAAATTGGAGCTACAAATAATTTTTGCAACTGAGCGTCATTAAGAATGCAGCATCTATCTCTGCCTGCAGAATGAGTGAACTGAGGATCCATCAGTGAGCCCGCTAGGATGGTCTGACTGGGAGTTGGTAACTCTTTTATGTTTTTCTGAACTCCTCTCTGCTGATTTATGACAACTGACCACATTAAAGTTTGAAGTGCAGGGAAACAATAAGTCTGTAACAGCCAGACGGTGCCAAATGTTTAATGATACTCAAGTGCAAGAATGATTTTCAGCCCCAAATACGTGAAGAAAACTAAGAAAAATTGTCCTCCAAACTACTTAAATGAATGGTGCACAGCACACCAGTGCGAGGCTTTTCTTTACATTGGGCATCTATTGAGTTTGATGTCTCGACTACATGACTTGACTTGAAGAAGTCAACCTCTTGTATTCAGTGCATGGGGTAGATGCAGCTCAGCAATGTTACAAGTTATACATAAGTCTATACTATCAGTAGAAAATCTGTGGATACTGTATATGGGAAATCATGTGCTATAACTTGGACTCAAATTGTAATTTATACACATTTTTTGCATGGTTCCCAACAGGCAAAACAGACTGTTACTTTTTGCAAATTTACCGTACTTTAATTAAAAATATATTTTTTTTAAAACTGAACATACTGTATCTTTTGAGATTCAGAATTAAAGGACTATAGATGACAATAAAATATATTTTACAGCCTAATAAAGTAACAAAAAACATGTATTTTCCTTCTAAATGGACTCTATTGATGTCACTGTTGTGGTCAATGGTTGATTACTGTGGTGGCAACTTTAAGAAGATGGAAAAAAAGATTGGCCAGAAATCAAGGAGCCAAGTAAAGCCGAATTCACACCACGGTTTGGTGGTGTCAAGCTGTGTCCGGTGTTTTGCAGGAAGTACTGGACACAGCCTGACAGCTCCGGACAAATATGCCCTCCGGTCCTGTATTCTGCTGGAATCGGCAGTCCGTGGCTGCTGCCGCTGTCCAGTCCTGAAATATCAGGATCGCGGTTCTGAAATTTCTGCCGGGAGCTCTTCATGATGCTGAACCTCAGCACCCGGCGTCCAGGACCTGGCTCCGATTTTCTGTCGGATCCGGCGCCCATAGACTCCCATGTTAGGGGGCGCCGAATCGCACCAGATCTGGGAGGAAAGCTGCGATTTTGAAACAAATTCTCCCAGATCCTCCTTGACAGCACAAAACTGGATGGCAAATCACTGCCGTCCGGCCCCATAGGAGTACTATGGGGCCAAAATCGGATCCGGTTCACACACCGGACAGTCCCGGATCACAGACTACTGTGGTGTGAAGCCAGTCTAACATTTTGCACGTGATTCCATTTAGTCTGTGCTGCACTGAAGGGAGTATTCACAATTACATTTATAAAATATGTTAGATATATACATCAGGAGGATTAGTGGATGTATGACACTTTGGCATAGAGTACTGAGGTTTGGTTAGGACAAAAGTGCACAACGGGGCAATACTGCAAGAGACATAAGAGCGGGTGAAAGTCATGGTAGTGCTCACCGAGGGAAGGGTTTGTGTAGGGACACAACGCCTATAAGGGCTTTGGAATCTGCAGCTAAAGCCCCGTGGCTGGAGGAGTAGTGGACTTACTGGACTTTTTCATACAGTGGCATAGATAAGCCAAAGGCTCCTCTTGAATTTGGCACCTTATACTCCAGCACGACTTAGTGCAAGCGTTCACAACAGCAGTCTTGACAGCCCCATGTTACTGGGAGATTGCAGACATGAATTCTCATCTCATTTTTTAAAATGTTTACAAAAGAAATGTCTTGGATTCTTACATTTACTTCAGAAGAATGTACTTTCTTTCCATCTGAATTAAAAAAAATAATAATTGGCAGTCCTCAGTGTTTGATACCTTTTAATGGCTAACTGAAAAGATGGTGATAAATAGCCTCCAAGACTACTCAGGTCTCTTCATCAGATGTCAGTATAACACAAAATCTGAAGAGTCACATATTATGGTGCTTTCACACAGCGTTTTCGTTCAATCCGTGGCTGTCCGTTGTAAAACGGACAGCCACGGATCCGATTTGGCCCACATGTTATGCTATGAGCACGGATCGGATTGGATTTGGCCTTATTGCCATCCGATTTTTGTCGGATCCAATTCTGTCTGATTTTCTGCTGTGGTTCTGCTGCGATTTTGGGCACAGCGGACCAAATCAGACCGGATCGGATCTGACCTGATCCGCGCCAAATAACATGGGGCCTATGGAGCACGGGTCCGAGGAAACAGCTGATCGTTCCTCGAACCCGATTTTAGTGTACTGAGCCTAAGGTCAGCAAGTGGGGCTCCCCCTACTGTGCCGGGGTGGAAGGTGTTGTATGTAGTAAGTACCTGCTGTGGAAACCCAGCTGTGCATTACAGAAGTCTGTGGCTACCTGCGTGAGCAGGGCGCCACAATGTGTCACATTCATTCCTTCTGTGAATCTGTCAAAGGTCACCATATGTTTGTACTCCCAGATTCTTCTGTCTTAGGGCCCTTTCACATCAGCGTTTTTTGAAATTTGCGGCAGATGCGGTGAAAAAACCGCATCTGCCACAATTACCGTATACCGGCTGCACTTGGGGCGCGGTTGCGGTAAACGCCATGCAAAGTATAGGTGTACTTGCGGCAGGTGCGGCCATGTGCGGTTTTGCACTTGCGACAGGTGCGGCCGCAAAAAAAACCGCACTTGCCACACCTGCCGCAAGTACGCCTATACTTTGCATGGCGTTTACCACAAACCGCGCCGCAAGTGCAGCCGGTATGCGGTAATTGCGGCAGATGCGTTTTTTTCACCGCATCTGCCGCAAATTTAAAAAAACGCTGATGTGAAAGGGCCCTCAGATATGAAGTTTTTTTTAAATAATAGCAATTTCATGTCCATGGTGCTGTGATCAGGACTACAAAAATGTTTAGGTAGATCTATCCCTTTGTCTATAATTGTGTGACGATGAAAATTCATCCTTGTTCAAAGCTTTTTGTCTCTCCTATATACAGACCCCCAGTTGGACATTTGAAACATATAATTATGTACACCCCAATAGTTGTGGGGCATCTGAAGGTACCTGGGATCTTCTTAGTCCTAAGTGAATTGGGAATCTTTATCTTGTTCATGGTCATTATAAATGGACATGACTCACCGTTGCCAGTTCTCAGGTCTCAGGCGCTGCTTCACTGTCACGGTTCCGTGCCTGAGGCTGTGGGGCCCGGTGGTCAAATAGACGGGTTGGGGAAATGTGGAATAAAGTCTTATTTGTCTCGTGACGCCACATGTGGGTGTCCGGTGATTGCATCGGCGCTGCTTGGATCTCCGGGGAATGTGCGGCAGCTAGATGGGAAACTCTCCCCACAGGATGAGCGGGAGTCCCCGGAGTCAGTTACTGTAAGGGTAGAATACGGCAGTTCGGTCAGTTTAGCAAGCAGGTGTTAGAGCAGATTGGAATAAAGCACGGACATGGTGCTCCTCTGTAACGGGTCTTTACTGAAGCTGTACACGGTGCACGGTAATACAGTTCTTGGGTAATGGACCGGGTGGTCCCAGTGATGAACAGTCTCTGTCCAAAGCTCCACAATGTTCCTGCTTTACTAACGGTCCCTTTTTGTTGCTGGTCGCGGCTTTACTGCACTAGGTTGGGATACTGGGGTCTCTCTAGTGGATTGCCTGCTCCAGATTATTCAATAGGCTACAAAGGGTCCTAGACTCCAATGGTGGGTACCCCCTTCCTGGGATGGCGACAGGTTTGGTAGCTGCAGTGGTGCGCTCCTATGAAGCTCTTCTACCACTCCGGGTTGTAGTATAGCGATGAACAACTGTCTACCTCGGAACCGGTATCCGGTGGGACTGGGCGTGGGTGTCTTTGAACCCGTTGCTGTGTTGCTTGCCCACTTTCTCGTCTGGGTCACCGCTTCTCGGTGCCCTCCCAGTTAGGTCTGTAGTTTTCACTTCCTCCTTGTACTTGTTCCTTCCACTGTCTCTCCTGCTTTCTGCTCTTTCTCCAGACTAAACATCTCACACTCCTCCCACCAGGACCTGATTGGTCCTCTGCCTCTGGATGTTGCATGTGATACATGGAGCTTTGGATTTAACTTATTCATCACTGAGACGGAAGATATTGTATCTTCAGTCAGGGATGCAATACCTTCCTGTGACACACTCGTTGCGGGGTGCCACACTCCCCCTTGGGAAATTACACTTGTTCCCGAGTGTCACAAAACCCACCCAGTACAGAGAAATATTTTTATATATGCATAACAACAATATAACACTTTTAATAACGACAGTATTCTTGTGTTCTTCCCGTCCGGGAGGCTCTATGGCTTTAAACGTTACTGAACAGTTCTACGGAACCGGTTTAACTCTTGCGGACCCGACGGTTAGTCTCACTGTCTTTCTGGCAATGTCCTCACAAAAGTCTATGAGTATTTTCAAAACAAAAAGCACTTCACATTGAACAACTGTATACAGGACTGAGGTGCTGCAATTTACACATAAAATCTGCATACACGCAGGGCACACCATTCAGGGGGCCCCACATGTCTCTCGTAGCTCATACAGTCATTCAGATACAAGTCCCGGTCTGGGTGCTCTGGAGCTGGTGCACGGATCCGCTCACCTGTGATTGCGGCTACACCGACCCGTCAAGCTGGTCCGTGCGGCTGGGGCTCCTTCTGTACCGTGCGGGGCCCGGATGCCCCGACTTCCTCGACGTCGCCTTTACGGTTATCGTCCTCCTCGGAGCTGGGCTGGCTGGACGGCTCCTCGGCTTCCTCGGACTCCGCTCTGGTCTGGCTGCCGCTGTCATCAGGTAGGGCCTCAGGGTCATCTCGCTCTGCCTCGGCTTCTGCTCTGGTGATGATGGGCTGCATCTTGGCTGGCGGGTTTTCACTGGTTACCGGGTGCTCAACCGCGGATCGGTCTCTTGCTCCCGGTTCCAGCTCCTGGTTACCGGACCTCCGTTGCGTTGCTCCGTCCATGTCGCCATTTTTAGTTTCTGGCAGGCGTGGTTTAGTCTTTGGCCGCCCCCTTGGTTGTTTCCCAGCAATTGGGGCGGGCAATTGTTTTGGCGCCTCTGCCATGGCCCTCCCACGACGAGGGGCAGAGGCACACCCCTGGGCCAGCACATAGTCTCTCACATGGTGGGCCCGGCCATTTTGGTTTGGTGAAAATGGCGCGCAAAGTTCTTTTTGGATGATAAAAGTCTTGTAAGGCACACAATACCCATTGGACACGGGCCTTTTCGCATCCTGTTCATAGACGCCAGATTTGACTCACCGTTGCCGGTTCTCAGGTCTCAGGTGCTGGTTCACTGTCATGGTTCCGTGCCTGAGGCTGTGGGGCCCGGTGGTCAAATAGACGGGTTGGGGAAATGTGGAATAAAGTCTTATTTGTCTCGTGACGCCACCTGTGGGTGTCCGGTGATTGCATCGGCGCTGCTTGGATCTCCGGGGGATGTGCGGCAGCTAGATGGGAAACGCTCCCCACAGGACAAGCGTGAGTCCCCGGAGTCAGTTACTGTAAGGGTAGAATACGGCAGTTCGGTCAGTTTAACAAGCAGGTGTTAGAGCAGATTGGAATAAAGCACGGACACGGTGCTCCTCTGTAACGGGTCTTTACTGAAGCTGTACACGGTACACGGTAATACAGTTCTTGGGTAACGGACCGGGTGGTCCCAGTGATGAACGGCTACAAAGGGTCCTAGACTCCAATGGTGGGTACCCCCTTCCTGGGATGGCGACAGGTTTGGTAGCTGCAGTGGTGCGCTCCTATGAAGCTCTTCTACCACTCCGGGTTGTAGTACAGCAATGAACAACTGTCTACCTCGGAACCGGTATCCGGTGGGACTGGGCGTGGGTGTCTTTGAACCCGTTGCTGTGTTGCTTGCCCACTTTCTCGTCTGGGTCACCGCTTCTCGGTGCCCTCCCAGTTAGGTCTGTAGTTTTCACTTCCTCCTTGTACTTGTTCCTTCCACCGTCTCTCCTGCTTTCTGCTCTTTCTCAAGACTAAACATCTCACACTCCTCCCACCAGGACCTGATTGGTCCTCTGCCTCTGGATGTTGCATGTGGTGCATGGAGCTTTGGATTTAACTTATTCATCAGTGATACGGAAGATATTGTATCTTCAGTCAGGGATGCAATACCTTCCTGTGACGCACTCGTTGCGAGGCGCCACAGACAGGTTTACATTTTTTCTGGGTGCAGGGAAATGTTTGTGTTATTGTTGGAGAGGACAACGAGCATCTGACAATAGTGTTGACTAAAAACATAGTGCGGGGGTCTAAAAATTTAGTTTTTAATTGGAAATCTTTTTGAAATAATGGTTAATAAAACAGGAGAAAAATGGGTAATGAAAATCTTTATTAGAAAACTAATGTACCATGCCCTCATAGAGTTTAACTGGTATTCATAACACTCCAAAGTCTGATACCAACTCATAATGTCCCATGGATTCCAGTACCACCTGTACGCTGATGACCCCCAGATCTACCTCTCTGGCTCAGACATCACCTCTCTGCTGTCCAGAATCCCGGAGTGTCTATCAGCCATATCCTCCTTCTTCTCCTCCCACTTCCTAAAACTCAATGTAGACAAAACTGGACTCATCATCTTTCCTCCATCTTACACCTTCCTTACCAGACCTATCTATCACAATAAATGACATCACACTTTGCCCTGTACCTGAAGTCTGCTGCCTCGGAGTAACACTTGACTCTGCCTTATCCTACAAACCGCACATCCAAGCCCTTGCCACCTCATGCTGCCTCCAACTCAAAAATATTTCCAGAATCCGTCCCTTCCTCAACCCCCAATCTGCTAAACTACTAATGCATGCCCTCATCATCTCCCACCTCGATTACTGCAACCTCCTTCTCTGTGGCCTTCCTGCTAACACTCTTGCACCATTTCAATCCATCCTTAGCTCTGCCGCCCGACTAATCCACCTCTCTTCTCGCTATTCCTCCACTTCTCCCCTCTGCAAATCCCTCCACTGGCTCCCAATTCACCAGCGTATCCAATTCAAATTACTAACATTGACTTACAAAGCCGCCCACAATCTGTCCCCCCTATATATCTCTGAACTAATTTCCCGATATCATCCAACTCGTAATCTTTGATCCTCCCAAGACCTCCTCCTTTCCTCCACACTTGTACATTCCTCATCTAACTGCCTGCAAGACTTCGCCCGAGCATCCCCCATTCTCTGGAACTCTGCACCCCATCACTTTTATTGTCCCCCACACTTGGAACCTTCAAGCGGAACCTGAAAACCCATCTCTTCAGAACAGCCTACAGCCTGCAATGACCACAGTGCCACCTCACCACCATCGGACCTGGCACTCCAGCACCACTAGACCCGGCGCTCACCACCACCTGAGCAGACCCAACCTACTGTCCCCCTCCCCATTGCCCTGTACAGGGCTGGCTGGAGCCTCCATCCCTGGGTGGCAGATTTGCCCTGCCGGCCCTGACTTGAGAAGCGGGGGGGGGGGGGGGTGCTGTCAGGTCTGACTTGACAAGGGGGGGGGGGGTGCTGTCAGGTCTGACTTGAACTTGAGAAGCGGGGGGGGTGCTGTCAGCAGGTCTGACTTGAGAAGCGGGGGGGGGGGTCAGTGCTGTCAGGTCTGACTTGAGAAGCGGGGGGGGGTGCTATCGGCCCTTACCTGATCAGAGACTCCCGCAACTCCCGCGGCCGGGCCATCTCGCGTCATGTGCCGGCCGCAAAGCGACGCCCGCGGCCGGCCCGTTTCTGTAGGGGGCGGCCCTAGAAGTGGACTATACCACCAGCCCAGGGGGCACTTGCCCCCCTGCCACCTGGGCCAGCCCGCCCCTGGCCCTGTAGAATGTAAGCCCGCAAGGGCAGGGTCCTCTCTCCCTCTGTATCAGTCTGTCACTTCTAGTTTGTTCATTGTTTTTTTAACTTGTCTGTATGTATCCCTTTCTCATGTACAGCACAGCACCATGGACTGAATGGTGCTCTATAAATAATAATAATAATCATAAGATAAGAGGATGAAAAGTCACTTTCAACCTTGACCATGCAAAGATTTGCATATAGTGATCCTATTTTGCTACGTATTGCCGTGTCGGTATTCTGTAACTTCATGTTGCTATCAAATGCAGAATAATTATAGGTGAGGATGAGTTTTGTAAACTTCACCACAGAATCAGCATTAATTTATAGAACCTATCTTCTTTCGCTTTATATTAAGCTGGTTTCTTTCTCCCTTTCCTTTTTCTTTTTGTGCCTATACACCATAGGATCCAATTCAAACTGCTTGTTCTCACGCACAAAAGCTCTTCATGGTGCAGCACCTCCATACATCTCCTCCCTCATCTCTGTCTATCACCCTACCAGTTCTCTTCATTCTGGTAGCGACTTTAGACTAAAAGCCGCATTAATCTGAACCTCCCACTCCCGGCTCCAAGACTTCTCCTGAGCTGCACCAATTCTCTGGAATGCTCTACCCCAAGAAATTAGGTCTAACCACAACTTACATACTTTCATGCGCTCCCTAAAACACATCTTTTCAGAGCAGCCTATCTTGATTCAAAGTCACTTAGACATCAACTCCATTATTAATTCCACCAGGCCCAAAAACATGAAAAAGAATGACTGGCGACCTCTCATGCTGCTCTTATCTATTCCCCATTTCCTCAAGTTGGCTGCACCATCGTTGTAAATAAGCCCCTGTACTCTGTGTCACCCCATCTCATTGTAGATTGTAAGTTCTTATGAGCAGGGCTGTCATTATTTTGCTTTGTTTATTGTATTCTTTGATAATTGTTTCTTATGATTGTTTGTATAAGAAACTCTGAATTGTAAAGCGCTGCGGAATATATTGGCGCTATATAAACAAAGATTATTATTATTTTTTGGGCCTGAGGCCACACCATAATTGGTCCCTGATGCAATTGGTGGTTCAACTCATTTATAACCGCATTGTATGGTCCCGAGCGGTGCTTGCTTAACTGTTCGTTGTTAATGTGTATTTTAATCTGACTACTTCCCTCTATAGGGGCATAGACATATCTTCCTTAATTTTTGTTATTTTTTATTTTTACATGTATTCAACAACGTATTTATATTAAGTGGTATTCTACGCCTTGATATGGAGGGTGATGTACGGAGCATACATATTAGTTCAGTTTTAGTTTAGTGTATTGATTTAGTTAATAAAATTCTGATTTTATTATGTGTTTTGACATCTCAGCATATTCTTAGGTATTTCTCAATATATTCTTGTTTGGATCCATGTACCACGTGTTAATTCTCAGGCCAGTTTCACATTGCGGGATGGTTCCGATTCGTGGCTGCCCGTGTAAACCGGACAGCCCCGTACCGGATTTTGGCCCCATAGAATCCTATGGGGCCGGATAGAAGCCGGATGGCAGCTCTCTGCCATCCAGTTTCTATCTGTCTGCGACAATTCGGAAGAATTCAGAATTCTCTCATGGACACAAAAACGCCGCTTGTAGCGTTTTTGTGTCCGAGAGGAGAATATCTCCTCTATTTGGCAATTCCTGGATTGCCCCGGATTGCCCCGGATTCTCCCAGATCCTCCCGAATCTGGGGCAATCCGGCACTCCCTATCATGGGAGCCTATGGGGCCAGATTGCCCCGGTCCGGGAGGATTCGGGAACCAGACGCCTGCGGCTGCACGCCGCAGTTGTTTCAAGACTGCGGCTAGCTCCCTGCCAGTCGCGGTCCTGATTCATCAGTGGCGTTAGCTGCGTGGGGAAGCAACCCGGACCGGAGGGCATATTAGCCCTCCGGTTCTGTGTGCTGATCCGATCCAGGGCTGTCATCTTCACCCTGACAACCTCGGATCAGATCAAACCCGCAATGTGAAATCGGCCTTAGTTTTTGTTAGAAATGTCCAATATGCTGTGGTATTTCTGCAATATGCTGAAAATGGTTTTCTCTTCCTTTTTCTCTGTGTCTTTTTTCCTGCTGACCCTTATGTAATGTGTCAGTATATATTTGTGTGTCCAAGACCTAACAACATTAGAGCCCCTTGCCAACATTATGGTGCAATGCGCTATGGTTATTGAAAGTGACGAAATGCTAATAATCCTCCTGTATATAATGGAATTCGCTACTAAATCCAGGTAATGCCCTAAGGGCCACATCACATCTGGCGACGTCATCGGCGAGATTTTAGGCGACGCTGGGGCATGGCCTATCGCCGCTGACGTCACCAATGTGTCGCCCAATGTAACTAGGCGAGGGCGACGTATTTGACTGGTCGCCTGGTTTCACAGTAGCGTTTGTACACATCGCCCAATGTAAACGGCCGACGGCGACCTGACAGGCGATGGGAGCCATAGGCTCCCATTGTACTGCATCGTCGCTGGAGTTTTGAGACACCCTGGCGGCGATGCCGCATGTCAGATCGCCAGTGCATCGCCAGAGGTGTCTCCCCGTGTAAAAGGGGGGCAGCGACGCTGGCGGGGCGCCACAAGCAGTGCGTGCTCCTGCCAGTCGCTGCCGACATCTCCGCCCCTAAGGACGAAAGCACGTCTCTTGCTTTCGAAACGCGTCGGTTACATTTCACTACGAGCGGCCTTTACCGGTGACGTCACCCGCTCAGTTTGCGGGCCTTGCCTGGCTACCTGAGGCTGCTTCCATCCGGGGACCTCAGTTCCTGGCATGCTTTTTCAGCAGCATTCTCTACTCATGGCCTGAATCCAGCAGCGGTCAGTGGTCCCTGCAATCTGTCTGAAAGAAGCAAGGTATTTGCACCCACATACAGTAGTATTCTGAGTGTTGTTTTTATTTGAATTACGTTTCTCCCGATCTAAAGACTCCTATTATTTGTGCATATTTACATTGCAACGTTTCGCACTGTCTCTCTACAGTTACAACAGTATATTGCCTGCTAGCACCGAACCCGTCGCCCCCCGCTCTTCACCTACAGCGGCTAGCACCCCCCCCCGCACCTCACCTACAGCCTACAGCTGCACCAGGGCCCGCCAGGCTAAAGGTCCGCCACTGAGCTCCACCTATTTTGCTGGAGTTGTGTCAAAATGCCGAAAGTTGCAAGATTTTGGTGCAATGTTGTGAACACTTTGTGTTCCACTCTATATGCAGGTGTATTGTAAATGTCCCTTCTTTTCATTTTTTAATGTTTGCTGTGCTCTGTGTATGAAACCCAAATTGACCCAATAATTATTGATGGGGCTCCAGTGTGCTGCATAACTGATACAATTAATCACTTTTAATAATTCAATTTTTTTACTCTAAATGGAACAGACAAAAGGCATTTAGGGAAATGTGAACTTAGACTTGCTAGAATTAAATCAGTATTTTATAATACATGTGCTTGGGGCACAAAGGGGTTGATAGTAAGGGACTCGGGGAATGATAATAGTCCAGGGTATGGTGTCACAAAATAATAATAATAATAATAATAATAATAATAATACTTTATTTATATAGCGCCAACATATTCCGCAGCGCTTTACAATGTAGGGTTAGAGTACAGAAAATACAGTAAGTAATTACAATAGAGAACAAATAAAGTACAAAATAGTCACCTTGCCCTGGGCTATGCCAACCCTCACTATGCCACTGCTGCAAGTTGTCCCCGACAATGCCAGGTGTAAATGCTGCAATTTATCTCTATGTCTCCTTCTCTCCGTTCCAATTGTATAAGGATTATTATGGTAACTGTATATTAGTTGGTAATGAAAACTGTCTCCTAGTTTTACAGTAAATTTTTTTGTGTCTGCAAAATCATATATTCTCTTTTGCAGACACTGAATAATTTAATTACTGACACAACATACACAGAAATTGATACCAGAATTTCTGAGCAAAATGACATTACCTTTATTACTTGTGGAATGAATACTATAAAAGCCTATGATGTTATTCATTGAATAGCAGGAAATGTGCAAAATCCTGCAATTTAAGAGAACGCCACTTATTTAAATGGGAGACATAACAATAATGTGCACTATTATCCAGGATGTGTCATATCAACTATAACATAATCAAACTTACAGAGGACCGGTCAGTTGCCTTAATACGTAATTATTTGATCTGGTTTAAATGGCGCAGGTCTGAATCTGGCGTTGTTGTGTTTTGTTCCTGCGCACCTCCGTTCCTAAGCTATGACCCTCTCATCTATACTATATAAATCTATCCTTGTACAAGATCTGAAAATCACAGAACACATACATCACAATTATTGCAGTTAATGTAGCTGACACGTATTGCAGGACAGACAGGTAGTTAAAGCGAATCTGCCAGCAGGTTTTTGATACCACATCTCACAGTAATATAATGTAAGCAAAGAAACCCTGAATCCGACGATTGCATTGGATTGTTGGACAACACTGAGCCAAGGCACGGTCGTGCTGGCTGCACCTCAGGAAACATACGGTAGTTACCACAATTATCACAGAACAAGTCTGAGACCGCTGGTTGAATCATTCCAGGGATTCTTATGAAACCAGGGACCTTGCTAAGGACATAGACTGGAATAAGGGCATACAAGACACTGAAGGAGAGGAGGGACTAAAGGAGTTCCTTGTTCTATAACAACAAGGTATGTTGTTGTATGCAATTCCGTCCTTGGATTGATACAAAACATCTGTAGTTTAAAGGACCCTTAGACCTCCACCTATATGACTACATACTCTGCCTATCACCTTCCAGGTCATAACCTATACAGATATCCATCTATTATCTACTTGGGTTCCACCTCTACGTAATAAACCCTGACACTATAATAACAGCAGCGACGTTGTGAACAAGGCCCTATTGGGCCGAAACGTTAGCCTGTCATGTCTTCCACTACTATTTTGTGAAATAAACTCACTTTGTAGTAAACCAATCACCTTGTACGAGTGCGGTGATTCTACTCTTATACTATTGTGGATCCAAGGATCTGTTTCACGTCACCGTAACCCACCTTGAGTTGAGTGCTTGTCATCGAACAATAGACTTCCTCCACACCTGTCAGCCTTTCCCTCCCAGGGCGAGCGTGGTCATACTCCAGCCCATCTCAATCCGGGACCAAGTGTCTTTCGGTCCGCGCCGCTGCTCCAATAAGTACCAGAAACACTGGAGTGCTTTGAAACAAGAAATCTTCAGTTTTATTTTCCGAGGCGTTTCGGAGCTAACACCCAGCTCCTTCCTCAGGGAAGACACTTGGTCCCGGATAGAGTTTCACCCCCACGTTGTGGAAGTGCGGTCCCGGCTGCGGCTGCTGTGTTTGAGCAATCAAGCTGGTTGTGGGCCTCACAACCGAATCAGGTGAGCAGTTTTCACACTGTATGGGATTTGATTTCTATTTAGGATAAGACCCTATGCGCATTCTCATCATTTTTTAGATACCCCAGCCCATGTGAGTCGACACCTCTACCGACCTCTACTCCTCCACTTCTCCCACTTACTCTAACTCCTTCTACTCTCTCTGACTTCCCTGCACTTCACTTTTTCCCTCCCGGCTACTCTTGGGTCCTCCTCTGGTCCCCACCGTCCGGGATCCTAAGTGTTGTGTGTGTGTGTGTGAAGCTAAACTGCGCCATCCCAGCACCTGGAGAGCAGAGGCACTACTCTCCCTCTAATGGAGGAGTGCAGTACCTCTGGTGGCAGCCTACCCAGTGGGGCGCCACACTAGCACCAGGATTCAACAGGATTCTTTGCTGGAGATTTCCCTTATTAGGAAGAACCAAGAACCATCAAAAGTGACTCTCACTTTAATGGACCTGGTAGACCCACATCTTTGTTTGTAACTAAAACAAACTGACAATAGTCTAATAACTTTGAAGTTTTGTTTGCATAGTTTGTCATTATCAACAGTGTTGGACTGAGGTTCCTATTATCCACCCTAGGAAGTCAATATTCTTTGGGTACATATAAATGACTTATGGCTGTTTGACAATTTTTTAGAGCCAGTATTTAGCTATAAATAATGCAGTGACATTGTTAGACTCACCTCGTGAGGTGGATTCTGCAAGCCCAAGGTCTGGGTTGGCACACAGATGTCGGAGCAGGAGACGGGGGAGGCTGGACACAGATAGCTAAGAAAATGGAGACCTCAGGCAGGGAGGAGACAGTTAGCAGAGATACAGGAATCTGCAGGCAGACAGGAAGCTAAGGTACTAGAAGCTGCACTCTGGCAGGAGATGTCCTGGAGACTGCAGACAGACTGATCAGGTCGAGGTGCACAAAGAAAGTCTTAGAACACTGAAGACTTACTAGAAAGTGTTAATATTTAGACACAGGTGTGTGTCTTGGAAGGCATTATATAGTCCTATGAAGATCAACACATGGGAGTGTGGCACCCCAAAATCCAGTTGCCATAATGGCATTGCCTCCTTCGGGGGGTGATGTCATGCTTGGAAGCAAGAAGTGGTATCCACACCAGGTAAGCCCTCAGCATGCAACACTTTTCCCGACTCCAGACCAGAAGGGGGAGCTCTGCACCCTGGTCCCAGGGAGCTCCCCTAAAAATTCTGGCCTAGGGGCGAGGTTAATCAGTTCAATTCCTAGGAGGACTGTGAAGACGTCCTGTGGACTGGAACATTGCCAGGCTCGTCCCAGTATAGCACATAGCAAGCTTGAGAGACCCGTCAAAGAGGTTCTGAGGAAGGAGAGAAAGGGCCTGGGGAGCAGAGCCAGTTACTGGCTCACCCCAGACCAGAGCACCTGAATGGGACACCGGAGTCCAGCAGCCAAAACCAGAGGACGAGAGACTCCATGTCTCCCGGCCACAGCAAAGCACCTGGAGGCACAGCAGCATCTGAGAGCTCATGGACAGCCGCAAGAGGAGTTGTACCCGAGAAGAGCTCGAGCTGCCTGCTATACGGGTGGGAGACTTACCAGCAGGAGGAGAGGGTCGCAGCTTAGCCATATGTATAAATTAAAGAAGCTTTAGCGGTTTTAAGCGGGCGCTTGGATATACCACAGAGACAGCTATTTAGTACCTTCTCTTTACTTGCTCAAATGTGGACTGGTCATTCCTCACAATATGTTTCGGCAGCTGATACCGCCTTCATCAGGTGTGGAAGGTCAGTGCATCTCCCCCATTGCCTCCACTAGACCACCGGGTATTACACCAGGTGCGCCCCTCCTTGTCCTTCTTTTATTTTAGCAGCTTAGCCATAGGCAGCCAGGACCAGTAAAGAGGAGCGCAGCAGGGAGGCCTCAGAACTCACTGGATGAGGAGATCCCCAACTTGCTTCCAGGCCACCTGGATTCATAACAATCACCTGTGGATAGTGTCTTGGTTTGAACCTGCAACTACCAGTAAGGGTACCTTTACACGCGGCAACTTTTCTAGGAATTTCACTGGCGATTTGCTGGTTGCAGTGAAATCATGGACACATTGTTCTATTTGTTGCTGTGTACAAATGGAACTATGTCTCCATTATTTCACTGCAACCAGCAAATTGCCAGTGAAATTCCTAGAAAAGTTGCCGCGTGTAAAGGTACCTTAAAGGTAAAGGAGACTATGTATTGTGTGTCTGTCGGTTATTCCGCACCCTCAGTCCTGCACCCCAACGGCCTGCCATTGCCATAGACTATAACGGTTGCCCTGGGGAACAGCTCCACCCTTGGGGAGCGATACCACCTTAGCTGCAATTTCATCATCCCCAGAGGTCCCACACCGCAGAGGTCTGCCATCACGACAACCTTCTCCAAAACCATAACCCCGAACTTTTATTGACACCGCCAGGGTCACGAAGCCGGATCTCGACTCCTGTTACTCCCCAGTAGAACTGTAGCCCGGTTCTGAGTATCCCACGACCCTGGGGATGGGGGGTATCAGCAGCACTTGCAAAGTCCAACACGGAGCACCACAAATTCAGCAAATTGGGGTGTAGGGAGCAGAGCCCAGACCCAGGAAAGGTGTGTAACACACATGTTGATCACAGGCTTATGTTTAGGCCAATGGGGGCAGAGTTATGTTCGGCTGCATCCAAAAACCAACAGCATTATTAGGTTTATTTTTAATGTTACATCATACTTGCTGGTTGCAGCGTGACCACATTGATTACCATTTAAAAGGAATCTGACAACATTTTTTTTCAATGTAATCTGACAGCAGCATAATGTAGAGACCGATCTAATTCTAGGGATGTATCATTTAGTTTACTGGGTGCTGCTGTTATGATAAATCACTGTATTCTGTGCTGCAGATCTAGCAGAGCTCAGAATGCTGAGCTGGGTATAACCACACCCACACCACTGACTGTCAGCTTTCTGTGTACACAGTGCATAGGCAGATAGCTGCTAATCAGTGCTGGAGGTGGTGATGCACCAGAAAGCACAAGGCTCCCAGTCCTTTAGTGATCATCTCCTGCACAGTAAGTGACACATTGCAGGAATCAGGGCCTTAGCCCCTAAATCATGCTAGTCCCAATTATATAGTAACAACATGCTGGCAGATTCCCTTTACTGTGTGGCACCACTGCAGTTTGGTTGCCACAGATGGTATTGTCCTAACATTGTTTATAATACCATGTCTTGGGAGAATTGAGGCGCCCCTGCTGGAAACACAACACATCCAAATTTTTCTGAACTTCAGATAGGAAGTTGAGGGTGGAAGAGACCCACATAGGGCAGAATCTAACTTCTGGCTTGTGGGAGGAGTTAGGATAGGGAGGGTAGAGGAGAAAGCCAGTCTGTGTCGGGGCTGGAAGGTCGACAGGATGACAAGCTGCAGGCAGGGCACCAGGCCCTAGGTTGTCCGGTTTCCAGCACCGGACAGCAGAATCTGGAAATTGCTGGACTTTATGACCAGTAGCTACACTAACTGGGACCTTTCCAAGAGGCACAGTGACATAGAGGGCCAGGGACTTGCACTAAAGATGGTGAAGTTTACTACAGTGATTGCATTTCCAGCTTGGTTGGAAGTTTCCCATTCCAAGGAAGAAGTACAAGAGAGCTTTCAAGCACCTAGAAACATTTACCACCAAAGTCAGCAGACAGGCCACAATACCTTACTTCAGCAGGGTGGACTTCAGTTCTTCCCAGACTGGCTGGACCACGTGCCTGGTAGTGCATGTACCCTGGATCTGTGATAACAGCTACAGTAAAAGTTAAAGAACTCAGTGATTGTCCCCTGTTCCTTCCTTCCCCCTGCACACACACTCCTACTACAACATCTTCTATCATCCTCCTTATCCCTCAGGAGCCTGCCTCAGTTGGAGGGGTTAAACATCTCACTACCACAACACTTATTTCCTGATATAAACCTGCAGTGCCGGCCATAACTGTCTGGAAACTCCAACTGGCATTACAAACTATTATTATTTTTCTTTTATTTGTTTTACTCCATTTTTGTTTTTCTCTTTCCAATGTGAGCCAGGGCCACAGCACTGCGCGCAGCCACCATAATTCTGACTACTGGCCCAGCTGCTGGGTATCCTAGCCCTTAGTGCTCAACAACTGCATTGAGACACCATGATCTTCAATGTAGCATAAGAATTAGGGATCACCTGTAAGATTTTATACTAAACTGATGCATGATGACTCCTTAAGCTCATCATGCATTGCAGCTTTGTGCTTGGGCCCTGTACATCATCCCAGTGCTGAAGGATATGCTCACCATGTCCTGTTCAATTGGGTGCCACATGTATATATGTGGCGTCCCACCGGTCTGGACGCCATGAGGGCTACTGCACCCAAGCCATTGGTGTGTTTCTCCAATAGTCAGGAGATGGGGGATAGTAGGTGTAAGATACTCAACATGACTCACCGCGGCCGGCTGACTCCGGTTGATACAGGCGATTCTTCTTCCTTCCTTGTCACGGGTGGACCGCGCCTGCCGGTAGTGGGGCCCGGTGTAGTGCAGATCAAAATTGAAGACGTCTTGCGGGAACAGATTAAAAAGGGGTTTAATTTGTTTTATTCGTGACGCCACCTATGAGTAGATTCGGTAAGGGCTACCGACGCTGCGGAACCCCCGGGGGATGGACAGCAGCAAGATGTTACGCTCCCCACAGGCTGAGCGGTGATCCCCGGGGGCTGGAGCTGCTCAAGATGTTGTGCGGCAGCTGCGGTTACCTTAGTGTGCGGAGATCCGCAGTGTTCCTCCATTCTACCTACTTAGTTTCTCTTGCCAGCGTCGCCCAGGAATACCAGGTCGGGTACGGGGAGGCTGCTTCAATGCCCTATCCATGATGTACGTTCTGGATGCTTTGGGGAGCCTTGGGTCCCTCAGTGGGTACACCGCTGGTTAGACGACTGGAAACTGGCTGGTGGTGGGGTGCTCCTATAAAGCTGCTCCTCCACGGGGCTGGTTCGCGTGACAGAGGTGAACTGCTGCCAGCTTCGGTACCAGTGAACCGGCTGTGAGTTGTGGGCACGGGAGTCTTTTGGGAACCCGTGTAGATAAGCCCAATCCCGGTGGTTAAGGCCTCAGGTGCTGACACCCGACCGGTGACGGCCCAGGGGCCCGCACGGAGTGCGGAGCCCCCGCTCCTCTCCAAGTTCTGTGTTCTAGATTCTGTTCTCCACTCCCTTGGACTGTTCTTGACTGTCTAGATTATTGTGTGTTCTCCTACACTACCCTAACACTCCACCCCCTAGGACCTATGATTGGTCCCCTGTTCTAGGTGTTGCATGTTGGGTTGGATCTCAGAGTTAACTATTTCACTGCTTTGTCAGAGAATATTGCGGCTGCAATACTCCCTTGTGACGCACTCGTTGCGGGGCGCCACACTCCCCCTTGGTTAAATCAGCTTGTCCCCAAGCGTCAAACTACTCACATTACAGAGGTTTTTGCATTTTTATAATTTACAACAGGTAATACACTTTTATTAATGACAGGTCATATATGCATAAAAATGAGGTAGATTAACAGGTTAACACATTGCGCGGACTCGGCGGGCGGTCGGCTGTCCCTTAGAATAAAAGTTCAGGCTGTAGCCGCCAAGTCGCGGTGTTACGGTGCAAACAGGAAGAAGTCTCGTTTAATAGCAAAGTTCAAACAACAACAGTCACTTATGGAGGGCAGTGTTCCGGACCCGCATAGCGAACCACCCATCACGGCATATATGGCGCTCATAGGTTACAATGTCCCCTCTATACAAGTCTCGGCTTGGATGGCCTCGCGGTAGGTGCGATTCCACATCACGGCGCCCCACAAACACTTCAGTACTCACACCCTCTTCCCTTACGAATCCCCACCCGGTGGACAAGTTAAATGTGCTTACCCACCCGGTTTTACGGAATTGTTCAGGCAATGGAGATTGGCGGCGGGCCTCGGCACGAGCCTGCATGTTGGCTTGCAGTCGAGTGTGCCACTCGTCTCTCCGGATACGACGTACCTCTTCGTCGGAGTGATGCGGCGTGTGGATAAAGTCACTACGGCGTGCTGGTTGTTGAACCGCTCGAGCTTGGTGGGCAGTCTGGAGTGGAGCCCGGTTCAACGGAACCGGAGAAGATACTGTTGCGGCGGCACCCGACCAGTGCACCCGAGCTGATCGCCCGGCAGAAGGGTTCCTTGTGTCTCCCCAGGCGAACCCGGTGTAGAGATCCTCAGGTGAACTGTAGATCTCCTCGTCATCCTCCTCGACCTCCTCGATGACTACGTCGGGCTGCTCGGCTGGCGAAGATGATGGGATGGAATCCTCTGGATCGGTGGATGGCTGTGCTGCAAGGTTCTCCTCGGGGTCGTTGTGCAGGACTTCCAGGCTGCCTGCCTCTTCTTCTGTAGCAGCGGGAAGTGGTGTTTCAATCCCGATCACCCGGTAGGCCTCGGTAGTTGCAGAGGAGGCCTCCGGTTCAAGGGAGAAAACAGGCGACAGTCTCGGTAGTGTGGAAACCAGTCGCAGGTTCCGCAGGTGGAACCAGGTAGAGATCGGCTTCTTCGTGGGAGCGTGTTGGAAGCTCCGGCTCTGGAACGGGGTCGGCTGCGGTATCGTCCGCTGGAACGGGTCGAGTTGTGGTCCTCACTGGAATAACACAGTCTATGGGCTCCGGTGACGAAGCTGGACAGGTGGTGGGCGACGGTGAGGTGGTGGAAAAGCTGGCGATGTCGTCTGGGCTTGGAGAAGCTGTACCCAGTCGGCTCTGCTGCATCGCATGATGGAGTCTTCTGCCTAGGGTCGCGCTCCAGCTGCGAATCGTCCACTCCACAGTCTCAAGTAGTCGCACCCGGAGGTCTTGTAGAGCCTCTAGCCAGAAGTCGGGGCTGCCGTCTATAGTAAGGGCAGGATCCGGACCCGGTTGGCCTATGGCTGCTCTAGCCTCCGCCTCGACCTCCCGCATCAGGTCTTGGAGTCTCGTGCTGGCCATTCTCTTCTTGGAGGGAAACCACACCCGTTCAACCGGTAAGACGTTCTGGTAGAGCTGGTGAAGAAGTCTTCTCCGTCTGTCGGTATGTCTCTGACACTCCCATTTCCTCTGGGCTTTTGTAGTCCAATGGTGGGAAAAGTCTTTGGGATCCGCCCCCATGGTTGATTCGAGCAATCAGGGCGGACAAAGAGATTGGCGCCTTTCGTCTTTGGCCCTCCCTCGGTGAGGAGGGGGTTGACTCACTCCTGGGCTTCACGTGGCGGCTTCTTGTGGCGGGAACGCCATCTTGGGCGCCATCTTGACCCAATGGTGTAAAGGCGGGAAAGTTCTTTTAGGGACGAACAAAGTCCAATTGTAGACAATAAAGTCCATTTTAAGCACAACATACCCGTTGGGTAACGGGCCTGCTCGTATCCTGTTCGTGACGCCATTTTCTGACTCACCGCGGCCGGCTGACTCCGGTTGATACAGGCGATTCTTCTTCCTTCCTTGTCACGGGTGGACCGCGCCTGCCGGTAGTGGGGCCCGGTGTAGTGCAGATCAAAATTGAAGACGTCTTGCGGGAACAGATTAAAAAGGGGTTTAATTTGTTTTATTCGTGACGCCACCTATGAGTAGATTCGGTAAGGGCTACCGACGCTGCGGAACCCCCAGGGGATGGACAGCAGCAAGATGTTACGCTCCCCACAGGCTGAGCGGTGATCCCCGGGGGCTGGAGCTGCTCAAGATGTTGTGCGGCAGCTGCGGTTACCTTAGTGTGCGGACGGATAGTTCATAAGGAAGCACGGACACAGATAGTCTCTGCAACGGGTCTTTACTGTAACCAGCAGGCAGTACATGGCTTACAGTGGTTGAGTAGTAGACCGGGTGGACTCAGCAGTGATAGTGTTCCTCAGAGATCCGCAGTGTTCCTCCATTCTACCTACTTAGTTTCTCTTGCCAGCGTCGCCCAGGAATACCAGGTCGGGTACGGGGAGGCTGCTTCAATGCCCTATCCATGATGTACGTTCTGGATGCTTTGGGGAGCCTTGGGTCCCTCAGTGGGTACACCGCTGGTTAGACGACTGGAAACTGGCTGGTGGTGGGGTGCTCCTATAAAGCTGCTCCTCCACGGGGCTGGTTCGCGTGACAGAGGTGAACTGCTGCCAGCTTCGGTACCAGTGAACCGGCTGTAAGTTGTGGGCACGGGAGTCTTTTGGGAACCCGTGTAGATAAGCCCAATCCCGGTGGTTAAGGCCTCAGGTGCTGACACCCGACCGGTGACGGCCCAGGGGCCCGCACGGAGTGCGGAGCCCCCGCTCCTCTCCAAGTTCTGTGTTCTAGATTCTGTTCTCCACTCCCTTGGACTGTTCTTGACTGTCTAGATTATTGTGTGTTCTCCTACACTACCCTAACACTCCACCCCTAGGACCTATGATTGGTCCCCTGTTCTAGGTGTTGCATGTTGGGTTGGATCTCAGAGTTAACTATTTCACTGCTTTGTCAGAGAATATTGCGGCTGCAATACTCCCTTGTGACGCACTCGTTGCGGGGCGCCACAAACACACACACACTTAGGACTCAGGGGACTATGGGTGAACCCGGGGGGAAGGGCCGCGTGGGACAACAGGGGTAGAGAAGTGTGGATGGAGAGGTAGAACAGAAGAGAAGAGAACAGTTTCAGTTTGGAGAGGAGTGTATAACAGTACAGGGAATTGTAGAGCACTGAGGGAGGAAAAGTCGAGTTGAGTGAGGAGGAGAGAACAGGTAAACTGCAGAGAAGGGGACTTGAGATGTGCTACGCTCATCCGGGAAACCGAGTGGAAAGAACCCTAGGGGCACCGGCGGAGCTGAAGCGGTCCGTGCGCCAGAATCCGAGACTGGTAATACCAGACGAGGGATTGTGGTCTACAAACAGGGACCGACAAAGAAGGTAATATTGTTGCGCCACTCTGTAACTGTCATCGGAAGCAGGTTATTTGAATGGGAACCTCACCTGTGCTTGTTGTGCCCTGCCCTGCCTTTTTATTGTACAAATAAAGCCGAGAGGTAACTATTCATAATAGCCTTGGTGCCGGTTGATTCCCCAGCGCTCACACAAATACCTATTACTCTTTTGAAATACAAACACGGACCGGACCTGAACACAGCACGGGGATCCAAACCCGAACCATTGAACCGGAGGCTACGAGCTTCATGGCTCACACACCTGGCGTATTCCCAAAGAAAGCAGCCGGACAACGGTCCGGGGACAAGGTACCAGTCGCCCATTAATACCCGAGGCTGCCGGATCAAGGCTCTACATGCAGTAGCGCAAATAGCAGCGCTGAGGGACAGGACCACGGAGAGGCTAAGAAAGGCACACCACTGAGGATCTTATACCTGCTACCCCGATCTCTTAAAGACTACACAGGCTGGAGCTTTTCTGAGAGACTGTAACATCTTTCACTTGTTGAAACGTAAAGCTTGCTGTGAGTAAACCCGGGTACAGAATTGCAGAACCGTGTGAGACTGTGTTATTCATGCGGCAAACGCCATGAAGGCCACTGACCAAGGTAACGAGGCCTAAATTAATCCCTGCCTGCCGGAGACTACTAATTACTTCACCCGCTGCCCTGGTAATCCGCTCCACCCGTGGGGAGCCACTACATCCCAGCTGCCCGGCCAACGTCCCCAGAGGATCTGCAACTCATAGCCACAAACCAGGGGTGGCGTCATGAGTAATCTTCCCTTTAAACCACCCTATTCCTATGTTTTCCCAAGAACTCTTTAACGCTGAACCCAGGGTCACGGAGCCGGGTTTCGACCTCTGTGACTCCCCGGATGCAGCAAAGCCCGGTTCCAAGTACCCCACGGCCCTGGAACCCATCATGTAGACGGATATATTCTGCACGTACAGAATCTAATGAAGCATGCCACAATTCATTCTTTGTCTGAGTCATACAGAATTCAACAGGAAAAAATGTTTCTTAAGTATGTGAAGGAACAGAAAAAAAGACATACATTTGTATGGGAGGTATATTATACGCCTACATAAAAAAAAGTTAGGCTGGTAATGTGTATGAGCCCTTAATTGCAGAGGTCATAAAGTAAGGAATAATGGCTCAAATGTAGAGAAACCTACAAAAATGTCCTTTCAGTAAACAGTAAGTGGGGCTGTCTGTGCCGAACCTTGATGGAGCCCCGACCTATTATAATGATTATAGACATCCTAATAAAACAGATTGCACAGTAATTTTCTGCTTGCAGTAAGATGGTTGCATGGAATATCATAATAGGTCTTTTATTAAAAGATGAGTGTCTTGTTCCTCAGTGGGCCGCTCACATAAAAGATCCGTCCCGGAGATAAAGTATAATTTATCCTCTTGCTGGCAGCAATCTCTCCGATCATCTGACTCACCTGCTTCTTTAATAAATCAGTAGCGCTGACTCACAGCCCCGTATTCTTTGCTACCGTTAATAGCTGACTTATTGATTTACTGATTCGGCCACCTTCCAAAATGTTCTCAGTAAATGGTCTGTCACAGACACTTTCTAAAATACTTTACTGTCCCACTTTCCCTTTCACTGAGGATTTAACCAGTGTGTAATCAAAATGACTTATAATCCGTGCCCGGCTGGAGCATTATTTCAGCATTTCACTGCGGCTTGTGGGCTCACATAATATTACCAGGGTTAAACAGAAATTCAATTTGAGCCTCGACAGGTGGAACGGTTCAATGATTATAATGAAATGGTGCCCGGCTTATCAAAGGCCACATTCCTTTTACTCACCGAAAACCGGTTCAAAACAATATGGTCTTAGTAGTCTTTAGCAGCACTCTCCCTCCCGGAGGGGGTCTTGGCGCTGAACCTCTACAACCAATTTTCTGTCACATTGGCCATTATCCAGACGCCCGTGATTTTTCTTGGACTATTTGTTCATCGATGTTTTGGGACCAATTTCATCTGTGTTTTTTCCATCAGAATTTCAGTGATGAAAAAAATTGTAAATCTGTTCCTGTCCATTACAATGTTAATTATGGACAGCACACTGATAGCACATTGATGCCAGGTGCTGTCTGTGATTTTCATGTACCCATAGACTTGTATGGGTTATTTTGATCCAATCAGTAGCAGGTATATATCACCGTGAGTTCTTGAAGACCATTCGGTCCATAAACAAACATGAATAGCCCCAAAGACTATAATGGATACTTGTTCAATTAGTGAAAAATTCAAATAAAGCACATACATGAATCATGGACATCTGACTGACTCCTTAAAGCTTTTGTCTGCAGCCACTAGTAGGTTAAATGAAGCATCAAGTATAGCGAATCCCTCCTTGTGGTGCCTTACCTACACAACCAGAGGGTCCAATTTTGATTGTGCACTCCAAACCCCATTCCTTGTCTTTATAATATCACTTCTACAACTGAATTTTACCTTCTTGGATCACAAAGCTCTTACACTTGTCTTTACCCCACTAGCTACTTCAGATGCAGTGATCTATTTCATAACAATTATAATGGATAACTCAGGAATCTTTTTGTGTGGAGAAAAAACACAACTGAATACAGTTTATAGGTGAAAAAGTCTATATTATAACACACGATGATTTACAACAATGTGCAGAGAAAAACCTCACAGGAAAATGCAATCAGTGGAGCAGTCTATAAAGTGCAGTTTACACTTGGAGATTCTGTAAAAGAAAAGTCTTTGGCAAGTCCAAACAAGGAGATGTTTAAGCAAGTCTATATAACACATTAAATCATCCAGGGAGGTCTGGGAAAGGAAGTTTAAAAAAAAAAAAAAAAAGTCCAGAACCAGATGCAGAGCAAATTAGTACAGAACAGTCTCAAGCACTGCATATATTTGAACGTAGGAAGCGAAAGAGCACTTAATTAAGGAACCAGCTTACGTGTCAGCAAAGGAAGGTGAGGAAAGAGCCACATCAGAGGGAGTAGAACGAGCAGCCAGAAGCAGAAGGAACGCTGAGGCAAGATTGATCTTGTGCAGCCTAGATAGGTTCAACAGGGACCTTTCCATCATTATTGTATCAAGCCATCAGGTTCCTGGTCTTCCTCTTCACTTTGTTCCTTCTATTCTTCTATGATGTCTTTCTGTAGTGATTTCTCTCTTCGTATGTTGTGTCCAAAGTATCCACGATATAGCTTGGTGATCTTTGCTGCCAGTGACATGTCTTACCTGATTTGGTCCAAAATTGACTTATTTGTTCTTCTTGCCATCCATGGTATTGATAACATCCTTCTTCAGCACCACATTCTTCTGTCTTGTTTCTCTATCGTCCAAGTTTCGACTAGACTATGTATGAGCCATGTCTTCATCACCAGTGAAATAAGTATTCAAGTATTATTGGTCTCTAGGGCGGCTTATGTATAGTGATAAGCCAGGATCTTCCCATTCACGTCACTTGCGGGTCGGCGCTTATGTTTCCTACGCCACCGATTTCCTGCACCACGCCGGTATACTGACACTTCAGTGCACTCATTGCACAGGGGGAGAGAGAAGGCATGGAAAACCTTTGGGAGTTATGGTGACCTATGGGATATTCCTAAAGGGATACTCCCAGAACAAGATACTTTATATTACTTCCCAAAAATAGACAGGAAATGTAAGATCACTGAGTGTCCCACCGCTGATATCCTCATTATTTGTTGTAATGGTCCCCTTTGTGAATGAAGCGCTAGCAAGCAAGTGCAACCACCCCTCCATTGATGGTGGGTTTACACATTGCGATATCGTTCAGATATCGTAATACAACGGCGCGGGAGCGCGCATTTAGTGCCCGTTTCTCCCTGATCGCATCGGCAGTTTAGACGTCCCAATATCGGGATACAATGTCCCGACGATGTGTACACCCCCCAACCCAGGAACGACCATTTAACATGGGAGTGAATGGGTGACGTGGCAGTACACATCGGAGTTGGGCTGTCACACAGGACGACCCGGCTCCAACCGGCATCCGATATCGGGCGGTTGAATAGCACGCTCATTCGACCCCTGATATCGGATTGCCATCGTTCCTGCATCGTATCGGATGTTCACACCATACAACGCAGGAACGATATCGGGTCCAACTCACGAACCACGTGACTTTTGGTCGGAGTTGGACGCCGATATCGCAACGTGTAAACCCACCATAAGAGCCCACAGGAATTATAACTGGTCCAAGGAGCAGACACAGACTAAAAAGAGTCCCTGTGCAAGAACAATATATGGGCCCTTTGTAATCCAAAAACTCATCAAAATAAACAATTCCACCTTGACTGGAAGTTGTGGCGGCCCCCTTACCTCTTGGGCCCCTGTGCGGCTGCATAGGTCGCACCAATGAGTGATCATACATGATTACTAACACTTCATTCACACAGAGCATTTTGGGCCAGCTTGTTCTTGTCAGCAATCATTCCTTTATCATCTACAGTATCTCATGGATTGGTTATGTGTTTATGAGAAAATCCCTTTAAAATCCTCATCGTTCAACATGTCTAAATAAGCCCTTTTAGAGTATATGGTCACCATATAGGGGTGTCAGCTATTGGGATTGTCATCTGCGTACCACAGTGGAGAGCTCATCTGAGAGGCCGTTGCCAGGAACGTTTATGGCTGGCCGTGGCTTTCCTAATGTAAGATTGATTGGGTAAAAAAGGCAAAATCTACACAATGCATTCTTTTGGAAAATGGTTGTTTTCATTAAACAAGGCTTTTAATTATTTATTTCCCTATTGTCATTGGAGAAATAAAATCAATTCTCTGGTGATTAGAAGTGAATGCTCTATCCAGTCTCCTCCGTACACTTGCCATATACTTTACATATGTAAAGCCATATGTATAGATACCTATAATGTATTTTCATTTATTTCACCCTTAGACAATTAAATTAAATCACAGTATTTTTTGAATGGGATGTTTAACCACTCATAGGCTTTAAAAGGGTTTTCTACTTTTAGAAAAGTGGACCCCAAATGTTTCCTGTTATGTACCATTACAAAATCAGATAGTACTCAACCTTCCTGGATCCAGCACTGGCTCTGCAGTCTTAGTGTTTTGGCTGCATCATATTGACTGCTCACATCACCACTGCGAACAATCATAGAGCTAAGCGGTTGGAGCACTCATGTAACCTGTCAACGTTATTTCACTTCCGCAGCAAGAACTTTGAGATCAGATTAGTAGCAGAGAACCATAACTGGAACTAGGGAGGGTGAGCACACTTGAATTTCGTTATGTTCATGGCAGGAAGTTGTCACGCGTGAAGTGGACGACGGGAATGGAGTAGTAAGGGATTTTGGGCAAGGGCAACTGGGAGACTAGTCTGGCCCTGAACTTGGGGTCCTTGACTAGCCCTGTTCCCAAAGGTACCTCTGAAGATGAGGAGGTTCAGGCCACCACCCTATCCCTCAAATCCTCAACCTGCCCTCAGTTAAGAACCCCTATCTTCACCCACGGACCAGTAAAAGGACACCACCTCAAATGAATGGGATAGGAGTGCTCCAACAGCACATCTGCACAGCACGGGTCCTAAATTAGAATGAACTGAATCTGTGACATCTGGTAGAGGGAAGCAGAACTACTTAAGGCTTAGGGGGTGGAAAGCAGAAGGCTCAGACACACCCGTTCACCTCTACCTCCACATGCAGAGTTGTAGCAGCAGACTAAGGAACAAAACTCAATTAAATAGCACAGCAGCAACACTCCAGGGTGGCAAGGCAGTCAATACGTGACAGAACTGTTTGGAGACTACTTTTCTAAGAGTGAAAACCCCCTTTAATTTTCAGAAAGCGAGTTGAAGTGCTATCTGATTGTCACCAAATCACATTTTTCAAATATTTGTTTAGCATGTGAATTATACAAAAAAATAAGCATAATGTTTATGACCTAGTCATATTAGTAACTTCAGTAGTAAGTCTTGAGAAAACTCCCACATATGAAGGAAATCTTTCGAAGCAGCCGATGAGATAGCCTTAGCCTTTCAGTAGAAATAATAGCTCTCTGTCCTCATTCAACACTGCGCTCTTGTTTCTTCATTTTATTTTCTGGAGTTTTTTAATTTCTTGATGAAAAGCAACGAGTTTCCTCGATTCCGATCAATTCCAAAGGGTTTTATTTTCCACTTTCTCCATTTTCGAAAACATATATTCATCTGAAACTCTTGGATCCATCTGTGTTTACGGCTGAATGGGCTGGCAGATTGTTCTGTCCAGAGAGATAAGTGAATCAATCATGTGAGAATTTACGAAGGAAATTAAAACGTCCTTATGGATAACAAATACAAAAATCATTTTGCAATCTCAGATACAGCATTTCTCATCAGAGAGAAAACAGGGGGAGCCAGCACAGCCAAAAATTGCTGAAAAAATAAATGTGTAAGTACACCTGCCACTACCATACTGCATACAAATAAAGACATTTCGCAAAAGATTACCGAAATAATCTTTTGAGCCACTCTCCCACGTCAAGGAATGTCTCAGATAGAGTGGTCCTACTCTATATATTTTTAAATTTTTGATGTGTCATTTCTCATCAGTATATTACATAGCATGTCTGAGGTTAATACCTATTTTCCTTTCTTGAAGGTTTACGGTGGGTTACAGGGTTAGTAATTAATGCTTAAAGCGAACCTGTCCACCCCCCGGGCATCAAAAGCTATAATAGCCACCTTCTGCAGCACTAAGGCTGTATTCTGAGAAGGTGGCTATAGGCTTTTGATGCCCTTTATAGTATGAAATATTAAGTTAGGTAAATGCTCACTCTTCTGAAGACCGAAGACCGGGAGGCGGGGTTTCACGCTCCTCCGGCCCGCCCCCTCTTGTCAATCATTGTGCGCGCCTGCTGCTGCCTCCCCTCAGTGTGGAAAATGAACGCGCGTCTCCATTCTCCTGTATGGAGCAGCGCATGCGCTATGCGCCCGGTGTCCAGGAAGTCGACACCGGGCGCACAGCGCATGCGCGGCTCCGTGCATGAGAACGGAGACGCGCGTTCATTTTCCACACTGAGGGGAGGCAGCAGCAGGCGCGCACAATGACTGACAAGAGGGGGCGGGCCGGAGGAGCGTGAAACCCCGCCTCCCGGTCTTCGGTCTTCAGAAGAGTGAGCATTTACCTAACTGCATATTTCATACTATAAAGGGCATCAAAAGCCTATAGCCACCTTCTCAGAATGCAGCCTTAGTGCTGCAGAAGGTGGCTATTATAGCTTTTGATGCCCGGGGGGGGTGACAGGTTCGCTTTAATGTTTCTAGTGGTTTAGTGGTAAAGGGTTATACCCAACATTGAAAATTATTGCCTATCCACCAAACAGATGATAACTTTAATATCACTGGGGGTCTAACCACTGCCACCAACAGGATGCCGAAAAGAACTATTTGAAGTGTCCCATAAGATAGAAGTGACCTCACACACATGGCATCGCTCTATTTATTGTCTATGGGACTGCTGAAGAAAGCAGAGTGTAGTAATTTGCTATCTCCGACATGTTCATAAAGTATTAATAGAGCAATGGAGCACATGTGGGATTACTGCTTCATGCTTATAGGTCATTGTAGTGCCCCATTCTCAGAATTAGTGACATTCAAAGCAGTAAGACCCCCACTAAACAGAAAGTTATCACCTATCCTGTTCATAGATCATACATTTTAATATTGTCTTTAATTATTTGAAGAAATTAAAAGGGCTTTCCAATACTTAAAAATACAGTAAAAAAGATTATCTTATTCTTTACTAATTAATCATTCCTCAACACCACCAAAAACCTCATTTTTTGATGATCCTACCTTATAGGAACCCTTTTGCTTTGAATACTTCCTTGGCTCCATAGAGATTATATGTTCCAAAATTCCTTGTTCTTGTTGTTCAGGTGTCTCTTGATATTCCCTACTTCAACTTCCTGGTTAGTTTCTATTTTGGACAGATCATGAAAGTATGGAAGTAACCAATCAACACAAGCTTGGGTGAAGATGATGAGGAAATGATATTATTGAATGGATCGTCTTTAGGTGTGAATAGTAGCCAACACATTTTGGCCTTTTGAAACTGGAAGAAGTATACACCTTTTGTAATGAAGCCGAAAAATGCTACTTTGTGATGTCTTGTTAGGAAGGACTTTGAGTATTTGACAACAGTTCTAACTGTGGAGAGCTAGTATCATGCATCAGGTTTGGGATTCAATCTGGTGACCTTCTGCTGTATGTTCAGTTTCCTTCGCTGCTGAGCCACAGCCTGGTCGGTCTCTGTCCAAACACTGATGATGTTTTACCTTTGTATTTCTCTTCTTTTGGATTGCATTTATCAGGTCTTCTCACTTGCTTATTGTCTGTGTTCTATCACATCCCGGGTGGGGCTATTTATACTGTCGTGATACAAAGCTTATCTGCTGGCTAAATTTCTATGTTGAGTTCCAGCCATGTTGCTAGGGATTTTGCCTGGCAGGCAGAGACCAGTGTTTTGTTTACTCTGTGTTTTCTTTTTTGCCCTTTCTTCCACCTTCTGTTTGCTTTTAGGTTGGGAAGAGGTTTCCCTTGCTTACATTTACTATTTCTCCTTTGTCCCCTTCTGCACATGTTTTATGTTCCCTCAACTAGGGTTCCTCTCTATCTCTGCACACTTGCCCTATCTTGGTTTGTTTTTTGTAGCAACTTCCCCTCTGGTTCCTCAGGAGGTACGAGAAACAGCACGATGGCCTTTTAGTCGGACAGGTCCGAGTTGTAGTATTTCAGCTGTGCAACTTGGGACATTCTAGTCTGTATTTATCGAACCAGAGAATACCAACTTATTAATATTAAAATTATCTCTTTATTTGTATCAAAGATTAAAACGTAATAAACAAACCAGAAGGAATTTAGACAAACATTTACACATGTATTCCTGGGGTTCAGCATACATAATCTTTCAGGCATTCAGAGACACAGGATGACTACATAGTGGTTTATCTATGCCCTATAATACCTTCTCCTTTGGATGCCTTTGGATGCCTTATCCATGACCATACAACAGATACCTTAGAAAAATTACGGGGTCATTCTATTTTTTGCTCATTGGCCTTTTTGGGTATTCTCGCCCATTGAAGAACTTTGTTATTTGGCATATATGGTTATAAGACAGAACATTAATTCTGTAACTCCAAAGTCTTCTGATGAGCCTTCTGACATCTGAGAAGGCGAAACGCGTCAGCGGTGGAGGTTTAATCTATACTAAAACTGGGAGATCAGTAATCTAATGGAAGGTCATTAGTAAACGATGTTTAAGAACCCTACCTGAAATTTATATAAGGGCTTGGGAAGAAGAGAAAAAATACTTTATCCCTTGTTTTTCCTTCCCCCTCATTTGTCGTCTCTTCATTGCCCTATGCATGAGACATTTGAATGTAAACATCTATATTTATAAAGGTATACCCTAAGGACCACTGAATGGTAATCCTGTTGGGTAAAAGTTTATGACCTTCTATATCATGGTTTGAAAGATTATGTATGCTGAACCCCAGGAATACATGTGTAAATGTTTGTCTAAATTCCTTCTGGTTTGTTTATTACGTTTTAATCTTTGATACAAATAAAGAGATAATTTTAATATTAATAAGTTGGTATTCTCTGGTTCGATAAATACAATATTTAGTACCTCCTAAAATAACTAGTCAATCGACTGATATGACATTCTAGTCTGTGCAGGAAACAGGGGTGTAACGACAACATTTTCAGGGGTTGCATTCGCACCCGTTGCCTGGACTTGCGCATACCTGGACCCGTAGAAGCAACATCGTTTACGAATTGGCGTCGTTGTCCACCGGCCCACCGTGGTCACCTCCCTGCACCCTGACTATCCTTGACAATCTGGATTAAAAGACCACCCTGCACATACCGATGAGTGCTGCCCCGTTCTTTAAATCGCTAAATTAAAGGGTCTTCACTTATTGAGAGGATCTTTATAGGGGAACAAATCTAATTCAAGTGTCAAATCTGTTGTCTAACATTATTATAGGGGTGTGAATAATACAGCAGGCAAAATAAGTATTGAACACATCACCAATTTTCTAAGTAGATATACTGTATTTCTGAAGGTGATATTGACATGAATTTCTCACCAGATGTTGGTAACAACTCATCCAATCCACACAGGCAAAGAAATCAGAGCAAAGATGTCCATAAATTAAGTGCAATATTGAGAAATGACACAGTGAAAGAAAACATACTGGAGTTATTTTTTATTTATTTCACTTATATAGCACTATTAACTCCACAGCACTTTGTGAATGTGATCATCACTGTCCCTATTGGGGTTCACAATCCAATTTCCCTATCAGTATGTCTTTTGGAGTATGAGATAAAACCAGAGGACCTGGAGGAAACCCACACAAACACAACAACATACAAACTCCTTGCAGATGTTCTCCTTGGTGAGATTTGAACTCAGTGCTGCAAGGCTGTAGAGCTAAACACTGGGCCACCATGCTGCTTGAAATGTGTTTAATACTTTGTACAAAAGCCTTTTTTGATAATGTAGCTTCCAGACACCTCCTGTATGAAGACACCAGTCCCTGCATTGCCTAGGGAGATTTTGGCCCATTTTTCCACACAAGCATTCTTCACATCCTGCAGGTCCTGTGGATCCTTCCATGAACTCTAAGCTTTATATCCTTCCATACATTTTCTGTTGGATTCAGCTCCGGTGATCGGCTCGGACATTCTAGCAGATTTTTTTTCTTTCTCTGAAACCAATTGGGAGTTTCCTTACTTGTGTTTTGGATCACTGTCTGGCAGCAATGTCCACCTTTGTTTAATTTTAGATGGCAGCAAATTTTTACCCAGAATGTCTCTGTACATTTGTCCATTCATCCTTCCTTCAATTATATGAAGTTTCTCAGTGCCATATGCTGAAAAACAGCCCCCAACCATAATGTTCCCACCTCCACACTTCACTGTTGGTATGGAGTTTTTGGGATGATTTGCATTTTGGCCTCCAAACATAAGATATCATATATTATGACATCCTAAGAATTCACTTTTGCTCTCAACTGACCAGACTATATCCTTCAAGTATTTCACTGGCTTTTCTAAATGTTTTTGAGCAGATTTTAAACGCTCTTGAACCTGCTTTTTGTTCAGCAATGAAATCTTGCATCCTAAAGCCCCCGTCACACATAACAAGATCGTTAGTGAGATCGTTTTGACGTCACAGGTTTTGTGATGTAACAGTGATCTCGCTAACGATCTCGCTACATGTGACACTTAGCAGCGATCAGGCCCCTGCTGTGAGATCGCTGATCATTACAAAGTGCTCTGGGTCATTTTTTGGTTGTTGCGCTCCCGCTGGGAACGCTGCATCACTGTTTGAAAGGGACAACGACCAACGATCTCAATACTACGCCCGAGAGTGACAATTCCCAACGACCTCTGTATCATTCCGGATTGTTGCTGAAGTCGCTGGTGAGATCTGACTGTTTGACATCTCACCAGTGACACCAAAGTGACACACCAGCGATCCCCCTACAGGTCGTATCGTTGTCAGGATCGCTGGTGCATCGCTTAAGTGTGCATACAGGCCATTTACAGCGAGTGCATTATTTATTGTTTTGTTTGGAACAGTTGTATCTGTTTATTCCAGGTCTTTATGTAGGTATCCAGAGGTGGCCCTTGGCTCTAGACAACTCTTCTGATAATTCTTTTCACTTCTCTCTCTGAAATCTTTGGTGGAGCACGTGGTCATGGCTGGCTTGTGGTGACATTTTGTTTTTTCCACTTCTGGCGTATGGCCTCAGCAGAGCTCACTGTGACCTTCAGTAGTTAAGAAATTCTTTTGTATCCAATGCCATCAGTATGTTTTGCAACAATAAGGTTGCAAAGATTTTGAGATGACTAACTAGTTTTAATCATCATAAGGGTGCTTTCACATTAGCATTCCCCTCCGCAGAATGCTGCGGAGGGGAGCCATAATGTAAGCGCAGCACCGCAAGTCCCTATCTTTATAATGGGAGCGCACGGTGCTGCACTTGACTGCGCATGACCGTGCGCACCCATTCACTGCCATATGTGATCTGTGCGCAGGCGGATGCCTGCGCACAAATCACCCAGTCTCGTCCACACCAGAAATGCAACATCTGGAGGAAAGAAGGTTTAATCATAATCACAGACGCAGATTCTTTACTGTAAGAGCAGTGAGACTATGGAACTCTCTGCCACATGATGTTGTAATGAGTGACTCTCTACTAACATTTAAGAAGGGCCTGGATGCCTTTCTTGAAAACTATAATATTACCAGTTATACATACTAGATTCTTTGATAGGGTGTTGATCCAGGGAACTAGTCTGATTGCCGTATCTGGAGTCAGGAAGGATTTTTTTCCCCCAATGTGGAGCTTAGTGTTGCCACATGGTTTTTTTTGCCTTCCTCTGGATCAACATGTTAGGCTATGGGTTGAACTAGATGGACTTAAAGTCTTCCTTCAACCTTAAAAACTATGTTACTATGTTACTATTTTTGTGCTTGGAAAAACAAAAAGACTGTTGTTGTGAACAAAGTTCTTGGTCCTGCTCACGTTTTCAAGCTATCCAAAGCCACTGCCTCACAATGGGTAAATGGAGAAATAAAGACTACAACACAACATCTGCACCCATACCCTACTGCAGGGATCTCAAATTCCAGGCCTTGAGGGCCGCCAACAGTGCAGATTTTCAGGACAACTGAATCATCTCCACAGGTGATGATTCCAGCTATTGTGCAATGCTAAGGATTTCCTGAAAATATGACCTGTTGGAGGCCCTCGAGGCCTGGAGTTTGAGATCCCTGCCCTAGTGGTTCCTATAAAAAACTAAAATATCCCTAGCCACACAAATAAAAACTACAACTTTGGACCTGGCTCCCTGAAAGGCCATTGAGCCATTTCTCCTGGGGAACCAAGGGGAAGGCCGCTACACACAACTAACAAGAGAGTGGTAGAAAGGAACCCATGGTTAGGAGACTTAAGGGCCTGTCACACGCGTCAATATCGCCTGCACGATATCGGCTGCACGTGACGTTGCAGCGATATTGACGCGTGTGACATACTGAATCAACCAGCGATAAATCGCTGGTTGATGATCGCCAGGTTTTAGAATCTGCTCTAAAACCTGGCGATTGTCGCCCGGTGGACACGCAGCATCGCTGCGTGTGACACCGGGAGTAGCGATATTCCAGCTCCCAGCGCCTCTCACAAGCGCTGGGAGCTGGTAACTAAGGTAAACTGCGGGTATCTAGGCAGCGCGCGCTGCCTAGATACCCGACGTGTACCTTAGTTACCAGCCTCCTCCGCTCACCGGCTGGTATCTAAGGTACACAGCGGGTAACTAGGGTCCCTAGTTACCCGCTGTGTACCTTAGATACCAGCCGGTGAGCGGAGGAGGCTGGTAACTAAGGTACACGTCGGGTATCTAGGCAGCGCGCGCTGCCTAGATACCCGCAGTTTACCTTGGAGACCAGCCTGCTCCCGCTTCCAGCAGCCTGGCAGCGGGAGCAAGACATCGTGGAAACGATATTTAAATCGTTTCCACGATGTTTCTGGTCAATTGATCGCTGGTGAGTCTGTCTGTGTGACAGCTCACCAGCGATCATCTGTCAATGTCGTCAGCGATCATCTCACTGACGACATTGACGCGTGTGACAGGCCCTTTAGAGTACATGCAGAAGGGGGAAAAATTGAGAATAATAAACTAAAGCAAAGGAAACCTCCCACCTTCATAACTGAGGACCGATGAAAGGTGTTGGGAAGATAAATGAACAAATACAGAGCTGTAACACAACTGGTCTCTGGCTAGCATGCAAAGCAACCTTAGTTAAAATCCACCTAGAGATATATCCCGCAAAGAAGACTGGTGCAAGGTGAGTGTAAATAGCCCCACCCATGCTGTGATAGGACAAAGATAAAATAGAAAGCAATAAACCTGACTAGCAAATAAGCTAGAGAATTAAAACAAATATAAGAGAACCATCAGCAGAGACTGACAGAGACCGACCAGGCTGTGGCTCAGCAGAGAAGGAAACTGACCACACAGCAAGAGGTCATTGGATTGAGTCGGGAAAAAAGAGGCAAGACAATAACTTCATTTATGGACATCTATGGTTTGAGTTCTTTGACTGTGTGGATTAGATGGGTTGTTACCGACATCTGATCTCAGGGCTAAATGGATTCTAGGACAGGACTTTATATGACAAGGACTGATGATTTTCAAGTTTATTTCTGTGTATGGCTAGGGTCACATTTAAAACTAGAATTGCATTCACCGCATCCAGATCCGGATGCGGTGAACGCAATGCCGGGCACACACATTTTTTTAAACAAAAATGTGTGCAGAATACCGCACTGCAGTAACCGGATGGCTCAGGATGTGTAATCCTGAGCCATCCGGCAACTGCATAGTTTGCTGATCCCGGCTATTGCCGGGATCAGCAAACTGTCCTATGACTATTAAAGAGTTAAATTTACTAACTAAAGGACTGTTTGAGGTTTCTAGGGGGGCTTAGACCCCCCTACAGACCGGCCGCCCACTCCGGTGGGCTTCTACTACAATTTCCCCCATGGCACGGGCTCCTCCGAGCTCCGTGCATGTCAACCAAAGTCCCCCCCCCCCCGTATCATTATAGAGGGGTGCATATACCCCTCTTGTACAGTTATTCTTGTATTATGTGGCAAAAACGAAGTATTATTAAAGTCTACATGTAAGTTCATAATTACGTGCTCTCGTAGGCAGAGTCCAGGGAAGTCCATGGGCGGGGCTGTGTGCAACAGCCTCCGCCCGCTCATTCATTATGGCCGCCCCCTCTGGGCTTCATCCAGTGTTGTGAGGGCGGCCGCGTCATGAAAGGGGCGTGGCTAACCGCGGCACACCGTTAGCCACGCCCCTTTCATGACGCGGCCGCCCTCACAACACTGGATGAAGCCCAGAGGGGGCGGCCATAATGAATGAGCGGGCGGAGGCTGCTGCACACAGCCCCGCCATGGACTTCCCTGGACTCTGCCTACGAGAGCACGTAATTATGAACTTACACGTAGACTTTAATAATACTTCGTTTTTGCCACATAATACAAGAATAACTGTACAAGAGGGGTGTATGCACCCCTCTATAGTGATACGGGGGGGGGGGGACTTTGGTTGACATGCACGGAGCTCGGAGGAGCCCGTGTCATGGGGGAAATTGTAGTAGAAGCCCACCGGAGTGGGCGGCCGGTCTGTAGGGGGGTCTAAGCCCCCCTAGAGACCTCAAACAGTCCTTTAGTTAGTAAATTTAACTCTTTAATAGTCATAGGACAGTTTGCTGATCCCGGCAATAGCCGGGATCAGCAAACTATGCAGTTGCCGGATGGCTCAGGATTACACATCCTGAGCCATCCGGTTACTGCAGTGCGGTACAGAGAACCGCTGCGAAAACTGCTGCCTGCATGATTTTTAACGCAGGCTGCAGTGGCGGAGACGGCCACCGGATGGCTTGTGAAGCCATCCGGTGTTTTGCATTGGCTCCTATGAGGAGCGTTTCCTGGTCCGGTTTTGAGCTTTTTGAAAGCTCAAAACCGGATCAGGATTCTTAAAAAAAAACGGAGATGTGACCCTGGCCTAAGTAGGGTTTGTGCTCCACTTATCTTGGGATATATCAAGACAAGAGAAAAGTGAGAAAAGATCGATCTAATGTTCTTGATAGTGGGTAATAGACATCTTGTCTGTTACTATGCTACTATGGCTCCCACACAATTATGTATATTCATTTTTTGCAATAAAATAATAAGCAAATATTCAAAATTAATGGAAAAGGTTACATTGTGATGTCATAAAAGTGATTATCATAAAAGTTGAACCCAGGTGAATCCCTGCACAGTCTGCTTTACATACAGTTTGGTGAGAGGTAATGAACTGTGTCTAGTGATAAGACTGGTCGACCACTTAAAAGCAAGCTGATTTGTGCGTAATCTTAATCCCTTGTACCGTCTGTTAATTCTAGGACACCACTACTAAAGCCACAACTTCACTTACATCACTGTACACCTTTAAAAAAATCACAAGTGAGACCATTGAAGGTTTACATTACATTTTTTAAGTAGCTTAAAATTTATTTAAATTATAATTTTATTTTAAAATTAGATTTTTTGCGATTTTCCTTAAATCAATACTCAACGGGATTTATTTTTTAAAGCTAGTACTTCTGAAGGGTTAACGCTCAACTCTTTTATTAGCATTTTTTTTAACATTGTAGGGAAAGAGTAAGCAAAGTGGGTTATTCCAGTTATTGAAGAACTACAACTTCCAGCATACCCCAACAGCCTCATCTGCAGCGGTATTGCGGCAGTTTGACGATCGCTATTTGACGATTATGGTAATCTTAATTGACCTAAAACAGCAAAGGTTTATTCTGAGGGGCCCATAATTGTACTGATCATAATCATATTGCTAGGTCATTTTACTGCACAATAAATGGTATAAAAAGAAGCAAAAAATAAAACAATTGCAGAAATTGTTTTAAACAAGGAAAAATAAAAGCAAACAGCTCACCATATCATATGCGGTCCACTGAGCAGAGAACAACACTTTGATTAGCGCAGAGCCATGCTGAAAAAAACAAATGTTCTATTTCCAATGTTCTGGAAGAAAAATTAATAAAATATAAACTTTATTCCATCATTGAAAAATGTACAACCCCTGGCAAAAATTCTGGAATCCCTGGCCCGGAGGATGTTCATTCAGTTGTTTAATGTTGTAGAGAAAAAGCAGATGACAGACATGGCACAAAACTAAAGTCATTTCAAATGGAAACTTTATGGCTTTAAGAAACACTAAAAGAAATCAAGATAAAAAATGTGGTGGTCAGTAAGGGTAATATTTTTCAGACCAAGCAGAGGGAAAAAATTATGGAATCACTCAATTCTGAGGAAAAAATTATGGAATCATGAAAATCAAACACACAAAAGAACACTCCAATACATCACTAGTATTTTGTTACACCACCTCTGGCTTTTATAACAGCTTGCAGTCTCTGAGGCATGGGCTTAATGAGTGACAAACAGTACTCATCATCAATCTGGCTCCAACTTTCTCTGATTGCTGTTGCCAGATCAGCTTTGCAGGTTGGAGCCTTGTCATGGACCATTTTCTTCAATTTCCATCAAAGATTCACAATTGGATTGAGATCAGGACTATTTGCAGGCCATGACATTGACCTTATGTGTCTTCTTTCAAGGAATGTTTTCACAGTTTTTGCTCTATGGCAGGATGCATTATCAACTTGAAAAATGATTTCATCATCCCCAAACATCCTTTCAATTGATGGGATAAGAAAACTGTCCAAAATATCAATGTAAACTTGGGCATTTATTGAAGATGTAATGACAGCCATCTCCCTAGTGCCTTTACCTGACATGCAGCCCCATATCATCAATGACTGTGGAAAATTGCATCTCCTATATCCTCTTTCCCCTATCGACGTGAGAGACTGGAACTCCATAGAGATCAATACATAAAATTAGCCAACACGTAGTCTAGTAGAGTAAATATATTGGAGACTGTTAATAAACGGAACAACAAAGTTTACCAATCTACTAACCACTAGTATTGTCCATGACCCCCCCTTCCCCTCCTCCCCTATTAATATAGACATGGACAAAGATTTGAGTTTTCCCACTACTATTTGTATTATAGTTCTCCTATATTTGTATTATAGTCCTCAGGAAACTAGTTGGAGTTTCCTTCTTGTTAGCCCATCACCAAGACGTACTTGAGCTAGAATCCCAAAGGTTTATACATTTTTATAATCTTAGATGTTGAACGTCAGAATGTTTACCTTCCCTTTGCTTAGATACATACGACTAGAATCTTTAATGACTGGATTATTATAATTGTAAAAATTGCATGTCTAGTAGATCCCTTGTTACATCAGATGTATTATGACATTCGATGTCTATGATTAATTTGTTGCCAATTTAAAACTAATAAAAATAATTGAAACATATACATTTCATTTGAACGGCACCAAACAAAAGTTCCAGTATCATCACCTTGCCCAATGCAGATTCGCGATTCATCACTCAATATGATTTTCATCCAATCATCCACAGTCCATGATTGCTTTTCCTTAGCCCATTGTAGCCTTGTTTTTTTTCTGTTTAGGTGTTAATGATGGTTTTTGATTAGCTTTTCTGTATGTAAATCCCATTTCCTTTAGGCGGTTTCTTACAGTTCGGTCACAGACATTGACTCCAGTTTGGTCCCATTCATTCCTCATTTGTTTTGTTGTGCATTTCCTTTTTTAGGAGGCATACTGCTTTAAGTTTCCTGTCTTGACACTTTGATGTCTTCCTTGGTCTACCAGTATATTTGCCATTAACAACCTTCCCATGTTGTTTGTATTTGGACCAGATTTTAGACACAGCTTACTGTGAACAACCAACATCTTTTGCAACATTGCGTGTTGATTTACCCTCTTTTAAGAGTTTGTTAATCCTCTCCTTTGTTTCAATTGACATCTCTCGTGTTGGAGCCATGATTCAGGCCAGTCCACTTGGTGCAACAGTGTGATCACTCCTTTTTAGATGCAGACTAACGAGCAGATCTAATTTGATGCAGTTGTTAGTTTTGGGAATGAAAATTTACAGGGTGATTCCAGAAATTTTGCCAGGAGTTGTAGATAAACACCATATCGAAATTGAAATGCAGTGCAGGAAACACAAAGCAACATGTTTCGAATGCAGTCCTGCATTCTTTTTCAAGCCTCTTAGAAAAAAAGTACTACTACAGCTATATAGATGGATAAATAAAAAAGTTGTAACTTTTGTAAGACGTGGAAGAAAGAATGAAAATGCAAAAATGTAAAATCGTCATATCTGGAAGAGGTTAAAGGGAATCAGTGAAGATGATTTAACTACTCACATTAGTGGTACTGCTGTTCATGTCGTATAAAAACAATAAATGTGATACCTGTGTTCTAGTAATCTGATGCACCGGTGAATAGAAATCAAGCCTTGAAATCACATACAAATTTACCGGGAAGGACATTGGGGGCGTGACAATACAGAAGTCATGCACACGCCCCCCTGGATAATTTGCTTGATTTCTCAGCACTAGAACATTGGATTACTACAAGACAGGTGTCATTTTTCTTGCTGTACTAAGACCTATACTGCCATACCACTAACTTCAGTAGTAAAATGATCATGACAGCATCCCTTTAAACTTAATAAAATCCCAGACTCTGTTCTCACTCCTTGTTGGAAACGTCAGCAATCTGTTTGTGACTTGATGCTCAGCTCGTCTCTGGTTTCTCTTGAGCTCAGCCAACATTGCTCCAAAGTGGCTTTGTTACTTTAAATCAATTAGGTTTGTGTTTCCAGCCATGAAACATTGACTCTGCCAGCTTGTTTTTTTCTCTCCATTTTTCCGGTCACTGTCCCGGTAATGAAATCACACTAGTATCAGATGTTCCTTGTTGGGTTTTGTGCCATTTTTTCCATCAAACTCCTGCAGAGAAGCCGAGTGACTGTGTTGAGACTTATGTTGTGTTCACACAGTACATTTTTTATGTGTTTTTTTGACAAAACTGCACCAAAATCTGCACGCCTATCCTGAAGTCAGCAACATCAATGAGAATTCTGAATTGTTGTGCACACGTTGCTTATGTTTTTGCACATCAGGTGTCAATTATTGGTGCTTTTCTGTTTGCATCTCTCCCCTCTCTCTCTCTGCCACTCTTGCCCCCTCTCTCTATACCCCTCTCTCTCTCCATCTCTCACATTCCCTCTCCCTCTCTCACTCTCTCACTCTCAACCTCAAACGCATTGTAGATTTAAACGCGTTTATCTGCCAGAGGATGCAGATTTAATCTGCAGCATGGACACATCCCCTTAGAGGGCTGAAGGGTGTAATAAACAATGCATTGGTCACTTTTTTCATCCTTATTAGGGAAGATGTCATTTATATCCAGTTATAGTATTCATTAATATGTATATTATTGTGAGAAGTGAACCGGGCACTAACCTGCTGCAGATTCCTCGCGGAAAACGGCGGTGTCTGGAATCCGGTGCTCTGCTGGAGAAAAACTCTTGATATTTGTAGAAAGTAGCGGCACACGGATTGGATCCAAAAATTTCCAGCTTTTATTGGTGCATCAAGTTACAGATGGTGCAGGGAGGGGGGGTGCTGAAGGTGCAACGGACCGTTTCGAGGTACTCCTCTTCCACGAGCTCAGTATTCATTAATATGTATAGGTGACTGAAAGTCTAGTTTTACCATCTTTTTCCTGATAAAGAATTAATAAAACACATTTTTTTTTTTTATTACTGCACAGCCTCATTGTTGGTCCTCAGCACAGTATAACCATTAATCGTCCTCTTCTACTTATGAGCTCTTTTGATCTGTAGCAGCGGTCATTTATATGCTTTATGTGAGCAAACATCATCATTTATATATCTTTTTTTCTCAGATAAAACCCATTGCGCTTATTCTCCTTCCTAGCACGGATCGGAATGTTGTAATTTCATATAATCATTCTTACAAGCTCCACTAGAGGGCAGCATGTCCCTGTTCAGACATCTGATGCTACTTGAGACCCCTATATGTGAATTTACAGTGTATTTAACACCTCCACCTTGATGTCTTACATTGCTTGATATTTTTAGCAACTTGCCTAGCAACCTCTCGCATGTAATTTCCTCTACTTTAGAACAGGAACCAATCTCGGCTATCCCTATTATCACAATTGCTTATGTAGCAGCGTACTGCTCTCTTTATTTAGAGAAGTATCCATAGGGGGGTATGACTCACCGTAGCCGGGGGGTACACGTAGCGGGCGTTGCTTCTCCTCTGTCACGGAACCGCGCCTGCGGTGGTGTAGGCCCGGTGGTCCAGATCAATAGGGGAATGGCGGAACAGTAGGGGTGATTTGTCTTCGTGACGCCACCTGCGGGTGTTCTGGTAACTTTACCAGCGCTGTTCAGGTCTCCGGGGGATGTTATACTGCGAGATGGAACGCTCCCCACAGGATGAGCGGGAATCCCCGGAGCCGGGAGCTGCGCAAGATGTTGTGAGGCAGCTGCGGGATGCTGCGCGCTGAATCCAAGAATAATGTACAACCACACAAAGTCTCTTTTAGGTACCTTTACTGTTTGGTAGTCAGGTACACTCGGACCGGGATAGTGAAGTTGGCACTTCTGGAGTTTCACAGCAAGCAGTGTTAGGCTTCCTTTCTCTACTTCTGGTGCTAAGGTCGAGTGGATGTGGAATCCAGCCGGACCGGGCTGTTTGTTCAATGGAACGGATGTCACCTGGTTGTCAGCACTGAGGGCACTGTAAAAGGGTGATGATAATTCTACCTTCTTCCCTGGGCTCTCGTTGGTAGGTGCGACAGGTGAACAGGGGGCTAGACTCCCTGTGTAGGATGCTGGTTCTTCTGTGATGGCTTGGTGGCTCTCACAGCTTTGGTTCCAGTAACTGGTGTTTAAGGACAGAGTCTGATTAACTCTGTGTTCCTGAGAGGTGATCTCCTTCTTCCTCTTGTCCCAATTGCAGGGACTCCCACTTGCTAACAGGCTGGTTGGGCCTAGTGTGTTCCTCATAGGGTGGAGGTTTCACACAGGCTGGCAGCTCTTGTAGCGTCTACCACACTCTGAAGTTTCTCCCTCCAAGACTCTTTTTATAGGGGGAACTGGCTCAAAGTCACCAGTGTAGCTCCCCTAGAGGCTCGGGGTGAAACCAGGTGTTCTAAGTGTTGTTTGTGTTGTGGTTTTGCTGTGCTGTTACTTACTCCATTTGTACCTAAGGATTTCTGTGGTGCCCAACAGGTGCCAGGGTGCCACAGGGTACATGGGGCCAAATACATTAGGTATGGGGCACTCCAAGGTCCGGTTGCCACAATAGAGTTGTCTTCCTCGGGGACAATGCTGTGAAGGTACCCACAACAGGTGAACCACACACACATCTTCCAAATGCCAGCCCAGAAGGGGAGCTCAGAAACCCGAGGGACCCCTAGGAGAGGGTCTGAGGAAGTGGAGATGTAGGTTTGGGGAGTGGAGCAAGTGCCAGTTCGCCCCAGTACCTAGTGCAAGACAGACACCAGAGTCCGAGGTTGTGAGGGACTCTAGGCGCAGCAGCCAACACTGGAGGGCGGGAGATTCAAAGTCGCTCGCCCATCATGAGGCCCAGGAGACACAGCAGCACCAGAGAGAGCCCAGGGAGGAGTGGGAGAAACCCAAGAAGGGCTCCAGCTGCCTGTCATATGGGCCAGAGAAAGCACACAAGAGAGGAGTGGGTCGCAGCATAGCTACAGGCAGCCAGGATCCGCCAAGGACAGCGCAGTAGGGAGGCTTCAGAACTCGCCAAGTATGGAGGACCCAACTTGCTCACAGGTTCCGGAACCCTAACACCACTGGTGGACAGTACCCTGGACGAACCTGCTACTCCCTCAGTAAAGGTAATGGAGACTACAACCCTTGTGTCTGTGGGTTATTCGCACGCTACGTCCTGCACCCCAATGGCCTGCTTCCTCCATAGGCTCTAACAGTTGCCCGGGGGACCCGCTCCTCCTGTGGGGAGTCACACCATCACATCTGCCGATCCATCGTCCCCAGTGGTCCCGAACTGCAGCAGCGGCCCCTACTGGACGCCTTCCATGGGTGGCGTCACGACAAACTCTGTTATTTTATTTTTACTTTTTCGTTTACCCCGTTGTACAATTACCTTTTTTACTGACAGCCCAACAGGGGACCACAGACTGGGTCACGTCACCGTGACAGCATCCCCCAGCCCCGATGACATCTAGAGGGCCCAATTCTGAGTACCCCACTGCCTTCCCGCTGGGACCAGTCAGACCCATAGCAGACGCCATATTGCACTGCAATCTCGCAAGCAAATTAAGCCCAAAAGTTGATTGCTTTGCCCTGTCACTAATGTATTTAAATATTATATTAAACAATAAGAATAATAAACATTTCAATCGATTTATGTTCTTCTGACTTTTATACTGGCGAGATTTCTGTATAGGGCAGTCAGTGGTATAGAGAGAGGCAGTTGTGGTTTTGGGTGTTCCTTGTAGGTGGAGCTTACTCACTTTGGGGGCTTGTAGCATGGAAGGTATTAGGAGAGTCCCTAAGTAACTAAAGCCCCTTTGAATTGTTCGGACGTGCTTAAGGTTACTCCTGGCATCGGCACAGCATTTGGACCATGGAACAGAACCTCAGCCAAGTATATTCCCCCGTAGTAGTGTAATTTGAAGCTCATGGGTCCCGATGCAAAAGCTCCAACAGGGCCCCTAATTATTACAAATCTTTAATAGCATTATCCTTTTTCTATAGGCCAAAAGAACTATTGAGGCCCAATAGGCTCCAGGGTCCAGGTGCGATTGCAACCCCTGCACCTATTGTAGCTACACTCCTGTTCCCCCGGTGTTGGTGCTTGGATAATACCCGGACAGTGGCTGTTCTCTCCGGCGGTGTTGATCCAGTGTGCCCTGAGTAGAGGTTCGAAGGTGGTCCGATCTCCATATTGAGCACAGTAAAGGAATACTGTCTGGTGGTATCCCAGTGGTCCTATTTATGCATCCTTATAAGTGGGGTATGGCAGAATTGACTCAAAGACTCTTTGAATTCACAGTGTGCATCAATGATGCTTAAGGGCACGAGTTGGAAGGCATTGGGGCGAGAGGAGCAGCCTGAAACCAAATGTGTCAATGTAAATAGCCCACCTCAACCCACATGTTGAACTGTTACAGTAAAGAAACCTTAAAAACTTTTATTGACTGTGAATAGTTTGTCCCTCGATGAGGATATCAAGGAACTGAACTGTTGTACCGAAGAGCCGGCTGGGACAGGATCAGCTGTGCTGGGGCTGTACTGTGGCCTGGTCCTTCCTTGCCCCTGATGCCAGTGCCACTATACTGGCACAGGAGCAATGAGCGCTTACACTGCAGCCAGTGAACTAAATGAATAAGGAGCTACCTTGTCATCTTGGTTGCTGTCACCAGTTCATATGAAGGGCGCAGCAGTCAAGAATAATTTATTATCAGCTGCTACACTCTTGGCAAGGATTAGGGTTAAGGTTGGAAGAGTCAAAACACAAATAATTACGTCAGTATTTTTTTTTCAATTAAATACATGTGCTTGGAGGATAACGAGCACAAGATTGGGCTTCTGGAGGGACTTAGGGGGTGCTCAGTGTTTATGAGTACAAAATACTCCCCCAACAATGGCAACCCATTACTGCTAGGTGGAATGTATAAAAGGAAGTTCAAGCACCTATGGTGTTGGTGTTGCGCCCCACTGGTCAGTGCGCCACAGTAGGGATACTGCACCCACAATAGAGTGTGCAGTATTCCTGTCGTAGGGGAGTGTAAAGTCAAATGAGGTTCCCATCCTAGCACTCACACACACTAGCCAGGGATGATGGAGTTAAATCCTAGGACAGAGACCAGTCCAGAGGGCGGAGTTAGGTGAGGCGGGAAGACACACAGTTGGATGTAGTCCGGTGGGAGCCCGAGCCCGACCCTGTAGTCGGTGGGACCCGAGAGAGAGAAGGGTCTCCCAGGCAGGGGTCCTGAGAGAAAGGCAGCCCAGGAAAAGTACGAGTGAAACCCCGAACCGGACCGTCAATAGTCCGGGGGAATCCTAGTCCACTAATGGATTACGGGCTCCAAGGAACGGTACATGCGAGTTTACCCCTGAGCCGTTGACTCTGGCCATCGTGGCTTTGTTCATCAACCCCGACATCCCTGTTCAGAACGTACAGTCCACTCGAAGGAACCTGATAGACAAGCGGGCTGTGCAAGGCAGCGTGAGGAAAGTGAGGAGGCGCAGGACAGAACAGCAGGATGTGGGATTGACAAGAGAAGGTATACTACGGGAACCTCAAGAGACTTTACCCTCTTCTGTGACTACCCAGCCAGCTACCCGTCTAAAGACTGTATAAGCTGTAACCTGAAATGCCATCTGAACCAGTCCCAGTAAAGTACCTGTACAGAGTCATAAAGTCTCAGCGTCATCCTTTCATCATAGACTGCTGCACTGCTCCACAGACTATACCCAGCACCACCACAAGTGCTGACCTGCCCCGGGGACTAAGCTTCGCCTGCAGGGAGCTGCAACATCCAAGCTGCAATACCATCGTCTCCGGAGGTCTGAAGCGGCGCTGGTGAACCTCACCAGAATCTGCAGGTGGCGTCACGACAAACTTTATTCGTATATTCCCTTTCAACGACCTCTCCCAATTTTTAAGCTGACCACTAAGGCCACGGGTCCGGGCAGGCCACCGGTGACATTCCTGCAACTCCACGCCCGGGTAGCGAGTCCCCATAGGCCCTTGGGTGCATCACTGGCACAATGCTGATGAATAGGAAGTGCCCATGCAAAAAACGGATGGCAAAATATAGAGCATAAGAATCAAGGCCATTTTTGCTATGTAGCCTAATGAGGATTAATGATTGTTCAGGCATTGTCTTATCTCCAGATGTGGCCCAGTTTTTGCCTAATTGTTGGAGTTGTAGAATTACCAGACTTAGAATAGGGTCCCATGTTTTTGACAGCACAAAATTGTGAATAGGACACGATGCAGACATTTCATGAAAGTCGCAGTGCCATTCATTGTATTATGAGTTCACTGTACTTTTTGTGCCTATTTTTAAAGGGATTGTCCAAGATAAGTAAATGCTGCGCACAGGCAACAGTAGCACTAAAACAATGAAATTCTACTCATCTGCGCTGTGTTCACACTTATCACATTGGCAGCAGATGCCACAGCCCATAGACCCCACATAACGTCTGCAGCCAGTCAGTGTCCTTGGCAGTATATAGCTCAGTACTAGGGATGGGCGAACATCCCTTTTTTTCCCCAGATTCGTTTTTGGGTTTTTCTCTGCTAAAGGAAGGAAAGAGTTAATACCGCTGATATACTTACCGGGTCCGCGTTCCTTCTTCCTTGTGTGACGCGTGATGTGTCACTTTCGGGCCGCCCCTTATCTTTTGGCTGCATGTCATTGGCTGTTGGAGCCAGTCACATGACCATTCCCTCAGAAGCCCGGAAGTGACTACTTAGGACAATTGAAGCTAGTGACTGGTTGTAGACGTTACGTCAGGTATAAGTGACATTTGCGAGATGCAGCAATGAAATTGGCATTATTTCATTGTTTTTGGGCGGTTGCGGCAGTTGCTGACCGCGTTTTTTTTCGCGGAATCAACTGCCGCATCTGCCGTGGCCGGCAAAACCGCACTTGCCGCACCCGACCGCAAGCCCCATAGACAATGTGTGGGGCTTGCCAGAACAGAGATGCAAGTGCGGCCGTTAGGCGGAAGATGCAGCAGATGCAGTAATTCTGCCGCATTTTTTCAAAAACGCCTATGTGAAAGGGACCTAAGATTGGGGAATGGATGGCCAGCGGGGCTTTACTGGCTGCTGGCAGGAATCAGGGATACTCCCAGGCAGTATCCTGCTGCTTGCTCCACAATTCAGTCTACCTCTCCTCAGGCGCAGAAATGACAATCCCACACAGTGCTGAGCTTCAACCCAGTTTACTTGCTTTCTCAGCAGAGGTTCAATTTACAAACAGTGCAGTGGCAGCTCCGGTAGTTTCATAGCAGCCGGGATGTCTCGTCCATATCACCCCCTTTCATGTTCCTTTCATGAGCCTCTCTGTCTCTTCTGCACGCGAGCTACGATCCAGATGACACAGGCTTTTGGTGGGTGACCTGCCTTGTCCCCTAGGCCTAGTACAGCGGCCTTCTCTTCGCTGCACTGGAGGTTGGGTCGCAGGTCATAAAGACCTCACACCCCGCCGGGTTTCGTGGTTGGTTTCTGCCCTAGTCCTTCAGCTTTCCTCCCAATTCGGGTACACAGATGAATTTCTCACTATCTGTGTCCCTAGGACTCCTTCAGTCTCTCTTTACAGTCTGCAGCCCAGGACCTGGACAAGCCTTATGGTAGTACAGGACGCCGGGTCTGCTTCCTTTTAGTCTCGTGTAGTGATGGTGCTCTCTCCTCTCCTCTGACTGAACGTGACTCTTCGACTTGACTTTCTGAACTATCCAACTAAAGTGTTTTCTAGTTTGGTTTCCTCCCCTAACTGTGTCCTGTCTCACTTTCCCACCCTTCACTTGTCTCCTAACGCCATCCCGTTGCTGGATATAGAGTCCTTAGTGTTGGGATCGGGAGTGTGTTGGGTGTGTGTTTGGGGTGACTGAACTTACCGATCCCGGTTGCTGCGCTTTCTAGTGGCGACCGGTCCGCAGGGGCGCCACACAGGCATGATGCCAGGTAGATGTTATGCACTGAAAATGTACTTAAAGGCACCAGGGATGGGGAGATGGTTTAAGAATATTTCCGCATACACATCACCAGTTCAATTATGTATATGAACATACACCCAGTCTAGTGGTCTGGGATCAGAATGCCGTGCCAAAGACTCCTTTTTGTGTATCAGGAGCTGCAGGAAAAATGTAACCTAACATAGGACAACTCCGGAACCAATAGCTCTGCACTATAGGTCCAGTGTAAATTCATGCATGCATAGTAGAGTGAGTCCCTGGTATGGCACTTTGTCTAACAAACTTTATCAGCTACTTACACAACACATATACACACCATAGTTATTGTGATACTCGGGTATCTGGCTAACTGTACTGTGGAAACCTATCTCAGTTCAACACAGGCCTGTGACTCTGGCTGCAGCCATTAACTACTTGTAACGTTGGTGCCAAAATGCTGTCAAGACTACCAAAAATAAGTGTATATGCGTGACCCAAGCTCAGGAGTTATAGATACCAATGCCATTCTGCAAAGAAAAGGAAAGGGTCCACAATTGTCCCGCCAAAACTCCAGGAAAAGGGAAAAACCAAATGCTATGTCCTCCAGCCACAGTTCGCTACAAGTAGCCTGTTTGCAAAGAAATGGGAACGTCTCAACCACTACTGCAAGCCTCTGGGGAAATTCCTCCTCACAGCACCCTCCCTCTGCTATCACACTGCTGCATCTTCGCAAAGGGGGGAGATTTCTCAGTCCATCACTGATTCAGCACTCCATGTCAGGCAGTCCCATCAGCAACGACCAGCAATAGGACAGCCCACCGCCAACCGGTCACATGCTATTGGCTCTTCCCTTCATCTCTCCTGAGCAAACCCAGGCAGAGCCTTTTATATTGTCTGTGTCAGAGCTCCTCCGGTGGCCAGGGTGAGATACAGCAGGTTGCATTACTTGTACACCCTCATACACTGACCAGGTCTCCAATGACTGCTGTGCCGCATGGTGGATTCACACCATATCTACCATCCATTTATTTCCTTTCGATGTGTATAAAATGGGAATCCCCTTTTAAAACAGATAATAAATCATGAAAATGAACCCAATAATTGATTGCAGATCTCTCTTCAGACCATATTGCATTAAAGCGCTGAGAGATTTGGCATGAACTCAAATGTATCGGCACCGAGAAGGACAGGAACATAATTCACCTGTGTCAAACTATTTTATTTATGAATCATAAAATAAAGGAGCTATTTCAAGCAACGCTAATTTTCCAGTTGAATAGCTCGAGTGCACAAGTAGCTGCCATGCTTGGAAGACTGGCAGAGAAGTAACATAAGATCTGTCTTGTAATGAGATCCCCATCAGACAGGCAGTGGAATAACCTGTGGATCTGAGAAATACCTACAGCATTATTTTGTGATATGCAGCAGAATTGAATTATTAATTGCATTATGTTTGGTGCAAAGTTTTTACTTTGAAACCACGTTCTAAGCACCTTCACTCTTCTTTGTGTCAGTGAGCCATCAGCCAGCCCTTCTCATATAGACAGAGAAAGGGCTGCTCTTTGTGGCAGTGAGCCCATCAGCCAGCCCCTTCTCCATCACAGACAGAGAAAGGGCTGGCTCTTTGTGGCAGTGAGCCCATCAGCCAGCCCCTTTCTTCATAGTAGACAGAGAAAGGGCTGCTCTTTGTGTCAATGAGACCATCAGACAGCCCCTTTCTTCATCATAGAGAGAGAAAGGGTTGGCTCTTTGTGTCAGTGAGCCGGTCAGCCAGCCCCATTCTCCATCACAGACAGAGAAAGGGCTGGCTCTTTGTGGCAGTGAGCCCATCAGCCAGCCCCTTTCTTCATAGTAGACAGAGAAAGGGCTGCTCTTTGTGTCAATGAGACCATCAGACAGCCCCTTTCTTCATCATAGAGAGAGAAAGGGTTGGCTCTTTGTGTCAGTGAGCCGGTCAGCCAGCCCCATTCTCCATCACAGACAGAGAAAGGGCTGGCTCTTTGTGGCAGTGAGCCCATCAGCCAGCCCCTTTCTTCATAGTAGACAGAGAAAGGGCTGCTCTTTGTGTCAATGAGACCATCAGACAGCCCCTTTCTTCATCATAGAGAGAGAAAGGGTTGGCTCTTTGTGTCAGTGAGTCGGTCAGCCAGCCCCATTCTCCATCACAGACAGAGAAAGGGCTGGCTCTTTGTGTCAGTGAGCCCATCAGCAGCCCCTTCTCCATCACAGACAGAGAAAGGGCTGGCTCTTTGTGGCAGTGAGCCCATCAGCCAGCCCCTTTCTTCATAGTAGACAGAGAAAGGGCTGCTCTTTGTGTCAATGAGACCATCAGACAGCCCCTTTCTTCATCATAGAGAGAGAAAGGATTGGCTCTTTGTGTCAGTGAGTCAGTCAGCCAGCCCCTTTCTCCATCACAGACAGAGGAAGGGCTGACTCTTTGTGTCAGTGAGCCGGTCAGACAGCCTCTTTTCCATCAAAGACAAAGAAAGGGGTGGCTCTTTGTGTCAGTGAGGCCATCAGCCAGCCCCTTTTTCCATCATAGACAGAGAAAGGTCAGGCATAGGTATTGAAACAAAACAATGCATGTGACCGAAACAAGAAAGCGAAGAAGCTCCCATTGCTGATGGGGACTAGAATCAGCACTCCGAGGCAGTATTCAATATGAAAGTATTGGGAGCAGATCATTCAGGATTCACTGAAAGCGTGTTGACAACAGAACTTAGCTTTAATTAGCAACAACAGGTACAGATATGAAGGGCTTTGTGGAAACAGGAATATACATCTTAAATGTCCCTTTGCAGCATCAGCAAGCTGCTGTGCTTCTCTTCACATACACAGACACAGGAAACTGGTTACAGTCACATGGTATTTCCTGTGTGTGAGCCTCTGGGAGTGTTTCTCTTTTTTTTTCTTTTTTAAAATAACTTTACTGACAATACACAAACCTAGCAATACAACACTTACACAGACAGGATTGGAGTTGTTGCACTTAACATATTCCAACAGAAAGAATATTTTCTTACATGTGAAAATCACATGTATAACTTTGACCGGCAACTTTAATGTGATTATTGTATAGTCTGTAGGAAATAGCAGCATTTAGAAAGCTTTATGTGAACATGGCTCGATTTCTTTCATTGTTCTCTCGCATACTGATTAATGAACAAGTTATAATTTATCAGTCCCAGGAAAAAAAGATTATGTGAAGGGCTCTGAGAAGCCAGGATGAGTGTCAGGACAGGAATGCTATATGGTAGATGAAAAAAAAAATGTACTGATAACATATACCATATATGTAAGAAGTAGCCAATTTTACAAGTTTTCCCGCCTGCAAAACAGAAGAGGTATGCCATTTTTATTGTAGTTTACTTCAACTGTGAGAGATTACATCTAAAAAAAAAATCCTGAAAACCGTATTCTATGATTTTTAAATAATTAAATAGTATGTTATTGCATGAAATAAGTATTTGATCACCGACCAACCAGCAGGAATACTGGCTCTCACAGACCTGTAAGGCCGGCTTCACACCACGACCTAATCCGATCCGGGGCTGTCAGGGGTGAACCTGAGAGACCCGGACAGGATCTGGACACAGAACCGGAGGACCAAATATGCCCTCTGGTCTGGTGTGCAGCCGGATGGCTCACTGCAGCCGCAGCTGCTGATAATTCAGGATTCAGGCAATAACTTTTGGTGCAATTATTATGACCCACCCCAAGGCCTTAGGAACTCGGATCCCGGGCGTTGATGCTGAATGCTGTCACTGGTGGTCGGTGCCCGGGTCCGTGGCCCTGGTGGTCGCTGAAAAGTGTAGAAATAAAATAATAAAAGTGTATTGTTTGTGACGCCACCTGCGGTATCTGATGATAACACAAGCACTGCTATCAGACCTCTGGGGATTATGTGAAGGGCTCTGAGAAGCTAGGATGAGTGTCCGAACAGGAATGCTGTATGGTAGATGAAAAAAAAAATGTACTGATAGCATATACCATATATGTAAGAAGTAGACAATTTTACAAGTTTTCCTGCCTACAAAAAAGAAGAGGCCTGTTATTTTTATCATAGTAACCTATGATAACCTTCAACTGTGAGAGATAGAATCTAAAAAAAAATCCTGAAAGTCACTTTATATGATTTTTAAATAATTAAATTGTATTTTATTGCATGAAATAAGTATTTGATCACCGACCAACCAGCAGAAATTCTGGCTCTCACAGACCTGTTAGGCTGGCTTCACACCACGGTTTATTCAGGTCCGGGGCTGTCTGGTGTCAACCGGACAGCCCTGGACCCGATTTTGTACTAATGTATGCCTATGGTGCCAGATGGGGTCGGATGGCAGTGATTTGCCATCCGGTTTTGTCTATGTCTGACAGGATCAGGCTGCTTCTGATTTTTGTCCCGGACACAAAATTGCAGCTTGTAGGATTTTTGTGTCCATGGCAAAAATCTGACAAGATCGGATCCGCAGGTGGAGCAGAATCCCCAGGGCAGTGTTGCTGTACTACTTGTCATGGCCGCTGGCACAGGGAGGTGGCTCTGCAGGCGGGAAGCTGAGTGACTCCTCACAGCGGGAAAGAATAACACACCACAATAAGAATAAAACACCACACATTGCTGAGTCTCTGTACTGGTTTACTGGTTACCATCAGGCACTTAAACAGGTTTACAGTCTCGGGTAGCTGGCCTGGGAAGTAACCAATGGATGAGGTATCTTTCTGTGGCTTTCAATGGTGTTTCTTTCGGCTTTGCCTTCTGTCCTCTTTCTCTCTCTACCTGCTCTGCTCCTACTTCCTTGCGCAGCCCTGCAGTGATCCACTTGTTTGGCACAAGGCCCACGGGTTTGCTAGGGTTTACCCTTCTGTCTAGAAAAGGGTGGGAAAGATACCCTTCTCTCTAAGGGGCTCAAACCCTGGACAGAGATCCTGGTGGGGATGTGCTTGGGCTTGGGTGGCGGGCATCTGAAAGCCCCACGACTCTCCGGTGTTGGCGGCTCAGAGCTGAACTTTCCTGCACCACACTCGGAACTGGCACTCCGTTACATGGACTGGGATCCCTCCAGACCGGGTATGTAGACAGTCTGACGCCGGGTGTTTGCACACACCCTCGGGCTCCCTCTTCTTTCTGGGTCACCTCTCCTTTTGGGTGCTCTCTGTCTGCGTCCTCTAAAGGGTCCTCCTCGACCTCGCTCTGTGACTTTACTTCTTCTCTTCCCGCTCTCCACCACCCACTTACATAACCTCCCACTGGGACCGGTTACCGAGATAACGGGTTTAACCAATTGGTCCCCTGGTGCTAAGTGTGTGAATGCATAATGAAAGCCACATGCGAACCTCCCCATTCACTGGGATACCACACACACTGGTCTGGGTGCAGTACCCCTCCATGGCGCACCGACCAGTGGGGCACCACAATTAGAAAATAAAATGACTGTCATTCTTCATCGGTGTGGGTGCTCCAGGTGAAGTGATGACCGAAGTACCACCCACGGGCAGACACACCATTGGTGCAACCTGTGTGGCCGCTTAGTGGCCTAAGAGGTAAAGGGGGCCCATTTCTACCTCCCAAGTTGGTGCAATTTAGCGTTTTTTAAGAGCTCTTGGGCTGCAAAGGGCCCGCATATAGTTCTTGCACAGTGGCCTTTTTCTGTCTCTGTCCACCAGTGGTGCCACCAATATGCAGAGTTCAATTACAGTACACAAGACGAGGTTGTAGAAACAAAGGAAAAGGTTTATTAACAGGTAGGAACATGTAAAGAAAGAGTAGATTCACAAGGGGGTATACTGTGGTAAAAGCACAATTAACAATTTCTGCAGTTCCTAGCTGGGACGCTCAGAAAAACGTCACCCCAACAATTACAAATGGATATTCAACAGTAAATTTGCAAAGCAAGAAATATGCAAAACTGCTCTACATGGCTACCAGAGGCTTATACTACGCCCTAATGTGTGCGCACACAGTAAAGACTTAGGCTACGTTCACTCTTAGCATATTTAGTGCGTCTACTGTGTTTACACAGTGCTTTTTTGCGCTCGCGTAAATGCAGTGAATGTTGCAATTATGGAAACTTATTCTAGCAAATGCTATGGCTATGCGTTCACACGTTGCGCTTTTGCACGTATTTTTGTGCATGCGCTTTCACTGCAAAAGCACGCACACCAAAAGCGCGACTGCATAAACACACAAAAATTACGCTACGTGTGAACTTAGCCTTAACGCTGGGAAAAGAAGTCCAGTCCTGGAGCCCGATGCTGTGATGCTTGTCGGTGCAAACTCCTTTAATTGCAGAGGAGAGGAGAAAGTCTTTTTTTTCCTTTATGGTCCTGGTGTCCTCTAGATCACGTCTCTGGTGAGTCCTGTGGTCCCCATCCCTGGGTCCTCAGGTACACATCTCTGGGTCTTCTGGTGCAGGTCCCTCAGTTAGCAGATTTCTCCTGTTCACTTCTCTCAGATCATTTTAGTTTCACTTTCACCTTCTCCTGTGTCCTGCACTTTTCAGCCTGGATTAGTCCAACTGCAATCTTCAGAGAGGGGAGCACCAATCAGTCCACAATTTAGCACATAGGGGGAACACAGTCTCTAAATATCTTGCCTCATGGGGTAAGGAATGAATCTGAGAAAGGTCAGGAATCAGCCTAGAACTACATGGGACCTGGTCAATGACTTGAAGAGAGCTGGGGCCACAGTTTCAAAGATTATTGTTAGTAACACATTATGCCGTCATCGATTAAACTCCTGCAGGGCACACAAGGTCCCCCTGCTCACACCAGTACATGGCCAGGCTCGTTTTAAGTTCGTCATTGACCATCTGAATGATCCAGAGGAGGCATGGGAGATGGTCATGTGGGCAGATGAGACCAAAATAGAACTTTTTGATATCAACTCCACTCGCGTCTTTGGAGGCAGAAGGATGAGCACAACCCAAGAACACCATTCCAACCTTGAAACATGGGGGTGGAAACATCAAACTTTGGGGTTGCTATTCTGCAAAGGGGACATGATGACTGCACCATATTGAAGGGAGAATGGATAGGGTCAGCCTTCTTTACTCAGTAAGAGCATTGAAGATGGGTCATGGCTGGATCTTCCAGCATGACAATGACCTAAAATACACAACCAGTAAGTAGCATTTCAAGGTCCTGGAGTGGCCTAGTCAGTCTCCATACCTGGACCCAATTGAAAATCTTTGGAGGGAGCTGAAACTCAATGTTTCCCAGTGACATACCTGAAACCTGAAAGATCTGGAGATCTGTATGGAGGACTGGGCCAAAATCCCTGCTGAAGTGTGAGTAAACTTGGTCAAGAACTACAGGACACATCTGACCTCGGTAATTGCAAACAAAGTTTTCTGTACCAAGTATTAGATTTTGATTTTCTACTGAATCAAATACTTATTATATCCAATAAAATGCTAATTATTTATGAAAAATCATACATTGTGATTTTCTGGATTTTTCACATTTGAAGTGTACCTAAGAAAAAATTACAGACCTCTCCATTCATTGTGGGTGAGAAAACTTGCAATATCAGAAGTGTATCAAATACTTATTTTCCCCACTGTAACTAACAGTGACATTCTCAGTGCCTCATAACTAGAAGTATATCTAGAGGGTTGAGAATACGCACATAGGGTCTTATCCTTTATAGGCAGGTAAATGTGAAAAATCAGATTTGCTCACCTGGTCAGGTTGTGTAGCACACAACCAGCGTAATCGCTCGAACAATGCAGCTGCTGCAGGGACTGTACTTCCACGAGGTGCGGTGCTGTGATCAGGTATTTTGGACGAAGTACCTTAATGTCCGCGCTGCTGCCAGAGAGGAACATACACCAACGACACTGGGACGTCTGAGTACTGGTAGTAGAGGTTTATTTCCAACGCGTTTCGGAGCCACGTACCGAGCTCCTTCCTCATAACTAGAAGTGACATCCACAGTACCCCCATTATAACAGTGATATCCACAGTGCCCCAATAATAATGATATTTACAGTGCCCCCATAATAACAGTGATATCCACAATGTCCAAATAATAGTGATATTCACAGTGCCGCCATAATAGTGTTATTCATGGTGTCTCCATTATAACAGTGATATCCACAGTGCCCCAATAATAATAATGATATCCACTGTGCTGTCAGCCAAGAAACACTTCCCCTCTTCACCTTTGCTAGAGGCTGCAGGTTGTAGCACCTCTACAGTGAAGGAAAGAAGTATTTGATCCCTTGATGATTTTGTAAGTTTGCCCACTGACAAAGACATGAACAGTCTATAATTTTAAGGGGCGGTTAATTTTAACAGTGACAGACAGAATATCAAAAATAACATCCAGAAAATCACATTATCTAAATTATATAAAAGTATTTGCATTTTGCAGAGAGAAATAAGTATTTGATACCTCTGGCAAACAAGACTTAATACTTGGTGGCAAAACCCTTGTTGGCAGCACAGCAGTTAGACTTTTTTTGTAGTTGATGATGATGTTTGCGCACATGTCAGGAGGAATTTTGGTTCACTCCTTTTTGCAGATCATCTCTAAATCATTAAGATTTTGAGGCTGTCGCTTGGCAACTTGGAGCTTCAGCTCCCTCCCTCTATGGAATTAAGGTATGGAGACTGGCTAGACCACTCCATGACCGTAATGTGCTTCTTTTTGAGCCTCTCCTTTGTTGCCTTGGCTGTATGTTTTGGGCCACTTTCATGCTGGATGACCCAGCCACGAGACATTTTAATGTCCTGGCGGAGGAAAGGAGGTTGTCACTCAGGATTTTACAGTACATGGCTCCATCCATTGTCCCATTGATGTGGTGAAGTAGTCCTGTACACTTAGCAGAGAAACAAGCCCAAAACATAATGTTTCCACCGCCATGCTTAACTGTGGGGACGGTGTTCTTTAGGTCATAGGCAGCATTTCTCTTCCTGCAAACACAGCGAGCTGAGTTAATGACAAAGAGCTCAATTTTTGTTTCATCTGACCACAGCACCTTCTCCCAATCACTCTCAGAATCACCAAGGTGTTCATTGGCAAATTTCAGACAGGCCTGCACATGTGCCTTTTTGAGCAGTGGAACTTTGCAGCCAATGCAGGATTTTAATCCATTACAGCGTAATGTGTTACTAATGGTTTTCTTGGTGACAGTGGTCCCAGCTGCCTTGAGATCATTAACAAGTTCCCCTGTGTAGTTTTAGGCTGATCTCTCACCTTCCTCATGATCCTGGATACCCCACAAGGTGAGATTTTGCATGGAGCCCCATATCAATGGCAATTGACATAATTTTGTATTTCTTCCATTTTCTTACTATTGCACCAACAGTTGTCTCCTTCTTGTGGTGCCCCTGAGGGTCCAGTCACCACAGAGGTACTGCACCTTAGACAGAGATGTGGTGCCTCCAACTCCAGGTAAGGAGGGGGGCAGTATCCGGTAGCCACACACCCACATCCAACACTAGTCACTCCAGGCCAGGAGGATGAGGAAGTGGTTGACCCATCCCTGGCTAGAGATAGGGGTTAGATAGGGAGGTGGGTGGACCCATAGAAAAGGGGAGCAACCGAGACTCAGTGAAAGGGAGAATAGATAAAAAAGGAGGAGGGAGAGAGAGCATTTAGTCAGAGAGAGACCCTGGGGACAGGAGCCGGAGAAGCTCGTCCCAGGCGAGGGAACAGACAGAGGGGACTGGAGCCGGAGGACCTGTCCCAGAACTGGAGAAGGGCTCCGGAGGAAGAGAAATGGGCTCCAGGGACATAGGAAGTGAGAGGTTCACCTATGGTGCCCGCATCCATTGGTGGGCGCAGGCAAGTGAATGGACCTTGGTTGCAGATGTTACCGGGCCCAGACTAGTAGAGGAGACTTGAGGCCTCAGCTAGCCATCCAGAGGCTGCTGCTTCTTCAGGAACAGCAGCCAAACCCACGCTTAGTAGCTGCAAAGGCAGCCGTGTAGGGTCAAGGGGACAAGAGAGACGTCACTTGTCAGGGCCCTAGGCTGCTGGCGCAGGACACTGAGCATGAGGCACAGGGCAGGAGGGCGAGACTGCTACCTGAGACTTGTGAGTAAAAGGGTGGAACTGCACCCAGCTGTGTCCTTGAGTTATTCTGGCATCCCCTGCCTTGCGCTGCACACTAATCATCATCTTCTAACTGACTTCCACACCTGCCCTGGGGCACCACTCCACCTGTGGGGAGTGACACCATCCGCCTGCATTACCATCTGCCTCAGCGGTCTGAATTGCAGTGTCGGCCGTCACTGGCAGAGCACCGTAGGTGGTGTCATGAATACATTTCCCATATAAACTTTCCCCCCATTTAACTGACACAACCAGGGCCACGGAACTAGGTCACGACCCCGTGACCTCCCAAAAGAACTCCCGAATCGGTTCCGAGTACCCCATGGTCCTGGTGGGCGTGTCATTCTCAACCACTGTCCTACTTATGGTTTTGTAGCCCATTCCAGCCTTGTGCAGGTCTAAGATCTTTTCCCTGACTTCATTAGAAAGCTCTTTGGTGTTGCCCATGTTTTAGAGGTTACAGTCTGACTGATTAAGGGTATGCGCCCACAGGACGTTTTTCCAGCAGTCCTGAACGTAGCAAAACCGGTACTAGTTTCAATGATCTCTAGAGTCCTTGCCAGGAGATTTGCTGCTTCAGGTCCTGCAGTTTTATTGCGTTTTTTGCGCGATTTTAGGGTGAGTGCCCACAGGACATTTTTGCTGCGTTTTTGCTGCAGTTTCTGCATGCAGTTTATCATTGGTTTTATGGTAATATATGCTAATTTGTTCCTGCGGTTTTGATTCCCAGCAAAACCAATGAGTTTCACAGAAACGCTGTGTCCACACATTGGTTTTGTAAGTGTCAAGAACTGTCAAATACCTGAGTTTTTGGTGCGGATGGGAGAGAATTGACATGTTAATTATTTTCCTGCATTTTCGCTGCAGTCAATGGAAAAAACGCAGGAAAAAACACAGCATCAAAAACACAGTAAAAATGTACAAAAAATGTGCAGAAAACGCGTAGAAAACGCAGACAAGATCATAGCTAATCTCCTGTCAAGGACTCTAGGATCCTCAGGTTTTGATGCGTTCAGGAGTGCTTAAAAACGTCCTGTGGGCACATACCCTTACTGCGTTTTTGATGCTCTGCTTTTCCAGCATTTTTGCCATTGACTGCAGCAAAAAAGCAGGAAAGATAGAACATGATCATTCTTTCCCATCCGCAGCAAAACAGGAGAGATTTGACACTTGCAAAACCAATGTGTGGGCACAGCGTTTCTGTGAAACACATTGGTTTTGCAGGGAAGCCCAACCGCAGGAACAAATTAACATAAATTTACATAAAACCAAGGGTATACTGCATGCAGAAACTGCATCAAAAACGCAGGAAAAACGCCCTGTGGGCACATACCCTAATTGAGTGTGTGGACATGAGTTTTTATATAGGTGACAATATAAGACAGCTGTCTGTAATGCAGGTAACGAGTTGATTTGGAGCGTCTAACTTGTCTTTAGGAGCCAGAACTCCTAATGGTTAGTAGGGGATCAAATACTTATTTCCCTCTTCAAAATGCAAATACATTTATATAATTTAGACAATGTGATTTTCTGGATGTTATTTTTGATATTCTATCTCTCACTGTTAAAATTAACCTACCCTTAAACTTATAGACGGTTCATGTCTTTGTCAGTGGGCAAACTTACAAAATCAGCAAGGGATCAAATACTTATTTCCTTCATGCATGTCAGAGCTCTTAACACTTCTATACATACTGGATTTGAGATGGGGCAGTAAAAGCAGATATACGGTACATTGGATGTGCTTGGTATGAATCTGGAAGGCAAGGAAAGAAAAGAGAAGAAAAATGCAATCATTATGCCCCCAGTTTTATACCAATGCAAGTAATGGGGACTATGAGTCATACTACAGAGGCATACTGTACCTACAAATGCCTCATATAGTAGCACCCAGAGACCACGGGTCTGTGCCCAAAATACAGGTATCATGCATGTGACATTTCAGTGTGTATGAGTCCTTACAGCGGATGCCCCTTTTGTGCCCCTTTGAAGAGTATAATGTAATTTCCAGTTCCCCCTTTAAAAAGTAATAATTGCCTAAATGTTCCCTAATAAAGTATTAATGCACTGAGTGCCCCATATTAAGTAATTACATCTTTACAGTGCCCCATATAAAGTAAATACGTCCCTACAATGCCCCATGTAAAGTAATTACGTCCTTACAGTGCCCTATATGAAGTAATTATGTTGATACAGTGCCCCATATAAAGTTATTGTGCCCCTGTAGTGCCCCATATAAAGTAATTACTTCCTTACAGGTGCATGATTGCACCTACTGTATATAACGTAATAATGCCCTGAGTGATCCTAAAAAATAATAATGGCCTGCGCACAGATCACTCATGGCGGGCAATGGGAGCGCACGGCGGTCTGCAAGCATCTGCAGACCGCCGTGCGCTCCATTATAAACATAGGGGCTGCGGTCTGCATGCAGATGCTTGCAGATGCCTCTGCAAAACGCTGCGGAGGCATCTGCAAATCTGAAGGCAGCCTTACTGAGTACCCCTGGCCCTGGTAGGCGTCGCAAAAGTTTATGCATTTAATCAATCTCAGATCCTCCGTGGAACCCACTCAACTGTTATTTTGTAGATGTACTTTTCTTTATATGCTGAAGGGGTTCAGGATCCTTTCTGACTGAGATTTCTCTTAGCCTTAAATCACAGCTTGCCCAAGCAAATAGCTGAAAGCCACAAATTGTCGTGGGTCAAGAATTCTGCTGTTCATCTAATTTTCACTTGATTACTATCTTTTTGAGGGGTAGAGCAGTAAAAGTACATACAAACCTAGGTAAACCAATAATGATAAATGTGGTGGCCAAACATTAGTGTATATTACTACCTCTGAGTCTATTTCCTAACAGGTTCTAAATTGCGAGAAAAAAATTACAGAAAAATGATATGAAACAAGACAAATTGTAAAATCCATACTCTTCCTGTACCAGTACATCGGTGAATTCATGCTGAAAACCCATTAACATAAATTAGTGGAGATAATTACATGTCAGCTAATCTGTAAGTGGTGGCAATGCATCAGATGAATAAAGGTTAGCGGTGACTGCTGGTAATTACCGCTTTTCCGTACTTGTACACCTTTACAATATGTCTAATAAGGATTCTGCTCAGCTTTTCAAGTGCTGCTGGTTCTGTACATTACTTATGTCAATACAACCTGGTTTCCCCATTTTTCACCATTTTGCCCTATCAGGTGAACCTGGGAGCCATTGCTCATATAACCTGTGGGGAAATATATTCCATTAATTGCTTATTTGCAAGTTCTTTAATGTTTAAAATTGCAAAGTTAAGTCTTGTTAACATAAGGAACTTTGCAGTTTTACCCCTATCACAGGTAATGGTAGGGAGATGAAAGAATGAGTAGCAGGAAAGATAAAGGGCAGGATACCTGGGAAGCTAGTCTGGTCCTGTTTACTGGGGTCCCTAACTTTCCCTGCTCCTGAAGGTACCTCTGATGGTGAGGAGGTGAGGGCCACCACCCTTTCTCTGCTCCTCACCAGGCCCTGGGTTGTTTCCCCCTCACCTCAACCTACGAACCGGGACAGCAAAATCCCACAGAGAATCTTAGGAGCTGTAGTGTAACTTCAGCAGCAAAAACAAGCGTCCAACTACACAGACGATCAGAAACAAAAGTGAACGCTATCGTCGATACCTCCCAGTGAGATAGGAGGCTATTTAAAGACCAGAGGTGTGGTCACCTGACAACCTACAATTCCAAAACTGCAGAGGCACCCACAGACTACAGCAGCATCAGCAAACCAACACTAAATGTCAAAGGAAATTTAACTCTAAAGACTTAGCGAGGAAGGAAATATATACCCTCCTGTCGTCCCCTTCCGAACGACCCGAGGTGCATGGCGTCTCAGACTGCTTGGCTGTCATGGAGCGATGTGGACAAACTTCAATAAAATGATCAGTTTGTCCACAATAGAAACAAGCACTGTCTACTTGATGAACTGTAGCCACAGGAGGTATAGCACGAGTGCCAACCACCCCAGCTGCATAGGTTCGTCGCGTGGAACCTCCCCAACAGGGATAGGCACAGAAGACAAAGTTGGTGTCGGTCTCTTCCCAAGACGTCTGTCCATCTTGACGGCTAGGGTCATCACAACCTACAATAACTCAGGTGTGGCATATTGAACCAGAGTGTCTTGTAGTCGAGCTGACAGATCCAAGCAGAACTGAGTCCTGAGGACTGGGTTATTCCACTGGGTGTCAGTCACACATCTCTGAAATTCCGAGAAGTACTCCTCCACTGCTCATGTCCTCTGCTTGAGTTTACAGAGATTCGACTCAGCAAGAGTCACCCTGTCTGGTTCGCCATATACCTGAGCCAAGGCAGCAAAAAACCTGTCCACCAGGGATGGAGAATCAGTCAGGAGGAAGAAGGCCCAGATGAATGGGGTCGAAACCTGAAATAAAGCTTACAAGCTTCTTAAAACACCAAAAATGTATCCCTTCCCTCAGAAAATGTATCAGGAAGAGATATCTTAAGTCCCAATATGGCCTGGGCTTGAGCCGAGGCCAGATACCTCACAACTTGCTGCAACTGTTGCACGACCTGAGATTGCAGACTAGTGACCTCATCAGAGATCTTCTGCATCAGTTGTGCAGAGGCATCAGCAGAGGAAGCTTGAGACATGACTCAGGAAAAAAGCAATATGGGTCAACTATAATATCACAGGTAATGGTAGACGGGTGAAGGAATGAGTAGCAGGAAGAATAAATCTGGCCTTTATGGAAGAGTCGCAAGAAGAAAGCCATTTCTCAAAGATATCCATAAAAAGTCTTGTTTGAAGTTTGCCACAAGCCTCCTGGGAGACACCAAACATGTCGAATAAGGTGCTCTGCTCAGATGAAACCAAAATCTAACTTTTTGGCCACAATGCAAAACGATATGTTTGGCATAAAAGCAACACAGCTCATCACCCTCAAAACACCATCCCACTGTCAAACATGGTGGTGACAGCATCATGGTTTGGGCCTGCTTTTCCTCAGCAGGGACAGGGAAGATGGTTAAAATTGATGGGAAGATGGACGGAGCCAAATACAGGACCATTCTGGAAGAAAACCTGTTGGAGTCTGCAAAAGATCTGAGACTGGTACGGAGATTTATCTTCCAACAAGACAATGATCCCAAACATAAAGCAAAATCTACAATGGAATGGTTCAAAAATAAACCTATCCAGATGTTAGAATGGCCAAGTCACATCCAGACCTGAATCCAATCGAGAATCTGTGGAAAGAGCTGAAAAATGCTGTTCATAAACGCCTCAATCCAACCTCACTGAGCTCCAGCTGTTCTGCATGGAAGAATGGGCAAGAATTTTAGTCTCTCGATGTGCAAAACTGATAGAGACATACCCCAAGAGACTGCAGCTGTAATCACAGCAAAAGGTGACGCTACAAAGTGTTAACTCAAGGGGGCCGAATAATATTGCACGCCCCACTTTTCAGTTTTTTATTTGTTTAAAAGTTCAAAATATCCAATAAATTTCGCTCCACTTCACGATTGTGTCCCACTTGTTGATTCTTCACAAAGAAATTAGAATTTATATCTTTATGTTTGAAGCCTGAAATGTGGCAAAAGGTTGAAAAGTTCAAGGGGGCCGAATACTTTCACAAGGTACTGTATATTCTGTCCTTACTACATGAAACCCTGGGGCATGAGACTATAGCTTGACAGGCGGCTAAACCTTCATCTGCTATAGTTCATTAAGGAGACTGTTGCTTGAAGTCTGTGTGTTCTATTGAACATTAGCAAACATGTTTGGTGAAACTAGCAACAATTGAGATATAGAATCAGTGCATCTATTAATTCAGCGAAGGGATACACATCACAAAATAGCTGTACAATATACATACAAACAGCCTTAATCTAACTTAATAAATGCAACTAACTAAACAGGGAGAGAGTCTAGAGCAGACGTCCCCAACTCCAGGCCTCAAGGGCCACCAACAGTCAGGTTTTCAGGATTTTCTTAGTATTGCACAGGTGCTAATGTGATCATCTGCACAGGTGATGATTCAAACTCCTGTGCAATACTAAGGAAATCCTGAAAACCTGCACGGTTTGGGAACCCTGGTCTAGAGCATCAGATGGCACCAAACACATGCACTTCCTTATCAGCGATGCTATCGTGAGGGGATAAAATAAAGAATGTCCTCTGTATGTGAGTCATGAGAAGTCAAGGGGAGTCTCTCTACCCACAATGCACTAAAGGGGAGGGGAACAGAGGCATGAAATAGAAGAGCTGGTGCTGATAAAAAGTTCAGCCACTAGAGGGAGCTAAAGTACTCTAAACAAATCTAGTAAGGAAAGAATAGTTTTTAAAGGGTACCAACCACCCAAATGACTTCCCCCGGACTGTTAATATGTGTCCCTACACCCAGCACACACATTTGGGGCAATCGTTTTTGCTTAAAAAACTGTTTAGTAGAAGCTAAGATATAGCTTTATAAAGTTTAAAAAATCTTGCCGACTGGGTGTTACCTAGCTTGTCCCGCTGCCGAATTCATCTGCCCATCAGCCTCCTCTCCCCCCTCTCTTCAGTAAAGCCCTGCCCTTTCAGTCTCGTCACAGGCTGGTGCACGGACTCTCATGGCCGTGCACACGTCATCAGCTACAGCCAGGGTCAGTCACGAGCACACGCTCTGTGACTTCCTGCCTGTGCAGCTGTGACCCATTCTGCCGGGTGATCACAGAGCGCACAGAGCGTGTGCTCGTGACCCTGGCTGTAGCTGATGACGTGTGCACGGCCATGAGAGTCCGTGCACAGCCTGTGACGAGGCTGAAAGGGCAGGGCTTTACTTGAAGAGAGGGGCGAGAGGAGGCTGACGGGCAGATGAACTTGGCAGCGGGATAAGCTAAGTAACGCCCAGTCGGCAAGATTTTTTAAACTTTATAAAGCTATATCTTAGCTGCTACTAAACTGTTTTTTTAGCAAAAACGATTGCCCCAAATGTGTGTGCTGGGTGTAGGGACACATATTAACAGTTGGGGGGGGGGTCATTTGGGGTGGTTGGTTCCCTTTAAAGCTGAAATAGAGCAATAAAGTACAAAGATTAAATGCTGAAGGAAGAACAAGCTTCATCTACTACAGTCATATGAAAAAGTTTGGGCACCCCTCTTAATCTTACTCATTTTTTTGGTTTAAAATTGGGTTTTTGCACCAGCTATTTCAGTGTGATATATGTAATAACTGATGGACACAGTAATTTTTCAGGATCGAAATGAGGTTTATTGCACTAACCAAAAATGTGAAATACGCATTGTTTCAAAATTTGACTGGTGCAAAAGTATGGGCACCCTTCTGATTTTCATAATTTGAATACTCCTAACTACTTTTTACTGACTTACTGAACACTAAATTGGTTTGGTAACCTCATTGAGCTTTGTACTTTATAGCCCGGTGTATCTAATCATGAGAAAAGCTATTTCAGGTGTCCACTTGCAAGTTGTTCTCCTAGTTGCATCTTCTCTGAGGAGTGGCATCATGGGCTCCTCAAAACAGCTCTCAAATGATCTGAAAAAAAAGATTGTTCAACATAGTTGTTCAGGGGAAGGATACAAAAAGTTGTCTCAGAGATTTAACCTGTCAGTTTCCACTGTGAGGAACATAGTAAGGAAATGGAAGACCACAGGGACAGTTCTTGTAGGCCAGAAGTGGCAGGCCAACAAAAATATCAGAAAGGCAGAGAAGAAGAAAGGTGAGAACAGTCAAGAACAATCCACAGACCACCTCCAAAGACCTGCAGCATCATCTTGCTGCAGATGGTGTCACTGTGCATCGGTCAACAATACAGCGCACACTGCACAAGGAGAAGCTGTATGGGAGAGTGATGCGAAAGAAGCCGTTTCTGCATGCACGCCACAAACAGAGTCGCCTGAGGTATGCAAAAGCACATTTGGACAAGTCATTTCATTTTGGAAGAAGGTCCTGTGGACTGATGAAACAAAGATTGAGTTGTTTGGTCATACAACAAGGTGTTATGCATGGCGCCACAAAAACACAGCATTCCAAGAAAAACACTTGCTACCCACTGTCAAATTTGGGGGAGGGTCCATCATGCTTTGGGGCTGTGTGGCCAATGACGGCATCAGGAATCTTGTTAAAGTTGAGGGTCGCATGGATTCCACTCAGTGTCAGCAGATTCTTGACAATAATATTCAAGAATCAGGGTCAAAGTTGAAGTTACGCCGGGGATGGATCTTTCAGCAAGACAATGATCCAAAACACCGCTTCAAATCTACTCAGGTATTCATACAGAGGAACAATTACAATGTTCTTGAATGGCCATCCCAGTTCCCAGACCTGAATATCATTGAACATCTGTGTGATGTTTTGAAGCGGGCTGTCCATGCTCGGCAACCATCAAATTTAACTGAACTGGAATTGTTTTGTAAAGAGGAATGGTCAAAAATACCGTCATCCAGGATCCAGGAACTCATTAACAGCTACAGGAAGCGACTAGAGGCTGTTATTTTTGCAACAGGTGGATCTACTAAATATTAATGTCACGGAAAATGTGAGCTGGGGGAGGAGCGGGAGATCTCCTGCTCCCGCTCATATATATGCATAGTCGCTCTCCATCACCATGGTGCTGAAACCGCACCGAGGTGATGGGCTGGGGGAGCGGCGCATATATATTAAATGGTCCTGCGCCCCCCCCGTGATGGCACATGCCCCCCTATGTTAGATATGGCCCCCATGAGGCTGCCATAGTAAAATAATAAACTCTATACTTACCTCCTGGCTCCTCCTCCAGCGCTGATCTCCCGGTGTCTCTCCAGTCTCCCGGCTGCTGCTGTGATCACACGCAGAGATTATGTCACTCTCTGCTGTGCCAATCACATGACCGCACAGAACCAGGAAGTGAAAGAGCTCTGCAGCATCATCTCTGCCCGATCACAGCTGCACGGAGGGAGACCAGGAGACCAGAGCTGTAGGAGGGAAGAAAAGAGCAGCATGGGGGCCATATATAACACAGGGGGGCATGTGCCACGCGTAGGGGACGTGTGCCACGCATAGAGGACGTGTGCCATGCATAGAGGACGTGTGCCATGCATAGGGGATGTGTGCCAGCATAGGGGATGTGTGCCACGCATAGGGGACGTGTGCCATGCATAGGGGACGTGTGCCATGCATAATTGAGGTGTGCCATGCATAGGGCACGTGTGCCATGCATAGGGGATGTGTGCCATGCATAGGGGACGTGTGCCATGCATAATGGATGTGTGCCATGCATAATGGACGTGTGCCATGCATAGGGGATGTGTGCCATGCATAGGGGGCGTGTGCTATGCATAATGGACGTGTGCCATGCATAAGGCACGTGTGCCATGCATAGGGGATGTGTGCCATGCATAGGGGACGTGTGCCATGCATAATGGAGGTGTGCCATGCATAGGGCACGTGTGCCATGCATAGGGGATGTGTGCCATGCATAGGGGACGTGTGCCATGCATAATGGATGTGTGCCATGCATAATGGACGTGTGCCATGCATAGGGGATGTGTGCCATGCATAGGGGGCGTGTGCTATGCATAATGGACGTGTGCCATGCATAGGGGTCGTGTGGCATGAATAATGGACGTGTGCCATGCATAGGAGATGTGTGCCATGCATAATGGATGTGTGCCATGCATAATGGACGTGTGCCATGCATAGAGGGTGTGTGCCATGCATAATGGACGTGTGCCATGCATAGAGGACATGTGCCATGCATAGGGGATGTGTGCCATGCATAGGGGACATGTGCCATGCATAGGCAAGGCCGCACTGTCCAATAGTCAATATGAGCCTTTAGGCTCAGGCGGCAAAGAGGCAGGGGGAGCCGCAGAGCAGAAGGGGGTGGCGCCTGCACCATGCAGCCAGCTCCCTGTGCGACGTGCGCCGGCTGCATGAGGCAAAATCACCAGCAGCGGATACCGACAGCACCTCCCCTCCCCGCTCCTCACCTGCGGCCGCCGACAGCAACCCCACCCCATCCACCTGCGGCTGCCAACAGCAATCATCCCCCCCAGCTACTCACCTGCGGCCGCCATCAGCAACCCCATCCCCCCAGTCCTCACCTAGGCTCAGGCGGCAGAGAGCCTTTCTGCACCTCTGTGCATAGGGAAATTAATCTGAAAAGCGTACCAGCGAATATGTTTTTACAAAAAAAGCACTGGCAACGCATCAGCGACGCGGGATTGCAGTGACAGAGACGACAGCGCTACACTCATATTGCGGGCGGGAAAGCCAACTTCACTATCGGCTTTCCCGTCCTGCTATTAGAAATGAACAGCGATGTGAAAACGACGCACCAGCGATCCCGGCCAGGTCATGTCGTTATCGGTATCCCTGGTGCGTCGTTATGTGTGATGAGGGCTCTATTCTTACAGGACCTCTGATGATGTCACAATCATGGCCGGAGCAAGATCACATGGCTGTGACATTACCAGAGGTCCTTAAGCTAAACGCACACAGCACCAGGAGCCAGGTACTGCAGACCACTTACACCCACACACCCTACGCTCACCTGCACTCACACTTACCCACCACTCACACTTACCCTGCACTCACGTCACACTGTGTCCTGCACTCACGTCACACTATGCCCTGCACTCACATCACACTCTGCCCTGCACTCACATCACACTCTGCCCTGCACGCACGTCACACTTAGCCCTGCACTCACGTCACACTCACCTTGCACTGACCTCAGACTTAGCCCTGCACTCACCTTGCACTCACGTCACACTGCCTCTAACGCAAAACCCGCGTCACTGATTGTTCGCGGCTGGCTGGGCGCGACCAATCAGCGACGCGGGATTTCTGTTACAGCGAAACAGGCACAGTCCGCCTGGTCTCCTGGCCCCCCTCCGTTCGGTCTCCTACCCGCTGCTCACCCACTCCACACTCCCTCCCGGCCGTCGCTCCATGCTCCATCTGTCCGCCGTTCACCCCGTCATTCTTCTTCTTCTTTTCGTGGCATAGACTCCAGAAATTCAGAGGCCGCGGGGGGTGGGGGTGGAGCTACCAAAGGGGGTGTCGTAATGGCCGTGAACAAGGGCATGCTCACCACATCAGGGCTATGCGCTTGGACACGCCTACTATGACGCCCCTGTTAACTCCGCCCCCTGAGGTTATGGAATTGTTGACGTCTATGCTGGAGCAAGAAGAAGAAGACATGCTAGGGTGAGAGGCGGCTGGACAGAAGCCTGGAGCAGGTGAGAACTGAGGGGGCCATCGCTGCACACTCGCACAACTGCACCGCCATACACCTGCACTGCCACACACCCACATATTCTAGAGTACCCGATGCGTTAGAATCAGGCTACCATCTAGTGCACTTATAAATAGTTTAGTAGGATGTGAAATCCTGCTGACTGATTCCCTTTAATGTCTGATTGAGGTGGAGAAGTGGAAGTGAACGAATACATGCCCTTGCTTGTGACCCACCCAGGCCTTGGTACTCAGAGCTCAGGCACAGTGTCAGGGGGACGCTATCACAGGTGGCTGCACCCGAGTCTGTGGCCCTGGGGTTGGTGACTTCTTAAAAATACAGTTTCTATTAGGATAATTTGTGACGCCACCTGTAGTACCTGGTGAGGGATTAACAGCGCCGCCACAGTCCTCCGGAGGGCGATGATATTGCGGCAAGGGTGGTATAGCTTCCTACAGGTGAAGTTGTCCTCTGGGGCAGTGAAGAATACTGTAACAAAAGTTCAGTGTTGGAAGGACAAATACACGAAGGCAGTTTCACTCTCTCTGGGTATTTTACTGAAAACAAGCATCCAACGAATACACAGTTCACAGTGCAGTGAAGATGGAATTCACAGGTGACCTTTCGGGTGGCTGTAAATGGATGCAAGGCGGTTTAGAGGTACCCGTGGTATGCCTTAGTTAACAAACTAGTGTCCTTTTTAGCCCTGCCCGGGTAAGTCTCTTCCCAGTCCCGCTGAGGTAATAATGGAGTTCCTCTCCTCACTCTCTCTCTCTGCTGCTTGGACCCCAACCTCTGGTGGAACCGCTCCATGAGTGGCAGTGTGCTGTGGCTGATAAACAGGCCGCAGCAACCGGTTGACGGCTTCGATGGTGGACTCCGGCCGTTTCTTTGCATCCGGCTTTCCATGGTGGACTGGGGAAGCTCCCCGGAGTATGGTCGCTCCGCGCTGGGGTTCCCCCATTCTCTCTCGGGCCCAGACTCACGTGTCAGGCACCCTCTCTCAAGATCTCCTCAGGACCTCCTTTCATCTTCCCTCAGGTCTAGTCTGCAACTCGCCTGTTCTGGCCTTCCGAGTCTCCTAACCCTCCTAACCCTCCCCCCAAGGGAGCTCCTTCCCTGGATTGAGTGTGGGAGTGCTGGAATTGGGTTCCTCCTACCAACCCTGCATCCACTTACAGTTGGGATAATTACACTGCTTTTATGGATGTAATACCCCGGTGTGACGCCTGACCAACGGGGCTCCACACTTGCGCAGAATTACATACACTTCATATCTTGTATGGGAATGGTTTCATTTCTATGTGATAATTAGCCTGGGACAAGAGAACATAGTTTTATTACCAAATAATAGCTCAAACCTCAGATTATTTCCTTGTCAAATATCTTTATCCAAACAACTCGAAGTCGAAAAACCTGAATGGCAGGAATCCAAATCATCCAGAGCTCAGTTTTAGGGATCTGTGTTTGATCAAATCCACCTTAATAAATATCTCTGCGAAACCTATAAAATGTCGAAATACCGGATTTTCATTATTTGTTTTTCCTCTGGCCAATTTACAACAGAAAACCGCAAGATAATAAAAAAAAAACTCCTTCCAGAAAATGTGGGCTTATGATTATGTAGATGGCTTACGGTTCCAATTTACAACTAAGTGAATGTACACAGTTTTTTGGGGGGCACTAATTTAAAGTATAGAAAAAATTGGCGCATCATTTGGGCTTTCCATGCGCCTGCAAATACAATCATATTTTAGCTACCATACACACCAGTTTTCCAGCATATATTAAAGTAGATTTGTCATGTGTCCAGCAGACCATGCCTCCTTTGGAGTCCAATGGGTGGACGCAAAGGGGTAAAAGTCACAAAGTTTTCCATAAAGATAAGGTAAGATGCCAGAAAACTGGTATAGGGAGGATGATAATATTTCTTTTTCCTTTTGGAGATTGTTGTCTTTGTATTATATTGCCAGTAGTGATACTAGTGCATCTCAGTGAATTAGAATATCATCAAAAAGTTAATTTATTTCAATACAAAAAGTGAAATGCATATATAATATAGAGTCATTACAAACAGAGTGATCTATTTCAAGTTTATTTATGTTATGTTAATGTTGATGATTATGGCTTACAGCCAATAAAAACGCAAAGGTCATTATCTCAGCAAATTGAAGTAAAGAGGATGAAGGATTAAAAACTGCGCTGCCCTATTCCATGAGGCATCAAAGGGTGAATATAATACTGATTTATTAGTCAACATGTTTCAGGGCTTCCAGACACATGGCAATAGGATATTGATTTTTGATAATATTGTAATTCATTGAGATGCACTAGTATGTGTTTAATCAGTGTTATGTAAGTTTTGAACACGCCACCCATTTTCTAACTAGATATATGACTGTAGACTATAGGAGAAGGCTCCAGCATCAGCAAAGGTAAAGGAGAAACCTAATGCTGACTTGAGTTTGCAATGTCACCAAGCTATAAGAAGGGCATGAAAAGTGCTGCTAAAAGAGTGGTTTGGCACTAAGAGAGTCAGTGCATCATGGGCGAGTGGGTGCTCCTGCCTCTGGGTAGTCCTCCTTTAATAGTCCATGCCATGGCCACCTCCACAGTGCAACACAGGGGGCGACTCACACACAGAGCCAAAATTCTTGCTATACAGTTCCTTATTTATAATCCCACGCAAGACTTGCCGAGCAGGTACGTTGCATGCATAATTCTTAAATGTTTCAGGAATAAAACCGTTCACTGTGGACCGCTCCCCTGGTTCCGGTACCTCTGTTGTTAAGTTCTCCACTTCAATCTTTAACACCACAGTCACACCTGTTGAACTCATCAAGATGTCCCGCATTGCACAGTCATCTCCCACCCACAGAGACCAATTTTGAGGAATTAGTAAGTGCTGTCGGACAATGCTCATTCACAACTTCTGCTGAAGTTTGGGCTTGGTACTACGTGGGTGGCTGCACTCATCGTTCTCTTTTGATATCCTTCACATGCCCAGGATTCCCGGGATAACCATGAGGGTCAAATTGTAGTTCTGAGCCACTCCTCGCTACACCTACCACAGATGCAGCTTTTTCTCTTTATCTTTTCACTACTACTCCTGCTTCCTAAATGGCATCCCTTTGGCATACTCTTTAGCCCCTACCCATCATAGGTTGGGTCAATTAAAGCATTCCCTGTCTATAAGGATACCAGGGAAGCAGCATCTACAATCGGCCATACTATAGGTGGCCACACTACACACTTTGTATTCAGATTCCCACATTTCACATTTAAACAGTGTAGCTCAAACACAAATTGAATACAAATATCAGCACAGTTCATATTACTCTTATTTTCATTAACCAGTGTCTTCAGATTTGGGGGCACACAGGCCCGGCACACTATTACAACTACAAATGGTCTGTTGGTGGTGCAAAGAAGACCTGTGATTTGTCTATGAGATAATTAGGCCCGGTTACACAGTACGATGTCCCAGCGATCCGACCAATAATGGGGATTGCTGGGACATCGTTATGTGATCGCTGGTGAGCTGTCAAAAAGGCAGACTCACCAGCAATCAGGACCAGCTAGAACGCTGGTATGCAGGGTAAACAGCGGGTAACTAAGCAGAGCGCTGTGCTTAGTTACCCAATGTTTACCCTAGTTACCCGCTCACAGTGTGTGCTGTGCAGCACTGGGAGCCCATTGATTTTTGGTCTCCCACTGTCACACACACCGATGCTGGCCAGCCAGGGGGAGACCAATGATCAATAAAAAAAATGGTCACTCGCAACTATGTCGTTTCGACGTCGCTGCAACGTCACAAAACCGGTGACGTTGCAACGATATCATTAACGATATCGTAGTGTGTAACGGGCCTGAAGTTATCCATCAGAGATAAATTGGTGAGCTGTAGACCACAATAGGTTGTTTAATATTGAGTGAGTGATAAGGAGTGTGCAGAGACAATGCACATTGGCCAGCTGATGGCTTTATATTTTTTTAGTCCCATTGAGAAGAGGTAACGATTAGGATAGTATCCTGCCAGAACAAGAGAAATTGGATGTGCAAGTGGAGCTATAGTTTGTTGACGTAGACTGAGCAGAAAGTAGGCAGACTGGAAGATTTTTGCCATTTTGGAGTAAGGTGCTGGCATAGTTGGTAAATTGGTAATAACAGTACAATATACGGTAGATACCATTAGATAGAAACGTGTATTTGAAATGAAGACTGTAGCTTATTGTAGGCTTCCTCACTTTTTTCCCCCTATAATTTTGTTAATAAATGACGGCATTTCTGAGCCACATGGAGCTTGCACTTATTCTCGACACAAATCTCCTAGCAACTACATTGTCTCAGTAAATCGACGTCGGGAAGCTCAGAAGGAGCACAAAGGCTTTTTGTTTCCAACTACTTTTAAAAACTACTGATTAGCAAAGTAGATGTCAAAGTCAGTCCCAAAACAGCAGGTCAGGTATGCTCTACGCTTGGAATCAATATGATTACCTGGGAAATATTACAGGAGATATATCAACAAAACACTAGCCTTAAATAAATGGTTTAATGGGTTATTACTTGTACTTTGCAAATCAAAGATTTTTTATGCTATAGATGCAGTTTTATGTTATTTGCTTCAATGACGTGCATGTGGCGGATCAGGTTGGTATCCCCAGATTCAGCACTGGAGATACCTTTCACCGGTCCCCTTGAAGTGCATTGGAAGTTTAATGGTGCTTATGTTGCGGTCATAGTTCCGTGGTACTCAACCATCCGGGGGTTAACAGCTCAGAAGTCACAGTGGTTGTGGTCCTGGACAGACATCTACTATATAATCTCCTAATCGTGTCTGTGTGATGCCGAAATAAGCGTCAGGGTCCTTATCGGTGGCCGCCTATGGCGGCCACTAATGAGCGAGAAGTATGCAAAACAGCCGCAGATGCAATCAGCGGTGCGTGATTTCCCTCACAGACACAGACACCGTGCTGTCAGCCTCCTCCTGCCCACACCCGCCCGCTGGAGCCCCCTCTTGCCCGCCGCTGCTGCATTCCCACCACCCGCTGCTCCATTCCTGCCACCAGCTAATCCATTCCTGCCACCCGCTGCTCTACTTCCCCCCCCTCGCTCCATTTCCCCCCCCCTCGCTCCATTTCCCCTACACTCCATTCCCCCCCCTCGCTCCATTTCCTCCCCCTCTCTCCATTTTCTCCCCCCCCTTTGCTCCATTCCCTCCCCACCTTCGCTCCATTCCCCCCCCCTCCCCGCCGCTCCAGTCTCACCCGCACCTGGTGTTTACATCGCCGCTACAGCAGGTACTGATTGGTCATGTGACAGGCTCTGTGCATGTCACTTCAGCCCGCCTATCACATGACCATTCATTACCTGCTGCAGCGACGATGTAAATACCGGGCGTGGGTGAGACCGGAGTGGATGGGAGGGGGATGAACGTGTGCAGGCCACTGACCCTCCATCATGCGCTGACCACTGGCCCTCAATCCTGCAGTTACCACTGAGCCTCCATCCTCTGCTGACCACTCTGCTTCCATCCTGCGCTGACCACTCTGCTTCCATCCTGCGCTGACCACCGAGCCTCCATCCTCCGCTGACCACTGATTTCCAAGCGCATCACATAACGTGGAAGCGCACTTTGCATGGCACTTAGATGCCAGCGTTTGACCTGCACTTGGGGTTCCTTCACCCATAGCAATGAATGGGCAGTGTTAACGCAGTCTTACCTTTCCGGTAACACTGTGCTAATGCTGCCAAATTCTCTGTTTTACACAGAACCACCCTGAATGCAGTGGTAAACGCTGGTGTGACCCTATCCTTAGGGTGTCCATCATTTATCTGAAAAAAATAACAAATTTGTGGCATTTAGTGCCTAAGGCTGTGCCCATGTTATGTTTTTATTGTGTTTTTTTAATGTGTTTTTGAGTACAGATTTGTCATAAAACCTGAAGGTTTTCCTGATGCAGCAAAGTGAATGAGAATCCTGAGGTGTGCACACGTTGAGTATTCTTTCCTTGCAGATTTGGTGCAGAAATAAATCTGCAGGATGTCAATTCTTGCAACGTTTTTACTGCAGATCTCACCTATTTGACCATATGGGAACAATCTGCACCAAATCGCACTGCAAAAACGCACCTAAAATGCTGCACTCTTCCTGCCAAGAGATGCAGAAATGGTGCAGAAATTTCTGCAACAAATCCTAAACGTGTGCACATAACCTAAGGTTATAGAAGGGTAGCTGTGCAGAATGCAACCTTATATATTTTGGGCACTAAATAGTGAACCATAACATGGTGATCAATGTTTCTGATTGATTGTTAATGTCCAGAGATCATGCTGTTAAAAGCCATTTTATAATGAAGAGTTTTTACCTGATTTTTTTACACGGTCACATGTGTGCGATGATTCAGACTGAACAGCGAGGGAACTCGGCTTAAAACCAGGACAGGTGAAATGAATAACAGTGATCTTTTTTTTCACATTAAATTGGCACCTGTCAAAAAGTGAGATATGCTATGTAGCAAATGAACAAGTCGGTTCTTAAAGCTGATGTACTGAAATCTGGAAAAATGGGATAAAGTATGATAGCTAGACCATGTCTGTCTGCAGTGCTTGGAAAGTGTTAAAATAAATCCAAAGAAAGACAACTGGAGAATGGGTCACGGGTGGTGAGCGGCAAATGCTCAATGATGCACATTAAATCCATTAAGGCTGCACCCCAGAACCTACAGGACTAATAGGATCTGCTGCTAACGTCCTGGCTCTAGATATTAATACCTAGATGAGTGGTACAAGGAAAACTAATGCAACATTTAGCTGCTGATTTTGATCATATGTGGACATCAGTGATACAAAATATGTCATCAAGCAATAGTTTGCGTTAAAGGGGCTCAGTTATGTGTAAATAAAAAAGAAACTGAGCTTTATTTAGCTTCCTAGAACTATTTCTGCTGCATTCGTAGTCTATGTTGATCAGCTACAGCAATGACCTCACATTAACAGCACTGTAGCCAATCACTGAGATCTGCGGCTTTCATGATGTATAGAGCCAAGCCACTGAGCTCATTGATTGGCTGCAGTGCTGTCAATGTGAAATTTACTAGCCCAAGGTATGGAGACTCAGGTATATGGGCCCTCTGCTGCGGTAGGGATGTCACTGCTGGCCTGCCCAGACCCGTGGCCCTGGTGGTCAACTAAAAAGGGGTAGTTGAAATGGGAATAAAAGTTTTTAAGTTTATCGTGATGCCACCCGCAGATTCTGGTGATGTAGCAACAACGCCGCTTCAGACCTCCGTAAGGTGATGGTAGAGCAGCTGAGATGGTACAGCTCCCTGCAGGTAGAGCTGGCCCTCCGGGTCAGGGATGCACCTGTAGTGATGGAAGTGCTGATGATAGAGATAAGTAAGTTGCAGTGCAGCAGTGAATAAGCACACAGAGACTCTGTCACTCTACCCGGGTACTTTACTGGAACAATGCTGATGGTGGTACAGTTCACAGAAGACAACCGTTGTTAAGTAAGGCTAGCCGGCCGGGTAGTCACAGTGGGCTGCATTATCCCTTGGAGTCTCCCGTGGTATGCCTTCCTTGTCTCTAACCCGTGTCCTGCTGCTACTGTCTGTCCGAGAACAGCCCGCTTAGTACCAGGCCCAATTGTGGTGCTTCCTGAGTATCGCAGCTTCCCGCTCTCCCCTCTCCTGCACTGGATCTCGACCCCGGAAGGTTATCCTGGTGTGACTGGTTTCCTTTCTGACAGCGTGTCGGGGCCGGTAGACGGACCCGCGACCTCCGATGTTACGGCTCAGGGGCTGAACTCCCTGTGCCGCGTCTTTGTAACCGTCACTCCGGTGTATGGACCAGGGTTCCCTCCCTGAGTATGTACACTCGGGGGGTCCCCTCCTTCAGTCTGGGCTGCCTGTTCTCGCTCTCCAGGCCCCCTCTCTGGAAGACTCCTTTCTCTCTCTCGGAGGCTCCCTGTGCTCCGTCTTTCCTCAGTGCTGACTAAAACTCACGGTGTGTCCTCCCCAGGTTAAGGGCCCAAAACCATCTATTCTAGGTGAGTGTGTGTGAGTGCTAGGATGGGATCCTCCTACAAATCCTACATTCCACTGTGACAGGGATAACCGCACACTCATTTATGGGTGCAGTACCCCAACTGTGACGCCTGACCAGTGGGGCACCACAAAGTCCAACAGCGACAGAGATGTAGTGATGGGCCCTTTCAAGGTACGTAAGACTCAGTTTGTTTTATTACACATAAAAGAGTCTATGGGGCATAGTTTGTTGAAAAAGGACAATTCCTCTGTGGTTAGCTCTGTTACTTTGCAGTGCTGGGGGTCCTGGATTTGAATCCCACCAAGGACACCTGCAAGGAGTTTGTATGTTCTCAATGTCTGGGTGGGTTTCCTTCAGGTTCTCCAGTTTCTTCTGTCACTCCAAAGACAGACTGCTTCCATCCACCTTCTGTGAAGCAATAAAATGCCCTTTAAAAAACTCCCAAACCATTAGTAATACAAGGGTTGATTGAAAAGTAATGCCTCCAACTACTCAGAAGATGGCAGCACTGGTATTCGTAAGGTACTGGACTGTCCAGTAGACTCTCCTCTACAGCTTCAATTGTCAGGAAGCCTTAGCAAGGAATGGTTGTGTTGTTAAAGTGTAGAGAATGGAACCCGGTGAAGATGATCAGTCAATGCAATTTAAGCAACAATCAATTCAGAGCGTTACATCCGAACGCTGCAAACTTTGAAACGATGACTAACAAGGGTCCAAAGGCGAAGGGAAATGTTTTCCTGTAGCATGACAATGTCAGACCCCACACTTCACATGCCACCACAGTAACGTCAGAGACTAAAGCTCACCATCATACAGCATCCTCCATACAGTCCAGATTTGGCTCCCTTCTGACTTTCATCTGTTCTCTACAACGAAAGAAGATCTGTGGGGACATCACTATACATCTTATGAAGAAGTTGAGAGAACTGTGAGACACTTGATGTGGAAACAGAGTGCCGATTTCTTCCATGATGCCTTCAAAAATCTTGTTCATCGTTGGCAAAAGTGTGTCCAATTGTCTGGTGATTACGTGGACACTGAACATCGGAAATTAAAGAGCACATTCTCAGGATTATTATTGTGTTTGATTTCTAAAAAAATTCCCAACGAAACCTAAGTTGCGAAGGTGGAGGCATTACTTTTCATTCAACCCTCGTACACATAACTATATAATAAGACACACGACACCAAATTGTTGGGTTGTAAATGACTACAGCTTTATGAAACTATTATTTGTAATTAAAAAATCTTTTTGGCCCTGTTTGAACCAAAAACATCATCGACCCCATACCTAATCACGTGAGCATGTGACTCTCTCAGGCTAGAAAACCCCACCAGCTGTGACAAAGTATCTTTACCATTACTAACACCATGGGAGGGACGGTGGGTGACGATCCCTGGTGCAGGAATATGGGGTAAGAGGAAGGGGGATCACCGTTCCCCATAACTTATACCCCTTTATGACCATCCACCTGCTGCAATCACCATTCCTGCACATCCACATAGCGGGGTCATTTTGTTACAGCTTAACCCTTCGCAGTCCCTGACCCCTTTGCTATTTGCTATGGGGCCTACAATACTGATAGGGAATTTAGAATGTGAGCCCCAATGAAGACAGTGATGATGATGACTCTGTAAAGCACTAATGGCGCCATATAAGTAATGCAATAGTAAATAATTAATAAATACCTCTGAACATTTTTTCAAATTGCGAAATGATCCTTAGCATGATCCAGCCAAGTATTCACCATCATAACACCGGTTTTACAATTAGCACTTAAACACAAATCAGCTCTTCAGAGGGTCTATATAGGTCGGATAAATAACTGTTTCAACAAAGGAGATAATGCTTTACAGATGTCTCTGTCTAAGCAATGACTTGGGATGACAGCAATATGTGCTCAGAGAGTGACACAGATTTGCTTCATATGACTCATTAGTCTGAACAGATTGCACAGAGAGTTCCACATTGTAACACATCAGATCAGTTTAATGATAAGACATTAGCGCTTCGGTCTATGTACCAGCCTCGAGATGGACATGACTGTCCCAGAGTCAAGTATATGTACTCTGCAATTTACACTGATTTGTAAATTAAATAACCAAAGATTGCCATAAATCTAGGAAATCCAGGCAGAATCTACTATATGATTGCCTTGTGGCCACCCTTGTGGCCGAAATCGCACGCCAGTGCTCGTTGGCCGCCGCTAGCCGCGGCAACCAATGAGCGCAGCGTATGCAAAACAGCCGTGGAGTTGGTGAGCCGCTGACCTCTGTGCAGCAGTAGCTGAGCCGCGGCTACCTGCCTCACGGAGGTCCGCGGCGAGCCAGCTGGGAAATGACTGGCGTCAGCCGGTCATCTCCCGGCTACTCGCTGCGGTAGTATCCGAGGGGGATTCAAACCGCGGCCAAGCCGCGCTACTGCTCTGATTGGTCGGCGCAGCCGCAGCGACCAATCAGCGAAGCGGCGTGGCTTGGCGGGAAATATGAATCCCGCGCTGCTGATTTGTCACCGGTCTCCAGCACCGCGGCCCAGGATTATATATCTCACCAAAGTCCGCACCGCTTCGCTGATTGGTCACGCGGCCGAGGGCAACCAATCAGAGAAGTAGCGCGGCTTGGTGCGCGGTTTGAATGCCGCGTCTCTCATTGGTCACTGCGGCATTCAAACCGCACGCCAAGCCGCGCGCACGCATCTCTCATTGGTCGCCGCAGCGACCAATGAGAGACGCGCATTCAAACCTTCTCATTGGTCGCCGCGGGTTAGCACGCGGTTTGAATACCGCATCTCATTGGAGAAGTAGTGCGGCTTGGCGTCGCGGTTTGAATGCCGCCTCTCTCAAAAACAAAACAATAAGATAATTTTTTTATTAAAATCTACCTTTACTTTTTGTATACTACCCTAATAAAACACTATGGCCACGATCGTAGTAATATTTTCTTTCCAAACAAGGAATAGCTTCTGAATCACTGTCAGACCGGTCTGAACACTTGTATGAACCGCTGTTAACATAAGATACGACACACAGATCTCATTTCTGATTTCTATTTGATAATGCAGCCACTTGTCTTCTGGTTAATAGTTAACATAGCTCGAATGGGTTCGTGTTATTTCAGGTTGTGAAATTTATTCTCAGGGCCGCTTATATCAACTGAAGTATCAGGGTAACTAACAGGTTCTGAAAGCAAATATTGACTTAGAGGAAAAGCTTAAACGTGTGACGGGAATTATTGCCAAAAGTTAATATGTCGGATTGAACTCCAAGACAAGACAAAAAGGTTTTCCATGATATCTACAAAATAGTGGGCCCTAGGCAATATCAACTTTACCCCTGATGGTGGGTTTACACGTCCCATATCGGGCCGATATCGTAGCCAACGATGCGGGAGCGCGCTTTTTGAGCGCGCTTTCTCTGCATCGAATCGCCGGTTTAGACAGCCCAATATCGGATACAATGTCCCGATGATGTGTACGCCCTCCAACCCAGCAACGACCATTTAACATGGGAGTGAATGGGTGACGTGGCAGTACACATCGGAGTTGGGCTGTCAGACGGGACGATGCGGCTACAACCGGCATCCGATATTGGGCGGTTGAATAGCACGCTCATTCGACCCCCGATATCGGTTTACCATCGTTCCTGCATCGTATCGGATGTTCAGACCGTACAACGCAAGAACGATATCGGCTCCAACGCCCGAACCACGTGACTTTTTGTCGGAGTTGGACCCGATATCGGGACGTGTAAACCCACCATAAAGGATGAGGCGGTTGTTCATTTTTACACTTTTGTTTTTTCTCCCTTTCTCCAAGAGCCGTAATTTTTTTTTCTTGTTGCTATGATGATGTCTGTATTTATCAGGACGAGTTCTAGTTTTGAATTACACTATTTATTTTCCCATATAACGTAATGAAAAACGGGTTGAAGAAAGCCTAAGTTTATGTTGGTAACCCAAAAAAATGCAAAACACAAATTAGAGGCCTTTCACATCATCATTTTCGCTAAGTGCGGCCCATCCGGCAGGTGGCGCCACATGCATTGTCTATGGGGCTTGCGGTCCATTGCGGCAAGTGTGGTTCTGCAGGATGCGGCACATCCAGCACTTCCGGACGCGAAGAAAAAACGCTGCTCACTGCGTTTTTTTCGCGGCCACAACTGCTGCAAATGCCTGATCGCGGCAATACCGCACTTGTCACACTTGCCACAAGCCCCATAGACAATGCATTGGGCTTGCCGCAAGTGCACTGCAAGTGTGGCTGTTAGGCGGCAATTGCGGCAGATGCGCCCAAAACGTTGCATGCTGCATTTGCAAAAATGCATGTGTTTTGTGTTTTTGGAAAATGACATGCGTTTTGCATTAAACCCTATCGGTACATTTTTAGTTGCGTTTGGATGCGTTTTTAGCAGTTAAAAAGCATATCAATGCAAACACAGCACAGGCTTAGATGTGAAATGGCCCTTATAGAAACACAATATTAGAAGGAAATTTGTTCATTTGTCAACAAATTGGACACAATTGTCACTCAGATGACTGTGGGAAAAAAGCCATTTGTCCTATTTCCCATCAAACACTAAAATGTTAATATTTAGTTGGAAAGCCCTTGGCCTTGATAACTGCATAACACCTACTTGCATGATATCTACCAGTTTGTTTAAGGCCGGTTTCACACATTCGTGTTACCACGGACGTGTGGAACACAGCCGCTTGGGGGCGGGGCATAGACCCATGTGTCACGGCCGTGTGACACGATGGGTGCTGTCCGTGTGCAATTCGTGGATCCACGGATAGCACATGGACAGCCTGTCACCTCATACTCACCTCGCTCCAGCGCTGTCAGCTCCTGTCACTTCCGGGCCGCTCTAGGCTCAGTGAAGTGAATATTCATGAGCCCTAATGAGCGGCACCGGAAGTGAGAGGAGCAGACACTGGTGGAGCGAAGGGAGTATAAAATTCTTTATTTGCAGGTTTTACACTTTTGTCCGTGGTCCATGTACACGCATGTCACAGTGTGAACATCTGTGTGCAGGACGTTTGGACGTAAATGCGGTCCATGGCTCCGCATAAAAACGACTTGTCGCCGTGTGGAGCACACGGACACACATGTGCTCCACTAGGAGACACGGTCCGTGCGGAATCACGGACGTCTGCATGTGTCTATAGGGGAACATGTGTCCCTGTACGTCCGTGCCTCCGGCATGTGTCGGCACGCACTGCTTACGTGCCGGAGGCACGGACATGTGAATGAGGCCTAAATCAGATGGTGTGATGATATGAAACCATGATTTGATGATGGCTGCAATGAGTTCCTGCTTGTTTGAAGTTCGCTGTTTTGAGCCGAACCCAGAGATTCTCAATAGGATTGAGATCTAGGCTGCTTCCTGGCCAATTCAATAACTGGACATTATTGTCCTTGAACCAAGAGAGGCATTTTTTAGGTGTATGGCATCTTGCTGAAAAATAAACGATGTACCTCCACCAAATACATCACGTGCCGAAGGAATGAGTTTAGACTGAAGGAGTTCCTTGATGTACCTCCACCAAATACATCCACCAAATACATCCTTGATGTACTTTTCAGCATTAACTGTTCGTTCAATTACCTGCAGTCTACCAACTGCATGTCTGGACGTGCAGCCCCATACCATAACACTCAGAGGAGGCTTCATGGAGGATACTGTACACTCTGGCAAGCAATCCTCTCCAGGTCATTGTTCAACGTAGCGACACCGGCGCTTCCAAAGATGGATATGGTTGTCTCATCAAGCCATAAAACATTTCTCCATTGCTCAGTGGTCCATTTAGAATGTTCTTTGGCTCACTGCAGACGTTTCTGACGCTGTGAGGCATTCACACATGGCTTTTTACGTGGTATTCTGGCTCTTAACCGTGCGTTTACCAATTGTCGTCAAACCGTCTGATCGGACACTGTCACTCCAGTGTTGACAAGCTCCATGTTGATTTTAACAGCAGTTGATTTCCTGTTATTTAGGGCTATTCTAACAATTCTTCTATCAGTCTGAGGAGTTGTAGCCTTCTTCCTTCCTCTATTTGGTTTATTCTTGATCGAACCAGTCTCTTGAAACCACTTACACACTTTGAGAATGCTGGCCAGTGAGATCCCGTTTCCAATGCCCACGAGGACTCACAAACTACAAGGGATGGGTGAGAATACAGTACGTGAGAAAAGAGGACCCTTCCCATGAGGGCTCACAGTCTACAAGGGATGCGTGAGGATACAGTAGGTGAGGAGAGAGGACTCTGCCCACGAGGGCTCACAGTCTACAAGGGATGGGTGAGGATACAGTAGGAGAAGAAGGAGGACACTGCCCAGGAGGGCTCACAGTCTGCAAGGGATGGGTGAGGATACAGTAGGGGAGGAAAGAGGACCCTGCCACAAGGACTACAAAGATGGGTGAGAATACCGTAGGTGAGAGAAGACTCTGACACGGAGGGCTCACAGTCTACAAGGCATGGGTGAGAATACAGTAGGTGAGAGAGAGGACTCTGCCCAGGAGGGCTCACAGTCTACAAGGGATGGGTGAGGATACAGTAGGTGAGGAAAGAGGACCTGCCCACAAGGACACACAAACTACAAGGGATGGTTGAGGATACAGTAGGTGAGGAGAGAGGACTCTACCCACGAGGGCTCTCAGTCTACAAGGGATGGGTGAGGATACAGTAGGTGAGGAAGAGGACCCTGCCCACAAGGACACACAAACTACAAGGGATGGGTGAGGATACAGTAGGTGAGGAGAGAGGACTCTACCCACGAGGGCTCTCAGTCTACAAGGATGGGTGAGGATATAGTAAGTAAGGAAAGAGAACTCTGTGAGGGCTAACAGTCTACAAGGGATAGATGATGATGGACTATTCTTAATTAATGGAATCTGGGTCAATAAATAATAAGTTATGCAGAATCTTTTCTCACAAAGCTATATATCACTCTGCTTTTGGTCTGCCTAATGGGCCACATACCCATCATTAGCAATCATGAAGTAGTAATCCAAATGGAACATTATTCCCAGGGTTGCATACATCTAGCTTTGTTTGGACTTTTAGTATCCAGAATCTTAACTGAAAACTGAAGTTATATCTGTTTGTGCAAGTTCCTCTAGTAACACATGGTACCCATCCAAATTGTGGGATGAGTGAGGATCACAGCGTCTGGACCAACCCAGATAATCCATTTATTGCATTATCATTTATATTGTCTCTTAAAATTCTAATATTTAAAGAAAAAAAATGCTTGAGTGGTTAATATACTATGAAAATGAATAAAAGACCACATGTTGATATATAAATCATATAGCATAAAATTAGAAGAGAAGTAGAAAGTATTAAATGTACATTTGACTCTCTTTACAGAAGGAATACTCGCTCCAGGCTACTTTCCATAATGAATATGGAAAACATGTAATAAATGGTTCAGGTAAGATTTTTATTTTTAGAACTTTATATATATATATTTATAAAGGGAAGAATATGTATACATAGTGAAAACTCTCTCTATGACACCACATAACCAGTATTGTGGTCAGTACTAAATCAGAGATGTAGCTATAGTAGGTGCAGGCGTTCAGTGACATAAGAGGCCTGAAACCTAGGGGTGACCCAAAAGATTCTTTTGACCTGTATGAGAAATACAATATTATTAAGTACTTGTGTTCGTCTATCGTGTCGTTGGAGTTTGTACACCGTGGCCCATAAGCTCTACCATATGCCACTGTTGATAATTATCAGTGTTGATGATGGAGCTAGGAAAACACTCAGTGGTTAGCATATATATTTTTATACAGTGGCAGACCTTTACCCCAGGAGGCCCTGGTGCAGCCATGTTGAGGCGCAGGGGGGGGGGAGGAAGTGCTGGTGGCGTCGGCGCGGTCCAGGGGGGGCTGAGGATTGCTGGTGGCGTCGGCGCGGTCTGGGGGGGTTTTGGGGGGGAGCATTGCTGGTGGCATCTGCACGGTCCCGGGGGGGGGTGCGATGGGGTGCAGGCATTTGCGGCGGCTCTCCTACCTGGGAGCCGGAGTGGCAGAGGAGAGGAGAGGTGGGATCGGGCAGGGGAAGCAAGAAGCTTTCTGCTTCCCTTGCCTGACCCTCCTCTCCTCTGGCGGCGGCTTGCGGGGGTCGGCTGGGGGCCCCCCTGAAGGCTTGAAGGGGCCCCCTAGCCGGTCGGGGCCCTAGTGCAGCTGCACCAGCTGCACCATGGTAGTTCCGCCCTTGTCTATATATATATATATATATATATATATATATATATATATACTACTCTAGATGAAGCAGAGCCAGGTTCGTGTGCTTCGTGGGACCATCGTTGTGGATTACACCCCGAGGGGTATGTATATTGTTAATAAATGGGAAAATGAGGGTTGTTTGTGTGATTTATTTCAAATAAAGGATTTTTCTCTGTGTCCATCTTTTAACTATTTCCTCACCGGATTAATAATGGGTGGGTCTCATATCAAAACTCAGCTGTCATAAACCCCTTCTATCGCACAATGCCACCACACCTGGGCATCGGGAAGAGCCAGGTAAAGCGCCAGGAATTGGCGCTTCTAATGAATACGACAATTTCTGGGGTGGCTGTGGGCTGCTATTCTTTAGCCTTGGGGAGCCCAATAACTATGGGCCTCACCACAATGAGAATACCAGCCCCCAGCTGCCTGGGTTTTAGCTTGGCTGGCAATAAAAATAGGGCAAAACCAACACATTTTTTTAATTATTTATTTTAACATAAAATAATTGTTAGGCCTTTGGCTTTTCTATTGATATGCTGTGCGTCTTGCCCCTTTTCAAGACGGTATCCATTGCTTTGCTCTTTGTTGATGTGATTCTCCTCCCTGCCTTTATAAACCCCAGCCTACTGTCTAACCATGCTTGAGTATTCAGTGGAATACCTGGCTTCCTGCTTTCTGTGATCCTCTAGTGAACCTCCTCTGGCAAATCCACTGCGGCTTTTCTGTCCTCCAGCTTTCACGCCTGCTCAGTGACTCTCTTACAAACCAGCTTCTGTGCTGTGTGTTTCAGATTTTGCTTCAGCCTGCCTGCCCTGAGAAACGTGATCCCTGTGTGCTTGTAAGATTCACATCTTCTCTGTTGGTTTGTGCATTTGTAGTTTTTCTTTACATTGCTGGACTTTTTAAACTACACTGCACAGTTCCACGTTCAGGACTTGTTCTTGAGACTACCTTTCCCAGGCCTTCCAGGGACTTACTAAATTCTTAGACTGCTTTTGCTATCAGCATCTCCTAATGTGAATTGCTTCTAAGAGACTTTCCTGTTTGTTGCCGTTTGATGAACTTGCTCACTTGCTGCATCTCACATTTGTTAACTGCCATGTGTTTTAAATAAACTTTTGTTCACCTTTAAACCTGGTCTCAAAGTGTGTGTGCTCTTAAGGGTACCTTCACACGCAGCAATATTGCTAGGCAATTTCACTGGCAATTTGCTGGTTGCAGTGAAATCATGGACACATTGTTCTATTTTGTTGCTGTGTACAAATGGAACAATGTGTCCATGATTTCACTGCAACCAGCAAATTGCCAGTGAAATTGCTTAGCAATATTGCCGGTTGTGAAGGTACCCTTACAGCTATTAGATTCCTGAGTAAATCCTTATAATACATTACAATAATGGGCTTCCCTGTATTTTGATTGCCAGCAAGGTAAAGCAAGGCAGCTTGGTAGCCCGTAGCTGTCGGCTTTATCTGCGCTGAGATCAAAAATACATTAATTATGTATAATTATTTATTTAGGTTTATTAAGGTTTGTTGACTATGGCAACCAATCACGGCACAATGACTGTGGGGCACAACAGGCAATCACAAATGCTGTCACAGAGAGTGGGCATCTGTGATTGGCTGTTGGAGCCAGTGCAGTAACCTGGAACCAGCCCACATTGCCACCATTTCATAACTTTAAAGTCCAGGCTTGGGGTTCGGAATCAAGTTCAGGTCGAGTCCGGTCCCGAACCCTGACTTTAAAAAAAAGTCTGGCCAGATCCACCGAACCCTAACATCGGTGGATTTGCCCATCATTAATGGAAGCTTTTCAGCACTGAGAGGAATCTGCAGACAAGTAGTCACATACAGCTCTGCAGTGAGATCAGAAGGGCAGAGGGCAGCCATCACATTACACTGGTGGTAACTAAGCTCTGGAGGTGAAGTTATTCTCCAGTCCTATAGTCGCAAAGAAGTTATTTACATTAACTGACAAAAGATGATTTATCTACAAGGCATCTGACCAGAAAACACAGGTATGACTATTGTCAGCAGTCTATAACCTGTATGCCTAGATTAATAGCTTAAAAAGGTCAAAGTGGTGACAGATGCCCTTCAATATCTGATAGCAGAGTGATTACGGAGGATTCATCTGGTGTCCTGTTGGGGTATGGAATTGCCAGGCAAAACCTTGTGCAGGAAGATGTGAGACATTTTTTTCTTTTTACAGGAATCTGATTGGACATTAGCTTTTGAGGTGGAGCTAAGACAGGCCTAGAGGGGCTGAACATGGCCAGTGTGTGCATGTGTGAGTGTTAGTTCTTTGGGGTCTTTACAGTTATAAAGTACTCCTAATTATCATACAGCACACATTATGATGACCAAAGGTGCCCCCTTCCACAAAATGATGTTCACCAACACAAAATAGTGCACTAGCTGATTAAAACAAATATACCATCTCAGCTCCATTCTCAAGAGTGCAGCAGATGTATGGGGATTCTCTGGCTTGTGATTTGCCTTGGCATATCAAGTGTAATCAAGTGACACCATCATTCCTGCTGTGTCAAAGCTTAGGTGGGCACAGGTTGAACAGTACAGAAGTAACTGACACTGTATATAACTATGTATGTGCCTAGGATGCACATAGACTTGAAAAAGCTCTAGTGGCATTGTCATGCCTTGGTCTAGATCCAGTGGCCTCTTGCTGCTAGGTCATTTTCCATCCCTGCTGAGCCACAGCCTGATCGGTCCTGTCCAAATGCTGATGTTCTCTTATCTTTGCCTTTTTTCCCTTTCTTGGATGCTAGTTAAGTGTTCTCATTTTCCTATTTTTGACTCTATCCTATCACATTCTGAGTGGGGCTATTTATACCCACCTTTCACCAGCCTTCTCTGCTGTCTATAATTTCTAGATTAATTTCTGTTAAGGAGTTCCAGTCCTGCTGCTAAGGGATTTTGCCTGGTAGGCTGAGACCAGTGTTGTATTTCTCTGGGTTTTCTCATTTGCCTTTGCCACACCTTTCTTCGTTTCTCTGTTAGGTTGGTAGGAGGTTTTCCCTTGCTTGCATTTATTATTCTCCTTAACCTCTTGTGCACATGATTTATGTTTGCTCATCTCTAATTTACCTATGTCTGCACCCTTTTTTTATCCTGGTTACTTGTGCGTATCAACCTCCTCTCTGGTTCTTCAGGAGGAACGAGGAACAACTCGATGGCCTTTTAGGGAGTTAGGTCTGAGTTTTATTTTCTAGTTTTGGGACTAGGGAATTCTAGTCTGTAGAGGAACCAGTAGGGTGTGGGTGCAGCTACAGGATTATAGGCTTTATTCCCCTTTTACTAAATCCGGGAATATCCTGATGGATCCAGGGCAGTTAGGAGGTAGAGACAATCCTGCAGTCTGGTGGGTGACCATAGTAATTAGAGTAAGAGTAAAGTACATCAGTGTCATGTGTATGTGTCTAGTCTTTTGTGGAGCGACTGTAAGCCAACAATCCATGCCCAAGCTTGTAAATCATGAAAATATGAGAAGTTAGGAAAAAAAATAATGTTCCTTATTAATAAAAAAGGAAAATGTATTCAATAATTTCCTTTAAAGTACAAACCACTTAAGAATGATCCCATATTCACATAGCTGACATATTAGTCAGTGGAGACATGCTTTGAGATTTTAGCAATTGATATATATACAAGAGTGTGTGTGAGCGGGGGGGAATTGTCTTCTATTCAGTTCATGCAAGCAAATCTAACACTGCTATATTTGCAGTATCTCAAACCCCAATTGTGAAAAAAGCATAAAATAAAGTAGATAAATAGGCAAACAGCAGTGTACGACCTGTGAATTCACTAAGCCTTGCAACTCCTGGATGTGGCACAGAGATGTCAATCAGCACGAAAAAACTTCTCGCCCACCAGTCCTGCTATATATATATATTAAGAGGCTTCCCAATGGCATGTAATTATTCCGGTTGTCATGGAAATGGACCTATACTGAGCAGCTTTATGAGAACAAGTTGTACCTTGGCAAGTACAAGCTACTGACAGACGACAGAAGAGCTATTCACAAACAGAACTACAACATCTGACTTTATGCCTTTGTTCATCCAATGTCACCCTCTGTGTTCAATGGAGCTGTCCGGCATCAATATACCACTGAGCGTGTAGTGTCCGGCATGGCCGGTAAATCGCTCGACAGAAATATTTTCTAGAATCAGCTGAAACAAGTAAAATTTATATATACACAGCGGGCGAAATAAGTATTGAACACGTCACCAATTTTCTAACTAAATATGTTTTCGAAAGGTGCTATTGACATTGATTTCTCTGCAGATGTTGGTAATACACAGGCAAAGAAATCAAGAAAGAGGTTCAAAATGCAATGGAAAGTCACGACACCAGCTGAAATCTATCAGTAAAAGCAATCCTGCCACTCAGTGAAAAATAATATCAGCTGGTTCAACTGATGGCCTATAAAAAGGTGTCTCATTACCAAGGTGCACCACAAGAAACGTCTCATGATGGGTAAAACCAGTGATCTGTCTCTAGATCTTCGCAACTTTATTGTGACAAAACATACTGATAGCATTGGTTACAGAAGAATTTGTAAACTACTGAAGGTTCCAGTGAGCACTGTTGGGGCCATAATCTGGAAGAGGAAAGAACATAATTTCACCATAAACCAGATACAACCAGGTGCTGCCTACAAAATCTCAGACAGAGTAGTGATAAGAATTATCAGAAGAGTTGTCCATGGACCACCTGTGGAGAGCTACAGAAAGGTACAATTATTTTAAAGTAAATAATAAGTAATGCACTTATCCTCCATGGCCAGTTTGCACGCTCACCACGCAAGACTTCATTGCTGAACAAAAAGCAACAACATTTAGGAAAGCCTGTAAAATACTGGGAGAATATAGTCTGGTCAAAATTGCTCTTGGATGCCATAATACACACCTTGTTTGGAAGTCAAAAGGCAATTCACCCCCAAAACACCAAGCCAACAGTGAAGTTTGTGACTGGCCCAGGGGTTTGGGATACTCAGATCCCCGGCGTTGCTGCTGGATCCAGTCACTGGTGGTTGGTCCCCGGGTCCGTGGCCCTGGTAGTCGCTGAAAAGTGTTGAAATGAAAATAATAAAAGTGAATTGTTCGTGACGCCACCTGCAGTTTCTGATGATGACACCAGCGCTACTTCAAACCTTTGAGGATGGTGTGATTGTAGCCAGTTGGTCTTGCTCCCTGCAGGTAGAGCAGTGTCCCCAGAGCAGTGATACTGTATTAACTGGAAGTTGTCTCTGCAGGTGAGAAGCTATATGATCCCTCACAACGAAAAAGAACAACACACCACATGTAGCTGAGTCTCTGTATGGGTTTACTGGTCACTTTGAAGTTCAACAACAGGTCTACAGTCACGGATAGCTGGCCTGGGTAGTGACCAATGAATGGGGTGTTCGTCTGTGGCTCTCAAGATGTTTCTCTTAGCTTTGCCCTCTGTCCTTCCTAGTATTGAAGTCTGGCTTGCGTGGAGCCCGACCTGACCTCCTGCTCTCTCCTCTGTAACTCTTCGCTCATGTAGGTGTGGCGCCCCACTGTCAGTGCACTGCAGAAGGGGTACTGCACCCTGATCAGTGTGTGTGGTACTGTATCTCAGTGACCAGAGGATGTGATGTTAAAGGGAACCTGACCCCTAAAAATGAGCCCCCAGCCTTTTAAGAGCAGTCCCTGCACCATCCTAATCTCTTTCTAGACATCCGTTTGTCTTACAAATAGCTATTTGTAAAGTTTATAAAAGTAATTTTTTACTTGCAGCACTACGGCTTCTCTGAGCTTGAGAAGTCACACAGGGCGTTCCCTGTGGCTTCTCCTCGCCGCCTGCAATGTAATTATGCATGCCCCTATGGGCGTGCTATACAATACAGAGCCTCCTCTTCATTGTAGATAGGCGGTATAGCCGCTATGACGCTAATCGCGTCATATCCAGCTATACTGACGTCAGTACACAGTATGGAAGCCATATTGCGGCGTGTGATGGTACCTTTAAAGTTTTAGTTTTTAACCTGGTGTTAATGCTGCTATTATGTTGAATTTAGCACTGTCTATGTTATGTTTGCACACCTCTCCGTTCGTGTAAAATGATTCCATAATTGACATTCAGGTGCATCACAATGCTTTAGAATATCATCAAAAATATCATCAAAAAGGTAATATATTTCAGTAATTCAATACAAAAATTGAAAGGCATATATTATAGAGTCATTACACACAGAGTGATCTATTTCAAGTGTTTATTTATGTAAATGTTGATGATTATGTCTTAAAGCCAATGAAAACCCAAAGGTCATTATTTCAGAATATTAAATATATGTACCGTATGTATGTTTTAAATCAATGGAGTGTGTTCCTCAAAAAGGCTCCTTTATGGCCAAGGTCCCACTTGCAAGAAACATGCGATAGACTCATGAGAGTCTCGCATCACATCACCCGGCAAGACCGCCTGCTCCCCATATGAGAAGCATGCAGCTGCATGTATTTCTATGTGACTGCACACTCTTGTCCATAGAGCAGGTGGTCTTGCCGGGTGATGTGATGCAAGACTCGCATGAGTCTATCACATGTTTCTCGCAAGTGGGACCCCAGCCTATAAAAGATTTGCTGACCATACCAACTTGGCTGAAAAGTCTACATTTACATACAATGAAAAGGAGGCTAAAACTAAGGCAGGAGCATTGCTAGATACTTAGGTCCAATGGTTGTGCGAGCCGTGTTCAGCTGTACGCTTGCAAAAGCGCGAACCTTCAAACGAGGTCACTTTTGGCATCGCATTTGCATTTCGTTCGCCAATAGACGTCTATGACTGCGTTCAGCTGTGTTAACTCTAGCTTTTCATAGCATTAATGCAGCTGTCAAATGCATGTGTCCAGACAGATAGCACAACACAAATATGGAGCTAGCCTTAGAGCAGAGACACACTACTCAAGATACATTCGAGATACTCACATGAGTCTTGCATGACTCACCTGGAACGGGAATGTGGAGCTCCATAGAAACACATTCAGCTGATGCGCTCCCATTCAAAGAGGCAGGGGCCGTTCCGGTTGAGTCATGCGAGACTCATGCGAGTATCTCGAATGCATCTAGCATAGTGTGTCTCTACCCTTACCCAGAATCTCTCTAGGCTGTGCTTTTTGAAAATTTAATAAAGTTTATTAACTATTTCTATTGAAAGAGTTATACAATCTACTCACCTTCTCATCCTTGTCCTCACCTGCCCTCAATGTCCAACCACTAGCTCATCCTTGCAGAAATTTCACACACCTAAACATTCACAGATTCTCAGACCTCTGCCCTCCATATCTTCACTCCATGACACAGACAGTGCCACCCCTTTCTACAACGCCAACCTCACATCAGCCATAGACTCCGTCGCCACTTTCATTCATCGCATGATGCGACAAATTAATAGGCAACCCTGGCACAACAATCACACCAAAAAACTTTGACAAGTGTTCAGGGCTGTGGACGGCATTGGAAGAAAACGCCCCTGCCAAAGGACTTCACTTCTGTCAAACAAGTTACACTCGCCTTCAAATCAGCCTTCACCTCTGCTAAACAGACCTATTTCACAAACCTTGTATCTTCCTTATCCTACAACCCAAAACAACTGTTCAGCACTTTTAACTTTCTTCTCTGTCCACCACTGCCCCCTACTACCTCCCTCATCTCTGCTGAGAACTGCACCACATACTTCAAAAATAAGATCGACCAAATAAGGCAAACCTTTATTGTTCCACCACCCCAACCACTCCATATTCCAGTGACTCACCGTAGCCGGGGGTACACGGAGCGGGCGTTGTTTCTCCTCCAGTCACGGAACCGCGCCTGCGGTGGTGTAGGCCCGGTGGTCCAGATCAAAAGGGGAAATGGCGGAACAGTAGGGGTGATTTGTCTTCGTGACGCCACCTGCGGGTGTTCTGGTAACTTTACCAGCGCTGTTCGGGTCTCCGGGGGATGTTATACAGCGAGTTGGAACGCTCCCCACAGGATGAGCGGGAGTCCCCGGAGCCGGGAGCTGCGCAAGATGTTGTGAGGCAGCTGCGGGATGCTGCGCGCCAAATCCAGGAGTAACGCACAACCACACAAAGTCTCTTTTAGGTACCTTTACTGGGTGGTAATCAGGTACACTCGGACCGGGATAGTGAAGTCGGCACTTCTGGAGGTTCACAGCAAGCAGTGTTAGGCTTCCTTTCTCAAGTTCTCTGATTATGGTCGGGCGGATGTGGAATCCAGCCGGACCGGGCAGTGTGTTCAATGGAACTTGCTTCACCTGATTAACAGCACTGATGGCACTGTAAAAGGGTCTGAGCAGGATCAGTACTCTTCCCTGGGCTCTCGTGGGTAGGTGCATCAGGTGGAACAGGTGGCTAAACCTCCTGTTAATGGTGCTGGTTCTCTGTGATGGCTGGGTAGCTCTCACAGCTTCGGTTCCAGTAACCGGAGGATGAGGGGAGAGTTGGTGTAACTCTGGTATTCCTCGAGAGGTGCTTCTCCTTTCCTAGTATCCCAATTGCAGGGATTTCCTCACTAGTAGCTAGGCTGACTAGGCCTGGTGTGTGTCTCATGAGCTCGAGATCTTCCACAACCTGCAGCTCTTGTAGCATCTGCACACTCTGGTGTTTCTCCCTCCAAAACTCTATTTATAGGGGGAACTGGCTCAAAGTGACCAGTGGAGCTCCCCCTAGAGGCTCGGGTTGAAACCAGGTGTTCTAAGGTGTTGTTGTGTTGTTTGGTGTTTTGTGAGTTTGCTTTGCTGTTACTTACTCCATTTGTGCCCCAAGGGTTCTGTGGTGCCCAACAGGGTGCCAGGGTGCCACACCAGACCTCTGCCCTTCCCTCATAACCTCCCTCTCCAACATCACTGAAGGACAGCTTACTCGTCTCTTATCCATATCACACCTCAACACCTGTGTACTTAACCCCATCGCTTCCGACCTCCTTCCCAACTTCACTAACACGCTCATCTCTGCCCTAACCCACCTCTTCAATCCATTGCTAACTTCCAGTACCTTCCCATCAGCTTTCAAACATGCCACCATCACGCCCATCCTCAAAAAGCCAAACCTTGATCCGACTGCTATGATGAGCTACTGCCCAGTATCGCTGCTCCCGTTTGCTTCCAAACTCCTTGAGCAACATGTCCATGCTCAACTTTCCTCCCACCTGTCATCTAACGCTCTCCTTGACAACCTACAATCTGGATTCTAACCCCACCACTCCACCGAAACTGCCCTAACAAAAATTACTAACGACTTACTCACAGCCAAAGCTAACAGACAATTCTCCATCCTCCTCCTTCTAGACCTGCCCTTTGCCTTTGACACAGTCGACCACTCTCTCCTACTACAGATTCTTTCTTCCCTTGGCATCAAAGACGTTGCCCTGTCCTGGATTGCCTCATATCTTTCCAACTGCACATTTAGCATTTCCCACTTCCACACTACCTCCTCATCCCGCCCTCTCTCTGTTGGAGTCCCACAAGGCTCTGTCCTTGAGCCCCTACTTTTCTCCATCTATAGCCTTGGCCTAGGACAACTCATAAAGTCCCATGGATTCCAATACCACTTGTACGCTGATGACACTCAGATCTACCTCTCTGGCCCAGATGTCACCTCTCTGCTGTCCAGAATCCTGGAGTGTCTGTCAGCCATATCCTTCTTCTCCATTCGCTTCCTAAAACTCAACATGAACAAAACCTAACTCATCATCTTTCCTCCATCCAATCTTTCATCTTCACCACCTGATCTATTATGGTAAATGGCATCATGCGCTCTCCCACACCTCAAATTCGCTGCCTTGGAGTAACTCTCGAACCTGCCCTGTCCTTCAAACCACACATCCAAACTCTCGCCACCTCCAGCTCAAGAATATTTCCAGAATCCGTCCTTTCTTCTGCCCTCAATCTACTAAAATTCTTAAACATGCCCTCATCATCTCCTGCAACATCCTCCTCTGTGGCCTCCCTGCTAACACTCTTGCACCTCTCCAGTTTGTCCTCAACTCTGCTGCCCGACTAATCTACCTCTCTCCTCACTACTCCTCACTACTCCCCTGTTTCTCCCCTCTGCAAATGCCTCCACTGAATCCCAATTCCCCAACAAATCCAGTTCAAGGTACTAACACTGACCTACAAAGCCATCCATAACCTGTCTTCTCCCTATATCTCTGAACTAATCTCCCACTATCTTCCCTCACGTAACCTTCGATCCTCCCTAGACCTCATCTTCTCCTCCACACTTATCCGTTCCTCACACAACCGCCTCCAAGAGTTCTCTCGAATATCTCCATCCTCTGGAATTCTGCGCCCCAACACATCCAATTATCCACCACGCTCGGATCCTTCAGACGGAACCTGAAAACCAATCTCTTCTGGTACCTTTACACGCCGCCACGGCAGGCTGGATACATCGCGCTACAGGCTACAAATGTAGCTTGTAGCGTCAATGTAGCCCGTCGTAGCGGCGTCTGAAGACGCGACGCTACAGCCGGCGACAGATACATCTGTTTATGGGCTCTGCTCGAAAACAGATGGCTATATCGCCGATGGTAGCGAGTTGTATCGGCGTGTAAAGAAGCAACGGAAGGGAACTCTGGACACCCGGGGCTGTAGCTGCAATGTAGCTAAGGCGTGACCTCGGCTCCATGTTACCGCGCCCCATGTGCGATCATTGGTGGAAGCTGCTGCATGACGATTGGTAGTCGCTGCATAGGGAGGCATATTTAAGGAGCTGACGAGTCACACTACACAATCGCTCGAGCGTGCTGTATTACTCAGCCTCCTGCGATGCCTGCCCAATCAGGATGTTATTGCTTCATCCTATCAGCGTACGGAAGTCTTGTAATCCACAATTGGAGCACGCCTATGTGCTGTCCCTGCTGCACCAGGTCCGCCCATAGTAGCTGGTTGTAGCGGTGTGTAAATGAGCAACAGCTGGCTACTTGAGACACCCAGCGATGTAGCTAGCTATAGATGTAGCGTGGCGTAGCGCACCTTGTGGCGGCGTGTAAAGAGGGTGCGTTGACCGTTTGTAGCCGTTTGAGCGTGCTCGTGCACGTGAAGTAGCGCGATGTATCCAGCCTGCCGTGGCGGCGTGTAAAGGTACCATTCAGGAAACCTTACAGCCTGCAATGACCGAGCTGCCGTCCCACTGCCACCGGAGCTGCTGCACCCTGATCTACTGTCTCTCTCCCCATTGCCCTGTAGCAAGGACAGGGTCCTCTCCCCTCTGCACCAGTCTGTCATTGTTAATTTGTTTATTGTAAACTATATATAAAATTTTGTATGTAACACCTTCTCATGTACAGCACCATGGAAATAATAATAATAAGTGATACATATTTGATTGGTGTTGGTGTGACCACTCGGACACTCCCAGATCTAGGATTTACTCATGGTGACTCTCACGGCTGTAGAAGGCCCAATAAGACGTATTTCTCACCTGCTACATTTTGTTTCTGCACTTGAAGAATTCAATGTCATTCTATCATTTCCAGGGATCCAATTATCTTGCTCAATACTTACATTTTCTGCCCTTCTTGTTAGGATTTCTATAGCTGGCCCTGGATCAATGAAGCTACAGACCGGCTACTTGACAATAGCGCTCTTGTCAAGGACACACCTCGATTTTCTTCCTGAGATTGTCATGACGTACAATGAAACCTTTCAATGACTGCGTTGCTAGGGCTGGATATAGGGAAAGGCCATCATCCCCGATGTTGCACTACATGTATTGTGAGGGGAGACAGACGTTCGCATTAGTAATCATTCGCTCCTGTCATTATGTACTAGATAACCACCATAATTGAGGCCTGAAGGAGGGGAGAGTAATTAAGAGATATCATGGAATATTATACAGCGCTGCTTCCTCCTCATCACTGAGGATACAAGCACCTTAGTAGGAGTCATCTCATTGATTTTCACAGAGCTGTTAGACCATAATGTATATATTCACTTTATTCACTTATTTGTATTATGTTTGTTTCTATATTGTCCATAGTGATTTGCTATGAGTGGAGTGATGCACATTAACACTAGAAAAGATGGAGATGAGTGCTACTAGTCATGTCTGCCGCTGCCTGTCTCTATGGAAACAACAGGATCAGACATGAAGAAAGGCCTTGTTGCCCATAACAGCCAATCACAGCGCAGCTTTCATTTTGCCATAGCAGTTTAAAAAATAAAAGCTGATCTCTGATTGGTTGCTATGGGCAACAAAGATTGTGTTTATGGCCCTCGAGTTCTCCAGTATTTCCAATCCTAGGGCGATTGTCACATTAAAAAATATTTGCATCTTGATGAGTCCATACTTTTTAGGGGCAATATGAATGAATTGATATGCTGTGTTTTTTTAATAAAACTATCCACAGGTCAAAGATGCAAGAATAAAACAAATTAGATTTTACTAAACAATAAAAATGTAAAAAAAAAAAACACTTTAAGAATGCTATCATATGACCATAGGCATAACTATTAAGATCGCTACCAGGTTTGGGAGTGGAGAGGGCCTGCCGACCCCACCATCTACCCTTCGGGTCCCTGCGCTGTTATATACGCTGCCAGCTGAACAGAGGCCATAACAGGCATGCCGATGTCAGCTGCTGGCTACAGAGGAGGACGACTCTGCCTGATGTGGGGACCAGGGAAAGTGTGTAGAATGAGGTTTTCTATATGCATTAAAGACAGAACGGGAACTTTAAATGCTAGAATTTAGATTTACATGAGGATGGTGACATGTATACCAGGATGTGGATCATATATACCAGGATTTGTCCAGCTGTGGCACCCCAGAGTCCGGGTTGCCACAATGGCATTGCTTCCCTCAAGGGGTGATGTCATGCCTGGAAGCAAGAAGGGGTATCCACACAAGGTAAGCCCACAGCATGCAACACTTTTCCTGACTCCAGAAGGGGGAGCTCTGATACCCGGGTTCAGGGGAGCTCCCATATAAATTCTGGTCTGGGGGCAGGATTAGTCAGTTCAGTTCCTAGGAGGACTGTGTCGACGACCTGTGGACTGGAGCAGCGCTAAGCTTGTCCCAGGTAGAGTAGGGTGAGGGACCTGTAGGAGAGGGTCTGAGGAAGGAAAGAAGCAGGTGTGCACCCTTGTGGTCCGGTCACCACTATTAGTTTGTGGCAACCGGGATCAGTAAGTCCAGTCACCTGTAAACACACCCAACACACCCGGTCCCAGAGCTAGCAGGTGAACCCAGGTAGTGGGACGGCTCAGGCAGCTATGGGATGGCAGGGGGAGATAGGTGGTGGTTGGGAAGTGAGTAGGAGGCGTTAGGGAGAGGAAGAGAACAAAGGGTAGACACCACGGGAAGTGGGTAGTTAGTCAGAGGTGGACACAAGAGAGCAAGAACAGAGAGAGCAAGGGCCCAGAGGCCTGAACCATGATGAGGCCTGTCCCAAGTCCCTGGGCTAAAGACCGCAGAAAGTTAGAGAGCGTCCTAGGGGCGTGGGCAGTGAGCAATCCACATGCGTGCCCGAATCTACAGTGAAGTGAAAAGACAGGGCGAAGACCAGGGGCCTGGCCCTGAAGGTGGCAAGGAGGCTTCAAGCTCCAACCACAGAACCGGGGGCCACGAGGTCTCCAAGAGCTGTGACCAACTCCCAACACAGTGCAGAGAAGGCAGTCGTACTAGGGCCAGAGGACTCTGTTGGTCACCCAAGAAGGCCCGAGGCTGCTGGATCGGGGCTCTGTGTGTGGAGGCGCGTGCAGGAAGGATGAGAACAGGGAGTGCTGAGAGAGGAAATCCCAAGAGGAAAGGGACACAAAAGGGGGTGTACTGGACAAGCCATCCTGGTTGCCAAGGACTACCCAGGCTGCCACTGTATTTGTGCTGTAACCTGAAGTACCTGCCAGGAGAAGCCAAGTAAACTGGGTTGGAACTCAGACTGTGTGTGAGACTCTTATTTCCCACCTGCACCTGGGGAGCGGTAGACTACCAAACCGCACAGACCACAGACTGCTGCAGGGGACCCGCCCCTGCCCTGTCAGCAGCCAGCTCTGCCCCTCTGGCCTCCATCACCCCAAATCACCTTGACCCAGGATGCCCTGGGGACCCGCTCCTCCCATGGGTAGCTATACCAAACACAGCTGCAACTCCATCATCCCCAGAGGTCCCGGACCACAGCAGGGGCCCCTACCGGCCGCCTTCCACGGGTGGCGTCACAACAAACTCTTTTCATTTTATTTTCCTTTTTCTTTCTATTTTTCCATTTTTACCTTTCCCCACTTTGCTTTACTGTTTGCCCACCGGGGACCTTCAATCGGGTCACGCCACTGTGACTATCCCACAGCCCCAATGACGTTGAGAGGGCCCAGCTCTGAGTACCCCACGGCCCCCACTGGCACAAATCATAGGCATGGGGAGTGGAGCCAGCCACTGGTTTATGCCAGAGCAGAGTGCCAGAAACCGACACCGGAGTCCGAGGTTGTGAGGGTACTACAGGCCCAGCAGCCAAAACCAGAGGATGGGAGATTCCAAGTCTCCAGGCCACAGCCAAAGCACCTGGAGGCACAGCAGCATCTGAGAGCTCATGGCCAGAACCAGAGGATGGGAGATTCCAAGTCTCCAGGCCACAGCCAAAGCACCTGGAGACACAGCAGCATCTGAGAGCTCATGGCCAGTTGCCAGAGGAGTGGTGCCCGGGAAAGGCTCAAGCTGCCTGCCATACAGGTGAGAGACTTTCCAGCAGGAAGACAGGGCTGCAGCTTCTTAAGCCAGGACCAGCAAGGAGGAGCACAACAGGGAGGCCTCAAAAGTTCCCGGGTGAGGAGATCCCCAACTTTCTTCCAGTCTACCCGGATTTCCAACATCTTCTGTGGACAGTATCTTGGTCTGAACCTGCTACTACCAGTAAAGGTAAAGGAGACTACGAACTGTGTGTCTCTTGGTTATTCCGCGCCCTCAGTCCTGCACCCCAATGGCTTACTACCGCCATAGACTATACTTGTTGCCATGGAGAACCGCTTTACCCATGGGGAGCGATACCGCCTTAGCTGCAATCTCAGAGGTCCCGCACTGCAGCATCTGCCCCATTAGCCGAACATCACGTGTGGAGTCACGACAACCATTCTCAAAACCAAAATCCCTGAACTTTTATCTGACACCCAGGGTCACGAAGCCGGGTCTCAACCCTGTGACTCCCCCAGAAGTAGCAAAGCCCGGTTACGAGTACCCCACAGCCCAGGGGGCGCATCAGATTTCTGGCGTCATGAAAAGGATTTCGTGCCCGCTGTCAGCTGATACTGTGGACAATAGACTTTATTGAACTGTGTAACTGTCACCATTGCTGTACCACAAATATGCAAATAGAGTCCGTGGAGCCTCATTTAGGAGTCTCAAACACAGGACTAGCCACTGTGTTGAGCGCTTTAGCCGGCTGCCTGCAGTATTTTCTTGGACTGGTCTCCCTGAGAACAGTGATTGCTTCGTGACATTGCTGTACCACGCGGCACGTAGGAAGCTAAAGGGGTGTGCCGTCATGGATGGAAGCCTAGAAAAGGCGCGAAGAGAAACCCTTTTTGTGGGACCAGGAGACCCTGATCCAGAAATCCCTGGTATGCTTAACTCCCTGCTTGTGGAGCGGTAGACTGATAAGCCAGCAGAGATTGAGAGCCTGGCTGCGTTTTACTACGGGGAAGAATGATGTCCAATCTGGAGGGAGAAGAATCAGCGGTGGTCCCGGACCAAGCCGCTGTAGCCCCAGTAGTTGCCACAGCCGCAGTGACGGCTCAAGCTGAAGCCCCGGCCGCAGCCGCGGCACCGGCAGCAGCGCCAGTCATGCCGTTCTCAATGCCGTATATTCCGGGATCAGACATGGTTACTGCAGTATTCAGGGAAATCAGACACCCTGAACGACTTCAGGGAAAGACTGAAAAGCTTGTTTGAAGTATATTCTTTGACTGAGAGCCAGAAAGTGACCATTTTAATAGGACAGTTACTGGTGTGGCCCAAAGAGAAGTAAAGTCCTGGCTGGAAACTGACAAAAGAACTGTTAAACAAATCTTAGCCAGGTTGAAAGAAGCCTTTGACACCCGTACTGCAGCGGAGATTAAAATGAGGTTTTACGGGTGCAGGACAGTATACAGGACTATGCATTAAATCTCCAAGAGGCACTGAGAGCGCTGAGAGCCATGAAGCAGGTAGACCCCACAGTGCATGAGATGAAAGCATGCTGTTGACTGAGCAGTTTGAGGGGCTCCGGTCTCATGCCACCAGACACAGCTACATATATTAGCAACTTCACAGCGACTGGCTCTAATGTACCACCCGGAGGTGGCACCCTCTTCCCTGGCCACAGTGGGGGCCAGTGCACAGACTCTAGAACTGTTACCCCTGAGGCCTTACAATTACAGGTGCAGCAGCTAACCAAGGGTATGGCTGAGCCAGTGGCGTAACTTCAGGCCCTGGGGCCCCAATGTGAAAGCTCCAATGGGGCCCCCAATTATTGCAAATCTTTAATAGTATTAGTCTTTTTCTATGGGCCAAAGGGACTTTTGGGGCCCCCCTAGGCTCCGGGGCCCGGGTGCGATCGCAACCCCTGCACCTGTTGTAGTTACGCCCCTGGGCTGAGCTAACCAAGGCTGAATAGTCCATGCAGGGGCCCAAATCATCAGAGAAGATACAGTTGGCCTCCAGCCCAGATAACGTACTGTGGCTACGCCAGAGGAGGTGTCCATCGACCAGAGGACGAGCCAGAGATCACTATGATGCTACAGGACAACCCATTTGCCGCCACTGCCACAAAGTGGGCCACATTGCAAGGTTTTGTACTTTAGACGAGAAACCCCTGGGGCAGCGGACCACCCCCCAGGAATGAGACAACGACGCCCACAGAACTGGCATGACAGGTATGTGGGAGGACGACCGATCCTGCCTGTCGTGCTGGATGGCATCCCAATGAACGCTTTGCTGGATACCGGTTCGCAGATGACAACGATGCCTTATATACTTTATAAATGGTACTGGGCCGACTCTGATCTCACCCGCAGCCCAGATAAAAGTTTTACCATATGCGCCAGCAATGGTCAACCTCTGCCACAAGTGGGGTTCAAAGAGGTGACCATTAAGGTGGGGCGTGCAGAACTAACTGCCTAGGGAATGATAATTGTGGATGTTGACTGGCGAGAATGTAACCCAATGATTACTCTAGGCACTAATGTAATTGAGAATTGTCTAGAAGAAATCATCGCTTTGTTACAACAGGTTGCCGAAACTGCCAACACCGGGCAGCAGAGAGTCCTGCAGAAAGAGATAAAGGCCCTGATGCAGAGGCAACAGGTGGAGCTGTCTAGTGGAGAAGTCGGCAGTGTGAGAGTAAGTGATTTGGTCCCCATTGCAATACCCCCGAAAAGTGAAATGTTAATCTGGTGTAAGGCAGCAATAGGCCTTAGGGGTCAAGATTATGTGGCACCCTGTGGTACAGGAAGCCACAGGAACACCTAGTGCATGGAGGGATTTCCATGTCAGGTGCCCGTACACACACAACACCTTCCACCCCAGGCCTGTAGGGGGAGGCCCACTTGCTGCCTTTGGCAAGATCCCCTATAAATACAGGTGCTGGGGGCGGAGTTAGTCAGTCTGTGCAGTACAGAGCAGTACTGTGGAGATAAACCGGTAGCGGAGCCACGCCAGGCCCAAACCAGAGGACAGCCTAACCAGAGTAAGGAACCCGAGAGTGAGAGTCGGAGGCAAGGCGAGCGACAGATTGGGGGCAGAGGAACCATACCGGTTCACCCCAGGAGGCAACCCAGACACCGGAGTCCGAGTCTGCTAAGGAGCACTTAGCCCAGCAGAAAACACCAGTTCACCGAGGAGACTCCAGTCTCCCGGACACCTGTATCAGCAACCAACACAAGAGCCAGGAACCGCAAGAGAGAGAGAGAGTCAGCGGCAATCCACAGAAGGTTCTTACTAACCACTATACGGGTGAGAGACACTGAGGAGGGCAGGCCAGGTTTTACACAGGTCAGGGCTTTAACACAAGTAAGACGGGGACAAGGAGGCCTTACAAATCACTTGCTGTGGAAATCCTGAAGTGCTTCCCGACCACCTGGAGTGTACCCAGGACAGTGCCGGTTTAACATCAGTAAAGGTACAGAAAACTACTCCTAGGGTGTGTGTCAGTTCTTACAGCCCTGATCCTGTCCAACCCAGAGACTGTAGATACTTCCCCTGCAGAGCCACCTCCCTGTGCCAAATCCTATTCCCACATCACTTCCCCGGGGACCCCGCTCCACCTATGGGGAGCAACACCATCAGGCTGCCCATCCATCATCCCCAGAGGTCTGCAACAGCGCTGGTGCCATCACCAGACACCGTAGGTGGCGTCACAAACTATTCAACAAAACCCCTTAATTTTAAAAAAAAAACTTTTTAAGTATCCACCAGGGCACGGGCCCGGGCACTGACTGCCAGTGACATCCCCAGTAACCAATGCCGAGTGAAGCCCATGTACTCAGATAGCAGGCCCACTGTCCTAACAGCCAGAGGGGTAGTTGATGTCCACAAGGGGAGAGTACCTGTACGTATCTTGAACTGTGGGGAAGAAGAGGTCAAACTGCCTAGCATGCTACTATTGCTAAGCTATTCACTGTCAATAACAACGCCATCATGGCAGTGGAACTTTTGAATCAGTCCGACCAGTTCTACCGGAGGTTTATCAAGGGCTTCACAAAGATAGCAGCACCTTTGCAAGACAACCTCGTAGGACAGTCCAAGAAGGCAAAGAAGCCGAGTCCTCTGTTTGAATGGGACAGCAAAGTAGAAGACTCCTTCATGCAATTGAAGTGGGCCTTCACGGGGGACGATATCCTGACCTACCCTGACTATGGCCAACCGTTTGTGCTCTACACAGACGTAAGCAACGTGGGATTAAGAGCCGTGTTATTCTAGGTGGGGAGAGACAAAGAGAGAGTGAATGCCTATGCCAGCAGGAAGCTCTGTCCTACAGAAAGGAACCCCGATGAATATAGCTCATTCAAGCTAGAGTTCCTTGCCATAGTCTGGGCTGGGACTGAACACTTTAAACATTACCTGGCTTCAGTGAAGTTTACTATCTATACAGACATTTATCTGCTGACCCATTTAGAAACTGCGAAGATAGGTGTACTGGAACAGCAATGAATGGCCCGGTTGTCCGATTACAACTGTACCATCAAGTACCAGGCAGGGCATAAGAATGCCAATGCTGATGCGCTGTCAAGGATGCCCAATTTGCCAGATGCAGGAGAAGACTCCGGGGCGACATATCGCCTTTAGGATCCCAGGCGAGATTGCGGCGTGTGAAGGTACCATAAGAATTATCTTCAGTGTAAAGAACAAGGGGTCCTGAAAGTGACGATATGACCCCTCACAGAGCTCTAATCTCACATCATTGAGTCTGTCTGGGATCACTTAAGGTACCCGCACACAGGGACATATCGCCGGCGATGTTGCCGGCAACTGAGGGGCGTGGTCAGGTTGCGGCGACATCGCCGAAGAGTTGCCTCGTGTGACAGGGCGATAATCAGGGGAAAAATCGCCTGAGTAACATCGCCAGGTTTCCCAACAATGCCTGGCGATGTTGGTCAGGCAATCATGCCTGATCGCCCTGTGTAACGCGGCAACCTGCAATGTTGCGGGCGATTCCGCCTATCTACAACATTGCGAGTTATCGCTCACTGGGTTGCCGGGCAACCCAGCGAGCGATAGCCGCGGCAACTAGCCGGCGACATCGCGGTAAGTTCTCAGTCTGACATCTCACCGGCGATGTTGTCAGGGATGCGCGCTCCGCGATCCCCGCAACATCGCCGGCGATATCTCCCTGTGTGACGGTACCTTTAAAGAGACAAAAGGATCTCTTCTGTACAAGACTCATACACAGAAGACCTGGGGGTCGGTTCTCCAAGATGTTTGGCATAACCTCCCTGCTGAGTTCCTTCAAACCTGTGTGTATATAGAAGAACTGATGCTATTTTGTAGGAAAAGGGCTATCACACCAAATATTGATTTAGATTTCTCTTTTGTTCATTCACTTTACATTTTGATAATTGCTAATGAAAAAATAAGCTATCAAGGGTATGTGAACACAAAGTATGTGGTGCGAAAATTTCTGATATATAGAAATATTCCATCTTAGGCTAGGGTCACACTTTAATAGAGAATTGCGTTCACCGCATCCAGATCCGGATGTGGTGAACGCAATTAGCTTCAGACACATTTTGCAAGCAAAATGTGTTGCAGAAGCCGCAATCCGATAACCGCATTGCTTCGGATGTGTAATCCGGAGCAAACCGGTTACAGTACAGTTTGCTCATCCCTGCTGCCGCAGGGATGAGCAAACTGTCAAATCTTTAAAAAAAAAGCTTTATTATTAATAATAATTGTGTCCATGTCTCTAGGGGGTGCCCACCCCCCTAGAGACATGCTGCCTACTCAGGTGGGCATGTAATGGGTTAATTTACTCATATACAGTAAGCCGGCTCCTGTCGGCTCTGTACAATTTGTGAATGAAGCTGCCTGCTTCTCTGTCAGCTGGGCCCATACTATACATAATGAACGTATAGTATGTGCGCTGTCCGAGGTCCTGAAGGCTTTTACAGTAGATCTATGGCGCTGCGCAGTGCTGCCCATAGATCTACTGTAAAAGCCTACAGGACCTTGGACAGCGGCACATACTATACGTACATTACGTATAGCATGCGCCCAGCTGACAGAGGATCAGGCAGCTTCATTCACAAATTGTACAGAGCCGACAGGAGACATGAAGGGCACAATTATTATTAATGTTAAAACTTTTTTTAACACATTAAACACTTTGCAAAGTATACGGGAACCGCATTGCGGATGTTACAACTGCTTCGAAAACTGCAGCCTGCATGATTTTTCACGCAGGCTGCAGAGCCGGTTGCGGAAACCGAATTGCATTACATGCAATTTGGTTTTTATAATGGGCTCCTATGAGCAGCGTTTCTTAATGCGGTTTTGAGGTTTTTAAAAGCTCAAAACCGGATCAGGATTTGAAATTCTAACGCAGATGTGACCCCAGCCTTAGACTCAATAGAAACTCCAACACTCTGGAGCAGGTTAACTAACTGGTCAGACATAATGGACAAAAAAGGCTACAATTACCAGCTCTACGGTGAGCAGAAAAATATAATTGATAGAAAATCCAAAGGTTCAAATTCAGACATTATTGTTGTGCAAGAAATCCATAGAAACCCATGTAGATTATCACATTTCGGATGAGAACTGTCCTTGATCATGATGTGCATTGTTTTTTATGGATTTTTTGCACGTGACAATTTGTCTGAATTTTAACCTTTGGATTTTCTATGATATACATTTTTCTGCACACCGTAGAGATGGAATTTTTGTCGTCTGCAAAAACTTCAGCACAATTTCTGCATGTTTTGGCAGGAAAAAGCATAGCAGAAAAATGCAAGTATTTGATGCGTTTTTGCTGCCCCTTGTTTGTGTAGATTTTTCCCATACATGGGAAGATGCAGATGGGGGCAATTTTGATGTCAATATTGTCAGGGCAATGTGGTCATCACTGTTGTGGAAGCACTGTGGATTTTACTCTTAGGCCCCTTACACATCAGCGTTTTACGCTGATCGCGGCAGTTGCGGTGAAAAAAATGCAACTGCTTCGATTACCGCAGAATGGCCGTGATCGCGGCACACTTGCGGCAAGCCCCATACAATGTCTATGGGGCTTGCGGTAAGTGTGTGGCAGGTGCGGCAAGTGCGGTTTCGGCACTTGCGGCAGGTGCGGCCGCGAAAAAACGTTGTATGCCGCACCTGCCTCAAGCTGGGGCTTGCCGCAAATGAACCGCAAGTGCAGCCGTTATGCGGTAATCGCGGCAGTTGCAGTTTTTTCACCGCCACTGCCGTGATCAGCGTAAAACGCTGATGTGAATGGGACCTTAGGCTAGGGTCACATTTGGGAGGGTTCATCCTTTGCAATGATGCGTTAAAGGAAGCAGTTTTTTCCCTTGCCATTTTTATGGCATTTTTTTCGTTAACGCATGCGTTTCCCATAGATTCCCATGTTAAAAAAAAATGCATGCATTTTTGCAAACGCCCCCAAAAACACTGCTTACTGTGCTTTTTGGGGCTTTTGCAAAAATGCCTAGCGTCAAAGGCATTGCACTTTGGTAATGCGTTCTTTGCATGGGAGCCTATGGAAGCGTTAACGCTAGGGTTTGTTACATTTTGCTAGCTATTAGTGCTTCCATGACGCAAATGTGACCCTAGCCTAACAGTATGTGCACACATTAAGTAATTGAAGCAGATATTTCTGCACCATTCCGTATTTCTTGCCAGGAATAAAATTAATGTTTTTGATGTGGTTTTAATGCATTTTTAACATTTTTTTTTACACATATCTTTCCTCTTACATTATAATGGGTGAAATCTGCAGCAGAATCTGACAAAATTCACATCCTTGCTAAAGAAAAAGATCAATAAATATAGGTATGGAGGGTCATAGGTTGATCAGAACAAATACCTGTTAATCACAAAATGTTTAAAATATAAAAACAAAAGTTTATTAAATACTAAGAATAAAAGTCCTTAAAGGGAATCTGTAAAGTCATAAATCCATATGTAACTGCTATAATTTTCTAATTCCTTTCTCTAATCTCTCTCTATTTATGTATTTCTATTATTTATGCTTCCCTCATATCCTGTGTAAACTTCAAAATTAAAGATTAATTCCATCTGTCAATCACAGTGAGTTCTCTGCTGTCAACTCCCCAAGGAATGAATATTCATACATTACTATACAGCCCTGCCCTCCTGGATTTTATACTCTATGACTGCATGACAGTTCAGAAAGGAGGGAGGAGGAGGTGTGTGAGCTTAGCTGAAGCTCTGAGCTCTTCATGTCATTGTGTGTATGAGGCATGATTATTAGAACATATAAATCAGGGAAGCGCACATAGGGTAGTAACGTTTTTTTAGGTACTGTCACAAGATCCCCAATCAGTTTGACTCATCTGGTGATGTTGTGTGAGTCACAACAAACTGGGATCGCAAGATGAAAAATCTGTCTGTCGCTGGTGCCCCGCTCGATAGACAGGCATCCAAGATAAAAGATAGGAGCCGGGCTTTGCTACCGCGCTGACCAAAGAACCACCATCCACAGAAGATTATCACCAAATCCTCTTTAATGAGCCTACGTGTTTCGTAGCTTAACCAGCCGCTTCATCAGGGCGTCAAGAATGTACATCATTTCAATATATATATATACACACACTATTTACACTTTATCCACCCCCTCATGACATCTTTTCCGGTGGGAACACCCACAAAAGTCATGAAAACCTTAATACATTTTTAAAAATTACAATTTACAAAAATAATAGTTATAATTCACATCACAATAAAAAATGTTATCAAATACACCAATAAAACTATAATTTATTATACAAAACATTTTTTTATATATTAAAAAACTAGGATATACAAAAATTACAGCACACCAGCACAGAGCACAGAGGAGAGGGACAGAACACCAGCTTGGGTGGGTGTTGATATTTAAATAACACTTATACAGCAGCCGGACTAATCCTCTGTAAAAGTAATGGAGAGGACTAATGTACCAGCTCCCTGCAGGGTCTGAAAATGCTTATAACAAGGAAACTACAAATGGTACAATAATGATTTTCCATGTTTTTAAAAGGTCTGCCCAGGCAGTATTCAAGGGTAATATTAGTATCATACTGAAAAATGACCTGACCGTGTTCCTTAAATGAATGCAGAGTAGTGGAGCAATTAGTACTATAGAAGTGCACACAATTGTCCCTCAGATACAGATGCCTACCTATCAATGGAGGATTTGCACCCTAGGGTTGTGGTGCCCCCATTCTTTTGCAGCTGTACCTAAGGAGCTGCCCCTAGACTAACAATAGACAACCTATTGGTGCACAAAGAATAAATATAAAGTCCTTTTAGCACAGTTTGAGATTACTCAACAATATGGAGAATACACTAATCTCTTCAATGAACAGAGACAAAATTGAACTCTCCTTTCACCAATCAGTTGCTGTGGTTGGTCCTTGGTAGAATTGTGACGTATCTCCATAGCGTTTCTTGCACGTTATGTCTTGAGGTTCATTGGGAGACTGGAGCTAATAATTCTTGCCTAACAGACATGTAGAGGTGAGGAATGGGGGCACCACAACCCTAGGGTGCAAATCCTCTATTAGGCTGCCTTCAGACTTGCAGATGCATCTGCAGCGTTTTGCAGATGCATCTGCAAGCATCTGCATGCAGACCGCGGCCCCTATGTTTATAATGGTGCGCACGGCGGTCTGCAGATGCTTGCGGACCGCCGTGCGCACCCATTCACTCCTATATGTGATCTGTGCGCAGGCGGATGCCTGCGCACAAATCACACACTCCCGCCCGCACCATGGACGCGAGATGTCGCGTCCCTGGTGCGGACGAGAGTGTGTGATCTGTACGCAGGCATCCGCCTGCGCACAGATCATATATAGGAGTGAATGAGTGCGCACGGCGGTCCGCAAGCATCTGCAGACCGCCGTGCGCACCATTATAAACATAGGGGCCGCGGTCTGCATGCAGATGCTTGCAGATGCATCTGCAAAACGCTGCAGATGCATCTGCAAGTCTGAAGCCAGCCTTAATAGGTAGGGCAGCTTCACCACAGGGATAGTTGGGTGCAATGGCATAAATTGAAGCTCATGGGCCTGATGTAAAAGCTGCAATGGGGCCCCACAGGTATTGAAAGTCTTTGATAGTATCAGTCGTATTCTATAGGCCAAAGTTACTTTTGGGGCCCCCTAGGCTCCAGGGCCTGGGTGCGATTGCAACCCCTGCACCTGTTGTAGTTACACCCCTAGTTGGCTGCACTTCTATAGTCGTAATTATTCTACTTGTCTGCATTCATTTGATTGTTGGTCACACTGGCTATATGTTAGTATGTCTGTCCTTATTATGGACTTTTATTATTTGTATTTAATAAACTTTGTTTTTATATTTTAAATATTTTGTGATTTATAGGTATTTTTTTTAGATCAAGATCAAGAATTGACAGGCTGCATAATTAAATCTGCACCAAATCTGCAGGGAGAAAATACTCAACGTGTGCAGAAGAATTCAGGATTCTCAATGACTTTACTGGAATCAGGATTCCCCTCAGATGTTGAGTAATCTGCACTGAAAAAGGCATAAAAAATGCAACCCGTACACACAGCTTGGTGCAACAATTTTTAAAAGCGCTCTTATTTTGTAGCATATTTTCCACACACGCCTAAACTTTATTCACTCTGTATATGATTGTTATTATTATTTATTTATATAGCACTATTGATTCCACGGTGCTGCACATGAGAAGGTGTTACATACAAAATACAGATATAGGAAACAGTAAACAAATTAACAATGGCAGACTGGTTCAGAGGGGAGAGAACCCTGCCCTAACGGGCTTACATTCTATAGGATGATGGGGAGGAGACATTAGGTCAGGGGTATGGCAGCTCCGCTGGTGGTGAGGCGGCAGCATCGGTGGTGGTGAGACAGTAGCATCGGTGGTGGTGAGGCAGCAGCTCCACTGGTGGTGGTGCGGCAGCTCAGGTTGTGGTGATGCAGCAGCTCCACCCGTGGTGAGGTGGCAGCTCCAGTGGTGGTGAGTCGGCAGCATTGGTGGTGGTGATGCAGCAGCTCCGGTGGTCGTGAGGTGGCAGCTCCAGTGGTGGTGAGGTGGCAGCTCCAGTGGTGGTGAGGCAGCAGCTCCGCTGGTGGTGAGGTGGCAGCTCCAGTGGTGGTGAGGCAGCAGCTCCGCTGGTGGTGTAGCAGCTCAAGTGGTGGTGAGGCGGCAGCAATGTCATTGCAGGCTGTAAGCTTTCCTGAAGAGATGGATTTTCAGGTTCTGCTTAAAGGATGCCAGTGTGGTGGATACTCGGATATGTTGGAGTCCACAATTCCAGAGGATGGGGGATGCTTGGGAGAAGTCTTGGAGGCGATTGGGTGAGGAACAAATAAATGTGGAGGACAGGAGGAGGCTTTGGGAGGACTGCAGATTACGTAAGGGAAGATATTGGGAGATTAGTTCGATATATAGGGAGGGGACAGGTTATGGATGACTTTGTAGGTCAGTGTTAGTAGTTTGAACTGGATTCATTGGAGGATCGAGAGTCAATGAAGGAATTTGCAGAGTGGAGAAGTGGAGGACTAACGAGGAGAGAGGTGGATTAGTCGGGCAGCAGAGTTAAGAACAGACTGGAGAGTTGCAAGGTGCAGGGAGGCCACTGAGGAGGAGGTTGCAGTAGTAGTTTAGTAGATTGAGGGTTGAGGAAGGGACGGATTCTGGAAATATTTTTGAGTTGGAGGCAGTAGGAGGTGGCAAGGGCTTGGATGTGCAGGTTGAAGGACAAGACAGAGTCAAGGGTTACTCCGAGACAGTGGACTTCAAGTACAGGGCAAAGTGTGATGTCACTTACCATAGTAGATAGATCTGGTAGATATATAAACAGAATCCCGGAGTGTCTGTGAGCCATATCCTCCTTCTTTTCCTCTCACTACCTAAAACTCAATGTAGACAAAACCGAACTCATCATCTTTCCTGCATCTTGTGTAGCTTCACTACCTAATCTATTATGGTACGTGTCATCACACTTCGCCCTGTACCTGAAGTATATATATATAAAAGCAGTGCTTATTTTGCGATGGTACGGCGTACCGGAAAATATGGAGACTTACATTTTTTGCTGACATAGGCAAGGCTCACACAGACCCGTTCTCTAGGTCTGAGGTTTTCTGAAGAAGCGGACGCCGTTAACAGTGTCCGCTCCTCAGAACCCTTCCCTTAGGGAACCATTACTTACCTCTCCGTCCGCTACACAGACTGCGCTTCTGGGGGACGCTTTTCAGCGGTGCGCAGGAAATGCTGCAAGCAACGTTTCCTGAGCACGGGTGAAAAGCGTCCCCAAAGCGCAGTCTGTGTAGCGGACGGAGAGGTAAGGAATGGTTCCCTATGGGGAAGGGTTCTGAGGAAGCAGACACCGTTAACGGCGTCCGCTTCTTCAGAAAACCTCAGATATTAGCGGACACCCAGGGAACGGGTCTGTGTGACCCTGGCCATAATAAAGTTCAGAAAGTGACAAATCAGAGGAATACGAAAACCATATTTTGCAAGTGAAAAAAAACGTTTATACAATATTGGTCATTTTTTATTGTTCTTTTGCAATCTGAATTCCATAGTTTTTGATTGAAATTAGCGTACAGACTACAGTACTGAATAATGAGAAATTAATCAGAAATACGTACCGGTAAATATTATTTTTCAAAAATAGCACTGTATAAAAGTATATATAAATATATATATATACTGTACCCCATATATACATGTATATCTGATATATCTATAGATATATGTAGAAAGATAGATTATTATTTTATGTTTAGACTCATTGAAGTTGCATTTACAGCATAAATAGGTGTGGACAGTCCCTGTAATTCCTGTATTATTGGCATTGGCATGTTTATTGATACTGGATCCTGGAGGATGCGATGCACGGAGCTGTCGCTGCGATGCTCTGCACTGTGTGGGCTGTGGTACAGGAGGATGGAGCAGGGGAGGCTCCGGTACAGAGCGGGTCACGTGACTGCTGCTCATAGAAAACACCGCGGACGAGCGGGCGCTCTGCAGATCCCGGCAGCTGCAGCCCAGTGGAGTGTGCGGCCGACAGCAGGGGGCGCGCCATGTCACAGAGGTGGTTTGACCGGGTGAGGGTCCCTGACACCGCGGGCACCGGGATGCACAGGGCCATGCTGGTCAAGTCTGGTAAGAAGGGGCTTCATTCTGTATTCCGCTCACAGCCTGGGACGTGTGTGTGTGCTGCAGAGCATGGGCAGCCCAGGAGCAAGCTTAGATTGCAAGAGGTTCTGCAGCAGCTCAGAATACGATGTGATTCCACAACAGGTGGAGAAGCAGAGATGACTCCTATATATATAATGTATCTGGTATATGATGGTTGGGATCAATAGTTGTCACTTTGTGCTAATAATAAACATGGAAAGAAACAAGTACCCATTCCCCATATTAATCCATCAATGGTAGATGCCAACCTGGAGGCTGGAAATGTGGAATTCCTGTCTCAGTGGGCAAAAGAGGACAACCCCCATCATACACCGAGATGGAAATCCTATCTGGCTCCATTGTCTCACAGATATACTGACAGGATTTCCTCCCATTAGACTTGTTTATTACTGTATAGAAACTTGGAAAAGTTCTCAAAACTTTCCTTGCTTTTGACTGGTCGTCACCGAGCTCAGGAGGATCCATAGAGGCCGTCCGCACTTCTAGAAATTAACACTTTATTTCCAGTAGATTAAAAAAAAACATCATTTCGACATCGTACCGAAGATGATAGGTTACGAATAGAGGCGTTTGCCTGAGCCGTGTCCGCCTTCTCATGGACTATGTGAATTTCTCTTCAACATTCGATTGATGTCTTTTGTAAACTATTAGAAATCAAGTGTTAATCTTCAGAAGTGCTGGACCGTTTTGGGGGATTCTTGAATATTATGGATTGGAACCAGCGCCCTAATTGGAACAGGTGAGCTGACCAGAAACAGTCCCACAGGGTTAGGTTAGAGGTTAGGTGTAATGGTACCTTTACACGCGGCAACATTTCTAGGGTGGCTACAGGTAACTTACTGGCTGCAGTGAAATCATGGACACATTGTTCTATCTTGTTGCTGTGTACAAATGGAATAATGTCTCCATGATTTTACTGCAGCCAGTAAGTTACCTGTTGACACCTTAGAAATGTTGCCGCGTGTAAAGGTACCATTAGCGTTAGGTTTAGAGGCTAGGTGTTAGGGTTAGATGTTAGGGCTAGGTGTTAGGGGTTAGGTGTTAGGCGGTAGGTGTTGGGATTAGGGGTTAGGTGTTAGGGTTAGATGTTAGGGCTAGGTGTTAAGCCCCTGTCACACATAGCGAGATCGCTGTTACGTCACAGGTTTTGTGATGCAACAGTGACCTCGCCATCGATCTTGCTATATTTGACACGTAGCAGCGACCAGACCCCGTTGTGACATTGCCGATCGTGTTGGAATGGCCTGGACCATTTTTTGATCGTCGGGCTCCCGCTGACCAGCATGCATCGGTGTGTTTGACGCCTTAACAAGACCTCGTTGGAGACTCAGATCTCAGCCACGTGGGTCTGAGTCATCAGACTAGCTGCTGTGTGACAGGGTCCCCAACAAACGCCAAAGTCGTTATACAGGTCGCCTTATTATTGCTGCATCGTTGAGTAGATCTGACTGTTTGACATCTTACCAGCGACCACGAAGCGACGTTCCAGCGATCCCTACCAGGTTGTATCGTTGTCATGATCGCTGGAACGTCACCAAGTGTGACGGGAACCTTTGGGTTAAGAGTTAGGTGTTAGGGTTAGGCGTTAGGTGTTAGGAATAAGGGTTAGGGTTAGGTATTGGGGTTAGGTATTAGGGGTATGTTTTGTAGTTACGTGTTAAGGTTGGTGATAGAGTTAGGGCTGGGTGTTAGGTGTTAACTGTTGGGGTTAAGTGTAAGGGTTGGGTTTAAGTATATGGATTAGTTGTTATGGTTAGGTGTTAGTTTAGGTGAAAGGAGTTATGGTGCCGTCACACAGCACGATCTGGCAGCGATGCGGGCGGTGACATCGCTCGCTGGGCTGGGCTCAGCCCAGCGAGCGATCCGCAGCAACGCTGCGGTATAGGCTGGATCGCCGCCGACATCGCTCTGGCGATGTCACACGGCGCGATCCAGCCTTATCGCAGGTCGCGAGTTGACAGGTTTACGGTTCTTCCCGTAAACCTGTCAACCTGCGACCAGCGATAAAACGCAGTCGCGCCGCTCGTTTACACAGCGCGACGTCGCTATCGACATCGCTGATACATCACTTTTTCGGCGATGTCGCTAGCGACGTCGCCAGGTGTGACAGCACCATTAAGGTTAGGTGTTGGGGTTAGGTATTAGGTTTAGGTTTTGGGGTTAGGTGTTAGGTGATAGGGTTAGGGCTAGGTGTTACGGGGTTAGGTGTTAGGGTTAGGTTTAGGGATTAGGTGTTATAGTCAGGTTTAGGATTAGGGGTTAGGTGTTAGGGTTAGATTTAGGTGTTCGGCTTGGGTGTTAGTTGTTAAAATGAGGTTTAGGGGTTTAGCGTTAGTGTTAAGTGTTAGAGTTGACTGTGGGCATTTTTCATGGAACCATTTGCTTTGTATAATTTCAGCAGTGGCATAACTAGTGAGGTCCGCTCTCATCATTGGGACAGTTCGTTGTTATATCATTATCGTGGTCATTGCAATGGCAGATTGAATGCTGTATCACAAGTTTGTGGTTGCTGATGGGGCTGCAGAGAGTAACGATATCTACAGATCTCGATAAATATGTATATATGAAGATCTATGACAGATACACTGTAGATTTCATGGTGATATACCTGGGGTGAGCAGAGCATCAGAACCTTTTGGTGCTAGATATTTCCTCTTGGTACTCTCCCTACACAATATTTTGTATTTGGACACATACAAGGGATGCCCAATGTTTTTTGGTCCACATGTGACATTGTCTAACTGAATCAATTTAAAGAGCCACAGTGTAATTAAAAAAGGTTTTGGGGTTATAAACTGTGCGCACCACTTTTAACATGGTGTAACTGGGAAGCACAGTGGCTCAGTGGTTAGCACTGCAGCCTTACTGCACTGGGGTCCTGGGTTCAATTCCCACCAAGGACAACATCTGCAACGAGTTTGTATGTTCTCCTGTGTTTGTGTGGGCTTCCTCTAGGTTCTCTGGTTTCCTCCTACATTCCAAAGACATACTGATAGGATGTTTAGATCGTGAGCCCCAATGAGGATAGTGTTGCAGATGTATGTAAAGTGCTATGGAATTAATAGCGCTATATAAATGAATAAGTATTATTATTGAGGTTCCTGTAACCCCTTTACATCCCCAGATGTGACCCTACATACCTTAGAAAACAACTTTTATTCTTACCCGCGCTGTATGTAAATTACTTGTTAAGGGTCATATAGGGTGCAGCACACTTCGGTCAGAGCTGCCCCGTTACATGGAAAACCTGCCCCATTCCTGGGTGAATGTAAGTGAATGACAGCGCTGTCATTCACAAGTCTCGTGCCTCACTGTCTTATTGAAGCTGCACAGTGCCCGAAGCCTGGCAAGATTTTTGAAGTCTCGTACATGCACAGTGGAATCTGGCTGATAGGGCCCCTTTACACACGGCTACATTTGTAGCTTGTCACCAGGTAACTTACTGGTTGCAGTGAAATCATGGATACATGGTTCTATCTTGTTGCTGTGTACAAATGGAATCATGTATCCATGATTTCACTGCAACCAGTAAGTTACCTGGTGACAAGCTACAAATGTAGCCGTGTGTAAAGGGGCCCATAGGGCACACTGAGGTGCGCCACTGCGCATGTGCAAGACTTGTGAATGATGTCACTGCTATTCACTTACATTCACTCAGGAAGGGTGGGTTTTCTATGCAGTGGGGCGGCTCTGACCAAAGTGTGCCGCACTGTATATGTACACAGGAGTGGCATTCTTTTTGGAAGAAGAGAGACTAGTTAATCCCTTTAAAGTGACCCTGAACCCGGATGCAAACCCCACATCCCCTTCATACCTATAGATGCAGCTTGTGCAGCTGCTGCCATCCATCCATGAATCGTGCAAAACCGCTGGGGCACTCTTCATAAATCATAGTTTTCATATCTCATTTCTGGGCGTTTCTGTGAAATTTTAAAGCCGGAGCAGGCTGGCCTGTGTGCCGCTCTCCCCCTCCCTGTCCGTAATTATGCACGCCCATGGCTGCGTGCATAAACAACAGAGAGGCGGCTCGCCTCATAGTATGGGCGGTGAAGCCGGTGTGACGCGTATTACGTCATACCGGCTTCACCGCCCATACTATGAGGCGAGCCGCCTCTCTGTTGTTTATGCACGCAGCCATGGGCGTGCATAATTACGGACAGGGAGGTGCAGAGCGGCACACAGGCCAGCCTGCTCCGGCTTTAAAATTTCACAGAAACGCCCAGAAATGAGATATGAAAACTATGATTTATGAAGAGTGCCCCAGCGGTTTTGCACGATTCATGGATGGATGGCAGCAGCTGCACAAGCTGCATCTATAGGTATGAAGGGGATGTGGGGTTTGCATCCGGGTTCAGGGTCACTTTAAAAGGGAATTACTATCTGAGACATTTATAGACTATTGAAAGTGTATAATTGTTACAATCTGTGTCGGCAGGACTTTAAACTATCAAGACTACACCCATGTTCCAAATTATTATGCAAATTGGTTTTAAGTGTCATAGGGTTTATTTTTTTTTGTCAATGAAACCCATTGATGGTATTGTGTCTCAGGGTTCTTTGGATAACTGAAATCAATCTCATCAGATACCTGTGATAATTAGTTTGGCAGGTGAGCCCAATAAAAGGAAAACTGAGTGTTCCACAGTATTAAGCAGGCCGTGGTTTTTCAAGTAACATGGGAAAGAAAAAGGATCTCACTGCTGCCGAAAAGCAACAAATAGCGCAATGCTTTGGACAAGGGACAAAACTTAAGCGTGATCATCGTACTGTGAAGAGATGTGTGGCTGATTCTGAGCACAGACGTGTTCGTGCAGATAAAGGCAGAATGAGGAAGGTTTCTGCCAGGCAAGTTTCATCAGATTAAGAAAGCAGCTGCTAAAAAGGCCTTACAAACCAACAAACAGATATTTGAAGCTGCTTTTGCCTCTGGAGTACTTCAAACCTCAAGGTGTAGGATCCTTCAAAGGCTTGCTGTGGTGCATAAAACTACTATTCGGCCACCCCTAAACAGTGCTCACAAGCAGAAACGGTTGCAGTGGGCCCAGATATACATGAAGACTAATTTTCAAACAGTCTTGTTTACTGATGAGTGCCGAGCAACCCTGGATGGTCCAGATGGATGGAGTAGTGGATGGTTGGTGAATGTCCCACCAAGTCCCAACAAGGCTGCAACGTCAGCAAGGAGGTGGAGGAGTCATATTTTGGGCCGGAATCATTGGGAAACAGCTGGTAGGCCACTTTAAGGTTCCTGAAGGTGTGAAAATGACCTCTGCAAAGTATATAGAGTTTCTGACTGAGAACTTTCTTGCATGGTACAAGAAGCAAAAACGTGCCTTCAGGGGCAAAATCATCTTCATGCATGACAATGCACCATCTCATACTGCAAAGAATACCTCTGTGTCATTGGCTGCTATGGGCATAAAAGGAGATAAACTCATGGTGTGGCCACCATCTTCCCATGACCTCAACTTTATAGAGAGCCTTTGGAGTATAGTCAAGCAAAAGATCTATGAGGGTGGGAGGCAGTTCACATCAAAACAGCAGCTCTGGGAGGCTATTCTGACATCATGCAAAGAAATACAAGCAGAAACTCTCCAGAAACTCACAAGTTCAATGGATGCAAGAATTGTGGAGGTGATATCAAAGAAGGGTTCCTATGTTAACATGTAACTTGGTCTGTTAGGATGTTTTGGAGTTAAATAGCTTTTTATTTCAGTGAATGTGACCTCCTAATGCTGCAAATTCAACAAATGAGCATTTTCAGTTATTTCAAACATATCAAATGTTTAGAAACTCTCCTGTGCCTAATAATTTGGAACAGTGCATTTTGAGTTTTTTTAATTTTGAAGATTATACAGTTATCATTGGTAGTATTCTTCAATAAAATTCGATGTATACTGTACGGGTGATGACTTTTATTACACTGACTGTCATTTGCACCGACCATTTAGGAACATCAGAGAAAAAGAACATTTGCATAATAATTTGGAACATGGTGTATGAGGTCAGCTTCTACAAAAAACTGGAAACCATGCATGCAGCTCTCTCTGTTGTAGTTTATGGCCCCAATTCATTTATTGTGTAATTTTAAGCATTTTTTGTGTCTCGTCTTTTCTGTTTACGCTGTTTTATTTCACACCAAATTCATCTAAAGGGCACACAAAGTTTAATGAATTTAGCACAAATTGTAAGACAGGGTTTTCTTTTTGCTTTTTTGAGTCTTTTTATATCATAATGTTCCTCATTCCTTTCAATGAACTTTACAATGTTGTATTTAAAGCACCACTCCAGCGTCTTGTTTTTTTTTCACCGCAGAAGTGGTGCTTTGAATCCAAGTGCCGTGCCCTGGTCATATACTCATCTTTATCATTTTTCTATGCCGCTCCCATCTTGTGCCCGGAACGTTTGACTGAAATCAGAAGTTACACCACAAGCGCTCAATGCATCTCTATGACAGCCAGAACTAGGCTAAAACGAGGCCTCATAGAGTTATATTTAGTAGTGACCTCCAGCGACTCCATGAAATCCTGCATTGCATCCAAAAGATGTGCAAAATTAAAGTTAAATCAGGGCCTATTTTGGAGTTTCTATAAGGATAATAACCACACTCTTGGATGACCGCTTCATCTTCTCATTTTTGGAGACCCCCATTCTGCCAATATATGCGAATCCCAGAGATCAACACAAGGTGCACGATTACTACTTACCCGTCTTTGTTCCCATTCGCACTCCACTCCACTAAATGAAAAATAGGAGTCATCAGACACAAACAAGGCAATTCATAGAATGGTGGAGCTAGAAGGGACCTCCTGGGTCATCTGCTCCATCTCCCTGCTCAAAGGTTCATAGGGAAAGATTTATCTTTCCCGACTGGGATATCCTAACCTCTCCAACACAGTGAGTTGCAGGGAAGGGTCAGACCTCCACTGATCAGAAAATTAACATAGGCCTATCCTGTTAGGGTGCTTTCACACTGCATTTTTGTGCAATCTGTATCTGTCTGTTCTAAAACGGACAGCTACGGATCCGATTTGGCCCCCATGCATCCCTATGGGCCACGGATCTGATCGGATTTGCCCTTAATGGCATCCGATTTCTGTCAGATCCGATCCTGTCAGATTTTTTCCTGCACCCAAAATCGCACACTGCTGCGATTCTGGGAGCATCAGACAGAATCTGACAGGATTGGATCCAACATGATCCGATGCCCTTAACATGGGGGTCTATGGAGCGCAGTCCGAGAAAACAGCTGATGGTTTCTCGGACCTGATTTTAGTGTACTGAGCATGCTCAGTACACTAAAACTGCTCCTAACTGTGTAATTTCACTTCCGAAATGTATATACATACATTGCGGAAGTTAAATTAAGTAAATGCAAGGGTTAAAAATAATAAATCTTCTGATCCTTACAGGACCTGACGTGATGTCACAACCTGGTCACTTGACCGGTTACTGCGGTAACCGGTCATGTGACTGTGACACAACCACAGGTCCTAAGGATCAGAAGATAGCTGGAGACGCCGGGGGATCGCTGGAAGGTGAGAATAAAGATTTATTATTTTGTAAGGTCCGGAGGAGAGGGGAGAAAGAGGGAGAGACTGAGGGAGCAGGAAGAGGAGGAGGGAAAGAGGTGACAGGAGGCAGAGAGGAGGAGAGAGGGAGAGGATCCAAACTGATCCTGCAAAATATCAGAATCGGATGCCTATTTGGCATTGGATTGCAGGCATCAGTTTGTATCCATTGCTGTCCGAGGGATCCTGCAAAAAGTCAGATCCCCTCGGGCAGCACAAAAACGCAGTGTGAAAGCAGCCTTAGTCTGGCCCCATGTTTGATTTGATCACAATATAGCCAAAAATGTATCGATGACACTGAACCTTCGGGGTTATTTTCTAACTAAGTTCTGAGATTCGGAGGAATTTGTTCACCCCTCTTGTCATGGCCATAGCTCGGTCACCGGAGGAGGACGAGGACCTCACCAGTCTCAGGGTTTCTCAGGGTATGTGCCCACAGGGCGTTTTTGCCGCGGTTTTCCTGCATTTTCCGCATGCAGAAAACCATTGGTTTTATGGTAATGTATGCTAATCTGTTCCTGTGGTTGGGCTTCCCAGCAAAACCAATGTGTTTTCAAAAACGCAGTGCACACACATTGGTTTTGCAAGTGTCAAGATCTGTCAAATACCTGCGTTTTTGGTGCGGATAGCAAAGAATTGACATGTCAATTCTTTTTTGCGTTTTTGGTACAGTCAATGGGAAAAACGCAGGAAAAGCGCAGTAAAAACACGCAAAAAACGCAGACAAGATCATAGCGTTTCTCCTGTCAAGGACTCTAGGATCCTCAGGTTTTCCTGCGTTCAGGACTGCAGCAAAAATGTCCTGTGCGCACATACCCTTACTCTGCTTATCTTGGCACTAGATATATTTGTTCTGTAATCTCTGTATATCTTCCCTGTATTAATACTATTATTTACCTTGGTTCAGTTCTGTTTGGTTCTTATGTGGCTAATTCTGCAGTAAATATCTTATTTAATTTCTTTCTTCATCCTAAATGAACTTGGTGTAGTCTTCATTGTCCTGAAGTCACCGGGTCATTGCTTTACAGTGATACCAAGCTATTCCTCTCTTGTGTAATATGGCAATCATGTGTTATATCAGAGGCTCGGAGCCAGTGTTGTGTCAGGTTATATGTTTATTGCTCCCCTGGTGCAGATCTAAATGGCACATAAGTTGTGAAATAGACCGGGGTATTCTGTATTGTATTTTATTGCTCTCCATTTATCAATGCTTTCATTGAGGCCAAGAAAAATATTTATCTTTGAGGGTTAATTAGAGAGCGGGTGCAAGAGTGAGAATGCTGTAGTCAGAATGCTCTGTTTGCTATAAGGGCTGTCTACTATTATTATTTGTTATTAGCTGCCTTCGGCTTGATCTCAAGCCATGGCGACTTGATAGATGAACACTCTGTAGGAAGATCGATCTTGTGCTGCCTAGATAAGTCCACCAAGGTCTTCTCCACCATTGTTTTGATAATACCAAGCCATTGGTTTCCTGGTCTTCCTCTTCTCCTTGTTCCTTCTATTCTTCCCACCATGATGTCCTTCTCCAGTGATTACTCTCTTCGTATGATGTGTAGACAAGTTGTAGCTTGTTGATTCTTGCTTCCAGTGACATGTCTGGGATTTATTCTTCTTGCCATCCATGGCATTGAGAACATACTTCTTCAGCACCGCATTTCTAAGGCATTGATTCTTCTGTCTTCCTATATTGTCCAGGTCTCGCTTTCATATGTTACTGTGTGGCACCCCAGGGTTCAAGTGCCACAGTGTCATTATCGCCCCCTGGTGGTAGTGTCGAACTCGAGAGCAACAGAAGGGTATTTACACCAGGCAAACTTAAAGCATACAACACCTTTCTACCTCCTCGCCTGAAGGGAGAAACCAAGACCCGGGTTCAGGATGAGCTCCCCTATAAATTCTGGTCTAGGGCCCAGTTAGATAGTTCAGTTCCTGGGAGGACTGTGAAGAGTACCTGGAGGAGAGAGCAGTTCCAAGCTTATCCTGAGTACAGCAGTTCAGTTCCTGTGAGGACTGTGGGAAGGAACCAGACAGACAGAGAGCAGTGCTAAGCTCGTCCCAGGGTAGCTAACTGAGCGAGAGACCTAAGGCAAGGGTCTGAGGAAGTGAAAAAGGAGCCTGGGGAGCGAAGTAACATCGAGCTCACCCCAGAGGACCAGCGCAACAGAACGGACATTGGAGTCTGAGGCTGTGCAGGGCCTAACGACCTGGCAGCTAATACCGGAAGGTTATGGATTCCACGTTCCCCAGCCACACTGTGCTCGTAGACAAAATAACACATAGAGCCCAGGAGCTGCCGCCTGAGACTTGGGGCTGATAAAGGACTTGGATTGCCTGTCATACGGCACCTAGCAGGAGAGAGAGCTAGCGGTAAACTTATACAGCAGCAGGTACCCGCAACAGGGCACATCATGGAGGCCTCAGGACTTGCTGGGTGTGGAGAACCTGGAGTTGCTCTCGTGTGCACAGACTCAGTTAATTAGCTGAGCAGTTAATAAGTACTACCGTTGCACCAGTAAAGGACCGAGGAACCTACAAATCGTGAGTCTGACTGTTACTTTGCGCCCGCCATCCTGCACCGTACACCCTTACCACATCTACTGCCCCGGGGATCTGCTGCGCCCTTGGGGAGCCGCTCCATTACTGCTGCCCATACATCACCCCCGGAGGTTCTGCAGCAGCAGTGGCCACTAATAACCACATATCACGGGTGGCATCACGAAAAACTCCCTTAATTATCATCCCTTCTCCCTACCACGCCAGAGAACATCCCTTTTAAAACTGAACCCAGGGTCACGGAAGCTAGGTCTCAACCCCTGTGACTATCCAGAACTGTTTAACAGCCCGGTTTCGAGAACCCCACGGCCCTGGGGCTCCTCAACTGCAGAAAAGACCACACTATGTATGAGCCGTGTCTTCTTCACCAGTGAGATTTTCCTCGATTTGAAGACCTTGTCCAGTGACTTCATTGTTGATTTACCATAGCTATTCTCCTATTGACTTCTGGTTTCGTTCTTGCATCTTCAGTGATCATTGATCCAAGTAGGTTGAAGTCCTTTATAACTTCCAGTTCATCACCGTCCATCTCAAATGTGTCCCGTTTGTACCTGGCAGTAGTCAATATCTTTGTCTACTCCTTAGATTGTCTTCTACTTAAATATTATTGGCTTATCCCTTGGATGTAAACAGTAACCTGGACAGTACAGGTCCTTTCACTGTGTAGTAGCCATTCTTGGGTATGGCAGCTCTGAGATCTGAGGTACGGTCCCTGAGAATGGCCTTTATGCATATTACATCCTCACTTCTTATATTGATGACCTATCCTAAACTCAGCCTTTTAAATGAATATTAATTCTTCAAGGGGTATTTTTTTCACTTAAATGTGTTGGTTCTTAGATAAAAATTAAATCAAATCGAATCACAGCCCCATGGTCTAATAGCCAGAGGTGTATTCCTTGGAAGTTTGGAGCTCTGTACACTGCTTCCTATTTGTTGATATTTCCAGCTTCTTTTTTGATTACCGTATATACTCGTGTATAAGCCGACCCGTGTATAAGCCGACCCCCCTACTTTTGCCCCCAAAAACTGGGAAAACTTATTGACTCGCGTATAAGCCGAGGGTGGACTCCAGCACAGGTATACAACCCCCAGCAGTGAGGTATACAGCAGCCTCCCCAGTGGTAGTATACAGCAGCAGCCCCAGTGGTAGTATACAGCAGCCCCAGAGGTATATACAGCCCCAGAGGTATATACAGCCCCAGAGGTATATGCAGCCCCATATGCAGACCCATATGCAGCCCCAGAGGTATATGCAGCCCTATATGCAGCCCCAGAGGTATATGCAGCCCTATATGCAGCCCCAGAGGTATATACAGCCCCAGAGGTATATGCAGCCCTATATGCAGCCCCAGAGGTATATGCAGCCCCATATTGCAGCCCCAGAGGTATATGCAGCCCTATATGCAGCCCCAGAGGTATAAGCAGCCCCATATGCAGCCCCATATGCAGCCCCATATGTATATACAGCAGCCGCAGCCCCAGGGCTGTATACAGCCGCAGCCCCAGGGCTGTATACAGCCGCAGCCCCGGAGGTATACAGGCCCCCCATCAAGTTCCAGGGCCCCCCCCCCTTGCGCGCCAGCCTGTAAAGGAGAATCATACTTACCGGTGTCCAGTCGCGCCGTCCGCAGCTGCCGACATGACGATCCCCGGCTCCATTCAGCTTCTTCCCGCGACTTCCTGTGGTCGCGGGCAATGACGTCATTGCCCGCGACTACAGGAAATGCGGAAGACGCTGAATGGAGCCGGGGATCGTCATGTCGGCAGCTGCGGACGGCGCGACTGGACACCGGTAAGTATGATTCTCCTTTACAGGCTGGCGCGCAAGGGGGGGGGGGCCCTGGAACTTGATGGGGGGCCTGTATACCTCCGGGGCTGCGGCTGTATTTTTTTTATTTTTTATATACCCGCGTATAAGCCGAGGGGGGACTTTTCAGCCCAAATTTTGGGCTGAAAAACTCGGCTTATACGCGAGTATATACGGTAGTTAGCCAAAAGCAGTGTTTCCCGAACTCCAGTCCTTAGGGCTTCCAACAGATCACATTTTCAGAATAACCTTAGTATTGCACAGGTGAGAGAAAATATAGCAATTTCTGATGTTTTGATAATGATTCCATCGCCTGTGCAAAGCTAAACAAATCCTGAAAACGGGATCTGTTGGAGGGACCTGAGAACTAGAGTTTGGGAAACACTTGTCCAATGCAACTCAAAGATTATCGAAGGTAAAAAGTGCACATTTTTCAATGAAACCCTATTATAAAACTACTTTTTTGCCAAAAATATATTCATTCAAGTAAAATAAAATCAATTAAATGTCCAAATCATTAAAGTAAAAGCTGTCGCAATGGGAGACTGGAAAATGTGGGGCTTACTATGACTTACGAAACTTGAATATTGAAGTTGTCTTCTTGTATTGGCTGATCCTGACCACTGCACTATGGAATAATCTGTATGGTCATCCATTTGGCTAGTTAGCCATATAAATGAAACTCTTTTAGGTTATTTGTAGTCTTAAGTGTTGCCGGTCCATAGTCAGATCACATTTATGACTGAAAAGGAATATGCACATCATAGAAGAGAAGCTATCCCTTGAATCATCCAGGACTGGGCACAGCTTCTCTGACTGTGGTGACCTTGGACCACCCATATATTACATGGCCACTAATGATGATCAACCACTACTAAGCTTGGGTGCTCGATACTCGATTTGAGCAGATCGAACGCTTGGACGGTCTCGACCTTGGTAACAAGTATAATGGACGTCAATGGGAAACCCAAGCATTTTTCCGGAAATATGCTTGAGTTTTCCGTTGACTTCTATTATACTCATTACTCGTATCAAGCCTGTCCGAGCATCCAACCTGCTTGGTTCGAATACCGAGCACCTGAGCATGGTAGTGTTCACTCATCCCTCATGGGCAGCTATTCTCATAAATGAATAACAAGCATTACTGCATTTTTTGCCGTAGTGAGGTGTCTTTCTTAATAAGGGGGTTGTCTGTGCTGAATTGTAAATGATCTATCCATATGATGGGTTGTCAATATGAGATCATTGAGGTTTCAACACCTGACATCCCCACTGATCAGGTAATATCTCCTCCAGCAACGGACAAATATAAGTGACGTGTGGGGGGCAACATGGAAGCGTTGGCTCCTGTTCACTTGAATAGGAGCTAGATTAGATAGCTGTAACTAGCCGGGACCACTAAAAAAAAGGTACAGGGCTACTCTTTTCATTGCTATGTTCCATCCAGAGCTGTTTTCAGCTGATTGCTTAGTTCCAGGTGTTGGCCCCCACCAATCTCGTATTGAAGACCCATTCTACAGATAGGATGGTAATGAGACATACAGCTTTATGCCATCTGTTATATTCAAAGTGGCTCTTGATAGAGACGAGAATTATCAGCGTTTTCCTAATACACATTATTATAGGAATGACTCCCTTTACAAGCAGGACTGATCAGATAATACTCTCGTAGAGATGAAAGGGATTAAAACTCACAGACATTCCCCCGTTAGTCTGCCAATTAGGGCTCCTTACAACTAAGCCCCACAATATGTAATCATTTTACTAGGAGCAGGACCCTCATCATTCAGAGCGGTCAATACTGTCCTGGTGTGTGGCTGGAAATTGTCATATTTGATCTGCTAAACTCTAATTCACTAATGTGATGTTTTTCATGGTCCCATCTGTCGCTGACGAGAGCTGCAAAGTCCCAGACCGTTCATTCTTGTTTTGTTCCCTCTTTGGATAGAACGACCTGTTTAGCAATTGCTGTATTATTTTTCCGTTAATGTCACATCTTAATGATACGCACATAAAATCTGTAAAATGAGATGTGAATTTTCTGCAAGTATCTGAGACAAGTTATGCATCAGTTATAAGGCTATAATTACATTAGGACTGTTTGTAATAGCTCATTTATAAATGCCCCTCGTCATTTATGGCATATACACATAGAGCTGGGAGATGGCAGAACTGTTTGCCTTGTGCTTTGCAATGTTATGGGGGCACTAATAGTAGCTGGCATTATTATGGAGGCTTCAACGAGGTCGTGAGGGCACTGGCTTTGGCCAACAATGTTATATACTGATAGTAGCTGGCAATATTATGGGGTCACTAACTGGCTGGCAGTATTATAGGGATACCAATAGGAGCTGGCAATACTATGGGGGTACTGACTGGCTGGCAATGTTATAGAGAGACTGATAGTAGCTGGCAATATTTGGGGGTTGTGACTGGCTGGCAGTATTATAGGGAGACTGATAGGAGCTGGCAATACTTATGGGGCACTGACTGGCTGGCAGTGTTATAGGTGACTGATAGCAGCTGGCAATACTATGGGGCACTGACTGGTTGGCAATGTTATAATGTGACTGATAGTAGCTGGCAATACTATGGGGCACTGACTGGTTGTCAATGTTACAGGGTGACTGATAGTACTTGGTAATACTGTGGGGGCACTGACTGGCTGGCAATGTTATAGGGAGACTGATGGGGGCTGGCAATACTTTGGGGACACTGACTGACTGGCATTGTTATAGGGAGACTGATAGTAGCTTGCCATACTATGGGGTACTGACTGGCTGGCAATGTTATAGGGAGACTGATGGGCTGGCAATACTTTGGGGACACTGACTGACTGGCATTGTTATAGGAGACTGATAGTAGCTTGCCATACTATGGGGTACTGACTGGCTGGCAATGTTATAGGAGACTGATAGTAGCTGGCAATACTTTGGGGGCACTGACTGGCTGGCAGTATTATAGAGAGACTGAAGGAGCTGGCAATACTTGGGGCACTGACTGGCTGGCAATGTTATAGGGAGACTGATAGCAGCTGGCAGTACTTTGGGGCACTGACTGGCTGGCAGTATTATAGGGAAACCGAAAGGAGCTGGCAATACTATGGGGCACTGACTGGCTGGCCGTGTTATAGGCTGACTGATAGCAGCTGGCAATACTATGGGGCACTGACTGGTTGGCAATGTTATAGGGTGACTGATAGTAGCTGGCAATACTGTGGAGGCACTGACTGTCTGGCGTGTTATAATGGCATTGCCCAGGAGTAGAGATGTTTTGGGACACTATTAGTAGCTGGCATTGTTATGGAGGCACTCACTATGGGTGGTCATGTTATAATGGCACTGAATGTGGTATCAATGTTATGGGGATACTGATAGTAGCTGTCAATACTATGGAGGCACGACTGCAGACAATTTATAATGGCATTGCTTATGAATAGAAATGTTATGGAGACTAGTAGTAGCTGGCATTGTTGGCATTGTTATGAAGGCACTCACTATGGCTGTCATGTTATAAGGGCTCTGAATTTGGCAATCAATGTTATGAGGGCATTGACAGTCATTGATAACATTAAAGGGACTGAAAAAAAGCTGCTACAGCCTCTTTGTGACTGCAGGCCGCTGATTAGTGACAGTGTGCAAGGCTCACATTGTTACGATTTCCCTGTATTTGCAGCTCATGGTCACTTGGCCTCATGTATGCAATTTGCAATGTACCTACTAGATTCTCCTACGCTTAATCATTGGGAAAGCACAAGAAAATCTAGTCGGCACGTGACCGAAAAATTGCAAGTCGTATACATGATGTCACGTGACCATGAGCTGCGAATTTAGGGAAAGACCATTTGACACTTAAATCAGAACAACAGTGTTTTTTTATTGCACCACTGGAGGGGTGCTTTAAATGTTAGTCCCCTGCCCCCAGTCTTATACTCACATTCCGCTGACTTCATCCTTTTCCAGCGTTGCTTCGTGTCAATCTGGGTGAAAAGAGACCCGCCGGTAGATCCAATGTTCCATGGAGCGTGCCCGCGGTCACTTTTCAGTACATCTCTATGTGAGCCTCACTGTGGCCTCTCTCTTACTCTCATAGATAGTATTGAGCTCTTGTAACTTTAACTTCTAACTTCCGGACAATCAGAAGTTACAGATACAAGATGGTGACGTAGGACCGGAGCAGTGTTGGCAAAAGGTGAAGCCACCATAAGATGAGTAGAAGACGCGGGGGCAGGGATTTGCATATAAAGCGCCCCTCAAGCACTGAAGAAAAACCCCACTGGAGTGCTGCTTTAAAGGGTTTTTTCTACAAATAAAGTTAATTTTAATCAAAAGATCTTGGAATAATAATATTTACCCAATTGGATGTGTTTTTAAAAAATGTTTCTGTGCTGAGATAATCTTATATATGTGTCCCTGCTATGTACTGTGTAATGGATGTGTCTGACTGTGCACGGAACACGGTCGGATCATCCCACATCTCCTGGGCAGGGGAGGAAGTAAGAGTATACAAACATTACAGCACGGGATCACAGCTGATTCTTTTTATGAGGTAAAACATTTCTCTGCCTGTCTCTACAAAATGTTTTACCTCAAAGAAAGAATTATTTGTGATCCCATGCTGTAATATCTGTATACTCTATTTCATCCTTCCCTGCCCAGGATCAAACCAATGCTCTGTGCACGGTCAGAAACAAAAATGAAACTGTACATAGCAGAGACACATTTATAAGATTATCTCAGCACAGGAACATTTTTTTTCATCACATCTAATTGTGAAAATTATTATTATTACAAGATCTATTGATTAAAATTAACTTTTAAATTAACTTTGTTTGTGGGAAAACCCCTTTAAGAGGACAGTGGGGACCCTCAGTTACTTTTTAAATTTGGAGAAACTCATGTATTAGGAACCCTGCTGCAATTTATTCATGAATTGTGTTGCAATCTGTAGAACTTAACATTTGGAAATATATTTTCTTGGAAAACATGCTTTTCTTTTGTACACCTACATAAGTGGTTCAAAGTGACTCCCTGAAGAGCTGTATAATAAGCTTAGCTATGGCACACTAAGTACACAGAAAACAGGTTTATTTCCACATGCTTGACTTCACATGTTCCGAAATATATGGTTGTCACTTTGGCCATTTCTCGACGGCAGCATTGTGTCTCCATAGCCATGTATTACCGCAATTACCAAAACGTATAGTTCACTGCCTAAACTGGGCTAATTCTGACTCAGACCTTTTTACTTTCTTATTCCCATCTTACAAAGTGATGGCATATTGCTATTTCATTCTTCGGATCTTTGCCATTGAGCAACCTGTCATTTGTGGTAGCTGATGATCCCCTAAAACCTTTGGTCTAGTAGGAAACATTGGTTGGTTCCTTAGGCTCTGCTCACACAGAGGTTTTGTAGTTTATCTGCTTCATAAATATAATTTTTTTCTGAGACTACTGGCTCGAAATGGCCATTTTGGACAGACTAGGGACAAGCCACTTGGGCAGAATTCCGAGTAACCCTGATACCCTTTAATCCCTATACATGGATCTGGATTTACAACGGGGTCCAGAAGATTGCTGTCAACAGATGGGCATCAGTCCAGGGGAGCGAAAAAGAGGCAGGAATCTATGCCAAGTAGGGTCAAAGCTAAGAGGTCATATAAAGGAAAAATCAGGATCCGTTAGGAATACCATAAGTAGTCAAGGTGCCGGGTCACAAACAAGGTGTCAGTAAGGTACAAAATCATCAGGCAGGAGAAGCGAGTAAGAATCAGGTAAAACAAGAAAAAAAACATACAGAGCAGGAGAAATACCAAACCTAACCAGGAAAGCTTAAAGAAGACCTGTCACCTCCCTGGTGATTGGCAAACTGAATGCAGCACTGAATGCAGCATATCTACTGCATTCAGGCAAGGGGGCCCCATTTCTCTAGCCCCCCTGTAAGCTTTAAAAAAGACTTAATAAACCTTACAGTTAAGAGGTCGCCTGGGTAGGATCTTATTAAGAGGTCCTGGCTGCTGGCACAATCCTCCCACCTCCTTGTTGTGTGTTCCTCCCCCTCTATGTGTCTGCCGCCACCTCCTCTTCTTCTCCTGCTCTGTGTGACGTCAGGAGCAGAAGAGGAGGGCAGACCAGGAGAAGAGGAGGTAGCGCAGGACACATAGAGGGGGAGGAACACACAAGGAGGAGGCGGGAGGACTGTGTCAAGAGTCAGGACCTCTTAATAAGATCCTACCCAAGCGACCTCTTAACTGTAAGGTTTATTAAGCCTTTTATAAAGCTTACAGGGGGGCTAAAGACGTGGGGGCCCCTTCCCTGAATGCAGCAGACATGCTGCTTTTAGTTTGCCAAGCACCAGGGAAGTGACAGGTCCTCTTTAAGCTATATCTACAGTATAGGAGAAAAAGAGCCAGGGTTTGTCCGCGCTAGACCACAGGGAAAACCGAGGATGCAAGCAAACCTTTATTTACACTCAAGCCAACGCGTTTCGTGGCCACTTCATCAGGGCAGAAATTTCTGCCTGATGAAGTGGCCACGAACGCGTTGGCTTGAGTGTAAATAAAGGTTTGCTTGCATCCTCGGTTTTCCCTGTGGTCTAGCGCGGACAAACCCTGCCTCTTTTTCTCCTATACTGTATGTATTTGCATCCGGGATCTGCAGCTGCCAAAACTTCTACAGGTGGTTGTGACTCTCACAACCATACCAGGTGAGTGGATTACCTTTGTTAATAACACGCTGTGTCCCTCATTTACTTTCTTAGTGCGCTCCCCCTCTCTCTAAATTTTTAGCTATATCTGGCAGTTTCCAGCAAAAAGCTGGAAGCTTAAGTAGGGTGTGATGCCTTCTAGTAGGCTGAAGCCAGGAGTTGATGACAGTCAGACTGGAAAGTACTGCAGGTCCTAGCCAATCTAACCTTACTGGATGGGCAGAGTCTGGGTTGATCATGGTTTCTGGCCCTGACATCTCCTCTATCACCAGCACCACCTACAGAGTGAATTTGGTGGTGCCTGATGACAGAAGCACATTTTGCAATAATTCTAAAAAAAAATGCTTCAAAACCTAAGGAAAAGTTTTCATATTCCTCTCTATGGGAAATCCACTTTGAGTGACTCTTGGATCAAAACCGGACATGCCTCTACAATTTTACATGGACCTCTCAGGCCATGGAAAATCACGTACATGTAATTTATAATATAGACTATTATAGGTACTAGTGTGATGCGTGAAAACCACAGATAGCACTTTTATACAAGGATCGGGCAACTGAATAAGACATTCAGGTTGGCTGCCGTACATCAGGAAATGTGACGTGATATGAATGCCATACTAGAAATTTTATATTAATATTATTCACTACTAAGCAACCAAACCATCACTGAAGTTTATCAGCTAAACACTACACACATAATAATGGCAAACGAGAATTGCTGTAAAGCTGATTATCGTATTCCATGCTTACTATACTCGAGTGTTACTGGAGAGATCAGTTCCAGCACCGATTCTGCATTCGGGTTAATTTGCCACCATTCTAGGCAATCAGATAAATAAAAAGTCAGATATGAACTGATTCACTAGCAGTCTTCTTTTCCAAATCAAATATCAGGAAAATAATACTGTGATGGGAAATAAGAGCGTTTGCTATGGAAACACAATTTTTATTTTTAATATCACTGATGAAGATAAGAGCACATTTCCCAGGTTCATAAAAAGAAAAACAGATTAAACCTGGTACTTCATACAGAAAGAGGATTCCTAACGTGCTCTCTTAAAGTGAACCTTGGATCTGCGCTGCTCATACAATGGAAGAGGCGGTCAAACAGTCGAAAGTGCAAAGGTGGCTTTTATTTCACCGACGCGTTTCTGAGTCATATCCCGACGCCTTCCTCAGGGAACCAACAGAGTTGGCTCTGTTGGCTCCCTGAGGAAGGAGTCGGGATATGTTGTACATAAAAAAATCCCTTTCTTGTACTCACCTGAGGGGCAGGCCAGTCCAATGGTTGTCGCTGCTATCCTCCTTCTCTGTTTTGTGTGGATGACGTATCTTTCGTCACACATACACAGTCCCCTCCATTGTGCTTCTGTGACTGCACACTTCTCTCTGCCTTGCTGAAGGCAGGGCAAAGTACCGTAATGTGCAGGCACGGGGAAAGGTCAAAGAACACCCGCGCATGCGCACTACAATACAGAGCGAAGCACGCGCGCGCAGGAGCACAGTAGAAAAAATTAGGTGGATGCCATAGGATGCATCATCCACACGAAGCAGAGAAAGAGGACGGCGATTGCAAGCAGAGAGGAGGCGTCAGATCAAGATCAGTGAAGCCCATCGGACCGGACCGCACCTAGGTCTTTTTTATGTTGGGAACTTATATAAGTGTATTCTAGAATGCTGTATATAAGGGCTTACTGGTCTTTACCACAGTTTATAGGGGAAAAAAACCTGGTGACAGGTTCCCTTTAAAGGGAAACTCTAGCCAGGGGTGGGAAACAGGGCTGCCAACAGGACATGTGTTCAGGATTTCCTAAGCATTGCACAGAGGCTGGAAACATTACTAGTGCAGCTGATTATATTATCATCTGTGCAATACTAAGGAAATCCTGAAAACATGACCCATTGGAGGCTCTAGAGGCCTGGAGTTCCCCACCCCTGCTCTAGCATAAATAAAGATTGGAGTTCCTTCAGGACCAACAGACGAGTATGGCACTAAAATACTGTAAGTTGGTCAAACATAAAAGTCATATCCAGTTTCGGCTTTGTTAACACTTTGGTTGTGCACTTCGTTCAGCGCATGGGATGGGAAAGCACTCTAATACGATGGATGACGCAGTAGTGCACATGCACAGTCACTCGTCTTGTGATGGGGCATTTTAAGTTGTGACAACTTGGTTTTCAATTTTTAGGAAGGGCCACTTCCCTGCTCTCTATGATGCTGCCAGCAGAGACAGCTTTGCTTTGAAGCACACTGACACTGGAGCTGCCAAGTCTGGTCAGCTTCAGAGCAGCACTTACAAGCTGTACAGCAAACAGCTCACAAGAGCACGCTCCGTGCCTTGGAAACCATTCACCATTGAGGGGGCCGGGAAGCTTGGTAATGAGATTTAGAGTTGGAGACAAAGCTGAAATGGATGTTGGCATCAAAGTGCGGAAAAATATTCGGAGTCAAAGGTCCCCAGCTCTACATATCATACGAAACCCCCACTAATCCCTAAAATAAAGAGTCCCAGCCATTAATAACTCCATCCAAGAAGCAGTAAAGTTACCCTTAATTTCCTTTTGTTAATACTATATGATGATAACTGAAATTCCTACGAGTCGTTAAAATCAACTTCTTAATTACCTTTTTCCAAGTCACATACCAATCATTCTTACTTTCCTATCGAAAACATGAAAAGTAAACTGGAAGTTTCTGCCAGAAGTTTTGTAGATTCTTAGGTGCGGTTGGGAACTGTTTACGTCTGTGTTTGAGCAAAGTGGATTGCAAATTCAGATATTATCTCGATCGAAACTGCAGAGTAAATATGGCTCATACTCACTTTAACATTAAAGTGTCTTTATGATGAATTCCATGAGTTGTAAGGTAATGCAGAAAAGTAAAAATATAGCATGACAAAGACCATACAGGTAGAAACGTTGCACCACTGAGGGCTTGATTAAATTATGTCCACTTATTTCTGATTCGGAATTGCTGCCTGTTTTTTGGACTTATATTTTACGTTTGAACACTGTATTCAGTAAGTATTGTACTACTCTTTGATTTCTCTAAGTTTGTGCTGATTCCCTTTTTTTTCCTTTTATCTATCCTATCATCTATCTTGTCTGTCTTTTGAGGTATCAAAAACAAATGCGCTCAAAATTGCCTAAAAATGTAACTTTTGCTGTCACTTACAATGAAAGCAGTTAACGTTTCCGTTTTAACAGACAGCTCTAATGCAATGTGAACCTAGCCTAACACTGATCAAAAAGTGTAATGGCCACTTTACACGTCCCGATATCGGCGTCCAACTCCTATAAAAAGTCACGTGGTTCGTGCGTTGGCCCCGATATTATTCGTACGTTGTATGGTATAATGTCCAATACGATGCAAGAACGATGCCAAAATGATATCAGGGATCAAATGAGCCTGCTCTCCAACGGCCCGATATTGGTTGGACGTTGTGGCCGGATCGTGCTGTGTAAAAGCTCAATTACGATGTGAAGTCCAACGTCCCCTATTCACTCCATGTTAAATGGTCGTTCCTAGGTCGCCTGTACAAGGGGGCGTACACATCGTAGTGGCATTGCCTGCCGATATCGTGCTTGTAACATCTCCTATGCGATCTTGGAATTCTGCCCAAAAAGTGCGCACTCCAGCGTCGTTGTATCCAATATCGGACCGACGTTGGGACGTGTAAAGTGGCCATAAAAGTCTAATGTCTAGGTGGACAGCCAGACTCTACTTAGTATCTGGTGTTGTTGGGGTAGCAAAGAACCCAAAAATTGAATTTGAACATTTTTGGATCTCCTGTCTATTTCAAAGTAAATAGGGTACACCTATGAAATGTCTATTGACAGCTTAAAGAGATATCCTGAGCAAGGACAATCAAATCAATTCCCAGGATACAGGTCCAGTGGTCAGGCCTGTCTGCCAAATGGGTGGCATGTATGTTGCCTCCTACCTGTTGCCATCACCAGCTTCTATTTTGATTAGCTGGTCCGGTAATATCTTGCATGTGTTATTGTGGTGCCCCTGAGGGTCCAGTCGCCACAGAGGTACTACATCTCAGCCAGAGGTGTGGTACCTAACTCTCGGGTAACGAGGGGCCACTACCCAGTTCCACACACACTAGCATCCAACACCACACCACTCCAGGCCTGGGCATCTTGGGAGGGCCCTATCGAGGGAGGGTCCCATCTCAGGCTGGAGGGGAACCAGGTAGAGGGTGTGTGTGGAGGAAGTAGATAGAAGAGCACACCAGGGAGTAGTGAAGTAAGTGGTGACAACGTAGAGGACATAGAGAACGTGACTGATGTCAGAGAGACGTATAGAAGAGTCAAGAAGTTAGGCAGTTGGTGACAGGAGTCTATCAGGAGTGGAAGGACAGAGAAAGTGGTCTGGGGACTGGAGCTGGTTGGAGCTCGTCCCAGGACAAGGAAAGGTGAAGACGGACGGATGAGCCAGTGAGGGGCTCTAAAGACACAGAAGGGGTTCCAGGAGCATGGGAAGTGAGGAATCCACCCGTGGTGCTCATATCCAAGCCAACCATGATCGGAGTCGGGTGGAGGGACCCGGCCGCAGAGGGGACCGGCCCCAGACTAGTGGAGAGACTATATGACTCAGCTAGCTAACCGGAGGCTGCGGTATCTTCAAGTGCAGCAGCCAAAGCCACACTTAATCGCTGAAAAAACAGCCACAGAGGGTCAAGGGGACTTGCCCAACAGGACCCGCAGCTGCTGGCTTAGGACATTGAGTGTGAGGCGCAGGGAAGGAGGGCGATACATCCAATTGCTGAATACCACGGGTGTTGTCCCATTATAAATGTCTCTCATTTTTATGACAGCCAGGGTCACGGAGCCGGGTCACACCACCGTGACATCCCCAGAAACAACTGTACGGCCCAGTTCCGAGTATCCTCATTGCCCTGGTGTCTAGGTGTGTCATCATGCCACAATGATGATGTTGCACCAGGCCGATCAATCAAAAGAGGAGCTGTGCACGGCAGCAGGTAGGAGGCGGCTCACGTGGCTATGGTCTGGCAGCCACAGAATACTGATGGATCCACTGGATCTGCAAATTAATTTGCTAATTTCTAATGCTGATGGTAGATTTTTATACAGCAAAAGAAAAGAGGAAAAAATTCACGGGCAATAGTGAATGGACTCTTTTCAAAATGAAAGCATCACTTTATTCTTCATCATTAAAAAGAATGGCCCCCCCCATGAGGAACAAGCCTTACGCTTTTCGGACGACTTAGAATCATCCGTAGTTGTAGAAGACTACGACTAAGGACACTTCTAAGTCAGTCGTCCGAGATGCGTAAGACTTGTTCCCCATGAGGGGGGGGGATTTTTTTAAATTATTAAGAATAAAGTGATGCTTTCATTTTGAAAGGAATCCATGCCCTATCACCCATTAATTTTTTCCTCTCTTCTTTTGCGCATGTTTCCCTGTTGGTCAAGCAGGTGAGGAGGACGTAAGTGCGGCTAATATCTACAGAGGTACATCAGTTACACAATGACGGTAGATTTTTACAGCATATCTGTACAACATATTATATCTAACACGTCTCGACTGCTTTCAGTGAGGTTACTAATGTTTGAATCATTTCTGCTGCGCTGAATGCACTTGGGCAATTCATCAAGATCCATTGCTGGCAGCTCCTTTGCAGTTGCCAACCAATGATATCCAAGATGTGCTTGATGTGAAACAAGTCTGGAGTCCCTGCAGACCACGGAAACTTGTTTAGACCACACAGGCTGTTCACAGTAGCATGAAAAACATGCGACCTGACATTGTCGTGTTGAAAAACAGTTCATGGGGCACTGGAAAAACGTTCGGATCACTGGTTCCACAACCAAATGAATGTAACATGAAGTTAGAGTTGTCAGTGTACCAGAACTGGAGCATGGTCCATCTATAATACATTATGCCACCCCACCCCACAATCACAATCCCACGAGTAGCAGTGGCTCTTAATGAATTGCATGACCAAGTGCATTCAGCGCAGCAGAACATTCCCCACCAACCATTATTACCTTATTGACAGCAATTTCTGTACGTGGCGCTCATACTTGATGCTGAATAGATTGAGATGTTTTGAAAGTTTTATATCCATTTTTTCACGAATTGCAGATCATTACCAATTCTATCCATCCGGTGATTTCTATAATCCTTTGACTTTTCCTTGCAATTTCAATGTTGATGAGTGTATGTACTGATAGAGGCAGTTTTGTCATCACATATAGCACCACAGCCATAGCTACTGTAGAAGTATAAGTCTCTGTTTGCCTTTATTGTGCACGTCAGTCATTGTTAGGCATCTGATCGCTCAGCATCTGTTGGGGAATTTGAAGTCATTCTGGGACTTCTTGTACCGAAGCATCTGGAGTGCCGTATATTCTCTATCTGTGATGTCATTTGCAGATCACCGGTAATACACAGACCATTGTACCAGCGATCAATTCATGCTTTATATCAGGGGTCTCAAACTTGGCTGGGTTGGTGGGCCGCACATAGAAAAACATTTACAGCGGGGGGCCACATCCCTTGTAGGACTAAGTGATATTTTTAGTAATACCAGAATTTTTTGCTCAGTGTAGTTAAGTACAAATCCTGATCCCCTTCATGTAGTAATGTCCCCATCCTGTAGTAATGTCCTTTCTCTACTAATGACCCACATCCTGATCCCTTTTTTTAGTGATGTCCCCCATCCTGATCCCCTTTAGTAGTGATGTCCCTCATCCCGGTTCCCTTTTGTAGTGATGTTCCCATCCTGATACCCTTTTCTAGTGAGGTCCCGCATCTTGGTCCCCTTTTGTACTGATTGTCCCCCATCCTGATCCCCTTTTCTAGGTATGTCCCCTATCCTGATTTACTTTTATAGTGATGCCCCCATCCAGTTTTACCTTCTTTTTACACACTCACATACACACTCACTCATTCACACTCACATACACAAACCCTCTCACACACACAAACCCTCACACACACACACTCTCATACACACACTCACACACTCTCATACACATACTGAAACTCACACACACACCTCATACATACTTTCTTATAAACACATCCTCACTCACATACTCACACCCTCACACACTCACCCTCAAACACACACCCACTCACACTTTTCTCACTTTAATGATACATCGCTCCAGTGCAGGGGGCCGCCGCAGTCCCCGCTGTGCTATGACTTCCTCCAGCCGCCGCTCAGACAAGCTCTGTTGCTCAGCAAGATCAATGCAAGGTGCCAGCCAATGAGAGGCCCGCAGCTGATGGTGGAATAGGATGTCACATGCGGGCCTCTCATTGGCTGGCAGCTTGCATTGATCTTGCTGAGTGGCAGAGCTTGTTAGTGCCACGGACAGAAGACATCACACATGGGGACTGCAGCGACCCCCTGCACTGGAGTGATGCATCATTAAATTGTCCAAGGTGCCGCGGGCCGCATAGTGAAGCCCCAGGGGCTGCATGCGGCCCTCGGGCCGCGTGTTTGAGACCCCTGTTCTAGATGGTGCATGCGAGTCATGAATTTTGTGCAAAACCAAAAACGCTTTTTATTTTCGTCTAACTTTTCTTTCAACTTCTTAATCGTAAAAAGTTCCATTTAACTTTAAGACGTTCAAATGAAAACCATCAAAAGCCAGAATTAAAAGAAAAAATAAGACACATGCAATAATGAATCGGGCCCACGGTGCTACAATCACAGTCTGTCATATGAGCAGCGATGGGTCTTATTTCTTGTATATACTAATATGCAGGACACAGGGGTCCAGCTTTGTGGCATGACCTGAACACTAGGACCCAGTCACAGTACGGTGTCAGTACTCATCAGAAATAAATCGTGCATGTTGGATTTTAACATGCCCAATCCTTTGTTCTCAGAGTTATTGGTTGCCAATTAGTAGTGATGTATTCCTCTTCCCCCTTAGGAAGACACATATGCTGGCCGAGCCCATCTGTATGGTTGGGATTAGGGATGACCGAGTACCGCAATAATCGGAATCGCTATACTCGCAACGAGTAGGTCCCGGTACTTGGTACTCGTTGCGAGTATAGTGAGTTCAATGTTAATGAATAGTCCGGGGGAGTACTTTCGCAGTGTATCTATATATACACTGCGAAAGTGCACTAAAAGTTAATAAAAGTTGTTAAAAAAATATCATACTCACCTATCTGATGCCTGCACCGGACCGGCAAAGACATCCAATCACCGACAATGACCTGTGAGCCTCACAGCCAATCAGATAGCTGGTAGCAATCTGGCCAATCAGATGGCCAGACGTCACAAACCACCTGATCGCTACCAGCCACCTGATTGGCCAGATTGCCAGGTCCTGAACGTGCATCAATGACCTCGCAATCTGGCCAATCAGGTGGCTGGTAGCAATCAGGTGGTTTGTGACGCCTGGCCATCTGATTGGCTGACAGACTCACAGGTCCTTGTCATTGATTGGATGTCTTCTTTGCCGGTCCGGTGCAGCCATCGGATAGGTGAGTATGATATTTTTTTATTTTTTAACAACTTTTATTCACTTTTAGTGCACTTTCGAAGGGATATATAGATACACTGTGAAAGTTAAAGGACTACTCGCTACTCCTGAGTAATCACAAGAAACTCGGGGAGGAGAAAGTAGCCCAAATATCATTACTATTCAGTGAGTACCGAACAGTAACGATTCTACTCGCTCATCCCTAGTTGGGATCAATAGCTAAATAAAGGGGTGGTCTGGGGCCGACATACTGATGACCTATACATAGGACTTGCTTGATTGGGAGGAAAACTGCAATATTTGGAGGCACCTACTAAAAGCATAAGGCGGCACTATCCCTCTCCGCACATTTGGGCATTGATGTGTTTTGGACCCAAACTCCTATAGATGACTTGTCCTAGTTTATATTGAGAATGTGGCCGGATGCTGACTTTATTTTGCATAAATTTTCTTTTTTTTCATAAACTGCACCAAATTTATTAGATGTGATGGGGTTTGTAATGAGGACCCTTATGGCCACGTCCCAACATCGGTCCGATATTGTATTCAACGGCGTGGGAGCGCGCTTTTTCTGGGCAGATTTCCAAGATCGCATAGGAGATGTTACACAGCGCGATATCGGCAGGCAACGCAACTGCGATGTGTACGCCCCCTTGTACGGCCGACCCAGGATGACCATTTAACATGGGAGAGAATAGGGGAAGTTGTATTCCACATCGTTGTTGGGTTGTCACACAGCACGATCCGGCCACATCGTCCATCCAATATCGGGCCGTTGGAGAGCCGGCTCATTTGATCCCCGATATCGTTTTGGCATCGTTCGTGCATCGTATTGGACACCATACAACGAACGAACGATATCGGGGCCAACGCACGTACCACATGACTTTTTATTGGAGTTGGACGCCGATATCGGGACGTGTAAAGTGGCCATCAGATCAGATTCAGATGTGTAACTATGATGGTAAGTGCATGGTTGCAGTCACACCCAAACCTAGAGCAGCACAAAAGGTCCCACTGGCCCAAATCAGAAAAACAATTCTATTAAAGACCATGATGGTTGGGGCTTTATTGAAGCTTTTGCATAATGGAACAAGATACAAGTTACACCACTGATTAAATTGGTGTAGGTCTGACACTCAGCACTCACACTGATCAACCATTAAAATGTCCTGTGTAGGCTGTAAGTATACAGTATACTGTAATATATGGAGCTGGAACACAGGAGCTCTGTATGGGGTGTGGTAGCCATTATTGGGTACTGTAGCTCACCACCCACTCACTTCTCTTCCAGGTTTCTGACCCCTACTGATCTGATTTTGAGGACCTACAATAGGGATAGGTTATCAATATTGTAGTCTTGGAAAATCCCATTAAGGACGAAGTAACAGTAAGCCATATGCATTTTATTTTCCATAAACTACAATAAATCAATTATGCACATATGTAATTCTACAGAAGCCTAGAGCGAAAGTAACGCCTATCTCACAGCTGCGGCACCTGCACTCTACTGCTTCCTGTACAGACTTGTATTCCTTGCTGCACAGCACCCTAATGACTCCTGCTCAGACTGCAATATTCCCAGCCAGACAAGTAGAAACAAACAACCCAGACCTTGCTGCCTAAAAGGCTGTTGGGTTGTATCACGTATATCCTTAGGAACCAAAGGGAAGTTTGCAAGGCACTACAAGCAAAGATAAGTCAAGCGTGCAGGGATAGACAAGGACCCAATGTGAGAAAACACATGCACAAGTGGACAAATAAGAAATAAATACAAACAAGGGAAAAACTCCTAACAACCTAGAAGTAAGCAAAAGTTTGGTAGGTGAACAGACAGAAGAGAATACACAGGAAAAACCACACCAGTATCTGCTTACACTGTGTGCAGAATTATTAGGCAAATTGTATTGTAGAGGATTATTTTTATTATTGATCAACAACTATGTTCTCAATCACCCAAAAGACTCAAATATCAAAGCTTAATATTAATGGAAGTTGTAGTGGTTTTTTTTTTTAGATTTGGCTATCTTAGGAGGATATCTGTTTGTGCAGGTGACTATTACTGTGCAGAATTATTAGGCAACTTAATAAAAACAAAATATATTCCCATCTCACTTGTTTATTTTCACCAGGTAAACTAATATAACTGCAAAAAAATTAGAGAAATAAACATTTCTAACATGCAAAAACAAAACCCAAAAAAATTAGTGACCAATATAGCCACCTTTCTTTATGATGACACTCAGCAGCCTCCATCCATAGATTCTGTCAGTTGCTTGATCTGTTTACGATCAACATTGCATGCAGCAGCCACCACAGCCTCCCAGACACTGTTCCCAGAGGTGTACTGTTTTCCCTCCCTGTAGATCTCACATTTTAGGAGAGACCACAAGTTATCTATGGGGTTCAGATCAGGTGAACAAGGGGGGCATGTCATTATTTTTTCTTCTTTTAGACCTTTACTGGCCAGCCACGCTGTGGAGTAGATGGATGCATGTGATGGAGCATTGTCCTGCATGAAAATCATGTTTTTCTCGAACGATTCCGACTTCTTCCTGTACCACTGCTTGAAGAAGTTGTCTTCTAGAAACTAGCAGTAGGTCTGTGAGTTGAGCTTCACTCCATCCTCAACTCGAAAAGGTCCCACAAGTTCATCTTTGATGATACCAGCCCATACCAGTACCCCACCTCCACCTTGCTGGCGTCTGAGTCGGCGTGGACCTCTCTGCCCTTTACTGATTCAGCCTCTGGCCCATCCATCTGGCCCATCAAGAGTCGCTCTCATTTCATCAGTCCATAAAACCTTTGCAAAATCAGTCTTAAGATATTTCTTGGCCCAGTCTTGACGTTTTATCTTATGTTTCTTGTTCAGAGGTGGTCGTTATTCAGCCTTTCTTACCTTGGCCATGTCCCTGAGTATAGCACAACTTGTGCATTTTGATACTCCAGTAACGTTGTAGCTCTGAAATATGGCAAAACTGGTGGCAAATGGCATCTTGGCAGCTTCACGCTTGATTTTCCTCAATTCATGGGCAGGTATTTTGCACCTTTTTTGCCCAACACAGTTCTTGCGACCCTGTTGGCTATTTGCCATGAAATGCTTGATTGTTCAGTGATCACACTTCAAAAGTTTGGCAATGTCAAGACTGTTGCATCCCTCTGCAAGACATCTCACAATTTCGGACTTTTCAGAGCCCGTCAAATCTCTCTTCTGACCCATTTTGATTAAGGAAAGGCATTTGCCTAATAATTAAGCACACCTTATATAGGGTGTTGATGTCATTACACCACACCCCTCCTCATTACAGACACGCACATCACCTGATTTACTTAATTGGTAGTTGGCTCTCAAGCCTATACAGCTTGGAGTAGGACAACATGTATAAAAAGTATCATGTGAACAAAATACTCATTTGCCTAATAATTCTGCACACAGTGTAAATCCAAAATCTGCAGGACTGTAAATCCTTATCAGACATCCACATATAAATATAACCAGCAGAGGATGGCTGGAATAGGAAGGTATAAATAGCCCCACCCAGGATGTGATGGGTCAGAGACAGTGAGCAAGTTAAATTGACCATGCAGCACAAGGTCACCAGATCAAGTGCCAAGGCAAGAAAAAAATCTTCAATCTACAGTACTGGTTTACCATTTCCAGATTTCTATTCCTTATTTACCCTAAAGAAGCCATGATAATAATATTTGCATAAGTTTATGGTGCCACATCGGCCAAGGTTGGAATTTCTAGGCAGGTAATATCTTTAGAAAAGGGCTACGAAAAATGAAGATTACTCTGCTCAGAAGCAAGAACCTGATTGATATTATAATCGATTCCACTGCAACTTGTGAATCTGTCCTTTATTGTGAATTCTGCTGTTCGTCTGATGGAAGAATGAGGAGGAGGACGCTCTCACTAGCAATTATGTAAACAGCGTGATGAGCTGAAAAGTGCTGGAGAAATGTCAGGCAGTGAGTTGTGTTAACCCTATGTTCAAGAATGACACTAGAAGAAGAAATCTCTAATATGATGACATGGATAGGAGGGGGCAACTGAAGACAAAGAGATCAAGTACCCTGCTCCAACCATCAGGTGGTGGCACCACAAGAGCACAATCATAGTGTAAATGACATGTTAGATGAGGATGCCCAGACTGGGGGTTAATGGCTGTGTAGGACTCAACGTTGCTGCTCCTTGTGCAAGGTCAGGTTCTTGCCTGGAGCAGGGCCTCGCAAAACTCCACCGGCACCCCCAACCCATACCCCTGCCCGAACCCCAGCCTCTCACCTAGGGCTTACAACATGTCAATGCCTCCCGGGGTTAGGTTCACCAGCCCGCCCTTGCCTTGGACCATATGACCCAGGAGGTCCCTTCCAACCCTACCATTCTATGACATCCACTCAAGTGCTCCCTTGATCACACCAAAACATGTTTCCATTTTCCCACTCATTCACGAACACATACACCGAGCACAGGAAACGTTTTGGTCTTAAAGGGGTTGATCCTGTTTGGTAAAAAGGACATCACAGAGGATATATCGCTATTCGAGGGAATGTATCGCCACTGCAGGGAGAATGTAAAACTATGTGCAGCTTCCTTCACTGGGGGTTAGAAACCCCAAATCTGCTGTTTACTATGTCTCTGTAAGATAAACCCTTAAAAAGCCTTGAAAATTGCTACCCCCTGTTTGCATTCAAGTAGCTTAATACATATATGCACACATTTATTTTACATTTATGTACATCATTTAAGAAAAAATATACGGTATGTTTATTTTTTTCCTTTTACACTTTCTTAGCCTTACTTTTATATAAATGTTAGTTTTATATATATTTATCAAGTACAATATTCTGGCATGAGCTGTGCAGTGCCTGAAGAATATTTCTTCTGACTTTTAAAGTGGATCTGTCACCATATCTTGCAATACAAACTGGTTATACATTATAATAGATATCTTAAACCCAATGAGGCCCGTGTACTTACTTTGAAAACTGATTATCAGAATGGCTGCATAATCCTTTATAAGAGTTTAACTTAATCTTTGCCCAATTGGGACGATTGAAGGCTCCTCAGTGTCCCTCCTTCCTAGCGCTGCTGAAATCTCCCTCAGCTCACTACAAGCTGCATCTGTCAGGCTTAGTGAGAAGAATATGAACTCCATAAGCTCTCTCTCCTTTTCTAACTGGACTCATTAAAGGTAACCAACCACCAGGATTTAACCACCTGTAAATCAGTGCAGCAGGTGATTGACATGTGCAGCATGACAGCACTATTTGTTTTTTTTTAATATTCCTCCCCTGTGGGCTTGTCTTTCTGTTGTTAGCAGAACTCCCTCCCCCCTCTCTCTCTTCCAGACTCATCCAGAGGGGAGGGGGGTTCAGTTTACAGCAGAAAGACAAGTCTACAGGGGAGGAATAAAAAGAAACAAATAGTGCTGCCATGCTGCACACGTCAATCACCTGCTGCACTGATCTACAGGTGGTTAAAGGGGTTGTCCGGGCTTTTGCTATAAATCATATGTGTACCTAGGCTACAAAATGTTGACAATTTGCAATATACTTGATGTCAACATTTTTCAGGGTTTCCTAGATATCACATATTTGCGGCTGGAGGAGAACGTCTAGGGGGCGTGTTTGTGCATGTAAATGGAAACTGTTTTTTTCCACCTACTCTACTACAAAAATTCTCCCTGCCCTATTCACAGTATGGCCAGCCGCCCCCAGGGCTCCTACAGCCTGCCCCCTCCCCACTGTACACAATTTCTTAGCCGCCCCCAGGGCTCCTACAGCCCGCCCCAGCCCCTAATGTCACCTCCCATGCCCTCCACACATAGCGATCCCCAGTGCACTGATACAAGGTGCCAAATCCACTGCTGTGAAAGCGATTCGGCACACTGTGTCAGTGCAGCAGGGACCCGCTGCATGTGTGTGCTGCTCACCCTGTGTGCATTGGAGATGAGGTCCTTCGCCCTGGTCCCTGTGCTGTGAAGCCAGAGTCTGCAGCCCGGATCTCTGCTGTGTGGAGCGGTGCCCGATCTCTCCAGACCTCCAGTAGCAAAGAGCCGATGGAGCGGTATAGAGAGGACCGCTCCACCGCCTCTGTGCTCTATTGTACTGTATATCTCTTGTACATTTATTTTCTATGGCACTGCTGGAAATAGCTGACCGCTGTGCTCTGCTTTCTCTGGCACTCCTGATGACAGTGAATGGACAGAGGCTGAGCATTCACACCTCCTCTCCATTCATATGGGACTCACCATTCTCAGGATCACTCAGGTTCCAGTGTTCATTCTTTCTAACTTTGCCTCTAACCTAAGGATAAGAGATAACTTTCAGTTGACGAAATATCAAATGTTCATGTGCAGCTGATTTTGGTTCTGGTTTACTGCAATACTACAATAAAAAAAAACAGCTAAGTGAATGGATCACATTTTTTTTTGTTGAAGAACTTCCTGCAATCATTTAGCAATGTGTGGACATGCATAGTGTAGGTCTTCCTACTCCTGCGCCGTGTGTGTGGCCCTGCTGCCGCTTTAGCTAGGCTGCCGGCCCTGTCTCCTCTCACGGGTACCCACTTGCTAGGCAACTTGAGTCTTATCTTTGTGTTTCTGACCCCACCATGCAGCGGTGTAACTAGGTGTCATGGCGCCCGGGGCAAAGATCTATTTCGGCGCCCCCCCCCCCATCCCCCAGAGTAGGTGAGAAGCGGGGGGGGGGGGGATGTAGTGCTGTCAGCTTTCAGCCCCGCCGCTCCATGAGTGGAGTCAGTCCCATGTCTAGTCATGAGGAGCCAGTCCCGTGGCCAGTCATGAGTGGAGCCAGTCCCATATCTAGTGCAATGTATCATACCCTTCCCCACACATATATCTATATACCCACAAGGTGGTGACTCTCATTCATTTGAGTACAGGCCGGTGCTGTCAGTGACATTACTTTGCTTGGGGTGAAGCCGCATTCCCAGGATCGTATGTGCAGGAAGCAGAGGTGACAGATGAGCCCGGCCAGCCAGTGTGCCCCCAGCATGTTGTGTGCAGACCGAACAGGGGAAGGTCCTCTTCTCCCCTCACTTCTCTCGCTCGCTCTCCCCCAGCCCGCGCCCCTCGGTTCCCCTCACAAGTGCTGTGCGGGCTGTGGCTGCCTCCTGTGCCCCTCACACAAGTGTCTCCAGTGCCGCCGCCAGCCTCGCTCCGTTCTTGTCCCTGCCTTGTAGTGTCTTCAGCTGGCACTTGCACTGAGTACATGTGTGAAGCCGCGGCACCGTGCCAGCAGCTCTGCTCCTCCGTCCTCTGACCATCCCAGGACCCGACATCAAAGAGCAGAGCCCGCCTTCTGGCCAGCCCCTGACACAAGCTGACATCAGAGTCCCTCTGGCTGCTGGAAAGAAGCCTATCATAGACTCCGAGCAGCTGCACTCAGCTCCCCTCGCCATGCTGGTGTAAGCAGGGAGCGATGGATGCCACCTGGGGAGCCCCTGAGGCTGAGTCACAAACTCACCGGCTCTCATACTAAGCGTCCCAGCGCTCCTTCACCCGTCCGTAACCATAGCAACGAGTTCCGGCGGCCGCTGTCTGCACAACGCCACTTCCGGGAGTATGTTGAGATATTCAGGGCACAGCGCGTCCAGCCGCAGCGGTGAGGGGGGGGGGTGCCGCTGACGCCCCCGCAAGAGTTGCGCCCGGGGCAAAAGGTCCGGCTGCACCCCCCTAGATACGCCCCTGCTACCAAGTTGCTTCGCTGTGGTACAGTGAAGATATATAACCTCCACTAGTCCGGTGTTTACTGTGCTGCTTGTGTCAGGCACAATTGCGGATCTGGTATCCGGTCTTTGCGCTCCTCCGGGTCGAGTTTAGGGTAACTCCACGTCCCGGTGTGTGTTCCTCTGCTTCTCCTATTCCTCAGACCCTGGCTGGCCTGGAACTGGACAGTGAACCGTGGGGTGGGCCTAATGCAGCCCTTTTACACCCAGGTCCTTTTTCCTCAGTCCTCTCAGGAACTGAACTCCAACTGACTCACTGACTGACTACTTCCTCTCCACACCAGAATATATAGGGAAGCAGCTTTAGCTCCCCCTTCTGGCCTGGAGGCACTAGTGTAGTGTTGTGGGTTGTGTGGGGAATTAACCCTTGGTGATGTTACTGTGGCACATTAACCCCTGGGGTGCTACACCCTGACTTCAGATCATCTTTTGTCTTTGTTGGCCTGTACCTTGTATGTCTGCCTTGTCGGTTAGCTGCTGCAGAACCAGGGAATGCAAGGGGTGCCTAGCGACTACCTGTGGCCCAGTCTATCCTCACCGCCAGTGTCCCTATGGAAGAACAGGTAGTCGCTTAGTTCCGCCCTTCCAGAGTAAGCCCAGCCTATGGCGCAGTGGGTCCTCATCCACTCGTTATTACACTATGCTCAGGTCATGGATGGTGCTGACAAATCAGGACCTGGTGATACTAAGTCTAGTGTGAATATCATGTACAATTAAGTCTGTTCATAATGGGAGCTCCAGAATCAGTTTATGGAGACAATCAATATGATGGCAACTTAGCAGCAGGATTTGGCCACCTCTCTTTCCTCCCTATTTCTCTATTTGGTCATCCTCCCTCATCACAGGCACCCCTCCAGAGAGGGGCAGCTAAGATGATTCCACGTCCATCTTGCTAAGGTGGAGATTGCAAGGAGATTGAGGCTTTTTTAACCAGTGTAAGATCCATTTCACCATTACCCTTTGGACCAGAGCAAGGTTGCATTTCTGCTATCTCTTCTCTCAGGTTGAGCCTCACCTCGGCAAATCCTATTTGGGAGCATGGAGGTCCATAGACTCACGATTTGGAGTGGTTGTTGGAGATGTTCCGAAGAGTGTTCGAGGCTATTGGATGCACCTCCTCACGCGCCTCATCCTAGCCCTTTTGACTTTGAGACAGGATGCGGACATCATGGCTCAGTATGCTATATGCTTTCATACCCTGGTCTCAGAGCTGGCTTGGAACAAAGAAGCCCTATTGACGACCTTTCTGCAGGCCTGTCCACTTGTATTTAAGATTAATTGGATATCAGAGATCTACCATCTTACCTGGATGACCTGGTAAACCTGGCTTCTAGGACTAACCTCAGTTTCCATGGACATAGTCGTGAACAGGCTAAAGAATCTTCAAGAGTTCATAAACCATGCAGGCAGGCTTCAATATTCTTGGACCCCTTGCTACCTCAGGCAACTTCTCCTGATATAGAGCTGGTGCAAGTAAAGCGGACCCAACTTTCTGTACAAGAGTGACAGCGAAAGTATAGGAGAATATGTGCATGTACTGTGGAGGCATCTGTTAGTGTCCTCTAAGGCCAGAAGAACCAAGTACTTAGGATTGGTAGAAGAGATAACCCTGGTCGGATCGCTTGTCCTCTGAAACTTTTGACCGAGGTTACCGTCCTGGGCGAAGAAGTCTCTGTGCGTCAGGATTTGGTTTATCAACTTCAATTCCCTACACGATGGTTAGATCAATACCTGGTTATTGGCTCCTTGAATGGGCTGCTAACGGAGGAGCCTGTCCAATATATGACGTTGCCAGTCACATTGAATGTTGGAGGCCTGCATTGCAAAAAAGTCCCATTCTTTGTGTTCTAGCAGTCTTCTTAGTCTCCCTGGTTGCGTCTTCATGCGCTGATCATTGACTGGTTCACTAGAAAGGAGCTTCACTGTGGACCATATTGTGCTGTCAATAGTCTCGCCAAGGTCACACCCTCCATGTTTCGAACCTTGCTTCAGTGTCTGTTCATTATCGTGTCATCTCGGTGTGCTTCCAGGAGAACTTGTCCCAGATGAAGTCTAATGGTACTGTCACACCTGGAGACATCGCTGGATATTTCGCAGGCGACGCACAGGATCGCGCGCATTTTTGGCACCCCGCCAGCGTGTTTACACGCGGCGATACCTTCGGCGACGCATTGGCGATGTTACAGGCGACAACACCGTTGGAGTGTCTACAAACCCCAGCGGCGATCTTGTAACATGGGAGCTTATGGCTCCCATCGCCTGTAACATCGCCAATCGCCATGTTACATGGGGCGATGTGTACACATTGCCTGAGAGTGGTCGCCTGGTTTCAGAGCAGTGCTGCGAAACCAGGCGACTACTCTCAGACGATTTTTCGGAGCAAAATCGCCACTTTACACGGGGTGACTCGCCGCCGATGACGCTGACGATAGACCGCGCCGCTGCGTCGCCTGCAAAATCGCCGCCGATGTCACCTGGTGTAACGGTACCCTAAGGCAGACAAGTAGAGAGGTCCTCCTGCCTCTACCTCTGTCTCTGAGGAGCCTGCTGCAAACATCTACTCCCCAACTATTCTTGAAAGGGTTTCTCCATTAGTCTCATCAAAATTGAGGGGGTGTAAGGTGGTAGGGGATTGTCACTCCGGTATGGCTGGTAAGGACCTCTTGACCTCCCCTTGTGTCAGATCGTTTCATGAGTTGCTCCTCACAACACATCCAGCACTGCTCCTTCTGTTGCAGAAGAGTCTCCGACCAGCTACAGTGTGGCCAGACTCTGTTGGAGTGTAATCACCGATCTCCTGTGAGTAATGCGGCTTTGACCTGTCCACTGTCAGTAGTGAATTTATTTGGCAGCTCTTCTCTTCACATCTCTGCTTAAGTATAGGTACTTTAGAGTTCCTGTCTTAAGTTCTGCCTGAAAGCTGTAGACCTGGGGACTGCTCTGGAGTCACACCTGACAACTACCTAGAGTCCAGCTTATCCTCATCAAAGGAGGCCCTTGTGAAGACCATGAAGTCGCTAAGTTACACCCCTCCAGGATAAGCCCAACCATAGTGCAGAGGGTCCACATCAACCTGCTGTACACGTTCATATAAGAAAAAATCCTTCTCACCTGACCTTATTCACATTCACTTTTCTTCAATAACTGGGCTGCACTTGGCAGTGACGTCAAATGTTGCCTGCACCAGAACGCCGATGGCAGATGCCGGCCTCTAATTGGTGGGGAACTGCAATTGGTATTGGGGTGCAGAAAGCTGGTTTTTGCACCGCAATACATTTGAAATGAATGTGAATCCAAGGATGCATATTCATAGAAATGAGGGAGCTGGCGTCGGTGGCCCCCTGGCCCTTATCACATCATTGTGGGGGTCCCATGTTTGAGACCCCTGTTGCAGATTTTTTTAAATAATAATGGTTGGTTAGGTATGAAATAATTTCAGACTATTCTGCTCATCGCTGGACTGTAACTGTGGAGCCCAGTTACTTTATCTCCATACAGCCCTCCCCCTCCTCTCCACGCTAACAGTACCATCTGTGCGCATCCTGCCAAATGTTCATTTTGTAAGCGCCATCTCTGCCAGCACTGTGGACGGCTGCTTCCATTTCTGTAAATCATATTTACTTTATATTAACTGCATTTGCATAACGAGGTGTTTTACAATACATTTTTACTATCCTGACAATCAGCTGGAAGGTAAATGGTGAGATATCATTATGACAAGTATTTCATAGCGGGACAATCAGATTTCAATTATCTACCCAATGATTCCTTAGACTGTTTGCACTAAGACAGAGAAATAACGGTACAGAGACTGTCAATTACATTTAGATATTGTTTTGTACCGTAGATATTACAGAGAAAAACACTCATATAATACTCAAATAATATTCAAGAAAATGGACTTAGAGTGTAGACTCACATCTTTAATATGAGAGCATTGAGATACTAATTTGAGAAAGGATATAGGAATGGCAGCTCTTTAATATGTAGCTGCTTCTGTTTCATAGGATCAAAAGTAACTGGACAATTATCTCAAAAGCTCTTTAATGGGCTGCATGAGCTATTCCCTCTTTAATCCATTATCAGTGAAGCAGGTAAAAGGTCTGGAACTGATTCCAGGTGTGGCATTTGCATTTGGAAACTGTTGCTGTGAATTCACAATATGCCGTCAAAGGGGCTCTCAATGAAGGAGAAACTGACCATTATTAGGGTGAAAAAGAAAAAGCAGAAATCCACTAGAGAGATAGCAGAGCTGCCAAATCAAGTGTTTGGTACATTCAACAAAATAAAAGCACATTGGTGACATTGATAACTTAAAAGGCCTGGACGTCCACGGAAGACAACAGTGATGAATGATCGCAGAATCCTTTCCATAGTGAAGAAACACCCCTTCACAGCAACCCCCAAAGTGGAGAACAGTCTCCAGGAAGTCAGTGTTTCAGTATCTTAAGTCCTTCACAAAGAGAAAATTTCATGAGAGCGAAAACAGAGGGGTCACCACAAGGTACAAACCATTCATCAGCCTGAAAAACAGAAAGGCCAGATTAGACTTTACCAAAAAATGTCTAAAGAAGCCGCCCAGTTCTGGAAAAGTAGCAGAGAACAGTTGAGACTAAGATCAACCTGTACCAGAATGATGGAAGAAGAAAGTCTGGAGAAGGGTTGGAACACAGCACATCCTCTATAACACATGGTGGAGGCGGTGTGCTGGCCACGCATGCAGATCTCCCAATGGCTCTGGATCACTGTGTTTATTGATAATGTGACTGAAGCTGCCAGATGAATTCTGAAGTGTACAGGGAGATACATTCTTATCCAATACATTCAACTGCCGTAAGGTTGATTGGACAACGCTTAACAGACAGATGCACAATGACCCAAAACATCCTGAGAAAGCAAAGAAGTGGAATATTCTGCAATGGCCGAATCCTCACCAAATCTCAGCCCCATGGAGCTGCATTTCACAAGCTTAAGACAAAACATAAGGCAGAAAAACGCAGAAACAAGCTACAACTGAAGTCAGTGGCATCAAAAAACCCATTAGGGCATTATGTGTGGTATTGGTGTCGGGCCAAAAAAAATAGAGACCACATTGTATATTAATTAAAAGATACATATTATTCCATTTACAGTCCCCTCCATTGTTTCACACATTTGCAAAAAAAATAATTTTCTCTGATCCAGGGTGTGGAAGTCCAAGGGGCCCTAACTATATGAGTTCAGAGTGACACAACATGGGTCCTCAGACAGTGATGGCCTCAGACAACAATGGGTCCTCAGACAAAGTCAAGGTGATAGAGCCAAGGCATGGTATATCAGAATTAGGGGGGGTACCCTCAATCTCCATTTTCCATTAGAACCTTAAAAACTATCAAAGTAAAATTATGGAAATGACCCATTACAAGGTGTAGCATCACATTATGGAGTCTTTCAGAACTATCTTGTTTTGTTTTCCCATGCTAGTAGATAGACCACATCCTTTTTATTTACATATGATACTAACTGTGAATCTCCAGGAAAAGGTTATAAAAAGACATACTCCGAACACATCCTAAATTCTAATAGCACCGTTACAAATAGCGACGCTCCAGCGATCCCAACAACGATATGACCAGGTAGGGATCGCTGGTGCATCGCTACATGGTCGCTGGTGAGATGTCAAACAGTCCGATCTCACCAGCATTGATACAGAACGATACGGCAGTTGTTGGGAGCCTGTCACTCTCTGGTGTAGTATTGAGATCGTTGGTCGTTGTCCCTGTCAAACACAGCGATGCATGCTGCCCAGCGGGAGCGCGACGAACGAAAAATGGTCCAGAACAATTTGTCACGATTAGCGATCTCACAGTCACATGTGTCACACATAGCGAGGTCGCTGTTACGTCACAAAATCTGTGACGTAACAACGATATTGCTAGTGATATCGTTGTGTGTGAAGTACCCCTAAGACCTCAGTCTCCTTCTTTTGGAAGGGTCAAACCCCAATGTCGATCATTGCTTAATGGTACAAAACTGTCATAGTCTAAAAGAACTCAACACTACAGCATGCATATTGGCATGGGTGGGGGATGCCAACCTTTACCACCTATCCACATTTTAGGTTGTAAATGTATGTGTAGTAGACCCCCAGTGTTTATGAGAACAGAGTTTGTTGATCCCTGTGTTGATGAAGTAGTAGAGTGCATGCGTGACCTCGTCTCAATTCATTGTATTATCAAGCGGTAGTGCACTGACATTTGTGGTAGTGCGCTGACATTTTTTTAGAACTGAAAAAATAGGTGATCATTTATCACCTAACCTGAGTAAAGTGTTTGTCTCCACCCTAATATCCCATTCATATTGGCTGGTAATCAGTGACATAACCCTTTTCATCAACTCTTGTATATCTGTTGCTGATCAGCCAATTAACAAGCAAAGTGCTCTATTGTCAACTGATTTAATCGTTTAGGTTGACTTGCAGATCATTGTGATCACCCTGGGAAAACCAGGGATGTACAATTGAAAATATGCAACCACATGCTAACAATCGTTCTGTACCAATGTTTGTATTGATCCTTATGCAAATTGTCACTTCAGAGAGGAAGTAGACAAACTCTAATGCCACCTAATAAAAAGTAGCAATCCTAAAAGTCATGATATGATGACTTAGGATTTGTGCCAGATCAGAACCCCAAACTGCAGACACTGCATTTCAGGATGAGATTTGATTAACCGAAGTCTGTGAAATCTATACCCGAGTGCGCTTAAAAAAGTGACTAATGTGCCCAAAAAAAAAAACGCACTAGGGTTCTGGTCTACTTGAAACCCTCTCCAGTAGGAGAAGGGTCCCCAGAACCATTCCCCATACCTCCGAGCCAGAAGGCCACAACGAGGGTCAGGGACTTCCCCATCCCTCCGAGCCAGAAGGCCACAGCGAGGGTCAGGGAGTAGTACCTCTCCCAGCCGAAGCCAGAAGAGACCCAATCTTAGCTCCCAGCCACTACCTAGGCTGCCACCGCAGGTAGGTCTTGTTAGCCTCTGACTGGTGACTTTCCTCCCGAAAGAAGAGAGTCCATGGTTCAGGGGGGAGTGGAGTCTGATGGCCACACACTCCTCCCCTAGTCTCGTCAGGGAAAGGAACCCATAGGGCACCGTATCCCAACAAATTCTAGTAACTAGGACACACGTGCAAAAATGTGACAAACACACAGCGAAAATAATAAATTAAACAAATAGTGAAGGATTTCACAGCATAATGCTGGCCGGACCTTCCCCCGGGAATTTAAAAAAATTCCCCTTTCTTAGCCAGAAGGCCCAGAATAAGGGTGTGTGTAAAAGTCAAAGATAGAAGTGCTCGTGCAAAAACGTGCCACAAAACTCGTGGGTTTCCCATACCCAGTGAGTTAGGACACCTCAGGGTCAACACTCCTGGGGCACTTCGGTTATTCAAACCTCACTTGACCTAATGGCATCGATCCTGAAGGGGTATGCTAGCCCCCAAATGACTATATGAACCACCCAGGAAGCCAGCACGTGCAATCCTCCAGTGTGCATTGTATCCTACCAAGGCGACCCGGAACTAACTGCCCGTTCGAACAGATACTGCACTTGATCTTAGCCAAAAGGCCGAGAAGAGATGATTGCCCCTCATCAGTGCAGTGTGTGGGAATTCTGATCTGGCTGTTTGAGAGGCTAAGACGAGGTCTGGGGGAGTATCTATTCTCCTTGTGGATAGTGTTCTGCCAGCTGGCAGTGAGGAGACTTAAAGCTGCAATGCTCCTCTGGGAAATTGCATATGCAAATTGTCACTTCAGTGAGGAAGTAGACAAACTCTAATGCCACCAGTATTGATCCTTGAAACTTAGCCTCTATGGATTAAAATGTGGCCATCTTAATGTAGATTAGGCTGCCTTCACACTAGCACGCGTTTGGATCCACCACAAACAGTATGCCCACAGATCAGTGTCCAACCTCATTGTCTTTCTGTGTGCATCCTGGTGCCACCGTTTTGTTGCATTTCCATGTGGATTCGCGGAAAAACAGAGTTTTCACGGTGACCAAAAATCCATCTTTTTACGTTTTTGGTCTCTGTGAAAAGTAATGTGATGCCGCGGATCCACACTGATCCGTGGCACCACGTGAAAAATAAGAACAAGTGCCTAGATCACGAATAGCCATGGACAGTACAGATCCTGACGGATTCGTACTTCCGGGGTATGACACATGAACTTTGCATGTGCAGTTCATTCGCATGACCCAGTTGTTAATGACATGCTAGCTGGGGTAATTAACTCCTGGCTACAGCCAAATAGGAAGTACTGCACCTATTCTGATCTTCATTCTGTTGCTGCTAGCTGCCAGAAATATTCCCTAGTTCACTTGTTGTTTTCTGCTTAGTATTATCAGTTTTCCGGATAGACCTTTGCCTGTTTTCGTACAATTCGTTAGTCTAGTGATTTGGTACTTTTCTGACCTCCTGGATTTGACCTGCTTGGTGACTTTTCTATTCCTGGACTGCAACACCCTGGACCTTGCAGTAAAGCCAGATCTCTGTATAGGGGTTAAAGGGTGTCGTGGGTTCTGCCTGGCGATGCAGTTTGTATTTAGTTTGTCTATGATTCCCCTTTTACCTGTAACTCGGATGGACGTTATAGCAGTCCTACGAGTGATTGATAGCTTTCTTTGCATGCAGAGTCTTACTGGGAAGACTGTCAATCACTGAATAGGACCACCGACAGGATGCATACATAAACACCAGGGATTTCAATAAATAAACAAGTTTTACTATATGCAAATTGTCACTTCAGTGAGTAAAGGCCCTGTCTCACATAACTATATCATTAGAGAGATCGTTGTAACTGTGACGTTGCAGCGATCTCTCCAGCGATGTCGTTCTGTGTGACACTTAGCAGCGATCAGGCCCCTGCTGTGAGGTCGCTGATCGCTGCAAAGTGCTCTGGGTCATTTTTTGATCATTGGTTTCCCGCTGGTCAGCACGAGAAACCAGCGATCAGTGACCTCACTGGCTGGTAACCATGGTAAACACCGGGTATCTAGGTAGCGCGCGCTGCCTGGATACCCATTGTTTATCATGGTTACCAGCGTTCTTCCTGCTTACAGGCAGCACTAAGCAGGGAGAACGCTGGTAACTATGATAAACACCGGGTATCCAGGCAGCGCGCCTTCAGTGATGTGAAGGTGGCTTCCATGGCCTGATCGCTGGGGAGATCTGCCTGTTTGATAGCTCCCCAGCGATCAGGTAACAACGCTCCAGCGATCACGGCAGGTCATTATCGCTGTCGGGATCGCTGGAGTGGTCGTTATTTGTGACTGGGCCTTAAGTGAAAAACTCTAATGCCACCTAATAAAGGTAGCAATCCTACAAGTCATAGTTGACTCTTTAACAAGCCTTTAAATATGATTTAGGATTTGTGCCAGATCAGAACCCCAAACTGCAGACGCTGCATTTCGGGGTGACTGCCCCTCATCAGTGCAGTTTACTAATACTTTTCAGACAGAAAGGATTACTAATCTGATCTATTCCTTCTGCACTATAACATATTGCCTGCAGGTCAGATACCATTTTCTAAATGACATCGGCTTTTGTGGTACAATCTGAGCCCAAGGGTGAAACCCTCATGGTGCAACCATATTTATTTCAGTGAGTAACCATCAATGTTTAATGTCTACTGCATTTATAGATGCAGTACTAATTCCAATCAGTGTTAGTGCACTTAAACACAATTTAGATACATACTATAAGTAGCACAATTTAGTGACAAAATATGATAAAAGAAAAATTGCAGCTAAGCTAAAAGGAGAAAAAAGAAGACACTTAGCTTTATCAATGCGCTTTCATAAACCACCCAGTCACCACGTTGAGGTGTGTCTTGTCAACTGGGTCCCTAGATTCCTTCCTACCTATTTTCTGGCACAACTTTGATTCATTTTTATAGGCTGTCTGATACCTGTGAGCAAGGGAGAATGTAGGCCTACAGGGCAAGGAAAGGTGTTACTCATTAGCAATCTCTGCTGGTATAGTTATTCTGAAGAGTTATTGTCTCCAACCAGCAGAGATGCCACAGTGTTTTGGCTCTTGGACAACTCTTCTGATAATTCTTTCACTTTCTGTCGAATTTGTGGGAGCGCCTGGTCGTGGCCAGTTTATGGTGAATTTATATTCTTTCTCCTTCCAGATTGTGGCCACAACAGTGCTCACTGAAACCTTCAGTAGTTTAGAAATTTTTCTGCAACCAATGCCATCAGTATGTTTTGCAACAATAAGGATGCAAAGGTCTTTCAAACAGCTCACCATTTTTACCCATCATAAGACGTTTCTTGTGTGGCGGTTTGGTAATGAGACACCATTGTAAAAATCATCAGTTGAACCAGCTGATATTATTTTTCACTAAATGGCAGGATTGCATTTTAATTACTGATAAGTTTCAGCTAGTATCTTGACGTTCCATGGCTTTTTTGCACCTCTATTTCTTCATGTGTTCAATATGTTTTAACTGTTTCATTCTCATTATTACAATACCGTCATAAATTCCTGGCAATAGCACCTTTGGAAATATATTTACTTACCAAATTATTAGAGACTTTTCAATACTTATTTCAATGGCTTTATGCAAGTTTCATACATTTTTCATGTTCTTGCGTAGATTAAAGGTCACGTATACTCTGGATGTGGATGCTAAAATAATCTGAGCCAGAACATCAAGATGAATGAGGTCAGCCTCAAAAATTGGCTGATTTGGACTAGTGTGCTTAGGTCTTTGTCTAAATACCCCACAAGTGGCTTATTTGAAGGTCTCCTCAATACAATCATCCGTCCTTATGGTCTATAGTCATTCAGTGCTGTTCCAGTACATAGTGCGGGCAGAACCAATGTGCTTAGCGAGTCTCACGAGAAACGTTCCCTCTTCATCTGGGCATCGGGCCAGACTCCTTTCTTCACGATACGGCTTGCTTCTTTATACGTAGCCAAATGTCCCTCATCTCTGACAGATTCACTCAGACCATTGAAAATGAGGAAATAAAAACTTTTTTTTCTCTCAGAATCTGGAAGCCAAGCCTTAAGGAATCTGCATTACACCATACGCCAGCGGCGGAGGAATACAAATGTCTTAACTATTGTTGTCAAACAAAGATCCACTGTTGTCAGGAACTTACCCACTGCCGAGATTGTGCTGAGGATCTTGATCTGCCTTCTGCCGGAGTTATTTAGATATTAGATTACAAGGGTCCCCGCAGTACCCAGCCAACATAGTTGTCCAGTGGGGGTCATATATAAAGTGCATTATGTGCTTTCACTACTAAACATACGGATGTCATTCCTCATCATTACATTTTGTAGACTTTTCAAACAAACAAAAATAATGAAAATGCTTAAAATATATTTTATTTTTGAGTTTTGGTAGATAAGAGCTTTGGAGAATGCATATGGGAGTTAACAGGTATGTCTCATATTAACAACCCATTCCAGCCCCCAATAAGGGTATATGGATGTCATCGGTGGCGTAACTTGAAGCTCATGGGCCCTAATTGAAAAGTTCCAACAGGGCCCCCAGTTATTGCAAATCTGTAATAGCATTAGTCTTTTTCTATAGACCAAAGGGACTTCTAGGACCCCCTACGCTCCAGGGTCAGGGTGCTATCGCAACCCCTGCACCTGTGGTAGTTACGCCCCTGGATGTCATGGACCTCTGTTGAGGATCCAGAGCTGACAACGTACTAACAAATAGCAGCTCTTATCCCATACTTACCAACATTATGAAAGGTAAAATGTCTTACCTCAAAATGCCCACAAAAGGCAAAACCTACAGCTGGCACGGTGGCTCGGTGGTTAGCATTATTGCTTTGCAGCAGTGATATTCCAGGGTTCATATCTGCTGTAGATATAGCAGTTCTCTGAATACTGATCTGTATAAGCCTTCCCATCACCACTGATTGGCAGATTTCTGAAAATCTCCTGATGATAAACCAGTGATTTTGGTTAAACCACAACACACAGCCCAATAAGAGACACATTGCTGGAATCAGGATCTCTGTTTCCATATTGTGTAGTTCTCAGATTAGGTGGCAAAAATCTGGTGACAGATTCCCTTTAAATTATAAATACAAAGTAGTTTTGAACTGATCAAGAGTAGATGAAGGGAGTGAAAGTGTAGCATTTGTGTCGGTGCCTGCCTTTCCTGTCTCTGCTTTTGTCGCCAGGTGGTGGCACACTTTGGTTGAGTGATAACTACATTCTTTGTTCTATTGGAATTATAGTTATATCCAGGCTGAGAGTTAACTTTTGTCAGTGTTTGCCCCTACTGTGTATCCTGCAAGCTATTTAAGCTCCTGAAATCCTGCTGTGCTTTGCCATTTATAATCTGACCAGATTTAGTGCCTTGCTCTTGTATTTCCAGTGGGTATTCTTTACTATGACTTTGACTCATTTACTGACTATTCATCTGCCTTACGATCTTGTCATTCCACCTACCTCCTGGTTCTGACCCGGCTACTGGACTATACTTTAAAACTTTATTTCATTCTGCATGACTGACCAGCTACTAACTCTGTGGCCCCAACCTAGGATCTCCTGTATAACTCCAGATCTCTATACAAGGTGAGAGGTAAAGACCAAGGCAACCCCTGGGATCTGGTAAATGGAGTGGCTTGCACAAAACCTGTCTCTAAAATAGCTATTTTAGAGTTGCCAAGGACCATGGACAGACCCACATAACATAAATTAAACCTAATGCACATTGCATATGAATGGATCCATCATCTATACCGCCTCGTGGGATATGTTGGCACTACTTGACAAATGATAATATTCTTACAGGTTTGTAATAGCTGTCTGTACTGCAGATGCCTTACCCACTCACTATCTGCATCTACATTATTCATGTTTGTTACCCAAATGGAAAATGAAATGTATAATAACTTTGTTGTTGGCGCACAAACTATTGGATGCTTTTAATAAGTAATGGGATTAGGTGTCTTTAGTAACGGCCTTTGGGTTCCTCTAAGTATTCTGTTTTGCTGTGTCTTAGACATATCGAATGACTGTTGCTTTGCAGGCAAATACAGTTTCAGGTTATAAAGGGGATGATAATTAATGCATCACAACAAATTAAAGGACGTTTGGACTTGTGACTTCTCTATCGAAGGCAAATTCGACACCTCAAAGAGAGACTGAAGGACACTCCAAGACCAATACTGAAATGTTATATTCCATGTATTAAAGCAAACCCCACCATTCCATCTCAACCCCTTCACAGCATCCGCCATACTACTGTGGTGCAAATAGAAAGTGGGTGTTTGCAGCGGGATCTCAGGGCGAGCTCACCCCATACCCAGCAGGTAATAACCATGTATTATGATCATGACCTATCTTTAACAATAGCGGGTCTTTAATCTGTTAAATCCCACTGTCAAACTCTGACAGCGAGATTTACCATCCTCTGGCATGTGGGTGCTCCATTTTAAGTACCCATCGGCGCACCCATGAAGCGATCGCTGGTCACTGATGAGTTGTTATGACAGCACTGTACCTCTGTACTTGTCATGACTGCGCTGACCTGAAACCTAACATTTGCTTTGAAAGGAAACTTTGATTTTCCCTATATACAGCAATACTGTGGCATTGCTGTATATAGCACAAACGATCAGATGATTGCAGTTTCAAGGCCCTAAAAGGTACCGTCACACGCGGCAATATTGCTAGGCAATTTCACTGGCAATTTGCTGGTTGCAGTGAAATCATGGACACATTGTTCCATTTGTACACAGCAACAAAATAGAACAATGTGTCCATGATTTCACTGCAACCAGCAAATTGCCAGTGAAATTGCATGCAATATTGCCGCGTGTGATGGTACCTTTAGGGAACTAATAAGAAAGGGGAGCTCTAAAACACGTCAACTAATAAATCAATATTATATTTACCCTTTGATGTCTCGTGGGAATACGGCAGCGCGGTTTTTAACCCTTCATATCCTCCCTACTTTCATTTTCTGAGACAATGACCTTTCATTGGCTATAAGCCATAATCATCAACATTTACAGTAATAAACACTTGAAATAGATCCCTCTGTTTGTAATGACTCTATATAATATATGTGTTTCACTATCTGCTAGATTATGTATACAGTATATATAGGAACATTTAAGAGCAGCACTGAGCTGACAAGTTAGCAATTTGGTGCAGAGTCCCATGCAGTGTTCAACTGCTATTTCATACAAAAATCCAAAAAATGGACAGCACTCAGTACATAAGGTTCATACTTCTCCTTTTTATTGGCGCATACCGACCACAACGTTTCGGCAGCAGATTTCTGCTTTCTCAAGCAGTGTCGGCAGAAATCTGCTGATGAAATGTTGTGGTCGGTATGGGCCAATAAACAGGAGAAGTATGAACCTTATCTACTGAGGCTGTCCATTTTTTTGAATATATATATATATATATATATATATACTATGCAGAAAGTAGGAGCAGCAAGGTATGCTGGATGCCTTGAGTGCAGAGCGACCTTCACAGCCCTCAATGTGTCTCCATATACCAAACAAATGTCGCAGCACTCCTTTAGCGATGCATATAGATGTGTTTATTCCAGCTTGCTAGGTTACAATGGCAACGTTTCGGGCCCACACGCCCTTAGTCCTGCCTAAAAAACATAAAAAAAACTTTGAAAAAGGGGTTGGGTTTACAAAGAAATGCTAGTGAATTAGATATAAAGGGGAAATCTGATAACACTTCTCCCCCTGTAAAAGATGTTCCTCTGCGAATCACTCCTGATCCCAATTCCCAACAATTTGATAGTAATATCCCTCTTATATTGGTGGAACCAGAGCCACAATGTCCCCCACATTCCCCACATCCACCATTCTTGGATTTTGGGTTAAATGTAATGGGTCCCTCTGCGGTTGACATGGATCAACTTGAGTTATCTATTTTAACTATACACAATAACACGTCCATACAAACTTCTCCCATAAAACCCCCTCTTTCTTTAGATGAAACCATATATCACAATTTACCGGAATCACCGAACTTTATCAAAAACACAGAGTCCTTAATTGAATCTAATACACATAATCACCAAGAATTGACACTAACACATAATTCCTTTGAAAAGGAGGACACAGCAATAAATATTGTTCACAAGGTCCAAGATAATGCTGATCCCTTAGTAGGGCACAATCTACCACTTAGGGTGCTTTCACACAGCGTTTTTTTGTGATCCGTGGCTGTCCGTTGTAAAACTGACAGCCACGGATCCGATTTTGGCCCCATGTTATCCTATGGGCACGGATCACATCGGATTTGGCCTTATTGGCATCCGATTTTTGTCGGATCTGATTCTGGCCGTTTTTTTGCTGTGCCCAAAATCGCAGCCTGCTGCGATTTTTGGCACAGCGGGTCAGATCGGACCGAATTGGATCCGACATGATCCGCGCCAAATAACATGGGGCCTATGGAGCGAGGATCCGAGGAAACAGCTGAGCGTTCCTCGGACCCGATGTTAGTGTACTGAGCATGCTCAGTACACTAACACCGCTCTGTGCCATCTAATATCACTTCTGCAATGTATATTCATACATTGCAGAAGTGACATCTCCTGAAAATAAAGGGTTAAAAATAAAAAAAACTTCATTCTCACCTCTCCACGATCCAGCGATGCCTCCTGCGCTCTGTGCTTCTAGGACCTGGCCTGACGTCACAGTTGAGTCACATGGCCGGTTACCGCGGTAACCGGTCATGTGACTGTGACATCACGCCAGGTCCTGTTGATCAGAAGAAGCTGGAAGCAGCGCGGGTGTCGCGGAGAGGTGAGAATGAAGATTTTTTTATTTTTTAAGGTCTGCAAACAGGGGAGCAAAGAGGGGGGAGACACAAGGGGACAAAGAGGGGAGACACAGGGGGACAAAGAGGGGAGACACAGGGGGACAAAGAGGGGAGACACAGGGGGACAAAGAGGGAGACACAGGGGAGACACAGGGGAGCAAAGAGGGGGGAGACACAGGGGAGACACAAGGGGACAAAGAGGGGAGACACAGGGGGACAAAGAGGGGAGACACAGGGGAGACACAGGGGGACAAAGAGGGGAGACACAGGGGAGACACAGGGGGACAAAGAGGGGAGACACAGGGGAGACACAGGGGGACAAAGAGGGGAGACACAGGGGACAAAGAGGGGAGACACAGGGGAGACAGAGGGGACAAAGAGGGGGTGCAAAGAGGGGAGACACGGGGGGACAAAGGTGACAGGAGGGAGAGAGAAGGGGGACGAGATGACAGGAGGAGCAGGGACAGGATCCAGCTGATGCTGCAAAATATCGGGTCGGATGCCTATTTGGCATCCGATTGCAGTCATCAGTTTGGATCCGATGCTGTCCGAGGGGAGCAGCAAAAAGTCTGATCCCCTCGGACAGCACAAAAACGCTGTGTGAAAGCAGCCTTAGATAGAGTTTATCCTCAGCAGCTGAACTTTTTACACCAATACAAGAAATTGTGTCGAACGTAACTCCAATAATAACTAATTCGGTTGTAACAACACCTATTCACGTTTCACCTGGACTAAATAAGGTTAATAATGCATCCACAGTTATGAAAAATACAAAAATCAGAGTTTTTTCGGGTGGCACCAGGATGCCACCCAAAAAGAAAAAGAGATATCGGGGTTGTAGGGGCAGTGGACGGGGTAGATCTGGATATGACAATAAGAACAGATACCATTCAGAAAAAAAGGAAAACCAAGTAGGAATTTTTAATATCTTCAATAGTGTTCTAACGGATGATGAAATTTCACTTCTAAAATGGGGTTTATCCTTCTGCCCCAATTCTCCGGCTAATCCATTCGGATTATATCTGGATTTTATAGAGTATATAAGGAAACTAACGGTTCAACGTCACTTTATTTTAGAGAAACAAAGAGGGAAGATGAATTCCAATTCTACTGGGAATATCTCCATAATATCCCCTCCTGACATGTTCCAACACGTAAACCCTAAATTTACGAGTAACTTCTATCCTACTCACCATAGAGGGCCACATTTAGAGACCTTTCAGCAATTGGCCCTTAAAGATATACAGGGTTTCACAGACAATAAGAAAAGGGACAACCTCACCCCAGGAGAAAGAGCAGCAATTAAATCTCATAAGGTACCGTCACACTTGGACATATCGCCGGCGATGTTGCCGGCAACCGAGGGGCGTGGCCAGGTTGCGGCGACATCGCCGGCGAATTCCCGCGTGTGACAGGGCGATAATCAGGCGATGAATCGCCTGAGTCACATCGCCAGGTTTCCCAACAATGTTGGGAAACCTGGCGATGTTGCTCAGGCGATCCTGCCTGATCGCCCTGTGTAACGCGGCAACCCGCAATGTTACGGGCGATTCCGCCTATCTACAACATTGCGGGTTATCGCTCGCTGGGTTGCTGGGCAATTCAGCGAGCGATAGCCGCGGCAACTAGCCGGCGACATCGCCGGTAAGTTGCTCAGTCTGACATCTCACCGGCGATGTTGTCAGGGATGCGCGCTCCCGCGATCCCCGGCAACATCGCCGGCGATATGTCCCCGTCTGACGGTACCTTTAGAGTGAAAAAAGAAATTCTACTCACAAGTGCGGACAAGGGGGGAGGTATAGTTGTAATGAGCCATGATTGGTACATTGCAAAGGGCAAATCCATCTTAAATGACACTGACTACTATGAGAAACTTGATGCAGATCCTTCATCTCCAGATACAGAACTCCTTATTTTTACTTTCTACCAAAAGTCCATAAGGATATCTTTGATCCCGCTGGACGTCCCATTATCTCGGGAGTAGGTTCTATCACTAGTAATGTCTCACATTGTCTCGACCTTTTCTTATAAAAATATGTCCGGGTACTTGATTCATATCTGAGAGACTCATCCCGTCTTATAAGATTATTAATGAATCTTCCACCTCAACCTGGTTGTCTTCTACTGACTTTGGACATTACAGCATTATATTCCAATATTTCCCATGATTTGGGTATATCTGCAACAGATCATTTTCTAAATTTGGATGATACAATGGCTGAACCCCAAAAATAATTTTTGAAACTTGGAATTTTGTTCATCCTCACTAATAAGATCTTTACATTTGAAACATCAGTGTATAAACAGATTAGAGGGTGTGCGATGGGGACGAGGGTCGCTCCCAGTTATGCAAATCTTTTCATGGGGGTTTTTGAGTTCTTCTCCATCGCACAGTCTCGTTATGCACATGAACATATACGGTTTTATAAACGATATATAAATGATTTATTTGTGTTATGGGCAGGAACCCAGAAGAAGCCTTGGGGTTTGTAGAGGAACTGAATTCCAACTCTTGGGGTTTAAAATTTACGACCACCATATCAAGTACCTCCATCCAATATCTAGATCTTGTGATACAGATTGATACGGAGGGGAAGTTGTCTACTTCTACATTTTTTAAGAAGGTAGACGTTAATTGTTACCTTGAATTCACGAGTGGTCATCTTCCGGCGTGGATTAGAAATGTACCTTATGGACAGTACTGGCGTGTTCAGAAGAATTGCACTTCGGACACAGACTTTGTCCGTGAAGCTAGGGTTCTGAGTAAAAGATTCAGAGAAAAAGGATATCCCCGAAAACTATTGTCCGATGCCTTTCAAAAGAGTAGATTATTATCACAAGACTCTTGTATCAATAAATTGAATCCATTATCTGAACATACCTCTAATCAATACAATGGTGGCACCTGTTGTGCCACAACCAATAAATTTGCAGGTTGGAATCTGATTACTACCTATAATCGGTCATATAAGAACATTCTTAATATGATACAAAAATATTGGTTCATCTTGAAGGGGGACCTTGTGCTTTCTAAAGCTATTGCCGATAAACCCAGGGTTATTTTTCGGAGAGGAAAGAATCTCCGTACTATGGTAGCCCCTAGTAAACCAGAGTCAACAAGATTTCTTGGGCCGGATATGATCCCCTCCAGGGTCGGCAATCCAGGTTGTTACAAATGCGGCTCGACCAAATGCAAATGTTGTACATCCATACGTAATGGTGTAAAAACATTTGTTTTTAATACCACGGGAGAATCCTTTAGCATTAAAAAATCTTTAGACTATCACTCAATGTATGTTGTCTACCTTCTGGAGTGCCCGTGTGGCCAACAGTATGTAGGCCACACTATTCAAACTATGCAGGCACGATTGTGTAAACACAGATCCAACACTGTGAAAGGCTTTATCTTACATAGCGTTTCAAGACATTTTGCCTTAATACACAAGAAGGATCCATCTCATTTAAGTCTTTCAAATATTGATCAGGTTGATGAGAATGTCCATGATAGGTTTGTGCGGTTATGCAATAAAGAGAGCTACTGGATTTTCAAGTTAATTACACTCACCTCAGAAGGCCACAACCTGACTATTGAAAAGACCACCCACTAAGATTTGAAAAGACTATCCAGTAAGAATTTTGAATGTACTTGTGGACCAATACATTGATTATCACTGCATGTCAGCTTGTGGGTATTTATTTTATTATGTGATCTTCCTGTTGCTATCATGTGATTGGGAATTCCTGTGTTGTAATAATTACAGCTTGAAATCCCATTGGGTTAAGGGAATATATAAGGTCATCACTAATCTTGCTCTCTATCCACCTGATGAAGATAGCGGGGGCTGTTTTAACGCGTAGTGGCGACAGAGAGCAATTTGCAAATTTACTAATAAAACAGACTAGGTCAGTATTTGTTTCTGAGCCCTTTCTTGCAGCCTTAGCGCTCCTTAAACACCACATTATTCTTTTTTCATTTGCCTGTAATCTCCCTATGGGGAGAACGGTGTGGTAGCAGCTTTGGCAGTCAAGATTCTGAGAGGACTCTGCTCTAAATCGTCGCTGGATTCATGGATTACACACAGGACCTGTAGTGATGTCATACAGCGACACCCCTTCTGATCACGGGACTAGTCACCTGACAATCGTAGGAGGATCTGTTTTCCAGCTGACCGCATCGTGACTGTTTGCTACCCTACAGCCCACACTCGTGCTGTGCAGAGGCCATGCACAACCTCCCCAGGAGAGTGCAAATCTATCTACCATAACCTTCCTCCTTTATCACGGGTCTTCACCATGGCGCAATCTTTTCTTTTGATTTTACATGGTGATCGGCTCAGTCATTCTAGCAGATTTATTTTCTTTCTCAGAAACAAATTGAGAGTTTCCTCGGCTGTGTGTTTTGAATCAATCTATTGCTGAACTGTCCACCCTCGTTTCATCTTCATCATCCTGGTAGATAGCAGCAGATTTTTAGCAAGAATGTCTTGGCTCAGTTGTCCAGTCATCCTTCCTACTGGTATATGAAGTTTGTCAGTGCCGCATGCTGAAAAAAAGCCACACACCATGATGTTCCTACCTCCAAGTTTCACTGTTGTATGGTGTTTATGGGGTGATTTGCCTTTTGGCCTCCAAATAGTTGTCGTATGGCATCCGAAGAGTTGAATTTTGTTCTGATCTGACCAGACTATATTGTGCCTGTATTTCACAAGCTTGTTAAGCAAATTTTAAATACACTTGAGCCTGCTTTTTGTTCAGCAATGTAGTGTTATGGGATGAGCATGTATACAGGCCATAAAGGGTTAGTGCATTACTGATTGTACTTGCTAATTTCAGGTCTTTCTGCAGCTCTCCACAGGTGGTTCTTGGCTCTTGAACAACTCTTCTGATAATTGTGTTCACTCCTTTGTCTGAAATCTTGCTGGGAGCACCTGGTTGTGGTCAATGTATAGTTAAATGATGTTCTTTCTTCTTCCAGGTTTTGGCTCCAAGAGTGCTCACTGGGACCGTCAGTAGTTTAGAAATGCTTCTGTAAGGCTACCTTCACATTTACGGACCCCTTCGCAGAACGGGAGGGGGGATGCGACATGTTGCATTCCTGGTGCGGATGAGACTGTGTGATTTGTGTGCAGGCATCCGCCTGCGTACAGATCACATATGGGAGGGAATGGGTGCGCACTGTCATGCGCTGTCAAGCGCAGCACCGTGCGCTCCCATTATAAACATAGGAGCTTGCGGTGCTGCGGTCACATTGCGGATCCCCTCCACAGAACGCTGCGGAGGGGTCTGCAAATGTGAAGATAGCCTAACCAATGCCATCAGTATGTTTTGCAACAATAAGGCTGTGAAGATCTTGAGACAGCTCACTTTTTTTACCTATGAGATGTTTCTTGTGTGGCACCTTGGTAATGAGACATCTTTTTATAGGCCTTCAGTTGAACTATCTGATATTATTGTTCACTAAGTGGCAGGTTTGCTTTGTAATTACTGATAGATTTCAGCTGGTGACAGGACTTTACATAGCTTTTTTCACCTCTTTCTTCATGTGTTTAATGCTTTTTCTCTGTGTCATTTCTCATTATTACACATAACTTAATTTATGAACATCTGTGGTTTTATTTCTTTGCCAGTTTGGATTGGATGGGATGTTTCCGACATCAGGCGAGAAATTCATGTCAATAGCACCTTTACAAGTAAATTTACTTACAATATTAGTGATGTGTTCAATACTTATTTCACCCGCTGTACTTTGCTGAAGTCATGCAGACAAGTGCCTGATATTGGGCAGTATGTATCAGCTGTCAGGTTCTCTTTAAAGAGGCTTATTTTGGGATAGGGCTAATTTTTGGGACACAGGGTACTTTATTTGCTGCATCTTTTCTGCTGTTTATAACTCTACTTCCCCTTATTTTTATGTGCCCGGTTTATAACGTTATGGATTTTTTTCTATAATTACCGTATATACTCGTGTATAAGCCGAGTTTTTCAGCCCAAAAATTGGGCTGAAAAGTCCCCCTTTCGGCGTATACACGGGTCATACGGTATGCTGTGGGGGGGGGGGCTGTGACCGGGGGCTGGAGGAGGCAGGAGGGGGCCGCAGTGACCGCAGGCGGTCACGTGGGGCCGCCTCATTAGTGCAATGAATATGCACGGCATCCCCCCGTCCATCAGCGGCGGGGGGATGCCGTGCATATTGCACTACACAGCCCCCCCTCCTTAATATGGGTCCCCCAGAGTAATAAACAGCCCCACCTCCTTATCATGTCCCCCCCCCAGGCTGCGGCAGCTGTCAAAATAACAAACACTTTATACATCACCTTCCGGCGCAGCTACTCCGCTCCTCCGGTCCTCCGCTCCTCCACTCGCCGGCTTCTTCTTCCTGCTTGTGCCGGTGTCATGTGACCGGGCGCAGGAGATGACGTCATTTCCTGCGCGCGGTCACTGAAGTCGGCACAAGAAGAAGAAGCAGCCGGCGAGCGGAGGAGCGGAGTAGCTGCGCCGGAAGGTGATGTATAAAGTGTTTGTTATTTTGACAGCTGCCGCAGCCTGGGGGGGGACATGATAAGGAGGGGAGGGGGCTGTATACTACCACTGGGGCTGTATATACCTCTGGGGCTGCCGTATACTACACTGGGGCTGCAGGGGCGGACCCAGACTGTAGTGGGCCCTGGTGCAAGAAATTTTTCGGGGCCCCCCCCCTGGAATTCAGTGCCAGAATAGTGCCGCAGGTGTGCAGCACAGCCAGCGGCGTAGCAACTGTTTGTGGCGCCCGGGGCGGTCGAAAAATGTTTCCGCCCCTCTGGTTATTGATAATCTGGAAGTGTACATAGCATATACTGTCTGCCCCTATATACAAGAATATAACTACTATACTAAAACACAAAGAGAAGGGGTGCAATTGCCACCTCTGCAGAACATGTATATGGCAACAAGCAGGAGTCAAGGAGGGCCCGGGGCTGAAGCAATTTTCGCCGCCGTGCTGTGGAGTTCATAATGCAATATAAATGCAAAAAAACTTTATTCTTAATATTATGTCACAATACCGGGATCTGAGGATCTTCTATTTGGAGGTCAGGGGCTCTCTGATGCCATGTTGCTGTCTGTCTCGCTGTCGTCCTCTTTTGACACTGGAGTGCAGTGGACAAGAGAGCATTAACTGGTTAATAACAAGAAGTATGGTGTGTGTACTGAGCCATAAACCCTCCCCATACCAGTAGAATTACTATATGGATTTTAGTATTCGGGTACGAACACACTGGGGTGAAACTCTGATGAGTGCAACGTGTGATTTTCTCGCATTGCAATTAATATCTGAGAGCAGATTGGCGAGTGTCGGACGCTTTTTTCTCATCCAGATTTAGGATGAGAAAAAAGTTGCAACATGCTGCGACAGTCTGCGATTCACACCGAGACTCACCAATGCAAGTCTACGGATCCGACAAAATCACAGACCACACACGAACCATCCGAGTCTGAGGCTGCGTTCACACATTGCGTATTTTGCTGCGCTTTTTTACGCGCGCGTTCTCAAAATACGCAATGTGCCTTTTGTCTGCCAGCAAAGTGAATGTGAAATTCACTTTGCAGTGCAGACATTGGGCAAAAATACGCAGTGCGTTTATGGGAGAAAACGCAGCTGCGTAAAGAATTGAGATGTGAATTCTTTACGCAGCTGCTCCTGCATTTTCTCCCTGTGATGTCACAGAGGGGAGGAAGAATCCTGCTTCCTCCTCCCCCCTGTGACAGCTGTGACCGCCCATTAGATTTCGCAGTGTATTAATATACACTGCGAAATCTAAATTAAACAAAAGCAAGTGTCTGAAAAATAAAAAAGAAAGAATACTTTACCTGTCCGACGCCTTTTCCCGGTGTCCAGTGCCAAGCGAGGTGTCTTCTGCCAGGACCTGTGGTGACATCAGAGGGCCATTCCCGGCGCAAACGCAAAAAAGCGCAACAAAATACGCAATGTGTGAACGCAGCCTGACACACTTTTTCACGGATACATTCTCATTCTGTAGCTGAGAACACTGTAAAATGTTCCTGTAAATGATTCTACAGTAATAGCTGCTGATAAAAAACACTGACTGCACACGGATGTCACATGGATGTGATCTGAGAGAAATGTCGGACACTCGCACAGCAGTTGCCAAACGGACTAAAAAACAGATGTTACTCGTCCGACTCTCCTGGAAACAGACCGATTTTAAGGCGGCGGGAGACAGTGTACCACCATGTCCTCAGCTCCGTGCTGTGCACAGACAGTGTACCACCATGTCCTCAGCTCCGTGCTGTGCACAGACAGTGTACCACCATCTCCCTAGCTCTGTGCTGTGCACAGTGTACCACCATGTCCTCAGCTCCGTGCTGTGCACCACCATGTCCTCTGCACACCCTCGATCCATGTCTTCTGCACACCCTCGATCCATGTCCTCTGCACACCCTCGATCAATGTCCTCTGCACACCCTCGATCAATGTCCTCTGCACACCCTCGATCAATGTCCTCTGCACACCCTCGATCAATGTCCTCTGCACACCCTCGATCAATGTCCTCTGCACACCCTCGATCAATGTCCTCTGCACACCCTCGTCAAGTCTTGCACACCCTCGATCAATGTCCTCTGCACACCCTCGATCAATGTCCTCTGCACACCCTCGATCCATGGCTCTGCACACCCTCGATCCATGGCCTCTGCACACCCTCGATCATGGCCTCTGCACACCCTCGATCCATGGCCTCTGCACACCCTCGATCCATGGCCTCTGCACACCCTCGATCCATGGCCTCTGCACACCCTCGATCCATGGCCTCTGCACACCCTCGATCCATGGCCTCTGCACACACCTCGATCCATGTCCTCTGCACACCCTCGATCCATGTCCTCTGCACACCCTCGATCCATGTCCTCTGCACACCCTCGATCCATGTCCTCTGCACACCCTCGATCCATGTCCTCTGCACACCCTCGATCCATGTCCTCTGCACACCCTCGATCCATGTCCTCTGCACACCCTCGATCCATGTCCTCTGCACACTCCATCACGTCCTCTGCCCACCCCTCATCGTCCTCTGCCACACCCCTCCACGTCCTCTGCGCACCACTCCAGTCCTCCTGCGCACCACTCCACGTCCTCTGCGCACCACTCCACGTCCTCTGCGCACCACTCCACGTCCTCTGCGCACCACTCCACGTCCTCTGCGCACCACTCCACGTCCTCTGCGCACCACTCCACGTCCTCTGCGCACCACTCCACGTCCTCTGCGCACCACCCACGTCCTCTGCGCACCCTCCACGTCCTCTGCGCACCATCCTCCACCGTCCTTCTGCGCACCCCCACGTCCTCTGCGCACCCCCACGTCCTCTGCGCACCCCCCACGTCCTCTGCGCACCGTCCTCTGCGCACCCCCCCGTCCTTCTGCGCATCCCCCTCTGCGCACGTCCTCTGCGCACCGTCCTCTGCGCACCGTCCTCTGCGCACCGTCCTTTGCGCACCGTCCTCTGCGCACCGTCCTCTGCGCACCCCCCCACGTCCTCTGCGCACCCCCCACGTCCTCTGCGCACCCCCCCGTCCTCTGCGCACCCCCCCGTCCTCTGCGCACCCCCCCCGTCCTCTGCGACCCCCCACGTCCTGCGCACCCCCCCACTGTCCTCTGCGCACCCCCCCGTCCTGCCACCCCCTCGTCCTCTGCACACCCCCCCCTCGTCCTCTGCACACTCCCCCCTCGTCCTCTGCACACCCCCCCTCGTCCTCTGCACACCCCCCCTCGTCCTCTGCACACACACCCTCGTCCTCTGCACACCCCCCCCTCGTCCTCTGCACCCCCTCCCCTCGTCCTCTGCACCCCCCCCTCGTCCTCTGCACCCCCCCTCGTCCTCTGCACACACACCCTCGTCCTCTGCACACACCCCTCGTCCTCTGCACACACACCCATGTTACATGGGCCATGTGCACCTTGTAAAGTCAGTCCCAGTTCCTTACTCTTGCAGTTCATCTTGCCGGGCAAAATGTAGCTCCGCCCACCTGAGTCACATGTGCGTGACGTCATCGCAGGTCCTGTAACACCCGGCATCTGTCCCCGCCGGTGGTGCTATGATCCTGCCGACCTCAGCCAGCGTCATGCACCACCACTGGTGAGGTGAGGGGTGGGGGCGCGATGACCGGAGGGGGAGGCGGGGTGTGAGGTGTCAGGTGTCCAGGGGGGGTGTGAGGCATCCAGGTGGGTGTGAGGTGTCCAGGGGGCGGAGTGTAAGGTGTCCAGGGGCGGGGTCACCCGGCCGGGGCTCAGAGCAGGAAAAAAAAAGACACACAAAAAAGAACACGTCGCCGCCCTCCCCGAAAAGTGCCTAATGGCAATTACGGCCCTGCCACTTCCCCCCCGGAACTTAATGCCAGAACAGTGCCGCGGGTGTGCAGCGCCACTGACACCCGACAGCACCACCCCCACACTACTGTCTGTCTGACAGGGGAACGGACCTGCCGCTGGAGCCCCAGGGGCCCCCTAGCTGGTCGGGGCCCTGGTGCAGCTGCACCACGGTAGTTCCGCCCCTGTGGGGCTGTATATACCTCTGGGGTTGCTGGATACTACCACTGGGGCTGTATATACCTGTGGGGCTGCTGTATACTACCACTGGGGCTGTATATACCTCTGGGGCTGCTGTATACTACACTGGGGCTGTATATACCTGTGGGGCTGCTGTATACTACCACTGGGGCTGTATATACCTGTGGGGCTGCTGTATACTACCACTGGGGCTGTATATACCTCTGGGGCTGCTGTATACTACACTGGGACTGTATATACCTCTGGGGCTGCTGTATACTACACTGGGGCTGTATATACCTCTGGGGCTGCTGGATACTACCACTGGGGCTGTATATACCTGTGGGGCTGCTGTATACTACCACTGGGGCTGTATATACCTCTGGGGCTGCTGTATACTACCACTGGGGCTGTATATACCTGTGGGGCTGCTGTATACTACCACTGGGGCTGTATATACCTCTGGGGCTGCTGGATACTACCACTGGGGCTGTATATACCTCTGGGCTGCTGTATACTACCACTGGGGCTGTATATACTTCTGGGGCTGCTGTATACTACCGCTGGGGCTGTATATACCTCTGGGGCTGCCGTATACTACCACTGGGGCTGTATATACCTCTGGGGCTGCTGGATACTACCACTGGGGCTGTATATACCTGTGGGGCTGCTGTATACTACCACTGGGGCTGTATATACCTCTGGGGCTGCTGTATACTACACAGGGGCTGTATATACCTCTGGGGCTGCTGTATACTACCACTGGGGCTGTATATACCTGTGTGGGCTGCTGTATACTACCACTGGGGCTGTATATACATCGTGGGCTGCTGTATACTACCACTGGGGCTGTATATACCTCTGGGGCTGCTGTATACTACCACTGGGGCTGTATATACCTCTGAGGCTGCTGTATACTACCTCTGGGGCTGCTGTATACTACCACTGGGGCTGTATACTACCTCTGGGGCTGCTGTATACTACCTCTGGGGCTGCTGTATACTACCTCTGGGGATGCTGTATACTACCACTGGGGCTGCTGTATATACCTCTGGGGCTGCTGTATATTACTACTGGGGCTGCTGCTGTATATTCCACTGGGGCTGCTGCTGTATACTACCACTGGGGCTGCTGTATACTACCACTGGGGCTGCTGCTGTATACCTCTGGGGCTGCTGTATACCACACTGCTGGGGGCTGTATACCTGTGCTGGGGTCCTCCCTCGGCTTATACACGAGTCAATAGGTTTTCCCAGGTTTTGGTGGCAAAAGTACGGGGGTCGGCTTATACACGGGTCGGCTTATACACGAGTATATACGGTACTCTCAATTTCCATCAATTTCGTTTTTACTTCTAAGTTGCTTCTTCTTTAGATTTTGTTTGCTCTCTCAATCTCCATTTATACCAAATTTAGACACAAAGTTAATATAAACCAGGACATGTCTCATTTTATAGGACGCTGTGAACGTATGCTAATTGCATTTATACAGTGCTAGACCCTGGAGGGCCTTTTGGCCTAGAATGACTGTGCACCTGACCGACTTCACGTAGACATCAAATTCTTCAGGAATTAGCACTGCGTTTAAAGAGGCTCACATGGTTCCTGTTGATTTTGTAAAGAAGTTTAGCTTCTTCCTTGTCCTTCCTTTTGTAATTTTCCAAAAATGGGAACAGAGTATGGAATCGCAATACTTAAATGTAAGTGTTCATGGCCCACCTCTAGCACAGACGTTTTTAAGTAGACTATTGTAATTTGTAATGTGAAAATTTTACCTATTAGCCTTTAATTGATAATCAAAGGGTGACCTCCATGTCCTTGAATCCAGTGATGTATCGCATAGATTAGTGGCTGAAGTCGTTCTGACTCCATCAAAGAATTTAGTTTCCGGAATACAGCAGAGCTGAGAGAGCTGCTCCCACCCAGATTGACTGCAAGGTGTAAAACACAGCAGGGGGCGTGTTGGACTGCCTTGCATGTGACTTTGTAGTCCTGCAGTGATAATTACCAGGTGATAAAGCCATTAGTTTACATACACCATTGCACAGACCCTGATAAGAGAAGCACAGTTGCTTTTTGTTTTTAACCCTTGCAGCATGCTGTCCTCAGCAAACATTGTAAAAACCGGCTAACAGATTTTCTTTAAAGGGAACCTGTCACCCCCCCCCCCTTCCAGGGCCTATTAAAGTAAAAGAGCCACCTTCAGCAGCACTAAGGCTGCATTCTGTGAAGGTGGCTCTTATGTTTATTATCCCCAATGACACTGAAATATTGACTTTTATTAATTTCCCCCCATACCTCTATTGAGTCACGTAGGTATGTTTTCTCCCCATGACTCAAACACCTCTCTGCTGTCCATCATCCCACTCCTTGCTCTGGGTGCTGCCTCCTCTCTTCCTCCGCCTGTCATTAGTGCCTGCACTCTTCATTAGGATCTCGGGCATGCACTGTGCGCGCTGCCTGGGAACGTAGATCACATGATATCCCTAGTACGTGCATGTATAACACACTGCATGGCAGGATGTGCGGCCTCCTCTGTGCACATGAGCTTCCTCAGGACATCAAGTGATCTAAGTTCCTGGGCAGTGCACACAGCGCATGCCCGAGAACTTGATAAAGAGCGCAGGCGCCGATGACAGGCGGAGAAAGAGAGGAGGCGGCGCACGGAGCAAGGAGGGGGATGACGGACAGCAGAGAGGCGGTTGAGTCATAGGGAGAGAACACACCTACTGGACTCAATAGAGGTATGAGGGAAATTAATAAAAGTCAATATTTCAGTGTCCCTGGGGATAATAGACATAAGAGCCACCTTTACTGAATGCAGCCTTAGTGCTGCTGAAGGTGGCTCTTTTACTTTAATAGGCCCTGGGGGGGAGGGTGACAGGTTCCCTTTAATTCCCACTCAGGCTATGTTTACATGTCCAGTAATCATCTCTTAAGCCCCCGTCACACAAAGGCGGCCGTCACACGGAACGATTTCTTGCCCGATATCGTTTAAGCGATCTCCTTTTTGATCGCTTAAGCGATATCGGGCAAGATATCGTTGCATGTAATCAAGCGATTTACGATGTTAAATCGCTTGATCGTGACATCGCTGATCTGAGGTTCGGTTCTCAGATCTAGCGATGAACGATGCCACAATCTGCTTCATCGTGGTGTATAACACCACGATGAACGATCTCCCAGCGCAGAGCCTATGCTGGGAGATGGTAACTATGGTACACGTCGGGTAACTAAGCGACGCGCGGCGCCTAGTTACCCGATGTGTACCATAGTAACGAGCGAGATCGCGGCTCCGCATCGCTGGTGAGTCTGTCTGTGTGACATCTCACCAGCGATGTGAGCGATATTGTAAGCGATTGCGCGTGCACGTGATCGCTTACAATATCGCTAAAGATATCTGTGCGTGTGACGGCCCCCTAAGAGAGATCACTAGCGAGATCGCTGCTAACTCACAAATTTGGTGACGCAACAGTGACCTCGCTAGCGATCTCGCTTTGTTTGACACTTAGCAGCAATCAGCCCCTGCTGTGAGATCGCTGCTAGCAACAAACCGTACTGGACCATTTTTTGGTCGTTGCGCTCCTGCTGGGCAGCGCGCATTGCTGTGTCTGACAGGGACAACGACCAACGATCTCAATACTACAGGTCTAAGAAACAAGGTCCCAATGACCTCCGTATCATTCCGGATCGTTGCTGCGTCGCTGGTGAGATCTGACTGTTTAACATCTCACCAGAGACCCCAACAGTGACGCACCAGCGATCCTGGCAGGTCGGATCGCTGTCGGGATCACTGGTGCGTCGCCAAGTGTGACGTACCCTTAGAATGGATTCAGTAGCAATCCGATGACACAAAAAAGTTGTGCAGGGGCAACTTTTTTGTGCAGCTAAAAGAAAAACTGATTTCAGCTGGATTCCTTTTTTGGTTCTACATTGAAGTCCATGGAAAATGGATTTGGTAATTGACCGTCTGTTTTTCTTTCATCTGAAAAGTTTGGGTTTTTACTTACTGGATAAGTTTCAAAGAGAAGGTAACAGATGGTGTTTTCAAAAGACTTCAAAGTTAGGGCCGCTTTACACACAACAACTTCTGTGTCCAACTTCTGAACAGATCTCTGGTTGCAGTGAAATCATGGACACATTGTTACATTGTACACAGCCACAAAATGGAGCAATGTGTCCATGATTTCACTGCACCCAGAGATCTGTTCAGAAGTTGGACACAGAAGTTGGTGTGTGTAAAGCGGCCATAAAACAATGGATCCATTAAATACTAAAACCAATTAACCCCAAGGCTGCATTCACATAGTAAGGTCGAGGTATGTTTTTTCCCCACAACCAATTTACAAAAAGTGCAAGACATCCACATAGCGGCCTATATCTGGCCATACACTTCAGAAGTCTGTGAGCCGAACATTAATTTAGCACACAGCTACATCTCCATGCGCACGAGTGCTCAGCTCCTGTGAGCGTGAATGTGTGCCAGCCTCTTATCTCCCCTGAAAACAAGAGGATCAATGCTTAAAGGGGGTTTCCCACAAACAAAGTTCATTTTAAACTTGGTTTAAATCAATAGATCTTGGAATAATGATAGATTGCACAATTGGATGTGATTAAGAAAAATGTTCCTGTGCTGAGATAATCTTATATATGTGTCCCTGCTATGTACTGTGTAATGGATGTGTCTGATCGTACAGGGACATGGTCTGATCACACCACATCTCCTGGGTCAGAAAGGAAGGAAAAGTATACAGACATTGCAGCATGGGATCACAGAAATAATTATTTGTGATCCAGTGCTGTAATGTCTGTATACTTTTTTACTTCCTCCTCTGCCCAGGAGATGTGGTATGATCAGACACATCCATTACACAGTACATAGCAGGGACACATATATAAGATTATCTCAGCACAGGAGATGTGGTATGAGCAAACCATGTCCCTGTACGGTCAGACATATCCATTACACAGTACATAGCAGGGACACATATATAAGATTATCTCAGCACAGGAGATGCAGTATGATCAGACCATGTCCCTGTACGGTCAGACACATCCATTACACAGTACATAGCAGGGACATATATATAAGATTATCTCAGCACAGGAGCTGTGGTATGATCAGACCATGTCCCTGTACGGTCAGACACATCCATTACACAGCACATAGCAGGGACACATATATAAGATTATCTCAGCACAGGAGATGCAGTATGATCAGACCATGTCCCTGTACGGTCAGACACATCCATTACACAGTTCATAGCAGGGACATATATATAAGATTATCTCAGCACAGGAGCTGTGGTATGATCAGACCATGTCCCTGTACAGTCAGACACATCCATTACACAGTACATAGCAGGGACACATATATAAGGTTATCTCAGCACAGGAGCTGTGGTATGATCAGACCATGTCCCTGTACTGTCAGACACATCCATTACACAGCACATAGTAGGGACACATATATAAGATTATCTCAGCACAGGAGATGTGGTATGATCAGACCATGTCCTTTTACGGTCAGACACATCCATTACACAGTACATAGCAGGGAGATATATATAATATCTCAGTACAGGAACATTTTATATAACCTCCAATTGTGGTACTTTTTATTATTCCAAGATCTATTGATTAAAATTAACTTTATGGGAAAACCTCTATAAACTCCAAATATCATCTGCCGGGTGAGGGTTGGGCTGCCCCCATACACATCAAATCTTTAGGTTTGGGCAACTTGGCTAAAGTGTAACAAGCATCCCTCTATACGTCAGCACAGAGGTTACGGTAATTAAAAAGAAAATTTGCGCTTATAATTTCTCACTTTTTCTTCTTTCTGTATTAATCTATGAATTCTCATGTGTGTTTTACCTGCAGCGTCTATGTACTCTGAGATACAGAGGGAGCCACCTGATATTGGGAGTATTTTGGCTCATCCTGATTATCTGGAATCAAACACAGAACTTATCAAGCCCAAGAAACTCTTGAATCCTGTAAAAGCTTCTAGAAGTCACCAAGAGCTTCATCGTGAACTGCTCATGAACCATCGGAGGTACGTCTGCCATTCTACATACTCCTCTGCACTCCAACCCTTCAAAGTATTTTCGTACTTAAGCTTAAATGTTAAAAGTGTTTTTTCCAATTTCTCAAAAAATTTGTCAATGAGAAAAGGGGATATCTTGCTGATTACCGGGGGGTCTCCAGCGATCCTAAGATCAGGGGCTCTGGAACAACTGAGAATGGGACTCTCCGCAGCCCCGTCCTCAGTAGAGTAGGGGTGCACATGGAAGACATCTATTCCCAGTGGCGTAACTTCAGGCCCAGGGGCCCTGATGTGAGAGCTTCAACCGCTGCATCAATGCTGCATCTATTTCTGAACCAAATCTGCACGGGCAAAATACTTAACGTGTGCAGGAGATTTCCGAATTCTCATTGACTTTGCTGGTATAAGGCTAGGCATGCAGATTGGTTACAAACCTGCACTAAAAAAACGCATTACAAAAAGTGATAAAAATGCACTGTGTGCACAAGGGCCTAAAGGTAATTTTCTTTCACTGTTTTACAGTTTCTTTATGTGTTTGTTGCTGTTTAGCATATATACAGCTACTTTCAAAAGTGAATGGAAAGTCGCTCCCATGCAGCCACCTCTTCAGTATAAGAAGTTCACAATGGAGGACCTTTTTTGAGATTGACGTGGGTCACAGCAACTTTTTTATTTGTTTAACTGCCTTCAGCTTGAGCTATGGCGACTTGATGGAGGAACGCTCTGTAGGAAGACCGATCTTGTGCAGTCTAGATAGGTCCACCAGGGTCTTCTCCGCCATTGTCATGCTGGTCTCCTGTGCCTTGGAAGACTTGTGACAAGTTTGGGCCCTGAGGGACTTTGGATATTAAGTGTAGTTAATTTCTTTTAGCAAACTATGGGTTTATGTCAGTTGTGCTGTTAGCAAGCTCCTTGGTGATCTGTTTTGGTGCGACCACTCCCATCTCCTTCAAATAGTCACATGACCATCACCTAGTGCTGGTGATTGAATTTCATTCATTGCAAGCTGTCTGGGTTGAAGGAGCTCAGTGAACTGACTGCTGCTAAGCCGTCTGCTGGCTAGGAGTGTGGCAGCAGCAATGAAGTTGCTTTTATCTTTTCGAGTTTCCTCGGCCTGTCTTTCGTTTCTTTTTTGCTTTATTAGTAGCAGCGGTGGGACTTGCAGTCTCCCCGGCCAGCTCCCTAGTGAGGGAGAAATGAAGAAAAAAATCAAACAGGTAGAAAGCAGAGAGCGCAGGATCTAAGTGTTGCACAAAGATACAAGGGGAAAGTGCACAAGATGTAACATAGTACTCACCTAATTAATTGTCTTGAAGTGTTGCTTATAGATCCACGCGGATCCATTTTATGCTCATGGTCTGCAAGCACGTTCCTGAATACTTTGAAACCATCGGTGTCGGGCTTTCATAGGCAATTTATAAGGAAAGAAATATATACCAGGCAAAACGGCGCTCCTGAGAGATGAAGATGATGGGTAGTGTATTCCAAGAGAATTTACTTAATACATACAACGCATTTCAACTCCGTGACCCTTTCTCATGCCAGTGCAATACATCTACACTGAACCTGTACTATTACACTGCACCTGGGGAAGGCTCGCTGAATCTAATCAAGTTGTTTGTATTAAATACATTCTCTTGGAATACACTACCCATCATCATCCTCATCACTCGGGAGCGTCCTTTTGCCTGGTATATTTTTCTTGCCTAGTGAGAAATAATAGCACGGCTAATGAGGGACTAGGCATCCTGCTCGGCGATGGGGTGAAAGAATCCATATGGGGACGCCAGGGAGATCAGGGTACATCCTCAGGTGAGTGCAGGAGGTGTCCCTTCCCCCCGTTCCCAACGGACAGGGCCCACCGCTGTTATTGTGTCCCCGGTGTTCTCTTGCGTGGGGTGTAGTGCTCCGGACACCCGTTGGTCTGTGCACCACTGTCACGCGGTGTACATGCCAGTCCATGCGTGACAGAAGATTTTTTGATAGTATTAAGCCATCAGGTTGAGGTCCTCCTCTTCGCCTTATTCTTTCTATTCTTCAAGCCACGATGTCCTTCTCCAGTGATTGTTCTATTAGTGTGATGTGTCCAAAGTGGGCAAGTTGTAGCTTGGTGATCCTTGCTTCGAGTGACATTTCTGGCTTCATTTGCACCAACATTGATGTTTGTACTCCTATCCATCCATGGCATTGATAACATCCTTCTCCAGCTCCACATTTAGAAGGTGTTGATTCTTCTTCTGTCTTGTTCCTGTGTCATCCAGGTTTCGCAGGTTTCAGCAACTATTAGACAAAAAACTGCATATTTTGTAAGAATGTCATTAAACTTACAAATACTGCTTTATTGTTTAAAAAGTGCTACGAAAATACCATAAATGTAAAAAAAGTTGTCCAAAATGTCATATCAAACGCTAATAATAGAATTAATGAAAGGGTTAAAATCTGCTAGTGACATTAATTAATAGCGTTAGACTATTAGGTTACTAGTCTATAAGACCAACTTCTTTTCTTGACTTTGCCCTTGAATACCGCAAGTATCTCCTGTCCCAGAAGAGCAGTTCTCAGCTCAGTATCACTCTCCATTACAAGTCAGGTAGAAGTCTGACGACAAGTCACCAGGAATCCTGTCCGACAAGTAACCTTATACTCACATTTAACACAGAGACAGCTCGGGCCTCATAGAGTATGCATTACAGATGCTCACACTGCCACAGAGAGGGAGGATACATGTGGCCTTAACACAGATACACATTAAGAGTAGGCAGGTGCCGGACGGGTCGTATCGCTGCATTATAGGTTTTTGTTTGGTTTTTCGTATAGCATTTCATAGTGTTAGATGAACATTAATACTGTAACACATGGAAGCCTTATGATCAGAACCAATATTTATTTAATACATTAAAATTATGTTTATGTGATCATTATTTATTACTTACTTATAAATCTTTAAACAGCTGATACAAGCTGTGATGATGTGCCTCTGCTCTCCCCCCTTTTGTCAGTGTGAATGATAGCAGGAGGAAGGAGCAGTGGGATTACACAGTTTTTTACACTGTGGATAGAGGAAAGCTGTACAGTGCTGAGGGTAGAAAAGGGTTTTAGGCAAAACTCCACACTGTGGACAGGGAGAAGACACGTACAGTTTAAGCACAGGAAATAGCTTCAGACAAGGAGAAAAGCACATGGAGATTATCAAACGAATCAAGGAGACATATCCAGCCTATATTACCAAGAGAGACACACGACCTCACATCCAGCCTGTATTACTGGAGAAACAACAGACTCATATCCAGTTATATTACTGAGAGGACACATTGACCTCAATCAGCTGTATTACTGTAGAGACACCAGAGCTCACATTCACCTTATATGACTGGGAAAACATATAGTCCTCACATCAGCCTATATTCTGGAGAGACACCCAGAGCTCACATTCAGCCTATATTACTGAAGAGATACCCAGAGCTCACATTCAGCCTATATACTGGAGGACTCACAGAGCTCACATTCGCCTATATTACTGGGAGAGACACACAGAGCTCACATCCAGCCTATATTACTGGGAGAGACACAGAGCTCCCATCCAGCCTGTATTACAGGAGAGACACACAGACCTCACATCCAGCTATTTACTGGGAGAGACACAAGAGCTCACATTCACCTTATATGACTGGGAAAGACATACAGACCTCACATCCAGCCTATATTACAGGGAAAGACACCCAGAGCTATTACTGGGCAACACACAGAACTCACATCCAGCCTATATTACTAGGATACACACAGAGCTCACATCCAGCCTATATTACAGGGAGAGACACACAGAGCTCACATCCAGCATGTATTACTGGGAGAGACACACAGAGCTCACATCCAGCCTATATACTGTGAGAGACACACAGAGCTCACATCCAGCCTATATTACTGGGAGAGACACAAAGAGCTCACATTCACCTATATTGACTGGGAAAGACATACAGACCTCACATCCAGCCTATATTACTGGGAGAGACACCCAGAGCTCACATTCAGCCATATTACTGGGAGAGACTCCCAGAGCTCACATTCAGCCTATATGACTGGGACAGACACACAGAGGTCACATCTAGCCTTTATTACAGGGAAAGACACCCAGAGCTCACATTCAGCCGATATTACTAGGAGAGACACACATACCTCACATCCAGCCTATATTACTAGGACACCACAGAGCTCACATCCAGCCTATATTACTGGGAGAGACGCATAGGTCACATCCAGCCCATATTACTGGAGAGGACCCCAGAGCTCACATCCAGCCTTTATTACTAGAGAGACACACACAGAGCTCACATCCAGCCTATATTACTGGGAGAGACACTCCCACAAGAGAAACATGTGAAACTTGGATCAGGCAGGAAATTGCTTAATGGAAGGTCTGAAAATGTCCACAAATTGCAGACTTCATTTTTTTAATTAAATGCTTCCATTAACATATCTAAAAATCTACAGTATTTATTTTATGTCAGTGGTGTCAATGATCACATCTATATCTCTGCAGGGGATCTGGAACTACGTACAAGATAAAAAGAGCTCTTCAATAAAGATACAATAGGAATTAATCAATTTGAAACCATGTTTACTTGCAGTCTGTAATTCATCGTGTGGGTCAAGAGACACATACAGTTGAAACCATACCTTTACACACACTATATAAAAAGACACATATGTATGTTTTTCTCACTATCTGACATGATATCAGAATAAACCTTTGCCGTTTTACAGTGGTGTTCAAAAGTCCTGCATAGTCATAGCATAAATTGATTTTTCAAGTTTTAAACGTTTTCTGTCGAATATCTTCGATGCTAATATGACTTATTATATATGGTTTTGTTCAGAATACAATTTTGCATTCTCTCTCTGTAATATTTTTTGCTTTTGAAGCAGTTTTGCCTGAAATTATTCCAACAATATGGGAATTGAGAGCACAACTAAATATTGTACAGCTTCAGATCCAAAATTAGGCAATCACAGATGAGGTTCTTGTGACCAATCATAACCTGGATATGGCAGCCAATCACATTCCATTACATTGCATCACATCTGCTGCTTTGTTTGTTTGTTTTATCTGTTGGTCTATCTAGTGAATCATACTGTAGAGATTTATGATGGGAGCCTTCAGATTTTTGTCAGCGGAGGATCGTGTGTGAGTTGTGGTGCTATATGAAGAGGGTTATACTGGCCCCCAGATCGCAAGGAAGGTCGGCTGTAATCAGAGTACAGTCGTAAGAATTGTGCAGAAACATAAGCAGCTTGGAATTACCCAGGACAGGCCCAGATCTGGTCGGCCCAGAAAGTCAACTATAAGGGAGGATAGAGTACTGATAACAACATCCCTTACCAATGGAAAGCTCACCTCTCCTCAGCTTCTGCGAGAATGGCAAGAAAAGTGCAATATTGAGGTAGCAACATCAACTGTTAGGAAGAGATGATTGGAAGCAGGATTGAGAGGGTGCAAGGCCCGAAAGAAGCCATTGATGACAGCCATACAAAGACAAAGGCGAAAACTGTGGGCATTGAAATATTCAAAATGGAAGAAGGAGGAGTGGGAAAAAGTGCGATTAATGATGAAAGCACTTTTTGCATTTTAGGAAATGATGGCAAGTCTTATGTGAGAAGGTTTCCATATGAAGAGAACAAGCCAGAGTGTTTGAGCTTCTCTGTGAAACATCCGATGAAAGTAATGGTCTGGGGCTGTATGGCAGCCAATGGTGTTGGAAGGCTTCATATTGTGGAGGGTATGGTTAATGCAAAAAAATACATAGACATCCTTAATAAGAAAATGCTGCCTTCTGCTCAACACCTGTTTTCAGGGAATTATATCTTCCAGGATGATAATGCTCCTTGTCACAGAGCTAAGACAGTAACGGAATGGAAAAAAAAGAACAAGGTGGCTACCATTGACTGGCCAGCCCAGTCCCCGGACCACAATCCAATTGAAAATTTCTGGCACAAGGTATCAATAGAGATATCTAAAAAACAGCCAAGGACCAAGAGAGAGTTGATTGAGGCTCTGATACAGGCCTGGAACCACATCATCACTCGTGAACATCTGCAGAAGCTTGTTCACTCAATGCCACAGGGATGCACGTTGGTGCTCAAGAGCAAAGGCTGGCCAATAAAGTATTAGAAGCTAAAGATGCACTCAAAAGGCCCTTTTCAGGACTCTGAATGAAATAAAAAATAATAAATCTTAAAAAGTAACATTTAAGTCTGCGTGAACTTGCATTGGAAGTTAATGAACTTAGAAACCTGCTCACCATTCTACACACTGTACTGGTGTAGGTATGGTTATGCTGTAAAAAAAATATAAAAAATGCGCATACCATAACAATTTATACATTTGGGACATTCAAAAATGAGTATGGCATACAATGAGGGATTACAAAAACATATATGTTCCACCAGTTTCACTGTAGAGATGCAGAAGTATGAAATATATAGTTTTCTTCATGCCTATGCAGGACTTTTGAACACCACTGTAGGTCAATTAGAATTACCATAATTATTAATTTTTGTCAAATGCCAAAATAATGAAAGAGAAAGTTTTAAGGTGTTTTATTACTTTCTTCAAAGTTCCAGGTTTACATACATTTCTTTGTATTTGATACCATTGCCCTTAAACTGTATGACTTGAGTCAATCATTTTGGATATCCTTCCACAAGCTTCTCACAATAGTTGGGAATTTGGGCTCATTCCTCCTGACAGAACTGGTGTAACTGAGCCATGCTTGTAGGTCGCCTTGCTCGCAGCCTTTTCAGCTTTGCCCATAAATTTTCAATAGGATTGAGATCAGGGCTTTGTGGTGGCCACTAGTGTTGAGCAAGTGTAATCATTACTATTCGTTACTTGCAAGAATAGTACGGCATTCGTGATACTCATTCCTCGTCAAGTAATGCTGGTGCTCATGAGTGATGTGTCGATCATGAACGATCTGACACAAATTGACAGTTCACCCCAGTGAGAGCAGATTGAAGAGTTGTCTCTCTCTGGGGGGCACAGCAGGGTGTTTTATGCATTGAAACGCCAAAAAGCCCACCCTCCTGACATGTCCTGGCAATGCTCATTTTATGGTCGGATATGTGTGGGCTAAGCATTTCACTAATTGACTAACATTGGATTCGCTATTCGGACAAGTACACAAATATTACAAGGTTTTCGTTACACGTATAGTGATTACGAATGTTTTGCTACTCACTCATCACTAGTGGCCACTCAAAAACATTGACTTTGTTATCCTTAAACCTCTTTGTAATCAATTTGGCAGTATGCTACAGGTCATTGTCCATTTGTAAGACCCATTTCCGCCCAAGCTTTAACTTTCTGGCTGATGTCTTCAGATGTTGCTTCAGTATTTCCACATAATCTTCTATCCTCATGATGCCGTCTATTTTGTGAAGTGCATCAGTGCCTCCTGCAACAAAACAATCCTATAACATGATGCTGCCACCCCCGAGTTCCACAGTTGGGATGGTGCTCTTAGGCTTCCAAGACTCTCCCTTTTTCCTCCAAACATAACGATGGTCATTATGGCCAAACAGATCAATTTTAGTTTCGTAAAACCACAGGACATGTCTTTGTTCCTGTGTGTATTTGCAAAAATTAATGTGGCTTTTTTATGTTTCTTTTGGAGTAATGGCTTCTTCCTGGCAGCCCATGTTGATACAGTATTCGTTTCACCGTGGATAATGACACAATCTTACGTTCATCTCTGGGACACAGAACCTGTCTCTTTCCTGAGCGGTATGATGGCTGGACATTCCCATCTTGTTTGTGCTTGTGTGTAATTGTTTGTACATATGAATGAGGCACCTTCAGGTATCTGCAAATTGCACCCAAGCATGAACCAGACTTGTGCAAGTCCTCAATTCTCTTCATGATATGTGGCTGATTTCTTTAGACTTTCCCATGTGCCACACAAAGAAGCAGTGTGTTTCACGTGTGCATTAAAATACATCCACAGGTGTGTCTCTTATTAACTCAGATGTTGCCAATAAACCTACCAAAAGCTTTTCAAACATGACATCATCATATGGGCTGTCCCAAATTGTTTAAAGGCATAGTAATCTCAATGTGTGTAAACCTTGTGACTTTGCAGAAAGTAATACAAATGCCTTAAAACATTCTCTGTCTCTCTCTGTGTCTCTCTCTCTCTTTCTCTCTCATTATTCTGGCATTTGGCAAATATAAATAATTATGGTAATCCTATTCTGATTTCACGTCATAAAGTGAGAAATGTGTGGCGCCCTCTGCTAGGCGCCACAGGGTATTACACTTTGAAAACGTATGTAGTATCTCTGTAGTTGTGGGTTTAGGGTTAACTTATGGAGTCTCAATTTACACACACACAGGACTAGGCCATCTTAGTATAAGGGTACTGCTTATTCAGTAGGTCCAAAAGAGGGTGGAGCCTAGGTTAGTGCAGAAAGATTTGAGTAACAGTTAGTTTAGTGCTGGGAAGGCAGTGAGACAGGACACGCCTACAGCTCGCGACAAGAGGGATCACCCATCTCCAGGAGGTGCCCAGGACAGTAGGAGATAAACCAGCACCGGTTGGAGCTGTCTGGTTTAGTCTGGGGACCCTGGCAACATGGGAAGCCAAGGCAGTCAGCAGTGTATCCCTGGCGGCAACCAACGAGCCGCGGCCCTCTGAAACGGGTAGCCAAAGGCGCCACAAGAAGGTACCTCGCCCCTCAGGCCCAAAATAGGTCCAAGATTGAGGAGTAATGGTCGGATTAAGGTGGCAGGAGGTTTTGCTGGGTTTACTCCCATCCGTACCGGTAAAGGATAACCTGTGCTCCACCGTATGAGACCAGGGGACTGGCGGGAGAGCTCTGCAAGGGTGGTTAAATAGAGAGGACAGAATTAGACCCCAAAAGACTATCAGAGAGGAACATCTGGAGACTCCATAGGGGTACCTTGAACCGACAACTACTACCCGTTAACACCAGACTGTACCGTGTTTCTCAATAACATCTGCCGGTACCAGTAAATTGGAGTTGAAGTTGAATCGGTCTCTGTCTTTTTCCCGCCGGCGCTCGGAGGGCCTCAGCATCATCATCGTCTCAACGGAGCGGTAAGAACAACTACTCCCCTCATCCTCCTTCACCGCTGCCCTGAGGTAAAAGCTCCACCTGTGGGGAGCTGGACCACACTGAGCTGCACCCTTTCATCACCTCAGCGGCGGCCTGCAGCGCCGGTACCCAAATTACCGGGATCCACAGGTGGCGTCACATACTCTTCATCCTGTAAATATTCATCCCCCCCCCATCTAATAAATGACAGCCAGGGCACGGAACCGGGAACCCGACTGAGGCGTCGACAGGGTAGGGGGTACTCGGGTACCGGGGCTGATGGCGATTTTGATGGAATCACGGCTGGTTGTTCCCCGTCCGGTGCCCTGGACCCTCAATGGCGGGGAAAGTGGGGAATAAGAGGATTGGTTAATGACGCCAACCCGTAGTTCCTGGTAACGGGTATACCAGCGCTGTAGCCGGCTGCTGAGGTGATGGAGGTGCAGCTCAGTGTAGTACAGCTCCCCACAGGTGGAGCTTTACCTCAGGGCAGCGGGGATGGATGAGGGAGTTGTAGTCGCGTCTCTGCAGTCAATGCAGTGAATAGCGGCGATTAAGCAGGCGCACACACACACACACAGTGATCTTTGTTTCGGTACCTTTTACTGGTGACAGGATAACAGGTATAGTCCAGAGAAGTAACCAGGTCCCGGGTGCAATTCGGGACCTTCACCTTGGAGAGTTGTGAGGCCTCCTCTGTCACTGTGTACTATGGTTTGGGGTACGTCTGCCTGTGACTGAACTCACCGCTCCTTCTCCCTCTCAGGGCATTGCTCTAAACTGACAATGAGGCCCTTCTGCGGGGTCCCTATTCCTCCTATGGCCCCTGGTCCTGTGTTTGCTCAGTTTGAGTGTCTCTTGTCTGTTACCTTAGGGCGTTTTGGTCCTCCTGGTTCTCCCAGGCTTTACTGCTGCAGTGCATGCTGGCAAGCGTCGGATTCCGGTGTCCGTTGTGCTAAAGGGAAGCTTGATCTGTTCCCTTCTTTAATTCCCTGCTTCCTCCACTGGCCTCTGACCCTCTCCCTAGGGTGCAGCACAGCTGTTAGTGGTCCCTGGTCCTGGGCCTGGATCTTTCCCAGCAACCAGCTCCTCACTCCAGCTCTCTCCTCTGACTAACTGCAACTCACTCCTGGACTAACTGACTCCTCCTCAGGCCTGGATCTTTTAAAGGGGAACTGGCTTAAGGCAGCCAGTGGAGCTCCCCCTTCAGGTCTGGGGTGGAAGGTGTTGTGTGCTGTGTGAACCAAGGAGTCATTTCCTCCTTGCATCAGTGGATCCTGTGGCAATCCCCTGCAGGGGTGCCACACGACCACCCGTGATTTCCCAGTTAAATCCATCAAACCCAGGACCGGTGTCCGAGTACCTGTGGTTTATCAAAAACATGCATATGTGTCTTTCTATAACAGTGTATGTAAACTTCTGGTTTCAACTGTATCTGTACAAAGCACAACTAGTGTCAAATGTTTAGCTACAATAATTTGGGTTGTTTTTAAAAAGACAAAGTGCAAGAAGAAAGAAAATCACAATCAATGTACTTTACCCAGAGCTGTGATCACATAGCCTGTGATCTGATCAGGTCATTCTTACCTAGGTGGTGCTGTTGTGTCCCTCTAGTGGCAGAATTAGATATTGCAGCCAGAAATAACTACAATCACTGAATTAAACAGAAACATTCCAATTTTAAGGAATCATATTCAGGGCTTTTTCGTTTCGAAGCATTTTGGGGGATTTTATTTTTCTGTATTGTTCTTTCCAGTGATTGAATTTTATGGTAAATAAATAATCTTTATAGAGGTGGATAATCACTTTTATTTGTCATAGAGGTCTGAGCATTGACAAGAAACCAGAGCTCCAAAGAGTGTTGGAGAATCGGAGACGAGATCAGATCATACAGCAAAAGAGACAGGAGGAGGAGAACAAGAAGATGCAATCACCATTCGAACAAGGAGTTGTTAAAGAGACAGCAGAGGCTCGAGCAGGTACCCGCAGCTCTGCACCAGAGTCCAAATCAGTGCATGTAACGTCTGTACTTAGAAGGTAGAAGGATAGTACCCAAAAAATATACAGGAGCATCTCTATGAATTAGAATATCATCAAAGTGTTAATTTATTTCAGTAATTCATATATTATATAGAGTCATTACAGAGCAATCTATTTCACGTGTTTATTTCTGTTAATGTTGATGATTATGGCTTACATCCAATTAAATCCCAAAGGTCATTATCTCAGACAATTAAAGTAGGAAGGATGAAGGCACTGAGAGATAAAATATTCCTAAATAGAATATTTTAGGTTTTCATTGGCTGTAAGCCATAATCATAAACATTAACAGAAATAAACACTTGAAATAGATCACTCTGTTTGTAAAGACTCTATATAATATATGCTTTTCACTTTTTGCATTGAATTACTGAAAAAAATAACTTTTTGATGAAATTCTAATTCAATGAGATGCACTTAGTAGATTAATGGGTATTTTTAGGATTATTGCATTATTAATTTACCCTTAGTATAGGTCATCCATTCTTGGATGATGAACGTCCATCCTCCAGGACACCTACAATCCAGAACATTGAGGGTATCAGTTGGCGTACCAGGACACCATGAATAGTAATGGGCTGAACATGTCGATGTTCGGGTTCAGCAAACTCGCCCGACTTTTTTTAAAGTTCAGGTTTGGGGCCAAAAGTGTCTCGAACTTGAACTCAGTCTGTGAAGTTATTGGATGGGGGCTAGGAGTCTGTAAAAGAACGAAGATAGTTATTAAGCAGCATTATACTTTCCTGCGTCCACCCATTTGTACTTCTGTGGCCGCTCAATAGCTTCCTGGATATTCACTGGAGAGGGATCCAACAGCCAATCACAGACGCTCTCACAGAGGATTGGAGCACCAAAACTACTACTACTGTGTTCAATGTGTTCATCTGCATCTCCTGGCCAAAAAAGCACCAAAACCACAACATGGATTTTGCTGTGGATTTTAGGATTTCATAATTTTTTTTTGGTGCATTGTGTTCAATTGTTCATTTGAATCTCCTGGCGCAACAAAGCACCAAAGCCGCAAATAGTTGAGCTCTTATTCCTTGAAATAATTTTTAAAAAAGGACTTGGGGCTTCGACATATTTTTGTATGGCAGCCAGGTACAGCAGGCGGTACGGGCTGCCTCCAACCCCCAGCTGCCTATTTTTACCTGGCTGGAGACCAAAAATATAGTAAAGCCCTTTTTTTAATTATTTCGTGAATTTCATGAAATAATTAAAAAAATGACATGGGGCTTCGCCGTATTTTTGGTTTCAAGATAGGTACAACTAAGCAGCTGGGGCTTAAATCCTCAGCACAGGGTGGTCTATGCTTTCTGGGGCCCCCCACTGTAAATTGCAGCCAGCATCTGCCCCAGAAAATGGCACATTCATAGAAGCGCCATTTTCTGACGCTGTACACCGACTTTTCCAGTGGCCCGGTGGTGGTGGCACACTGGGTAATAAAAGGGTTCATACCAGCTTTGTTTTGGCAGCTGGCACTAAGCCTGAAATTCAAGTATTGTCCCACCCCTTATGAATTTCTAGTAAGCAGTAAAAAATCACAACACCGAAAAAAAATTTTTTTAGAAATAAAACAGAAGACATCCCTGTTTCCCATCTTTAATTAACAAAAAAAAAACCTCTCTATGACATAATGCACAGGGAACATCTTCAGCTCTGCTGCAGATCTCTGTGAGCAGACGCCCATTCTCTGTGACAGCGTCTGTGATTGGCTGTTGGGCCCCTGTACAGTAAATATCTAGGAAGTTAATGAGCAGCACCGAAGTAGACGCAGTGGGGTAAGTATAATGCTGTTTAATAACGATTTTCTTTATTTTTACAGCTCCCCTGAACCCAAACCCGAACTGTAACACAGACTTCCTAGGAAAGTCTGAGTTCGGGATCTGTGCCTGAGCACTAGATGTTCGGTAGAGACCCCTGAACTTTACAGTTCGGGCTCACCCATCACTAAATGTGAATAAAAAAAACTGTATACAGTACGTGGAACACAAAACCTGAGTGCAGCCGGGTATGTTTTTTTGCTGTTTCAGAAAATTATACCTGTAGTTTGAACATCTTCTCCCCAAACTGCTCTAGTTGATTGACAGGTCCCCCCCCACTCCTTGATTGTTTACTTAGTAGGAAACATGTCAATCATGTGCAGGGAGAGGCTGACGCCACACTGGATGAGTTTTGTCTTTTCCTACTGTTCCCGGCCAGGTCTTCAATTTATGTTTGCTCTGAAACGCCAGAGTGTTTTAGAGTGAGACGTACGTAGCTACATTAGTGCAGCCAGGCTCTGGATGTAATTGAGTGACAGGGCCCTATTAACGACTCCACCACCCAAAGATTTTTCAATATTGCGCTTTCGATTTTTCATCCCCTTCTTACGAGAGCCATATCTTTTTTATTTTTCCATCAGTATAGGCTTATGAGGGCTTATTTTTTTTACAGGGCAAGTGACACGCCCACTCCAGGGCTGGGAGTACTCGTTACCGGGCCAGTTCTTACGGTTCTTTTTGAGGGATGTCAAGGTGGCCACCTGGCTCCATGACCCTGGCGGTGTCAATTAAAAGTTCAGATGATAGGGGGAAATAAGGAAAAGGGGTATTCGTGACACCATCTGCGGTGTGCGGCTATGTATGGCTGCCGCTGCTTCAGAACCTCTGCGGATAATGACAGCTTATTTGGTTTTGCTCCCCGCAGGCAGAGCGGTTCCCCAGGGCAGTGAGTAGAAAGATCAGTTCAGGGTCATCGGCTGGTGTTGATTGAGTTATCGGCACATCTGGATGTCATGCGGCCTCTGCAGCTGGTAGTCGCAGCTAAGAAAAGTCTCACACACGTCTTTTGGAGTTCTGTACCTTTACTGTGACGTTTCAACCAGGCTACCGTGTGCTTCCCTCTGCCAATCTCTGGCTTCAGCAGTTTCTCTAGAACCAGGACAGTCTTGTTGAGACCCCCTTAGGTGTTTCTTGTTCCTACGATGTTTTCTCCTCTCTGGTGGAACTCTCAGCCCTCCTAGTTCATCTCGCCTCTCCTCTCAGCGCCTCTGCACACAGAGCTCAGGTACTGACAGCCACGGGTGCTCAGTTGCGCCACTCCCTGGTACTGCTCCTTAGTTCAGCCTCCTTCTCCAAGTTGTGTTGGGTGTTTGGCCGCAGCTCCCATTAGGAACTCGGAGCCTCCGGTTTTAATGGTTCGGGCCTACAGCATCCGCGCTGTGTTCAAGCCCGATTCCCGTTGCCGTCCACCAGCCCCTTTGTTTTCTCACCAGATGGGCATGAGCATGGGCATACGGGGATCTACGTCTCGTTCCATACCCCGAGGGCTCTGTTCCTCCTGCACACCCGTTGATCATTGCCTCCCGGGGCGAGCATGACCGTGCTCCAGCCCGTGGGAGCTAACACCTCGGACATCCTACTACTTTGCTCTTCTCCTCCCGATTCTCTAACTCTACACTTCCCGGTTCCCCCTAGTTGAGACTAGCCCTTCCCCCGGGTCCACCCACTGTTCCATTCCGGGGTCCTAAGTGTGTGTATGTGTGTGTGTGTGTGTGTGTGTGGTGCGGGTCTCAACTTCACCATCCAGGTACCTAGAGAACAGGAGCACCACACTCCCGCAATTTAGATTTCTTTCAATTTAAGTACTGAAAAAAAAATTCTAAAGTTTGTAAAAAGAAATAATGGAAGTTTAAGACTGTGCGCTAACCCCAACAATATGGCTACTTTGTTCTAACCTCTGGTTGGTTGCATATAGTTACTCTCACCTGCTTGATCTTTTACCCTTTTTGGGATGTTTATTATAAACTGTCACAATATTGTACAAACAATTTTATGTTTCTACTTTCTACCACCCTGAGGAAGGAGACTGAGGGCTCCAAAATGCATTGGTGACGCAGTAGGACAGGAGAAAACAGCCCCATAGCAAGACTGCAAACAGACAGTATTGACTCCGGTCTGTGAGATCCGCCCACCGGGTCACGAGATCACTGACGCGACCGCTGATGTCAGGGTCAGGTGACACGACCGCTGATGTCAGGGTCAGGTGACGCGGAAGCGGTAGGAGTGCGCGCACGACAGCTCCTTGGTGTGCATTCCACCAGAACACCACCGCAGCCGCAACATACATTGCAAAACTAGCAGAGACATGCTGTCCACTCCTCTCAGCATGTTTGTGGTTAATAAGCCCTTTACATTATAGCCGGCTATTGTCGGCTTTGTACACATTTCTGAATGAAGGCGCGGCGCCTGACAGTAGAGCAGATACTGTACGTAATGTACGTAAAGTATCAGCCGCTGTCCAGGGTCCTGTAACCATTATCATTAGGTCTATGGCGGTTCGCTGCCCATAGACCTAATGTAAATGCTTACAGGACCAAGGACAGCGGCTGATACTTTACGTACATTACGTACAGTATCTGCTCTACTGTCAGGCGCCGCGGCTTCATTCAGAAATGTGTACAAAGCCGACAATAGCTGGCTATAATGTAAAGGGCTTATTAACCCCTAACATCCTTAGAGGAGTGGACAGCATGTCTCTAGGGTGGGTGGGCACCCCCTAGAGACATGTTGCCCACAGCTAATATTAATATTTAATGTTTTAATACACATTTAACACTTTGTTCATCCCTGAGGCAGCAGGGATGAACAAAGTATACAGTAACCGCATTGATTCGGATTACACATCCGGAGCAATCCGGTTACCGCATTGCGGTTACCACAACACATTTTTGCTAAAAAAATGTGTGTGAAGGCAATTGCGTTTACCACATCCGGATCTGGATGGGGTGAACGCGATTGCCTGGCCAAATGTGACCCCAGCCTAAAACTATAAAACAACAGATAGAAGGGACCAATTAATGACACCAATTAATAATTACCATAGGGATCCGATAAGGATACAGCACAAGAGATTAGAAAAATAAGAAGACATCAACTAATAACACTTACGAAACTAACCTTCAATCGCTCTACAAGAAAATACAAAATGACATCATAAATATTTCCAAAACTGAACTTTCACTGATAGGAAAAATCGAAGCATATAAGTTATTCGTCCTTCCCAAAATTCTCTATGTATTTAGATCAATCCCTCTACATCTTACGCAATCCTGGTGTAAAAAATTACAAACCCAACTTGCTAAATTTATATGGGGAGGGAAAAAACCAAGGATCTCTCTGCCCACAACACAAAAAAGCAGAAACAAAGGAGGACTGGCAGTACCAAATATCTCAGCCTATTATCACGCTACAATTATTAAACTAAGCCAGAAATGGTGGGACGTCTCTAATAAACCAAAATGGGTAGAGCTCGAAAAACCCAACAGGAAAATAGAAGATCTTAGATGGCATCTACTGACCTATCTTTCCGGAAAAAACAAAAAGCTACCGAAAGAACCTATACTCAAAACAACAATTCGTGCATGGAGATCACTTGTCTCAGTTACTTCCAAATCCCAACCAAAGATCCCCCCGAAATGGATCCCAATAGACGCTCTTTCAGCTTTCTCAAAAAGCCTCAAAACTAAAACGTGGTCAGACAAAGGGATAAAAACCTTAGCAGACATTATGGACAACGAAAACCAACTTCTACCTTTGTCACTACTTCAAATTAAATTCAAACTATCCAGCGAGGACCAACCAATCTGGAATAAATTGAAAATACTTCTTGGTAACCTCAATGACAAAATTCACCTACCACTTATCGTGACCCAACTATTCAGATTTGGACAAGCTAAAATTTTTTGGAATCTAAGAAACATATATTCTGAATTCAACATAGACTCAAAAATCACAGAACTACCAAATATGGAAACATGGGCCAAAGAACTTCACACGCCAATAGAATTGGAATCCTGGGAAATGGCCTACAAAAATGTCCACAAAAGTATAACTAATGCATCTCTTCTAGAAAACTTCTACAAAACTACCACAAGATGGTACTACACTCCAATTAAAATACACAAATTCGACACCAAACAATCCCCTATGTGTTGGAGGAACTGTGATAACTTAGGAACTTTAGAGCATATACTATGGAGTTGCCCCTCACTTGAAGAATACTGGGGGAAAATTCAATTACTCATAAACGAAATATCCGAAGAAGAGATCTATTTAACACCGGAATTCACTCTACTTTTCATAGGCATAAACAAAGTTTGTACACAATCAAGAGCACTAGTTACTCATATAATTTTAACTGCCAAAACTCTAATAACACAAAAATGGAAGGAAACCACTCCACCTTCATTTAACTCCCTGATTAATACTATAGCGACACACAACGCATACGAATGGACGCACGCAGCAAGAAATAATCTACTGAAGAAATATGCAAAAAAAATGGACACCTTGGAACAAAGCATTTCCTACGAATAATGACCATCTTGAAGTGGAACACGAACAGCTTTAGCTAATGAATTGGAAACTCCCCCCCCCCCCCCCCCCCCCCCCATCGTGCCCTACTTTTCCCCCCCCCCCACTACTATCTCTTCCTTTGACCTTATTGTTGTTTATCAGAATTCTACTGTTAACTAAAGTTTACCGACTTAGATATTGAAAAACTTAAATCCCTATTGAAAAATGTTATTGTTAATCAATTACCAGTTGATGTTCATTTTATTAATTCAATAAAAATATTTGAACAAGAAAAATAAGAAGAAACCCAAAAACACGTTCATTAAAAGGTAAGAACGTACAAACAGTGCATAAGATCTATACCAAAGAACATATTAAAGGAACACAACAGTTAATACAAACTTATCTTTATTTAAATCACATAGACCTGGAAGTTGGTGGTGGCAACCACAGAAATAAGATCAACATACCTATTACCCATAAGGATCACCATATGGCACAAGAACAAAGAGAAAGAAAAAAACCCACACCAGTGAAAGAAGCAACTTCATAAACAATATATTTTCAAGAAATAAAGGCCATAAAACTAGGAGATAAAATCGTTTTTTTTAAAAAAAATTAATGTCAGCAGACTGCGGTTTGTTTTAAAAAAAAAATAAAAAAATGTATGCGTATGACAATATGGAGTCATTAATTTGATAGACAGCTAATGATAAAGCAATAACTATACATTGGTGTGTAGCTGGAAATCAGCACTTTTAAAGAATTCCTAAGGGTGCTTTCACATTTGCGTTTCCCTCTGCAGCGTTCTGCGGAGGGGAGCCGCAATGTGAGCGCAGCACCGCAAGCCCCTTGCGCTTGACATGTTGCATTTCTGTTGCGGACGAGACTGATCACATATGGCAGTGAATGCGTGCACACGGTCATGCAAGTAGCAAGATATGAATAAACATCCATGGTTTTATTCAGAAAGTGGAAACATAAAAGTGTTTGTACAATATTGTGACAGTTTATAATTAACATCCCAAAAAGGGTAAAAGATCAAGCAGGTGAGAGTAACTATATACATCCAACCAGAGGTTAGAACAAACAAAGTAGCCATATTGTTGGGGTTAGCGCACAGTCTTAAAATTCCATTATTTCAGTTTACTAAAACAATAAGGTGTACGATACGCGGTAACGCCTTGAGACGGGTGGCAGCAACCAATTTATAAATTGCTATCTCCGGTGTATGAATATAATAAAGTTTGTAAAAAGAATAACATTTATTTTGCGCCATTCTCCAAGAACCGTATGGATTTTGTCAGGATCAGGCTTTTAAATGCTGATTTTTTGTGCCTTGAGTCAGTGTTTTTACAGATGCCGTCTTTAGGTAGATATAATGTTTTAGTCGCCCTCTTATTGTATTTTATTGCATTAAATGTGTACAGAAAGATTTGTGCAAGCCTACATCAAAGGCAGGGACACGACCTTTGATGCCAATATATGTCGTGAAAGGGTTAAACAATGGTCATTTTCTTACTATGCATTTCACATATATTTAATCATTGATACATTTATACTTCTCTTTATTCAGCTTGAAAAAGAAGAACAAGAACCTAAAGATGAAGATCACGCTCCGGAATTCATAAAAGTGAAGGAAAATCTTAGAAGAACGACCACATCACCGAGTGATGAAAGGGTGGAGTAAAAACAAATTGCCAAGCGGGAACTTGTTCTGGATTTGTGATGTCGCCGGGCGTCGTTGTACAGGACTTGGCGCACCAGATCGTTTGTGCAAGGAACTATCCCTTCTCCCGACAGCAGTATACACTGTGCGCCTGCGCTCTCGGGAGCCATGTAACATCCTGTATTTAGCTGCCACAGCATTTAGTACTTGATGCTTAAGTCTAACCAGTGGAAGTATCCTTCTACGCCTGCACGTGGCTGTGGAGTTTGTGGCTGAGCTGCTGTGTTGCCCACGCTTTACCATATGACTCCGATGGTCAAGAAATGTCGGAAGGTGACCCATCCAATGTGTATGTGTATGTTCTGTGACCCTACAGAGGCACGTGGGAGCGTACGGGTTATTATGCTGTGTATACCGCATACATGTTCTGCATGTCAAATTACCAAGATAGGTGTTACGCAGTCACCGTAACCGCCACACAACCAGCCAGGGACGTCTACGCTATTGTCTTACGAGATCATGCTCTGGGCAGTATTACATTCCTATTTCTATATTACTACAATGCAGTATTACCTGCATAAAACAATCACACCATTATCGCGAAACCCAACAACGCACTCCACTTGGAAGTGCAATCTTCCTTTTAACCACTAGAGGGAGCAGTTCGGTTGTCTAATATTATGCAGATAGGACGAAAGTCGCGCAATTTAGTTCTACATGTACAGGGAAGATATCTCAGGCACAAACTAAGCCAGTCAATCATCAAGCCTTAAATAATCTTTGAAAAAGGGAAAAAGGATCATCACATATTAGGGGGCTGCTCAATCAGGACAACCTCTATCTACGAGCCTGATAAAGGGCAAAACTAGCAAAGTCAGCTGCTAAGAAAAAAAATATGCACAAAGCTAACCATATAATGCACAAAATCATTTGTGATCGATCCTTCCCCTTTAAGAACGTTGCCCAATCACTATATCACGTAGAGCGTATATTTATTTTGGCATGCGTGCCGGCTATTTTTCTAATCAAAATAGGTCGATAGATGTATAATATTTGCATACAGTATAGTGAATAAGGCACAAAGTATTTTTTTAACTCTAAATCATACCTGTACGATGGCGTTATTTTTGCCTGCGCTAATTATAATGAAATGACATGTTGCACTTTATGTATTAAAAGGAGGGTTGTAGTTTTATTTTATTTTTATTTTTTGGGGACCTTTATGCCAGATACTTACAGGAAAAATCTATCCAGATGTTAAATACATCATCAAACCTGTGATTTTTATCGCTATCATCACATTTGGGCTGACAGGAATAGTGGTAGTTATGGGAGTACTACAGTTTTTTTTATGTCTTTTTCTAACACATTATTAATTATGGGGCATCTATTCTTAGAACATGATACTGTTCCTCTGTTACTCATCCTGGAAATTTGTAGATAAACCCACAACTGAGCTTTACATTAATCAGTAGGTCTGAAAGATTGGTCATCGTGTGCAGGGACAAAGCTCTGCGACAAGGAAAATGGTGACATGTACCATGTTTTTGCTTTATAAGATGCACCGGATTATAAGACGCACCCCAAAAAAAATATGTTTTAATGTTCAGTGGGGTTCATCTTATAATGCCAGTGTTTATCTTACCGTCAGTTTACATGTCCCCCATCCTGGCATACATTGCCCCCATCCTTGTACATGCCCCCCCATCCTAGTATATATGCCCCCCATCCTTGTACATGCCCCCCCACTCCCGGTATAAATGTACTCCATCCTTGTACATGCCCCCCTTTTCCTGGTATATAAGTTCCCCATCCTTGTACATGGCCCCTCTATCCTGGTATATATGTCCTCTCTCCTTGTAAATGCCACCCCATCCTGGTATAAATGTCCCCCATCCTTGTACATGTCCCTCCCCCATCCTGGTATATATGTCCCCATCCTTGTTCATGGCCCCCCTCCATCCTGAACCCACCATGGTTTACCGAGGGGAGGTTGCGGTGGTGGAGCAAATATGCAGGAGGCAGGGTCACTGGAGGATGTGGGCAGTGGGGCAAAGACAGGAGCTGGGGCTGTATCGCAGCGATGTGCGCTAGCCGCTGCCATTTTCCAGGTTCCTGCAGGATAGTCGAGTGGCGACTTTGCCTCAGCCGCCCAGGACTTCCAGAAAATGGCCACAGAGGAAGCACATGCGCAGCTCGAGATCCACGGCCATTTTTTGGAATTCCTGCACCTTCGCTCAACCACCCTCCTCAGTAAGTAAAAAAAAAAACAAGATTCAGATTGTAAGACGTACCACCATTTTTCCCCCCCAAAAAAAATATGGTAGTTGTAGATTCCCTAGAGGAATAAGGCCACGTGAACACATTGCACGTTTGGACAGTTTTTACCTCAGAATTTGTAGTCAAAACCAGCGTGGGACAATCAGAGGAAAAGTAGAGTAGAAACACGTCACCACTTCTGTATTTATCACCAACTCCTGGTTTCGGCTACAAATACTGAGGTAAAAACTCACCAAATACTCAGTGTGTGAACGTGGTCTTAATTGTCTGTTTTTTCCCAATGAGGCCACAGGCACACATTGAATATTTGGTGAGTTTTTTTACCTCAGTATTTGTAGCTGAAACCAGGAGTGGGTGATAAATACAGAAGTGGTGACGTATTTCTATAAGGCCATGTTCACACGTTGAGCAGTTGGTGAATATTTTACCTCAGTATTTGTAGTCAAAACCAAGAGTGGGTGATAAATACAGAAGTGGTGACTTTTTCTATTATACTTTTCCCCTGATTCCACCCTTGGTTTGGCTACAAATACTGAGGTAAAAAACTCCCCAAATACTCAACATAAGAATGTGGCCTAACCTAGAAATAACAAACAGACAACACACACAGATTTTGAAGAAAACACCCTCAACATATTCAAAGAGACGTGTCCTCTGGGTGCAATATACAATATACAGTGTGTGTGTGTGTGTGTGTGTGTGTGTGTGTGCGTGTGTGTGCGTGTGCGTGCGTGTGCGTGCGCGCGCGTGTGTGTGTGTAAAGGGAAGGTAACATGGAGGGGGGGAGATGTCGTGTGATAATGATGATGTCTGTAAAGTGCTGTGTAAATTAATGGCACTATATAAGGCTGCCTTCACATTTGCGTATGGGAAGGCAGCGTATGCTGCGTTTCCATACGCAAGCAAGCGCATGCGCACTGCGGTTCCTATGTTTAACATAGGAACGCATAGTGCTTGCGTTTGCTGCGTTCGGGTGCAGATGCGGACGATATCTGCTGCTTCCGGTGTCCAGCGTCCGCACCCGGGACGCAGCATGTTGCATTTTTTGGGCGCTCGGGGACCTTGGAAAATCAGCAAGCGTTCCCAAGCGCACAAAACATGCATTGGTGTCAATGGGTCCGCAGTGTTCTGTGCTTGACAGCGCAGGAGAACGCTGCGGACCCATTGAAAAATCTCCCGGTGGCCGCCGGTGATGTCACAGAAGATCACCGACGGCCATCGGGAGATCAGCTGAGCTTCTGATGATCTCCTCCTCCCCGCCGCCGGTAATCTCCGAGTGGTGTCGGCGGGGAGAAACAGCTGATGTGACAGCTGTTTGAATCTTCCCGCGCCGACATCTCCTCTCGGTGTCGGCGCGGGAGATTCAAACAGCTGTCACATCAGAGCTAATGTGAAGGCAGCCTAAGTGAGTATAATAAAATGTATGCATGTCAGTGACACAATAAACATGCAAATAGAGTCTGTGGAGCCTCGGTTAGGAGTCTCAAACACAGGACTAGCCATATATCCCTCCAGGGAAGGACCCAGCCAAGGGGTGGCTCCTTGCGGAGAACACCATAACCACCAAATGAAGTGGCCCTTTAAGTCAATATCCAACTCTTTTACAAGTTTACAGATATGACAAGGGAATACCAAGGCCAGGTATCCATCCACATACAGCTGTTTCGGGGTGTTGCCCCTCATCAGTGTGGAGTAGGATTCTGGCTAGGTGGGAGCAAGGCCTAGTAGACCAAGATTGCAAAGTATTCACTGATCTCAGGGAGACCAGTCCAAGAAAACACTGCGGGCAGCTGGCTAAAGCGCTCAAACACAGTGAATTCCTAGGCACATTGCCCCCTGGGAAATATGAACATGCAAATAGAGTCTGTGGAGCCTCGGTTAGGAGTCTCAAACACAGGACTAGCCATATATCCCTCCAGGGAAGGACCCAGCCAAGGGGTGGCTCCTTGCGGAGAATGTGCCTAGGAATTCACTGTGTTTGAGCGCTTTAGCCAGCTGCCCGCAGTGTTTTCTTGGACTGGTCTCCCTGAGATCAGTGAATACTTTGCAATCTTGGTCTACTAGGCCTTGCTCCCACTAGCCAGAATCCTACTCCACACTGATGAGGGGCAACACCCCGAAACAGCTGTATGTGGATGGATACCTGGCCTTGGTATTCCCTTGTCATATCTGTAAACTTGTAAAAGAGTTGGATATTGACTTAAAGGGCCACTTCATTTGGTGGTTATGGTGTTCTCCGCAAGGAGCCACCCCTTGGCTGGGTCCTTCCCTGGAGGGATATATGGCTAGTCCTGTGTTTGAGACTCCTAACCGAGGCTCCACAGACTCTATTTGCATGTTCATATTTCCCAGGGGGCAATGTGCCTAGGAATTCACTGTGTTTGAGCGCTTTAGCCAGCTGCCCGCAGTGTTTTCTTGGACTGGTCTCCCTGAGATCAGTGAATACTTTGCAATCTTGGTCTACTAGGCCTTGCTCCCACCTAGCCAGAATCCTACTCCACACTGATGAGGGGCAACACCCCGAAACAGCTGTATGTGGATGGATACCTGGCCTTGGTATTCCCTTGTCATATCTGTAAACTTGTAAAAGAGTTGGATATTGACTTAAAGGGCCACTTCATTTGGTGGTTATGGTGTTCTCCGCAAGGAGCCACCCCTTGGCTGGGTCCTTCCCTGGAGGGATATATGGCTAGTCCTGTGTTTGAGACTCCTAACCGAGGCTCCACAGACTCTATTTGCATGTTCATATTTCCCAGGGGGCAATGTGCCTAGGAATTCACTGTGTTTGAGCGCTTTAGCCAGCTGCCCGCAGTGTTTTCTTGGACTGGTCTCCCTGAGATCAGTGAATACTTTGCAGTGACACAATAAAGACTCTCAGCTCTGTCACTTCTAAGGTTATGTTCACATGTTGAATTTTTGCTGCAGCAAAACCTGATGTCTTGGCAGTAGAAAAGCAGGTTTTGCTGCCTTTATGTGTCATTTGTCTCCAGTAGATGTTTAATAAAGTTAGTTTCATTCACCATAAAAGCAGCAAAAAACATAGTTGCATTTTTGCAGCATTTTTTAGCTTTCAATGTTGAAAAAAAGCTGCAAAAAAGCTGAAAGAATTAGCATGCCGCTTCTTTTAAAAAAGCAGCAGTTTCCCATTTCGGTCACACAAAAAAAAACAGCAACTGTGTGCAGGAGATTTCTGAAATCCCATAGCTTTCGCTGGTTCTGTGTGCATAAAACTCATGAAAAAAACATTGCAGAAATGCAACGTGTGAACAAAGCCTATGGGGTCCATGGATACAGTAGGAAGAGTAGCTCTGGGGCATAAACTGCTTCTCTAACAAGTGAAATGCTTTGCACACAAAGGGTATGTCTAGGATTTAGTGCAGTCACTTCTGGACCATTTCTGCATCTCTGCAGAAAAAAAACACATATTTTTGCATTTCATTTTTGGTGCAGATTTTTCCAACGCTGCAAGAATTGACATCCTGCAGATTTATTTCTGCACCAAACCTACAAGGAGAAAATACTAAACGTGTGCACACCTCAGGATTCTCATTGGGCCTTTTCACATCTGCATTTGGGCTGCGTTTACATTTGTATGTGTTTTTACCGCTAATAACATATCCAAACACATGCGTTAACGCACCCATAGGCTGCAATGCAAAACGCATGCAAAAACGCGTGTTATTTTGCAAAAATGCAAACGCATGCGTTTTTGCAAACGTAGCTAAAAACGGCTGCTGCGTCTATGGCTGCGTTTGCAAAAACGCATGTGTTTTGCGTTTTTGCAAGATGACATGCGTTTTTGCATGCGATTGCAATGCTTTTTGCATTGCAGTCTATGGGTGCATTAACGCATGCGTTTGGATGCGTGTTTAGCGGTAAAAACGCATACAAACGCAGCCCAAATACTAGCTGGTCTCTTAGGCTGGAAACACACTGTCTGAGTGACATGCGAGTTACTTGAACGAGTCTCGGATCATTCACCCGGGATGGCCTTCCCCTCTCTGGACGGGAGCAGTGGAGATACATAGAAAAACTTACCGCTGACAGCATCCCGTCCAGAGAGGCAGGGGTTGTGCCAGGTGAATGATACAAGACTCGTGCGAGTAACTCGCATGTCACTCGGACATTGTGTTTCCAGCCTTAAGAGAAATATTAGTATAAAGGGTACCCTAATTCAGCAGCCTTTTTATACTCACCACTAAACTCTGTGATATATGAAATAGCATAATGGCTAACAACGAATGGCAGGGCTATATGCACAGCTAATAAAGATATAAGGAAAAAGACATGGCAAACTGCTCTAAAATGTAATGAAAATTGAGAAGACTTAGGCCCCTTTTACATCTAATGCAAGGCTGCGTTTTGCTTCATTTGCGTTTCTACCGCTAAAAACGCATCAAAACGCATGCTTACTTTTTTCCCCATTGATTTTAATGGAAACACATGTAAAAACGCATTTGCATTTTCCAAAACGCATGCGTTTTTGCAAACGCAGACCAAAACGTCACAAGCAACGTTTTGGTCTGCTTTTGCAAAAACTCATGCGTTTTGCGTAAGATAAGATGAGAAGCACATTGGCGCGGTTATCTGGCACTATCGCAGCGGCCACTGGTAAAGCAGTTTGCCATGTCTTTTTCCTTATATCTTTATTAGCTGTGCATATAGCCCTGCCATTGATTGTTAGCCATTATGCTATTTCATATACCACAGTGTTCAGTGTTGCAGCAGATTCTCTTTCTTAAATTCATGTTTTTTCTGCTTGCTCCTACACGTCTAGGTGGTGACGGTCAGTTTTGAATAAATTTTTTTATACTCACCAGACTAGAAAAGGCTAGAAAAACCATCTCTAACTCCGAAGTGGCCATCACATCCATGTAATTCTTTATTTCCCCTGTGGAGGCACTTGCAGGGGAATTGAACACTTGCTGATTATCACTGCGGCTTCCTATGCTCGGTACATTTTATAATTCCCAAGGCAAATTTAGGAGCAAAAAGTCACTTCAAGTATGCAACCACTTACCAGTTGAAGGGATTTTTCCAAAATAGGAAGTTATTCTCTATCCATAAGGCAGGGGATAACTTTTGGATCACTGCAGATCCAGTCGCTCGGACCCTATGATCCTGTGAATTAGGCTGCAGAACCCAAGAACGGCCAAATCATGTATGGAGCAGAGGGGCACATACTTAACCACCAATATATTCATTATGTATGAGACTGATGAAAATATCTGAGCGTTGTCCTCTTCAGTCCTATTAACAATAAATAGATCCGAAGCTGAACAGTCAAGACGGTTCTTGGCATTGCGGGGGTTTCCAGCAGTCAGCCCTCCTATGATCAGCAAGATATTCCCTATCCTGTGGATCTTATTTTGGAAAACCCCTTTTAGTAACTTGGTTAAAGAGTTTTCCACAAAAATAGTTATTTTTTTATATAGAAACAGCATCATTGGCTCCATGAGCTGTGCTTGGCACAGCATTTTGATTTTGAATTTTGGAATGAAAATTTCAATATTGCTATATATCCAGTATATCATTCCCCTGATACAAATCCCTTATATTTTATTTTTATTTTAGTTTTGTCACATGAGACATCATTACTACTTTTTTGTAACCTGTATAAAGATGACATGAACCATTACACCAGTACCATCAAAGGCAGCTAAAATCACTGTTCAAACCAAGCATAGGCACGTAGGGAACCCTTGCCGTGGCCAAACATTTCAGTGACCAAGCCCATCGATTTCCATTTATCTCTGGCTACAAAGCTGTCAATTAAGGAAACAGGACAGGTCGATGGAAAATAGTAGGTGGGAAGGTAAACTAAACTGTTCGGCCACACAAAGGGTGCTCCAAGCATTTGTGCTTGGTTTGAACAGTCATTTAGTGCTGACTTTAAAGGAAACCTGTCACCTTAACATACCCCTCTCTCCTATCACTAGCTGTCACTGCACCTTCCTAGCTGTTCCCTAACCATCTCTCTCTGACCTAAAGGGGCCCTATAACGATTTTGAAAAATGAATTTGAACTTACATATGGTCTCCATCTAGGCGACTGGATAGGCGGACCCTGGGCTCCATGATCGCCTCCTCGCTGTGTTCTAGCATACCAGCTGGGCGTCAACCCTCCTGGTGCTTTGCCGCCTCCTTTTGAGATCTCCGTCCTCTCTGCCACTGTAATGGCCGGGCCGGATATGACGTCATATCCGGTCCCATGTATTATGGGCCTAATCATATGATCGGCCAGGTGCATTATTGGCCTAATCACGTGATCGGCCCGATGCATTGTGGGCCTAATCACTTGATCAGCCCGGTTCATGCGCAATGCGCATATTGATGCCGGACCGATCACATGATTAGGCCCATAATACACCGGGCCAATCATGTGATTAGGCCCATAATGCGCCTGGCCTATCATGTGATTAGGCCCAAAATGCATCGGGCCAATCATGTGATTAGGCCCACAATGCACCGGCCCAATCATGTGATTAAACCCATAATGCGCCGGGCCAGATATGACGTTCCGGCCCGGCCATTACAGCAGCAGAGAAGGTGGAAGATTCCAAAAGGAGGCGGCAAAGCACCAGGAGGGATGACGCCCAGCGGGGCGTGCTAGGACACAGCGAGGAGGGGAGAATGGAGCCCGAAGCCTTTCCAGTCTCCTAGATGGAGATCATATGTAAGTTCAAATTCATTTTTCATAATCGTTATAGGGCCCCTTTAGGTCAGAGAGGGATGGTTAGGGAACAGCTAGAAAGGTGCAGGGACAGCTAGTGATAGGAGAGAGGGGTCGATCGAGGTGACAGGTTCCCTTTAAATGTATCAGTGGTCAATTTAGTTGATTCTTCTTTAAAATACAATATTACTTCTGGGATCATTTACTGGCGGTTAGTATTCTTATTCATATATATATAGATGATTATTTCAGATTAAGAACTGTGATTGCGGTGCAGGTATGATTTATTAATCAGTCAGTATTTCAGTATTAGTTTTGTTCTGCAACGTCTTCACAGTGTACTTTTATTTTTTTTTTCTTGTTTTTACACAGTAGTAACTTGGTTGATATAAAACACCTGTCCATCAATTTCCACCTTTTTTGTAGCCAATTTTGCCTCGAAGATGAAACATTCCTTCATTACCCTACACTAATAATACATTGTGTCATTGGATCATTTACCCCATCACTAATGATGCCCATCGGTTCTATGATAATGCCATAAAGTAGTATGTTTACTTTTTATTTCCTCTTTACCGTTGGATTAGAATCATTTTATACATCCAGTCCTTTTCACATTCTGAACCTGAATTAACATTCATTCACACATCATTTTTTTTCACATTACAATAAAAGTAGACTGAGTTTCATCACAGTACTATCCACGTTTTATCATAGTTTGGTCCAATTTTCATCATTTTTTTATCATGCATAAAAAAAGTAGAGCTGACTTCAAAATTCTGCAAGCTCCAGAGCTGAAATCTCCCAGCATTCCTTGCCAGCTCAATATCTGTTCATCCAACACTCTGCAATAATCTGAAAAAACGAAAAAAATACCTGTCCCTGCATTATAGGCACCGAGCTAAGATGTCAGGGGAATAGTGTCCAATGTTTACAATAGCAATCAGCAGAATTGTGAATGAAGCTCTTGACTACCATAAAGGCTGCAATTCAGAGTCAGTGCTAAATAAGTCAATGAATGGTCTGTATTCAGAAAGATAATCATTTTCCTATGTGGATTAAATCAGTATGGAAAATGGGAAAGACGTGAATATACCCTTTATTCATATTATATATATATATGTTTTATGTGAAGAACTTACAGTAGATCGTGAAATCATAGATATCTATCATCTCTCTATTTATCTATTATAGCTATCCATCATCTATCTATAAATCTATCATTTATTATCTATCTATAAATCTATCATCTATCTCTTACCTGTCTATAAATCTATCTTCTATCTATTATCTATCTCTGATCTATCTATTTTCTATCTATTTATCTATCGATCTACAGTATATCTTTCATCTATCTATTTCTATCATATATATATCTATTATGAATCTATATCAATCTATCATATGTCTATATTTCCATCCATAATTACCTTGTATCTGTTTGTCTCATCTATCTATCTATCTATCTATCTATCTATCTATCTATCTATCTATCTATCTATCTATCTATCTATCTCTAATTTATTTTATCTATCTTCTCATATCTATTATTATATCATATCTTTCTTTATCGCTTTCATATCTATCTTCTATTTAGTATCTATGTAGCAATTATATCTATTATATATTTTTTGTTACAGTCAAAAAATAGGGTTAATAAAATGATTTCTCTGGTTATTTAGGATATCTATCAGGACTTATTTTCAATTTTAATTTCTCCAGTTTTACTGGATTCACCACATTTTTACACACTGGATATTATTTTTAGAGTATTTTCACCCTGCTGTAAAGAAAGTGAATTACTGATATGCTGTATATGTAGGGACGTTTTATATGTCTTTCATTACCATATAAAATAGATATTATCTAGGATGTGTCCCTAGTCCTGATATTTCTGGTATGGTAATTACTTTTGCTTCTTTCCTTGGAGCACAGCATTGCGCCATTCCTCCGTTGTTCCTCCTGGCATTTATGAATATGTTGACACATGGATATTACCATTCTTATTGTCGGTAGGATGTGTCCCTTCATATTCTGACTCTTTCCAATCACTGCTATTGATAACGGGGAATGGTACAGTACAGTTGTCAGACATTTCCAGGGAGAAGAACAGAGGATCAGCAGAATATAGAATTTTAAGTAAAATGTTCCACCTTTATTATACCAAGGAGAATAGAAGTATTTATTAAATCAGATGTGTCAGGAGAGCCGATGGGTCATTATTAAGGGCTCCCCTTCTTGAAATCATAGTTGATCACTTTTTTAGGCAACTTAATTGCATTTTTTTGTAATTTCACCTACGGTTGCCTTTCACAGGACTACTGAAAATATGTTTAGAAAAGAAGCTTATAAGAGATATTGGGAAAGGTTTTGTACAGGATTTATTTTGGATAATACAATTCATTTCTGGAAGGTTGAAAATATAATTTTTACGTCTATTTAAAAAAAAAAAAAGTCACACATCCATCCTTGTGGATCCCTCATACATACGAGATAGCCTTCTGAAAAATGATTGGCCGGGACGGCTGACATAGATCTCTCCCGTCTCCCCCAAACTTCAGAGCACTCAGCTCCGATAGATTCTGTGCCCGGTGTGTGGGATCCAGTACTGGAATCATCCCCGTGGTACAAAGTGATCGGCTACTGAAATCCCACAAGATGGGTCCTTTGGTCTTTTTCTCTTGCGACGTCATGTGTTTGGAGAGAGTCGGGAGGCGCCCAATACACATTTAACCGTCAGATAATCCCATCTATATTATGGTCTTCTCCCAATTTTAGAATTTGAGTCTAGGGTGTATGGGATAGATGGATATAGATAATTAGGTACTTAATGGTTTTGTAACATAGACAACAGGAGGCCAGTGCCTATGATGACCCTGCCAGCTAATTATGCCACTCATGTTGGTGTCAAGTCCTATGTCCATATCTATCATCTGTGACTGTAACAGCACGAATGTGTGCACATAAATTATTCCCATCTGCTGAAGAAGATCCCTTGAAGAAGTGGTATCAACTGGATAACCCCTTCCCAAAAAGAACCCTCCCTAGGAATACATTTACTACTAAAACTCCTAATGATCTGCTGATATCACAGAGAAGGGAAACTGCAGAGAAGAGAAGCTGCAGATAGGGGAAGCTGCAGACAAGGGAAGCTGTACACAAGGGAAGCTGCAGACAAAGGAAGCTGTAGAGAAGGGAAGCTGCAGGCAAGGGAAGCTGCAGACAAAGGAAGCTGTAGAGAAGGGAAGCTGCAGGCAAGGGAAGCTGCAGACAAGGATAGCTGTACACAAGGGAAGCTGCAGACAAGGATAGCTGTACACAAGGGAAGCTGCAGACAAAGATAGCTGTACACAAGGGAAGCTGCAGACAAGGATAGCTGTACACAAGGGAAGCTGCAGACAAGGATAGCTGTACACAAGGGAAGCTGCAGACAAGGATAGCTGTACACAAGGGAAGCTGCAGACAAAGATAGCTGTACACAAGGGAAGCTGCAGACAAGGATAGCTGTACACAAGGGAAGCTGCAGACAAAGGAAGCTGTAGAGAAGGGAAGCTGCAGGCAAGGGAAGCTGCAGACAAAGATAGCTGTACACAAGGGAAGCTGCAGACAAAGGAAGCTGTAGAGAAGGGAAGCTGCAGGCAAGGGAAGCTGCAGACAAGGATAGCTGTACAAAAGGGAAGCTGCAGACAAGGATAGCTGTACACAAGAGAAGCTGCAGACAAAGGAAGCTGTAGAGAAGGGAAGCTGCAGGCAAGAGAAGCTGCAGACAAGGATAGCTGTACACAAGGGAAGCTGCAGACAAGGATAGCTGTACAAAAGGGAATCTGCAGACAAAGGAAGCTGCAAAGAAGGGAAGCTGCAGACAAAGCTGCGGACAAGGGAAGCTGCAGGCAAGGGACGCTGCAGACAGGGGAAGCTGCAGACAAGGATAGCTGTACAAAAGGGAATCTGCAGACAAAGGAAGCTGCAAAGAAGGGAAGCTGCAGACAAAGAAAGCTGCAGACAAGGGAAGCTGTAGAGAAAGGAAGCTGCAGATAAGAGAAGCTGCAGAGAAGGGAAGCTGTAGACAAAGGAAGCTGCAGACAGGGGAAGCTGCAGACAAAGGACGCTGCAGAGAAAAGAAGCTGCAGGCAAGGGGAGCTAAAGAGAAGGGAAACCGCAGATAAGGGAAGCCGCAGACAAGAGAAGCTGCAGACAAGGGAAGCTATAGACAAGGGAAGTTGCAGACAAGGGAAGCTATAGACAAGGGAAGCTGCAGACAAGGGAAGCTATAGACAAGGGAAGCTATAGACAAGGGAAGCTGCAGACAAGAGAAGCTGCAGACAAGGGAAGCTATAGACAAGGGAAGCTGCAGACAATGAAATTGGCAAAGAAGGGAAGCTGCAGACAATGAAAGCTGCAGAAAGGGGAAGCTGCAAAAAAGGGAAGCTGTAGAGAAGGGAAGCTGAAAAAAACAAGGGAATCTGTAGACAAAGGATGCTGCACCCTATATACTGTATATTTCACACACCAGAAATGTAGTATTACAACACAGGTGGCCATGTAGTCTGCAGATGTTTTTTGCTGTGGTTCTCCATTCTGACTAACATACTGGGATCTTGGATGGAGGCCTGGGATGCCAACTGTCCAGAAATTCCTGGACAATACATAAAAATAAGGCACTTTTTTGCCCTGTCAGTAAACAAAAAAAATTGAAGGCCTCTGTGATTGTTTTTATTTTGATAATAATCACTATCAGTTTGCAGTGAATGCAGATTATGTCTCATATCAGTATTATGGGCCATAGCTCCATTCTAGTCACTTTGATAAAGTTGTGCTGCAATACCCGGCAGAACCTGTGGAGAGGTGAGGTGCTGTTTCTGGAAGAAGACATGTTTCTTTTCATTGATAAGCCCTTTAAAGTCATCATTACCTATCTATAAAGAAACTTTACACCTCTTGTGTCATTTTCTGAATCAACCCAAAGGAAAGTTTCCAGAGAGCACATTTAATAAAGGAACGGTAAAGAGTAGGGAGCTGGGTTGTTATTGCAATTGATTGGTTATTGATAAGGCTGGGTTCAATTAGCCATATTTCAAGGTCCATAACCAAGTCCTGAACTTACAGCCTCATATATGTCTAAATAGCTGTAAGATCAGGTTAAGAGACCAGTAGTCGTCTGGACATATTAATTTTTGGGCAACGTTAAAGAAGTATCAGAGCTGTCCACATGGCGGCTTCCTAAAAATGCCCTGTCTAGTATTATTCTTCTGGAAATTATTTTCTTTTGTTGCGGAACATTTGGTATAATTAAATTCATGTTTTATTAGTTTTGCACTGTTTAGGTAAAATATTTTTACATCAATCCTTTCATCGATATATATTTACGGCCTATATTCAATGCCGTCAGTTGTTCTGTGGGACGGACTACTATTCGTCACACATGTTGTAATGGTTCATTGGAAACTAGTGATATTACTAAGGCTGTGTGCCAATGTAACGATGTGCTAGAAGGCTACACGTTGTATATATGTATAGGTTGCACACACTAAATGGCGAGTGTAAGGGGCAGAACACTTTGCATTGAAAATTTGTTAAGGCGGGTAAAATGAATGTTGTATATATTTTTTATTGAGCGTTTTCTGCTTTAACTGTGACTTGTTACCAGAAATATTTCTCATTACTGTAATAAAAATCTAATTATCACAAACCACGCTTGCATTGTTAAATAAAAGGCCACTCTAAAATATGCACAAAACAATGCTACAGATGTCTCCAGTTTTGAGGGAGCGTGCAAATGGCATCAGAACTGTTACTTGTGAATTGAATTTTCATTTCTCTACCGTGGCATTGGGGTAATAGAAGGGGTTAATGACAGCTGAGTAAATCGACAGCTGTCATTAGGCCCAGATTGATAATGTTCAAGCTTCTATGAGACCGGTTTCTATGAGACCATTATCAATCTAGTGAATAAATAGTTAAAAACACACACACACACAGAAAAATCCTTTATTTGCATTAAAACACACAGACAACCCTCATTTTCCCATTTATTAACCTCAAACATACCCTCCAATGGTAATCCACAGTGATACCATGCGAAGTACATGATCCTGGCTCTGCTACATACAGAGATTGCAGCGATGGAACAAGCATCCTATCACTGCAGTCTCTGGGACTACTTCGATAGGAATTAAAAGGGTAAGTAGGAGCCAGATGTTGCTCATCAATTGACCTTGATTGATTGTATATCTGGAGATGTGACCACTTCTATAAAAGCAGTAGTTTTGATTGTTTGCTGGTCTGGCGCATTAAGGCACGTGTTATCACAATGCCAATGTGGAAAGACTACAGCAATAATCTTTCAGAAGCAATTTTGGTGCCTGTCAATTAGGGAAGGGTTATAATGTCATTTTCAAACTATTTGAACTATAATATTTTATAATGATTATTATTCACAAGTGGAAAACATTCAAGACAGCTGACAATCTTCCCAGGAAACATCGCAGTAAATTCACATAAAGGTAAATTGCAAAAAATAAAACAAGAGTTACAGCTCAGACTCTAAAGACCTCAGCATGTTAAATGCTCATGAGAATATAATGGTTGAACATTTATGGCTTGTTGGGAAGGGTTTCCAGGAGAAAGCCATTTTTAAAAATATGGGAGCAAAGCTAAATTATGAAAAGTCGCATTTTAGCAATCCACAAGGCTTCTGGAACAATGTCCTTTGGACAAACAAGAACGACAAGATGTTTGGCCATAATGTCCAGCACCATGTTCGGTGAAAACATATTGTACGAATTGTCTAGCATGCTCACAGAGGTGTTCGGCTAGGTTTGCAGAAACAAGACCTAAGCACCTGTCATCGAGCCTCCGTATACCAAAGTATTCTAGAGCTCAAAGTAAAGCCATCTATACAAAAACTAAACCAAAACTGGGTGATGCAGCAGGATAATGATCCCAAGCACACCAGAACTTCTACATTTGAAAGGCTAAAAAAAACAAGGTTTCACAAAAACATAGACCTCAACCCTATTAAACACTGTGGTAGAACACCTTACCCCCCGTCACACACAGCGAGATCGCTGTTGCGTCCCTGGTTTTGTGATTTAACTGCGACCTCACCAGTGATCTCGCTATGTTTGACACGTAGCAGCGACCAGGCCCCCGCTGAGACATTGCCGATCGTGTCAGAATGGCCTGGACCATTTTTTGATCGTTGGGTTTCCCGCTGGGCAGCATGCATCAGTGTGTTTGATGCCTTAACAACAACCTCATTGGCGACTCAGAACTCAGCCACGTAGGTCTGAGTCGTCAGACTAGCTGCTGTGTAACAGGGTCCCAACGACCGCCGAGGTCGTTATATGGGTCGCCGTATCACTTCTGCGTCGTTGAGTAGATCAGACTGTTTGACATCTCATTATATTTCTCAAAAACAAACTCCAAGGAGTCAGGCCAAATCAATTGCAATTAAATATTTATTAAAAAACCATGTAAAATGACAATGTATACAATGGTACACAGAAGGAGGACCACATGACACAAATCTCAACCACAATGGTAATCAATCCTCAGGTATAACAAGTTAGACAATCAAACAACAGTGCACCAAACTGGGTACACCATATACCTAAATGAGGATGACATAGATAACATTCCAAGCCATGGGTCCAAATTACTTTACTGTGACCGCCCCCTGACGTGTTTCGCACCAGCTTCTTCTAAGGAGGGTGGTCATGTTAAGGAAAGACCGGTTATTTATAGTGTGTTTGATTAGACCCCTCATACCACGTGACCTCTGGTCCGAAAACCGGAAGTCGCATATGCTGAGGCGTCACATCCTGTTTACCCAGTTGCCTAGTGACCAGCGGCATCATATCTCGGCGCCCTGGCCACCAATGATATCGTGTCTCAATGCCGCGTCATGCTGTTACTTCAGTCCGGCTCCACTCCTCCATGACGCCGCCGTCCGGCCCGCCCATAGGCGAAACTCAGCGCCGCCCCACATCACGTCTCCTTTCCATTACAGAGAGGCCGGCGGTCACGTGGGAAGACACAGAGCGCGCCCATAGGCAGCCAGAACGGAGGCACACATAAAGCGGGAGTACCCGATCTGTATATACAGCGGCATGTAAGGCAACTGACGGACACATATCATATCAATCCATATATAAGAAAACATGATTAACTCAATGGGAAGCAGATCATATAACATATATATATATATATACAATAATACAAACAAATTCATTTTGCAGCAAACCAAAGTGCATGGCAGGTACAAAGAATATACATAGACAATAATAAAGTGCAAATTCATACTAGATATAGAGATCAATCAAATGATCAAAAAAAGTACTGTAGACATTAATAAAGTGCAATGTGCATATAAGGATCAATCAAATGATCAATCTATATAAATAAATGTGCAAAGCTAAATATACATTTATATACTCATAATAATGCACACATACAATACCAATCACTCACACATTCAGTCCACCGGCCGGTGACTAACACTACCCAGACTCAACAACTGTTTTTATTATATATGAATGGGATTGCTGGAACATCGCCAAGTGTGATGGGACCCTTTGAGATCTTTGCATAAACAAATGCTCATGATCTTAACTAACACAAAGTAAAGTAGGACAAAATTCCTCCAGAACAATGATTTAAGAGACTGATGGTGATTCAAAAATCATCACTTTGAGTTATTGATGCTAAAGGTGGTTCTATTAGCAATAGTATCGTAGGGGGTACTTAATTTTTCATTACTCTTCATCACCTTCTTCAAAGTTTTGAATCTCTCTCTCCCCTCCTGTGTCTGTAAACTAGATTGTCCAAATTTTTTGTTTTGTTCACGTTTTCCCCTCTTCATATATAAAGTGACATGGAATCCAATGGTGCTATATAAATAAATAATAATAATAATAATATAATCCACTGCCTTATTTTACATCCATTACTCTCAAGACCATGCAAAAATGTTTGTTTTTAACTGCCTAGTTCATGCTTCTTTATAAGCTGCTTTGAACTGCTGCTTTGGCAAAAATCTATACCCAACAATATTTCCAAATGATTACGTGTATGACAATGTTTAGAAGAAAAGACGGCACTCACCATTATATGAAGGTTCATTTAATACATTTCTCTGTTAGGAGATATTGGTTACAAACATTATGTGGTGGGGAGGAAGGTACGGGGAGGACGATGGGCGCACGTTTTGCCTGGTTAGGCTTCCACAGGTCCAATCAAACGGGACCCATGGAAGCCTAACCAGGCGAAACGTGTGCCCGTCGTCCTCCCCGCACCTCCCTCCCCACCACATAATGTTTGTAACCAATATCTCCTACCAGAGAAATGGATTAAATGAACCTTCATATAATGGTGTGTGCCGTCTTTTCTTCTAAACATTGTGATTAAGCTGCGCTCAGACTTGTGCAACACCTTATTGCAGGAAGCTAATACTAGCCTAGAAACAAATCCAGCCCTCTAGTGCCCAGATTCCTTCTTTTGATTGATTACGTGTATGAGCTTCTTTACATAGAGTTTGGATTTTTATCAGAGCAGCAGTTCAAAGGAGGGTTAAAAGAGCATGAGCTAGGCAGGTAACAGCACTTTCATTGTGGTATTGGGAAGAGAAGGAAGCAAAAAAATGTAACATACAATGTTTAATCATTCTTTAGACCTTTGAAGTTTTTATATTATGATTCTGGGAGCAATTTCTAGAGCCGTTTTAATGGACTATTTCCCTAATGTTTTACAAGAATGTTGCTTTTCAGTGTGACCTCCCATAACAAAGACTTTATTCTTTAATGTAATATCTTTTATCCTTTGGACTATTATATACACAATTCAAAGAATCTGCAAGGTAAAGAAACGCCAAGCTCGGAGACAACAATGCCCCTTTTGAGATATATTATTAATTGGGTCTCATTCCAATGTAAACGTATATCCTCTGAAATGACATTTAAAAATAATCAATTAAATCTTGTAAAGTCTTAGTTTTCAATTAATCTGCTCCTGTCACCTGAAGACAACTGAGTACAGAATATGCTGTATCTGTTAGCCGATTTAGTGTACAACCATATACAATTTTATGGAATTTTCTTATTTCAGTTTGCTCAGATTTTAGTTAATATTGTGACCAAGAACAGATATTATTCGCCATGTCATAATTTACCATAGTGGTGTGAGGCCAACCCTGGGATTGCCAGCAGTCATTACAAAAGGAATACCAGCCCAGGCAAAGAGGAATTAGAGTGAAGTGATTGTTTAATTGCGGTAATTTTCTGGGATATATATTTCATTTTTTGCAACAATTTAAAGATTGCCAACACTTTCAGCCGTGACTGTGAGGGCCCCTTTACACGCCACCACAGGAAGGTAGCAACTGCCGGGCACTGGGGATAATTGTGCCTGTTGCCATGAAATTGCTACGAAATGGCGGCGTGTAAAGAGGGGAAATTCCTCCGGTGTCCTGCAGTTGACTCGGATACCTGTTGCTGAGCCGTGCTCAAAAACCGAAGGCAACACAAAGGCACAATTGCCATGGTAGTGGCGTGTAAACGGGGCTCAGGCATGGATGTTGCGTCCCCTAGTGATTTCCCAGGGGCGTGCCACGCCGTCATGGATACCACGCACCATCAGCGATCATTGGTGGGGGCTACTGTGTTACGATTGGCTGTCCCTCCACAGGGCGCCATATTTAAAGAGCTATCCATTCACAGTCCACAATTGCAATGGCGTCATGTATTAGCCAGCCTTCCTGCGCAGGCTGGCCAATCATGACGCTATTGCGTTGTCCAATCAACGCTTGTGCATCACGGAATACACAACTCTGTCACGCCTATGTACTTACGGCGCGAAATATGTACGCTCATATTCCTTTGTGGTAGCGGTGTGTGAAGTAGCGAAGGTATTCAACAGAAAGTAAGCCACAGGATCTGTCGGCACTTCCGGGAACAAAGATACCTTCAGTGGACAACACAATGGGGGCGTGTATATGCGGCATCAGCGATCGGTATCCACCGTTAAAAACGTGCGCATGCACGTGCAGTCTATACCTGTTGCTAGGCACAGTGGCGTCATGTAAAGGTACCTTAAATGACACACACCCCCGGACCGTGGGGTACTCTGAAGCGGGCTAACAGTTCTGCTGGGGAGTCAGAGGGGTCAATAACCGGCTCCATGGCCATGACGGTGTCAATAAAAGTTTGGGAAATACGGGTTTAGGGATGATTGTCATGATGCCACCAATGGTATTCGGCTCTTGAGGGCTAGTGCTGCGGTGCGAGATCTCCGTGGATGATGGGAGTGCAGCAAAGGTGATCGCTCCCCACAGGTGGAGCAGTTCCCCGGGGCAACCGGTGAAGTCTATGGTGGTAGTAGGCCGTTGGGGGTGCAGTACTGAGGGCATGAAATAATCAACAGACACACAGCACAGTACCTAGTCTCCGTTACCTTTACTGCCAGTTGTAGCAGATTTAGTCCAGTGTACCATCCACAAGAGATGTTGGGAATTCGGGTGGCCTGGAAGCAAGTTGGAGATCTTCTCATCCAACAAGTTCTGAGGCCTCCTTGTTGCGCCACTCTTGGCTGGTCCTGGCTGCCTGTAGCTAGGTGTGACCCTCTCCTCCTGCATAAAATCTTTCACCTCAATGGCAAGCAGCTCAAGCCCTTTCCAGACACCACTCCTCTGGTTAGTGTCCCTGAGCTCTATCCTGCTGCTTTTCCTCCTGGGCTTTGTTGTGGCCCAGAGACTTGGAGTCTCCTGCCCTCCAGTTTTGGCTGCTGGGCCTGGAATACCCTCACAACCTCGGACTCCGGTGTCTGCTCCTGGTGCTCTGCACTGGGGTGATCCCGATAACTGGCTCCACTCCCCAGGCCTGCTTCTCTCAGGCCCTCTCCTACGGGTCCCTCATGTTTGCTAGTCTCTGTCCCGGGACGAGCATTACTCTGCTCCAGTCCACAGGACGTCTTCACAGTCCTCCAAGGAACTGAACTGACTAACTCCACCCTCAGGCCAGAATTTATAGGGGGTCTCCCCTGAACTCGGGTTTCAGAGCTCCCCCTTCTGGTCTGGAGTCAGGAAAAGTGTTGCATACTGTGGCCTTACCTGGTGAGAATACCTCTACTTGCTTCCAAACACGGCATCACCCCCCGAGGGAGGCAATGCCATTGTGGCAACCGGACTCTGGGGTGCCACTTTAATGTTATTATTTAAAAAGGAGTAAAAGTACAGATTGAGAAGGGGTTGTTTGAATGTAGTAGACATTCCTTCTAACATAAAAAAGTACGGTAATTAAGAAAAAAAAATAAAACAATGTATAATTTATATTAATAAAAATCTGATTTCAGAAAAAAAAGCAGGAAACAACTTGAGGGTATAACTGTCCAAAAAATAAATCCAGTGGAATGTAAGAAAGTGCTCTGATAATCCTTTAGTCTCAGATTTTTATGAAGTCCAATCAGCCTCGTCTATGAAACATATCCTTCAACAGAGGCCACTGTATGTAGAGGCATATTGATGACACAAGAATTCCGTCTAATCCCTGGGTGATTGGCATTGTCTCGTCTGGTATGTATACAAGCGGGTATAAAAGCATCTGCAGGCGATGCAGCTGTATTTGGAGACATGAAGCTTTTCTTGGTTCTGAGTGTTTGCTTTGGCCTGGTTTTCCATTTTACACATTCAGGTAAGAAGTATCTGTGCTGCCTTTGCATCTATTTGGGTGGGATCAGACAGGACCACTACAAACATGCATGCTTTCTTTAGCAATGACACCAGTATAAAAAAAGCATCAAGCAAATATTCATACATTTTAATGCATCAATAGACCCAATTGATGCAAAAACTGTATATTATGGCACATTGGGACATTCGTTGGGTGTTTTCCCGTATGTATGCGCCAAACATATATGATGTGGTCAAGGCCTTAATTCATTGAAGTCAATATAGAAAAACATGATAGGTTTTGCTATACATTGACATTTTTTAGAGTTTGAAGGGATTATCCCACAGCTTTCATGTAAATGCAGGTGAGTGACTCCAGTAATGTAAAGTGTGTTGACTGTTTTCGAGGTGTCATACCTGCCAGGCTAGCAGCGGTGTAACTAGGTTTAATGGCACCCGGGGCAAAGATCTATTTTGGCGACCCCCCCAGAGTAGGTGAGGAGCTGGGGGGAAGGGATGTCAGTTTTCAGCCCCGCTGCCCCTGCAGCCTTGGTTGAGGAGCGGTGGGGGGGGGGTGCCGCCGACGTCCCCCTCTGAGTTGTACCCGGGGCAACAGATCCAGCTGCACCCCCCTAGATACACCCCTGCAGGCTAGTATGGTGAACCTGCGCACGTACAATACTTGGCAAATAGCCAATGCATGGGGGAGAGGTTTAGAATAATTTATTTACATAGTGATCATCAAATCATGGGGTGGAAGGGGGGCGGGCACAGTCCTATAGGCTTTACTAGCCCATGGCCATTTGGATCAAGATGCTGTAGATTTGTAAAACCATGTATGGAGTATTAAAACTCTACTTTGACCTTATAGCATGATAGTTTTAATAGGGAACTCCAGGGAGAAAAAAATATCTTGTATGGTCCCTGCACTCCTAGACTATAATATTGAGCTGCCTGTTGCATATGTATATTTTTAGAAATAATATAAATAAATTACTCACTAACTACTGCAGTACTTACCAGTCACCACTGCAATAGGTGTCAATATGTCATTCCTGAGTGAGCAGCTCTCCCCCCTTCCTCTCAGAAAGCATCAGTGCCATCCAACACTTCCTCATTCCTCATTCAATCACGTGGGCGTAATGTCACAGCAGGTCCTATGGGCACAAGTTTCCCATCCTGCTATCAGTACAGAAAGATCTCCAGACTTCAGGTTAGCACAGGGCCTTATGTGACATCACGCCCACATGATTGAATGAGGAATTGTCGGACGGCACTGAAGCTTTGAGAGAGGGAGTGAGGACAGTGGCTCAATCAGGAATTAAGTATTGACCCTTATGGGAAGGGAGATGGGTTAGCAGCATTTACTGAATAACTGATTTATATTAATTCTAAACATTGTACAAGTGTAACAGGCAGCTTACCATTATAGTATAGGAGCGCAGGGTCTGTACAAATAAGTGCACTCTGCCCTCCAGTTCCTCAGAAGGTACGCGAAGCACTCAACGGCCGTTCAGGCAACAAAGATCTGAGTTGCTATCATTTACACTACCGTTAGCTATCCTAACATGTGCAGGTACAACCAGGAATTGAATGTCTAGTCTGTACAGGAACCGGCTGTGCCAGTTGCAGGTTTTAGTGTTTTACAATTTTTTTCACTTGTGAGTTGATTACACAATCATAATACAAATCTTATGTAAAAAATCTGAAAATACTTCTTTTTAAACAATACCCACTTTTCTGAAGTCAATTCTTATAACTGATAAATATTATACTTCTAATCAGTTTTCGTGAAAAAAAAAGAAGCATCTGACTTCCTGCCCATAGTTGGAAAAAAACAAGGCGGAAATGGACCATGTGCTGTGGGGAGGTGTGATCTCGAGAGCAAGGAGGCCGATGATGAGCGCAATTTAAGGGTTGGTAATATCTCAATACAAATACTTATCAACATCAATGGTCCCTGTTGTTCTATGTGTTCTTGATCTTCTGCTGGATAATAGTAGGAATCCAGATTGGGAATGCCCTCTTCTTAGATAAACATGTCCTTAAAGAAGGATTTCCAATACTAGTATCACCCCATTTCTTTGTTCTAACTATGCCTAACTAACACTTTCCTAATATACTTCTGTTATTTACTGAGCTCTTTTCAGCTTATCCCTAAACCACTAATAAATACTTTTATTGTTGCTCTAACTTTGATCCTACCGGGCTGCAGACCGAAATCAGACCAAATGAGCAGGACATGTCACTGGTGGGAGCAGCTAGATTGTGAGACAAAAAAGCGCAATAGGGTCTTATCTCCTTAGCAGAGAGGAGAGAAAAATATGTTGAAATCTGCTCACCTGGACAGGTTGTGTGCACCACAACCAGTATAAACGCTCAGAACATGCTGCTGCAGGATCCACACCTCCACGAGCACCGTGGTAGAAATAGTTGTATTAGAACGAAATGTCTTCTGATCCGCGCTGCTGTGAAAGAAAGACCAGGAGCCAGGGAGTCCGGTCCAAAAGATGCTTTAATCCAACGCGTTTTGGAGCAGCCTCAGCTCCTTCGTCCTTTGTCCCTGAAGAAAGAGCAGAGGCTGCTCTGAAACGCGTTGGATTAAAGCATCTTTTGGACCGGACTCCCTGGCTCCCTGGTCTTTCTTTCACAGCAGCGCGGATCAGAAGGCACTTCGTCCTAATACAATTATTTCTCCCTCCGGTGGGAGCAGGGCTGTCACTCTGAGTGACAGCAGTCTGAGCACACATGCCCAAATCAGATCTAATTCTCCTCTCAGCCCCCACCAGTGATGTGTCCTGCTCAGTTGGTCTGATTTCCGGTCTGCAGCCCGAAAGATCCATGGTACAAAAACAATAAAGGTATTTGTGAGTGTCTTAAGGTACCGTCACAGGCAGAGATATCATGAACGACATCGTCACGGATTTGGAGGTGTAGAAACGATGTCATTACGATGTCTTTGCATGTGACATCTCCAAACAACTTGGAGAAATCGTTAGATCGGTCGATCGCAGGTTCTCCAACCTGACGATCAACGATGTAACAACCTGCTGAATCGTCCAGTGTGACACCGCGATGAACGGTCTCCCAGCGGCAACACCTATGCTGGGAGATGGTAACCATGGTACACATCAGGTTACTAAATGCCGCGCAGCACTTAGTAACGTCATGTGTACCTTGGTTACCAGCGTTCTCGCTGGTCCTGATCGCTGGTGAGTCTGCCTGTGTGACAGCTCACCAGCGATCTGAACGATGTTGTTAGCGATCGCGCGTGCATGTGATCGCTAACATCATACATGAGATTGAAGCGTGTGACGGTACCTTTAGAGATACATTTATAGGAGCAGGGTACGTAGCAGAAGGATATTGGGAAAGTGTTAGTTAGGAATAGTTAGGACAAAAAGGGGGGTCAAATTAGTAGTGAAAAACCTATAAGGGTAGTTTTAAAAAGGAGTGTTGAGAAACAGTCAACCTCTTCAATTTTATCTAAAAATTTGTTTATTTTTCCTTTGTATTATTTCCTCTACAAATTGGTAATGAAAACTTCACAATTTTTTTCTATCGTTAAGCATCATTTTCCAAACGTACGGTCATATGACCAATAACTCATCAATCTATTGGCTACAATTCTCATGTATGCATCCATCTAAAAAGTCTGCAACGGTCTAGTTTGGCCATAAATGCTATTGCCCATTCTAAGGATCTCATGATGTATAGACTGAACAGGATATTCACTCTGAACTCTTTTCTCTTCCTTATATTCCCGTTTTCAGTCGCGATCGGGTAGAAGATCGGATTCTTCATCATCTGAATCGGCTATGGTTTCACAGGTATTTAGAGATGTTAGGGGACATTTATTATTAGGATTGTAGTAAAATTTCATGCAAAAACAATTATCTTAATGCTATAGATGCCAAACATATTTATCAATGTCTATGCCATTTGTACTCCATGTTAGTACTGTGAGGCCGCGCTCACTGAACGTGTTGGGGAACACTCACATATCAGCAGAATTAAGAACAACACAGCAACGGTTTCTATTTAAACAAGTCAATTCTGGTTAATTGTCTGATGCTGACTCCTGTCAGTCCAGATCCCCAAGGACGGTAGCTTCCCAGCCTCAGAGCCCTCACACGCTGCAACCACATGGTCTCCTCTCTGTGTCCTTATTCAGGAAGTCTTGCAGGATCTTTCAGCACAGAGAGCATGTGACCAGACATGAATCTCATTATACCACATGAGGTACACCCATAGAAGGTATGTTGTTAGCCAGGCCCGCCCAGTACTCTGGCTAACCTACAAATCCAGCCCTTAATATATTAAATAAGACTCATGGAACTACAAGTCCCAAATAAACAATCCGGATTTACATTGCAGCAGACCTCTGCCAGTACGATACATACCGGCCATTAACAATATAGTCAGTCGCTACCACACAGTACCTAACACAAAATCTATCAATGACTTAAAAAAGAGATAGCAGTCAACCTTTCTTGTGAAATATTAAATATTTCTGATTGCACTTTTACATAAAAGTTACAATGCTGAAAGGTTGTACAGAAAAGTCCGTCTAGACAATACATAGGTATTTAGAAAAGGCGAAGAACAAATACATTGATGATTAAACCATTTTTACCATGAGTAAAATATCATTTATGCAAAATTCTACAATGTAATGCAAATTATACACATTGGTCTCCTGTTTTGTTTTTCTAACATTGGGTAGAGTATGACTTAAAGGGGTTGTCTAGTACTATTTAACATTTTTTACTTATGTGCCCAAGAACTATCTACTTACCTGTTGTGCCTGGAACCATTTTCTGAACTCACCAAAAAAACAGCCATGGTCTGATATCCATTGCACTTAGCAGGACACAGCAGGCCCCAATGATAAAGGCAACACAGGTGCATAATACTGATGCAACAATCACACTCAACCTGCCATGACCTGGAGGAGGTGATAGGTGGTATTTTATATGCACACGCATGAGGTTTCCATAGGGCATCAGTCACACAAGCACGTATGATGCAAACTGTCTGTATGCAACCTATTGATCAAGCCCATACTATTAGATCAAGCGCATTGCCCAGCACTATATACATGCACCACACAGGCCCTAAAAGAACCCAGCTGCATCCTGCATAAAGATAAAAATGTGCAAAAAATGATGAATGATAATGTGAGCTATTGATGGATATTTTGCCCAAAATAAGTAAGGTCACAACCCACATCAAGGGCCCTCACGCTTACGAGTCCCTAACCATATACTCAGACAAAATACTAAAAGGACAAAAATTCAAAAAACTTACAAAAAAAAACAGCCAAGGTCTGATATCCATTGCACTTAGCAGAACACAGCAGGTCCCAATGATGAAGGCAACACTAGTGCATAATACTGATGCAACAATCACTCTCAACCTGCTATAACATAGGGGAGATGATTGGTGGTATTTTATATGCAGACAAATTAGGTTTCCATAGGGCGTCAGTCACACGGGTACATGTGATGCAAGGTGTCTGTATACAACCTATTTATCAAGCCCATACTATTTGACCAGGCGGGCTGCCCATGGTCTGGAACCATTCTCTGCCTGCACATAGATCACTCTTGAGGGTGATTCTGTAGCTTCCACTGACATTATGTTGACAGAGTTGAGGCTTCTCTTCCATTTTGCTCTGTTGAAGCTAATGTCTTGTTAATTAACAGTTGGCTACCCGCTGTCTAAATGGGGGGAGCCGGCTGTCAATCAGCATGGTGTCAGCACTCCCGTCCCATCAACAGAGCAGCCCGGAAGACATGTGTAGCGTCCCAAATGGTCTGGCGTCACACCGGGGTATTACACCCATAAAAGCGGTGTAAATTTCCCCAACTGTAGGTGGATGCAGAGGCAGGTGGGAGGGACCCAATTCCAGCAATCCCACACTCAATCCGGGAGAGCTTGAAACATAACTTCTGACTTCCAGCAAGTCAGAAGTTTTGGGTATAAGATGGTGACTCGCCCCTGCAGGGGCCATGGGTTACTATTTATGTCGTCGGTGATATGGGCTGCCACGGTGGCATGACCCGGTCTGTGGTCCCCTATTGGGCGGTCAGTAAAAAAGGGAAAAGGGATAAAAATAAAAATAAAAGAGTTTTTCATGGCGCCACCTGTGGAAGGCGGCTGGTAGGGGCTGCTGCTGCGATTCGGGACCTCTGGAGATGATGCGTTGGCAGCTGTGATGGTATTGCCCCCCCATAAAAGGAGCGGGTCCCCAGGGCATCCGGAGTCAAGGTGATTTGGGGTGATGGAGGGCCAGCGGGGCAGAGCTGGCTGCTGGCGGGGTCAAGGCAGGTCCCCTGCAGGGCATGCGGTCTGTGTAGTTTGGTAGTCTACCACTCCCCAGACGCAGGCGGGAAATAAGAGTCTCACACACAGTCTGAGTTCCAACCCAGTTTACTTGGCTTCTTTTGACAGGTACGTCGGGTTATAGTACAAGTACAGCAGCGGTGTGGGTAGTCCTTGGCAACCAGAATGGCTTGTCCAGTGCACCCCCTTCATGTTACTTTCCTCTCAGGCCTTCCTCTCTCAGCATTGCCTGTTTTCCTACTTCCTGCACATTCCTCCACACACAGAACCCCGATCTAGCAGCCACGGGCCTTCCTGGGAAGGTTCCCCATGGCCCTAGTACAGCTGCTTTCTCTGTGCTGTGTCGGGAGTTGGCCTCAGATCTTGGAGATCTCGTGGCCCCCGATTCAGTGGTTGGAGCTTGGAGCCTCCTCGCCACCTTCAGGGCCTGGTTCTCGCCCTGTCCTTCTGCTTCACAGCTATTTCAGGTGCACGGGTTGTTCACTCACTGCCCCGCGCCCCTAGGACCCTCTCTGGCTCCCTGCGGTCTGTAGCCCCAGGACCCGGGACAGGCCTTATCGTGGCTCCGGCCTCCAGGTCCGTGCTCTCTCCTCGTCCTCTCTGTCTCGTTTCCTCCTCCGACTAACCTCGACTGAATGATTTCTACTTCCTGTGGTTTTCACTTTGTCCTCTTCCTTTCCCTGACCCCTTCCTGTGCTAACGTCCCACCCGCCACCTTTCTTCCCCGCCGTCTCACAGCTGCCTGACCCATCCCACTACCTGGGTTCACCCACTAGCCCTGGGACTGGGTGTGTTACGTGTGTTTGTGAGTGACTAGACTTATCCTCTTCGGTTGCCACAGACTGGTAGTGGTGATCCAGACCACAGGGGTGCTACAATGGCGCCGCAGGAGCACAGCAATGCCGAAAATGGATAAAACCATCGAAGAGTGAGTATAATAAAGGGGCAAGGGACTTAGATTTAAAACACCACTCCAGCGCTGAAAATAAACAAAAACACTGGATTGGTGCTTTCAGAAACTGTAAGGATCTGCCTTTCCCTTATGTGTTGCAATGGGAGTAGAAATCAGCACCATCATAATGTAAAAGAGATGGGGAGGGAAAACAAGCAAGTCCTTCTATTCAAATTGTTAGACATAATCCCCACATATTTAGGACCTCAGATGGCCATGTCTTCCAACTCCTTCATACACATGAGCATTTGCCCCGGCTGGATTATCTTCCATATCTTCTCTTCTCCAACATCATTTGTAATGAAAGAGTTGGGAGACCTAGAAAGATATCTGATGTTTGGCTTGTCAAACCAAAATAGACAAGTTCAAATGACTCTTATCTAATGTGTGTAGGACCTTCACAGGAACATGAAGGCTCTACCCCCGTTACTGGACAAGGAGTGTCACTGCATCCATGGTCACTAAGGGAGTTAAGTTGGAGATGTGTAAACAGCGCAGAGAGCTCCAACCTTATTTCCAACTTTAACCACACTGGCTCTTCCTGCATCAGGAACAAGGACCAAATTGGGTCAGACCACCTTCTTTCTTGTTAAAAGTAGTCACCAAATTGGTTTCACACTAAGGCTGGGGTCACAGTTTTTTTAGTGCCTTTTAAAAACGCATGCTTTTTTACATGCGTTTTTCATGTCAGCATGAGTTTTTTAAGGTCTCTGATGGCTCCCTGCGTTTTTGGCTGCGTTTTTGAATCTGCACATAAAAATAGTGCTTGTAGTATTTTTTTGAGCGTTTTGAAAAACGCATGCGTTTTTGTAGAAAACGCATGCGTTTTTATAACATGGGTTCCTATGGAAAACGCATGCAAAAACGCATGTACAGTTAGTACCTTTTAGTGCCATTCAAAAACGCATGCGTTTCCCATAGGAGCCCATGTTAACAAAAACGCATGCGTTTCCGGAAACGCATGCGTTTTTGTTAACATGGGCTCCTATGGGAAACGCATGCGTTTTTGAATGGCACTAAAAGGTACTAACTGTACATGCGTTTTTGCATGCGTTTTCCATAGGAACCCATGTTATAAAAACGCATGCGTTTTCTACAAAAACGCATGCGTTTTCTACAGAAACTCATGCGTTTTTGGATATGCTCCAAAAACGCATGGGACAGTCACACATGCTTTTTGGCTATTAGGGCATGCGTTTTTTAACATGGGGGCCTATGGGTGCGTTTTTTACATGCGTTTTTGAAAACGCAGGTCTCCAAAAATGCATGTGAAAAATGGTACTGTGACCCCAGCCTAACATGATATATCTAGCTCATGTACCATGAAAGTCTATTATTATACATTCTAATGGCTGAATCTAATTATTTTCTTCTATTTATCAATTACAGGACATTTTACTGCCTCCAACCCCCTTCGTGGGAGTCACAAAATAACAGGATGTCTCTCCTCGGCTGCCTTTTTGCTGCGCCTAGAACGTTTTGCCTACTCTTTTGGTTTTGCAGAATTTTGTTCACACTCGGTTTGGCTCACTTGATTTATATCATATGACAATATGATGCAAAATAAAGTTATCATACAATTCTTGGTTCGTTGGAAATTCTTTTAAGAAAAGATACAGATTTCTAACATTTGCAATGGTGACTGAGCAGATGTACTTTAATATTGAAGTATGCAGCATACTTTCCTAATCTCCCAGGACCCAGGAAGATCCTAGTAGAAGGGGAGACTGCCTGGACTCCTTGAAGAGTTGACAAATCGGAAAGCATAGCATTAGGAAGGTTTCTATTGTGTGATGTTTGATTGCTCTGATTATAGAGCCTTCAGGTCCAAACGTATATATGTGTCCAGTGGCGTAACTTGAAGCTCGTGGGCCCCGAGGCGAAAGCTCCAACAGGGCCCCCAGTTATTGCAAATCTTAAATAGCAACAGTCTTTTTATATAGGCCAAAAGGACTTTTGGGGCCCCCCTAGGTGCCATTGCAACCCCTGCACCTATTGTGGTTACATCCCGGCAGGTGTCAAATAAGACTATGCTCACATGGAGTTTTCTGGAGAACATTCCAAGATCCTTCTAAAAAAAAATCCTTAAAAGAACGCTTGGAAAACTTTTCACATTTTTTTTTCTAAAGGATATTAGGACTTTTTATTGTGAAGAACTTTTGAAAAATTCCATGTAGAAAAAAAAAAGTGCACGTCAATTATTGGTGAGCGGTTCCTGATTGGAATAGGCACTGTCCAATCAAAAGGCTGCAAACAATCGTTAAAAGTAAAACTTTATTTTAAAACTCTTCAAAATCACTTCAGGAAACAAAAATTCCTCCTAGAACTCCTGAATCATGAAGCGGGTGCCACTTCATAGACTTGTCACGTATGAACGCCTGAATGTGTGAACATAGCCAAAGAGGTATGGATGGAAAAAAATGAAAATGACAACAGGGAAAAAAACATTTTAGGGGTATGATCATTGTCCTCCTGGAAAGTTAGGATATTTGTGCAACAAAAGCTGCCCACACAACTGAGATAAGGACCATAACTAACTAAGGCTGCTTTCACATCAGCGGTTTTCGCTGATCGCGGCAGTTGCGGTGAAAAAACCGCAACTACCGCAATTACCGCATAACGGCTGCACTTGTGGTTCACTTGCGGCAAGCCCCATACAATGTCTATGGGGTTTGCGGCAGGTGCGGCAAATGCGGTTTCGGCACTTGCGGCAGCGAAAAAAAACGCGGCATACTGCCGATACCGCACTTGCTGCACCTGCCGCAAACCCCCACAGACATTGTATGGGGCTTGCCGCAAGTGAACCGCAAGTGCGGCCGTTATGCGGTAATCGCGGCAGTTGCGTTTTTTTCACCGCAACTGCCGCGATCAGCGCAAAACAGCTGATGTGAAAGCAGCCTTAGCCCAACTTTGTTGATGGCTTTTTGATGCAGCACATATGCTGCAGTGATAACAGTAAATGATATAATTGTGGCCAGAGCGGCATGCTAGCCATTTCACATCCAGAGAACATGGGGAAAATAACAAGTATGAGGTCCTTCTGTCCTGAATTAAGATGCAATGATGCACAAATAGCAGGAAGTCCAACTTTGGATGTTGATATTTTGCCCTCCTTCTCCTTTATGTCGCCCCTAATAGAAAAAAGTTTATCCCTTGTAGTGTATTAAAGCGGTTTCGTTGTTTAGAGTAAAGTTGAGTTTTGCAGTTTATAAATAAGCCTGAAATGATTATTCATTTACAGACATAACCTTGTCTGCAATCAGATTATCAGAGGCTAAAATACTGGCACAGATGTATCTTATCTATGACTCCTCACCTATATTATATGTGTCTAACAAGATGCGACAGCAATCACAGGTCATATTGCAAAGGATCAGCGTTGTGGAAGGAGGTAGACATATGGTCACTTTCCACCTTGAAGACGGCAATAGTATTGTTATAATGTGTAATGTGATGTGTTGGCAATGTAAATTGTAATATGTGTAATGTGAAATTGTGTTATCTGGCAGTAAGACAAGGAAGAGGCCCATAGTGAGAGGGGCTAGAATGCAGAAAGAGTGATGGATTCCTGTCAGAAGGGCAGATAGGGCCCAGAATACAGCAGTGACAGACCTAAGGTCTGACTATGGATAAGGAAAATCCCTGCAGCACACTCCTTGATGAGTACTCAGTAATAGGATAGCAGCTCAGTAATGGGATAGCAGGCACAGCATTCTTTATGGGAAATACTGGCACACGTTAAGTTGTTTGCTTCTTTAGTTTATTTTCTAGTGCATAGTCTTACAGGTCAAGGTAAGACGCTTTCGGCTTTAGTTTAGGTAACATTTTAAGAAGGCTAAACTAATAGCCGAAATGTGCCTTATCTTGACCCGTAAGACCATGAATCTGCTGTGCGGAGTGTCAGTGCAGCAGAGTGCCGGAGGGAATGGAAGTGAGATGAGTGTTGCTTTTTTATATGTGTATGGGCTCATACTGTATATAGGGGCTATGTAGGGGCTCATTAAGCATTTAGGAGGCTATATGAGGGCTCATACTGTATATTGGGTCTATGTAGGGGCTCAATAACTATTTATGAGAGTATGTGAGGCTCAAAATGTATATAGGAAGCTACGTGTGGTTCATAATATATATAAGAGGCAATGTGGGGCTCAAAGTATATACTATGTGGGCTTGTAGTACCCCAGAGTCCGGATGCCAATATGTCATTATCTCCCCCGGGGGTAGTGTCATACCTGAGCGCAACTGAGGGACTTCACACCAGGCAAGACCCAAAGCACACAACACCTTTCTTGCCTCCAGGCCTGAAGGGTGAGACCTAAACCCGGATTCAGGGTGAGCTCCCCTATAAATTCTGGTCTGGGGCGGAGTTAGTCACTTTCAGTTTCTAGGAGGACTGAGGAAGACATCTTGTGGACTGGAGCAGTGCTAAGCCCGGAGGCACAGCAGCATTGAGAGCCCAGGAGCAGTGAAGCAGGGCTGGAGAAGGACTAAGCTGCCTGTCATACAGCACACTGTAGGAGAGAGAGGGAGAGAGAGGACTGCAGCTCAGCTGAAGCAGCCACAGGGACCTACTGAGAAAGCGCAGCAGGGAGGTCTCAGAACTTGCCGGCTGAGTAGATCCCCGAGTTGCTCCCAGGTTGCCGGATTCCAGCAATATCATCTGTCCATGTGCCAGTATCACCAGTAAAGGACTTGAGGAACCAACAAACGTGAGTCTGTCAGTTACTTCGCACCCTCCATCCTGCAGCTACACCCATTCAACATCCACTGCCCTGGGTATCCACTCCACCCGTGGGGAGCAATTACACCTCAGCTGCCCATCCATCATCCCCAGGGGCTCTACAGCAGCGGTGGCCACTCATAGTCACAAACCACAGGTGGCGTCACAAATAACTTTCCCTATATTAGCCAAGAAATCCCTTTACACTGAACCATGGGTCACAGAAGCCGGATCTCAACCCCTGTGACTCCCCAGAAATACTGTAGCCCGATTCCGAGTACCCCAAGGCTCATGTTGTATTTAGGAGGCCATGTGAAGGCTCATGCTGAATTAAGAAGGCTGTGTTGTGTGTTGGGGGGCTCACTGTATATGAGGGTCTTGTGTGGGCTCATATGGTATGGGGGGGCTGTATATAGGGGGTTATGTGGGGATTCATACTAAATATAGCAGCTATGTTGGGGCACATTCTGTATACAGAAAGCTATGCGGGGGCTTATCCTGTATATAAGGAGCAATGTGGGGTTCACATTGTATATAAGGGGCTGCATCTGAGCTCATTCAGTATATGGGGGATGTCAGCATGCTTCATTCTGCTCAATATTAAGTGATTCAATTAATATATTATAAAATAATAATTTTAATTACCATGTTAATATTAATACTAAGCAGAATTAAAGGGAATCTGTCAGGTCAAAAATCCATATATAACTGCTATCATTTTCTAATTCCTCACTCTAAACTCTCTCTATTGATGCATTTCTTTTATTTATATTTCCCACCTATCTTATGTAAACTTCAAATAAAGAGAATCATTCCATCTGTCAATCACAGTGAGTGATCCACTTAGTTCTCTGCTGTCCACTCCCCATATGATGAATATTCATGTCTCATATTCACATCACTGCACAGGACATCAGAGGGGGCTGTATTCTCCTCTCTGCTATCTATGTTTGCAGCATCACAAAAGGTAAAATACAACACAGAAACTGTCACAGTAGGGATGCCTACTTAGAGAAACAAATGGAGTCTAGATAAGGCAGATCTGCAATAACTCTCTCCCTCCATGTCCTCAACAGAACAAAAGCTCCTATGGAAACTGAAACTACACTGCACTGAGAGCATAGGGAGGAGGGAGGAGAGAGAGGGAGCAGAGAGCTGCTGAGAGGAAGTAGGGAGAAGAGAGCTGCTGAGAGGGAGTGCATAATTACATGACAGTTTATACAGCACAGGACTATTCCTGTTTGCGTATAATGGAGAGGACTTATTCAGGAGCTCCCTGCAGGGTATAAAATGCTGATAACATGGAACTACAAACGGTACAATAATGATTTTGCATGTTTTTAAAAGGTCTGCCAGGCACTATTCAAGGGAACTATTAGTATGACACTGAAAAATGACCTGACATTGTCCCTTTAATATCCGCCTACACAGAGTAATGGACTCTCATGTGGCCCCTTGGTAAAATTAATTGCCCGCCCCTGATCTACAAGGACTATTGACCCTACTGCCTAAATAAATCTTTAGTATTAACATAACTTTCCACAGAAAAATGAACTAAATTGCAGCATGTAATTGGGGAATTTGGCGGCAATATGTCGCCTCGCCCCGGTTGCCTGATTTCAGAGCAATGCCGCCAAATTACCCAATTACACGCCACAATTGGGAGGGATTTTGACCACGATTGTCGCAGGGCGACATATCGCCGTCAATATTTCTTGCCGTGGTTGCGGCGTGTAAAGGTACCCTAAGAGAGAAAGCCACCCACACCAAACTTTTAATGACACCGCCAGGGTCATGGAGCCGGGTCTCGGTCCCTGTGATCCCCGTGATGAAGCCTCCAAACAGCCCGGTTCTGAGTATCCTAAGGCCCTGGAGGGGCGTGTCAGCAGCAAAATAATTACCACTAGGGAGATGATTATAATATGGCCGCTGTAGTGGACAAAATCTAAATTAATGCATATAGTGTCATCCAGATTGGCCAGGGATCTATTTACTAGGGCATCTAAATGAATTAGAATACCATCAAAAAGTTTATTTATTTCAGTAATTCAATACATAAAGTGAAACACATATGTTATACAGACATTACAACAGAGTGATCTATTTTCATGTGTTTCTATCTGTTAATGTTGATGATTATGGCTTATAGCCAATGAAAACCCAAAGGTCATTATCTCTGAAAATTAAAGCAGGAAGGATGAAGGGTTAAAAACCACGCTGCTGTATTCCACGAGACATCAAAGGGAGAATATAATATTGATTTATCAGTCAACGCGTATCAGGCCTCCCAGAAACGCCCTGAAATGTGGCAATATTATACTGATTTTTGATCATATTCTAATTCATTGAGATGCACTAGTACATTAGGAACATAATGAAGCTCCTGGGTGATGTATCAATCCTATGTATGTCGGGCAATGGAGAGTTTTCTCATGAAGATGAATGGGAGACTTGTTGCAAGCAGATCTGAAGCATTTTTTAACGTGAATCTGCGCCAAAAACTGCATGTGTGTGAACATGAGAATCTTCGTATATACAGGTTTTTGGTAAGGTGTCAAATCTGTGCTGAAAATTTGCACCAAATTTAAATTTCTATGCAGATTTTTTTTCTATTTCTATTTGCGTCAAGTTTACAAACACATTATTCATTTTGCTGCTTCGGACTCTATACTGCAAATCTGGAGCAAACTCCGCTACGGTTTAGTGAAACAAGCCATGGTAGAGGTTATGTTTCGAGATCTTGCAGGTCTGGTTTGAGAAGAGTTAACAGCACTGAGATCCTTCCTCCCTGTGGGTGTGACGCCTCTGCCCTCCCAGTAACTGCTCTCATTGCAACAAACAGGACAATCCCTTTTAGCTATTAGTGATCTCTGCCTTTAATTAGCAGCTGATCCCTCACCCTGAGATCAGAGTCCTGCCTGATACTTTCTCCTGAAGACAGTGATTCCTGGCCAGAGTCCTAGTTCAGGCAGGCCCAGCTCCAGCTCCAGCACACAATGGCCTGGTGGAAAGTGAGCTCTGCAGGGAGAGACATCAACCCTGACCTTGCCAGAGAGAGGGAGAGCCCTTCCTTCAATGTGGAGACCCTCATTAACATTCTGGATGAAGGAGCTGAGGAGACCCGTATAAAGAGAGCAGTGGGTAAGAGCTTCCAGTACACCGGTGTCTGGAGGACTTTGCGCTTATTGGCCAAGTTCACATGATGAGTCTTTGGTGCAGATTTTCCGCCTGTTCAATCTGCAGTATTTTACGGTATCGGCGAAGTGAGTTTTAACTTTAATCCTATCCACGCTGAGGCGGTCTGGGTTTATCTGTGTGATGTCCGCAACCTTCACACCTACATTTCAATAGAGACCCTAAATCCAAAGGTTAGGCTGTTTCTCACCATTTTTATGCTTTCTACAAACCCGATTGTAAAGAAGAAGAAAAAAACAAAACAAACAAAAAAACGTCCTTCACTCACCCGCCCCAGGTCCACTCTGAGTCCCAGTCGGCAGCTCACTTACTGACTGCAGTGCTGTGGTTGATGGAGCTGCGGACAATCAGACACCATGAGACTCAGTGCTGGACCTGGGCAGGGTGGTTGAAGCCATGAGTTACCTCTACCCCTGTTTTTTATGTGCTTGACTGGTCCGGTGCTGAGTCTCCACTGCCCTGGTGTTTGTCTTCAACTCTGACCTCACGGTGCTGTGGCTCAGTGGTTAGAACTGCAGCCTTGCAGCTCGGGGGTCATGGGTTCAAATACCACCAAGGACATTATCTGCAGGAATTTGTATGTTCTCCTTGTTTGCATGGGTTTCCTCCCACACTCCAAAAAGCCACTGATGGGGAATATAGATTGTGAGCCCCAATGGGGACAGTGATAATGTGTGTAAAGTGCTATGGAATTATAATTCTAAGTTATGTGTTTATAATAATTTCATTATGGGCTGATTGGACCCCCTTTAATGTCTACATCTGGGGAGTGACTACAACAGGTGCAGGGGGCTGCAATCTCACCCGGGCCCCAAAAGTTCCTTTTTGCTTTTTCAATATTTGCAATAATTGAGGCCCATTGGAGCTTTTGTATCAGGGCGCATGATGAGCTTCAAGTTACACCACTGATCCACATATTATTACAATTTTACCTATACAAAATGCCATGTTGTCGTTCTACCAGCCTGTACATGTGGCTGACTGCTGTATCTTTATGGGAATTTTCCTCCATGGATTTACCGTATATGTGGAAAATCTGATCCATCATGCAATACGATCTGTAATATTGTAGACTTTCATTCTTATATATAGGTATATATTTTATTTTTTTTCTTCATTTTTTTTTTTAACTAAAATGCAAGGTGATGCGTTATCCATGGTTTTACATTCACCAGGCTCAGGGGTAACCTGCTGCGCTGCCTCCAGCCGAGTATTGATGTACAAGCAAAGCAGTCACATTAAAGAGAGATAATTGTCAGATGGTTTTTGAACTCCAGGTTATTAATGTTTGCTGAAAAACCCAAAGCTCGAGAGGCAAAACAAGAGTGACTAGGCTGAAGTCCACGGCTCCGGAGGAACTGCACCCATGGCCAAATACAACACAGTCTATAGTCCTCTCCAGATATCCACCACACAAATAGTCATTTTGCAACATGTCATAAATTGCCATGCTTGTTATTATTATTCATATCCTCTCCCTTCCCTAGTAAGCATCATTCACAAGGACCCCATCTTCAGCCGAGAGTTCCTGTACTTCAAGACCCGCTCGGAGAGATATGAAGGAGCCATCAGGAACAGTTTACACCTGCGGAGGAAGATGAAGGAAATGGGATGGGAGGACGATGGACCGGAGCTTAAGCATGTATACCGGTAATTTTATCTAGATACGCCATCCCTTTATTAATTGGATCAGGTGTCCACCAGTGTACTCGAGCTGAGCCTACTAGGTAGAACCCAATGCAGTTAGGCCACTGCCGACCCAAAAGTGACTTTAGGCCAAGGTCAGACATGACTTAGGCGGCCGTCACACGCTACGATCTCGCTAGCGATATTGTAAGCGATCACGTGCACGCGCGATCGCTTACAATATCGCTCACATCGCTGGTGAGATGTCACACAGACTCACCAGCGATGTGGATCCGCGATCTCGCTGGTAACTATGGTACACATCGGGTTACTAGGCGCCGCGCATCGCTTAGTAACCCGACGTGTACCATAGTTACCATCTCCCAGCATAGGCTCTGCCGCTGGGAGATCGTTCATCGTGGTGTTATACACCACGATGAAGCTGTTTGTAAAATCGTTAATCGCAAGATGTGAGGTCCGGAGCTCAGATCTCGATCTTGCGATTTGAACACTTCTCGCTCGTCGTATCTTGCCGTCACACGCACAGACATCGTTCAAGCGATGTTTAATCTGGCGCGTTCAAGCGATATCTTTCAAGATATCGTAGCGTGTGACGGCCGCCTTACGTTTGCTATTTGCAAGAGTCTTTGCAGTCCTCTCATCCCATTTTTGAGCACTTGCTTTCTGCTGACAGCGGGCAGCGCCTGGTCGCTGTCACTGTAGGGTCAGGTCTTCGGCTGCTTGTTTGTTGGGGACCCTAACAGAAAGGTAGAATTAATTGCTGCTTCTGTTGTCTTGTACCATATTCAGTCTACACTGCGCTCAATCAGCTCTTTGTATTGTGCTCAGCGATCCAGTGATCTCTGCACACCCACGCCGGCTCTGCCAGTGATAATACCTGGTTATTTACTGGAAAACGTGAACGGTATAAAATAATCAATGCAAAATTACTGCAGTCCTGAGGTCAAATAAAATAATTTTGTGGTTCATCGAGGGGTTTGTCCAGGAAAATATAAACTTTAACTAAACCCCTGTGACTCCAGCATAAGTCACTCAAGTGCTTTGAGTCCGTTAGTCCTGATCATTAAAGGGGTTATCCGGGATAATACAAAATTGTGCCTAAGCAGTAAGGGCCACTTTACACACACAAACTTCTGTGTCCAACTTCTGAACAACTTGCTGGTTGTAGTGAAATCATGGACACTTTGCTCCATTTTGTGGCTGTGTACAAATAGAACAATGTGTCCATGATTTCACTGCAACCAGAGATCTGTTCAGAAGTTGTACACAGAAGTTGGTGTGTGTAAAGCGGCCCTAACAGGTAGGTATGAGACCCCTACCTGCCTGTTGTGCTCGGGACCGCTTCTGTCGGCGATCTTGGCGCTTCCGCCGACATCATGACTACCAGGGAGGAATCCCTCCCCTCAGTGGACAGACGTATATCCAAACGTCACGCTGATTTAAAGCCGGCTCCCCCAACCGGGTAGAGGATGAGGCTGCTGTGAATCATTGACGTCATCCATGTACCCACTTCTGCAGTAGAAAAGCCTCTCTACTCTGTTTACACCGCCAGGAGCAGTCTGTACCCACTCTGTGCCGGGGTGAACAGCGGAGACTGGCGCTGGGCACAACAGGCAAGCAGGTGTAGCTATCTGCCTGTTATGTTTGGGACATTTTTTTTCTTAAATATACAAAGTATCCTGGATAACTCCTTTTTTAGGGGTTAAATAGAGGGTGTCCCAACAATTATTTAAGTCTTATCCATTTCGGACCTCTCAGACACCTAGGACTGTACTCTGGTAGCACAGTGTTTGGTCACTTCAAGATTTGTACACGAGTGCCAGGAAATACAAGATTGAAAGGTGTGGTGGCCACAAAGGAGCTGGCCCATTGTAGACAAGTGTCTAATATAGAGGTGACCTCCCAGAGACTTACATAGTTACGCCCAATATTTCCTTTAGTATTTTGACCCTTCTGAGGGATAAGAGTTGGGGTACAAAACCGTTCTGGCCACAGACTGATATTTTCATTCTATTAAAAAAAATGTTCTGTAAGTGTTAGGCCTCAATCACACACAGCGTTTGTGCTCCGTTTTTTGTTGATCCATTTTTGGTGCAATTTCTGATCCTTCCTTTTTTTTTTTTTTTTTTTTTGCAAACAAGCATCACAAACACATCGTCCTTTTGTGCTGCTTTTTTTGTTCTGTTTCTGGGACACACTCACTTACCCTTCCATCGATGGGTTCCTTCCAGGCACTAGCAGGACCTGTGATTAGTATAAGTACTCACAGGACCTTGCACCATGTGACTCTCAGCCTGAAATGTGTATTTTACAACTAACCAAATTAATTGGCAGGAACATGTTTCAGCGGTCACATTACTACCCAGTTACTGCCAGATGGGAGTCATACGGCCTGCCTCAGATTTGCTGGCATCTGACTGCTGTTCTGATTAGCCAGCCTGGCGTGACTTCATCATGGTAGTATGACTTGCTCATGATGTTGTCTGGCAGGCTAAACAAGAGGAGTCGATGGAGAAGGCAGAGCTGGTTTATTATTGCCTCTGCCTTCTCGATAGTGGTATACATAACGCTGTATATACAGTACTTAAAAAAAAAAAAAAAACACTGGTCCTAAAGAGGTCACACTAGCTGCTGGATTTCCTGTCATTTCTATGTAACCAGGAGGCTTTTATTTCAACTGTAACTAGGGCTAATAGTCTTCAGTTAGGTCCGCTTCACACCATGACACAATCCGATCCGGGGCTGTTGGAAATTAACCTGACAGCCCCGAACCGGATCAGCATACAGAACTGGAGGGCAAATATGCCCTCTAATTGCAGCTGCAGCTGCTGATTATTCAATATCCCTGCTAGCAGTGGTCCTGAAATTACAGCAGTGTGCAGCATCCACAGTGTCCGGTTCCCGGATCCTCCCGGAGTAGGGCAATCCGGCCCCATAGGCTCCCATGCTAGGGAGCGCCGGATTGCCCCGAATCCAGGAGGATTCAATTTGGGGTGATTTTTCTCCCCAGACACACAAAATGATGCATGCTCCAATTTTGTGTCTGGGAGAAAAATCCGATTTCTCCCGGACACATGGAAACCAGATGGCAGAGAACTGTCATCTGGTCCCACAGGATGCTATGGGGCCAAAATCCGGTCCGCGGCTGTCCGGTTTACACCGGACAGCTTCAGATCGGATTGTGCCATAGTGTGAAGCCAGCCTTACAGGGAAAAAAATGTATAGGTAAAACTCTCCAATGGTGAAAGTGTTGGTGCGAGGTGAGTCTTTGCTCAAAATTCCAGTTATGTGAAACATGTATTTTTATACTGATTTCAGAGCACTGGGAGGAGAAATCGGTTTTAATATACACAATGTTTTCATGAAATCGATCAGCACCCTGGGTACAGATGAGCAATGTTCCAAGTGGCTGCCTCTTGCACAGAATTATAAAATCATTGGGACTTATGCACAGACTGAACTGGGACACGGTAAGTTCATGCATATATTTACAGGCAAAAATCAAGCGCTTGTTTAGCTCCATTGACTGAGATTAATTGTGTTTCCATCAATTAATAGTACATGAGAAAATAATTAAACTTGCATGAATCTTTCTTTTTCTGCAAGGACTGATCATTCATATTCCATGAACACAGACTTTCCCATTACTGTGTTGACAGTTGGTGCTTATAAAGATCTATGGAATGATTCAGTACAGTCTCTATCTCCTCCCACCGCCCAGGGAGTTTCAGTGCTGCAGAGATCGATCACTTCTTCTGTGTACAGATAAGCTGCTGCACATCCGAGCACAGGAGAAATCATAACTTTCCGCCGGCAACGGAGCTCAGGGCTCGCCGACAGGAAGTAATCGTACACAGCCTCCAGGGTCACCCCGGGCTGTCAGTGTTATGGCGGAAGTCCCAACGATCGCATCATGGGACTTTCGATTCCCTGCCACGGTGCTTTGGATCATGCTGTCATCGATTGACATTGCAATCCAAAGGGTTAACAGCTGAGTTTCTACGTGTGAGATATAAAGCAAGATTATATACATACATACAGTGGTGTTCAAAAGTCCTGCATAGGCGTGAAGAAAACTATATATTTCATACTTCTGCATCTCTACAGTGAAACTGGTGGAACATATATGTTTTTGTGATCCCTCATTGTGTGCCATACTCATTTTTGAATGTCCCAAGTGTATAAATTGTTATGGTATACGCATTTGTTATATTTTTTTTTTTTACAGCATAACCATACCTACACCAGTACAGTGTGTAGAATGGTGAGCAGGTTTTTAAGTTCATTAACTTCCAATGCAAGTTCACACAGACTTAAATTTTACTTTTTAAGATTTATTATTTTTAATTTAATTCAGAGTCTTGAAAAGGGCCTTTTGAGTGCATCTTTAGCTTCTAATACTTTATTGGCCGGCCTTTGCTCTTGAGCACCAACGTGCATCTCTGTGGCATTGAGTGAACAAGCTTCTGCAGATGTTCACGAGTGATGATGTGGTTCCAGGCCTGTATCAGAGCCTCAATCAACTCTCTCTTGGTCCTTGGCTGTTTTTTAGATATCTGTATTGATACCTTGTGCCACAATTTTTCAGTTGGATTGAGGTCCGGGGACTGGGCTGGCCAGTCAATAGTAGACACCTTGTTCTTTTTTTTCCATTCCGTTACTGTCTTAGCTCTGTGACAAGGAGCATTATCATCTTGGAAGATATAATCCCCTAAAAACAGGTGTTGAGCAGAAGGCAGCATTTTCTTATTAAGGATGTCTATGTATTTTTTTGCATTAACCATACCCTCCACAATATGAAGCCTTACAACACCATTGGCTGCCATACAGCCCCAGACCATTACTTTCATCGGATGTTTCACAGACAAGCTCAAACACTCTGGCTTGTACTCTTCATGTGGAAACCTTCTCACATAAGACTTGCCATCATTTCCTAAAATGCAAAAAGTGCTTTCATCACTAAATCACACTTTTTCCCACTCCTCCTTCCTCTATTTTGAATATTTCAATGCCCACTGTTTTCGCCTTTGTCTTTGTATGGCTGTCATCAATGGCTTCTTTCGGGCCTTGCACCCTCTCAATCCTGCTTCCAATAATCTCTTCCTAACAGTTGATGTTGCTACCTCAATATTGCACTTTTCTTGCCATTCTCGCAGAAGCTGAGGAGAGGTGAGCTTTCCATTGGCAAGGGATGTTCTTATCAGTACTCTATCCTCCCTTTATAGTTGACTTTCTGGGCCGACCAGATCTGGGTAATTCCAAGCTGCTTATGTTTCTGCACAATTCTTACGACTGTACTCTGATTACAGCCGACCTTCCTTGCGATCTGGGGGCCAGTATAACCCTCTTCATGTAGCACCACAACTCGCACACGATCCTCCGCTGACAAAAATCTGAAGGCTCCCATCATAAAGCTCTACAGTATGATTCACTAGATAGACCAACAGATAAAACACACAAACAAAGCAGCAGATGTGATGCAATGTAATAGAAAGTGATTGGCTGCCATATCCAGGTTATGATTGGCCACAAGAACCTCATCTGTGATTGGCTAATTTTGGATCTGAAGCTGTACAATATTTAGTTGTGCTCTCAATTCCCATATTGTTGGAATAATTTCAGGCAAAACTGCTTCAAAAGCAAAAAATATTACAGGGAGAGAATGCAAAATTGTATTCTGAACAAAACCATATATAATAAGTCATATTAGCATCGAAGATATTCGACAGAAAACGTTTAAAACTTGAAAAATCAATTTATGCTATGCCTATGCAGGACTTTTGAACACCACTGTACATACATAATGACTCACCCTCAAATTTGGTGAAGGGTAAGGAAAAAAAAAAATAATTTTTAATGTTAAATGGGGTCCGTCTTGCAGATCATAAAGGTATATGTCCCTCATAGCCCCCTCAACCTAGATATGGCTCCCTTAATCTGGTTATGGCTGGCAAACGTCCCTCAGTGATTGCGCATGCTTCCCCCCCCCCTTCATGCTGCTGCCCATACTAAAATAATAACCACGATTCTTAGCCTTTCCAGCGGTGTCCTTCGTTTCTCCCTCCTTGCCGCTGCTCCAGCACTTCCTGATTATTCTCAGAGAGCCGGTCATAATAAATAATCTTTGTACAGCACCAACATTCCGCAGCGCTTTACAACTCTGTTTCATATGCAAACAGTTATCAGAAAATACAATACAATGCAAAATGACAGCCCTGCTCATCAGAGCTTACAATCTAACAATGAGGTAGGGGTGACAAGGTACAGGTGCTTATTTACAATGATGGTATAGTCAACTTGAGGAGATGGGGAACAGATAGGAGCAGGATAAGTGGCCACCAACCATTATTTATGATGCATTTGAGACTGGTGGAGCGGATAGGCTTTGTCAAAGTGACTTGGACTAGGGATCATGATAAGCCGCCCTAAAAAGATGTGTTTTTTAGGGATTGCCTGAAGCTATGTAAGTTTTGGATACACCTAATTTCTTGGGGTAGAGCATTCCAAAGAATTGGTGCAGCTTGTGAGAAGTCTTGGAGCTGGGAGTGGGAGGTTCAGATTAGTGCAGATGTTAGTCTAAAGTCACTTCCAGAGTGAAGAGAATGGGTGGGGTGATAGCCAGAGATTGAGGGAGGAGATGTAGGGAGGTGATGCACTGTGAAGGGCTTTGTGGGTGATAACAAGCAGTATGAATTGGATCCTATAGTGTATAGACAGCCAGTGCAGTGACTGGCATAGAGCAGAAGCGTCCGAGTAACAGTTAGCTAGATAGATGATCCTGGCTGCTGCATTAAGGATGGACTGGAGAGGGGACAGTCTAGGGCGGGGGAGGGCGATTAAAAGAGTTACAATAGTCAAGGCGGGAGTGAATCGGGGCCACAGTGAGGATTTTTGTGGTTTCCAAGGTGAGAAAGGGGCGAATTCTAGAGATGTTCTTCAGGTGCAAGTGGCAAAAGCGGACGACTGTGTGTGATGTATATGTACATAACACCCAGACAGCGAGTCTGCTGCTTAGGCATTATTGTGGTGCCGCACACTGAGAGAGAGATGTCATATTTAGGGAGGTTTAGTGGAGGGCAGGAGCAGGAGTAGTTCAGTTTTGTAAGGTTGAGTTTCAGATAGAGAGCGGACATGATATTGGAAACTGCAGTTAGTCATTGGTGTTCTTTATTAGTGCGGGAGTAAGGTCAGGGGCTGAAGTGTATAATTGTGTGTCATCAGCATAAAGATGGTACTGAAAGTCAAATCTGCTGATGGACTGTCCAATCGGGGCTGTGTAGAGAGAGAAGAGAAGAGGTCCAAGGACTGAACCCTGAGGGATCCGAAGAGGGGAGGAAGTGGAGCCAGCGAATGATACACTGAAAGATAGGAAGAGAACCAGGAGAGAGCAGTGTCCTTTATACAACATAGAGAGTAGGAGATGGTGGTCGACAGTGTCAAAGGCTGCAGAGAGATCAAGAAGGATAAGCAGAGAGTGGTCACCATTACGTTTTGCTTATTCACTTTGCTGTGACGATCACATGACCGGCTTTACCGAGAAGAAACAGGAAGTGTGGGCACACCGGCAAGGAGGGAGACGCGAAGGACACCGATGGAAAGGGTAAGTAACGTGGTTGTTATTATGGGCAGCAGTACGGGGGGAGGGGGAAGGTCATCACGGGGGGGGCTGGCGCATGTAATGTGCGCTGCTCAACCAGTCCATCACCGCAGTGTATATATAAATGTGTTTGACACAGCCGGGGATCTCGTGACATATCACAGGATCCGGGTTTATTTATTTTAACCTGCGGCGTTTGCCTTCACTGTAATAATGATGATCTGTCAACTTTAACCCCTTCCATATTGTAATATAAACTCCTTTGGTCATGAAGGGGTTAAAGTTGAAAGATCATCATTATTGCAGTGAAGGCAAACACCGCAGGTTAAAATAAATAAAGCTGGATCCTGTGATATGTCATGGGAAAGCCCGGCGGTGTCACCATGTTCGTTATTATTTTTGTACATGCAATCTTGCCTAATAAAAATGTGTATAGGAGACGCCTCTGCTTTAAAGTCTGTATTAACCATGTCTGTCCTGTATTTCCAGGCACATATCTACGAGGTTTAGAAACCACAGCCACGTATGACCCCAGCACCCAGGAGTTTATTATAGACACCCCACAGATATCGGCAACAAAATGGTGGCCCGGAGATTGTAAGGAATAGTTTGGAAACTAAATATCGTAAGAGAAACTTCTAAATGTAGCAAAAAAATCTATTTCTTTTCTTCTGATTTGTGTAGTAGGAAAGACCAGCACTCACGCTGTGGTCCTCGCCCAGCTGTACAGCAATGGGAAGAAGTTTGGCATGCATCCATTCATAGTCCAGGTCCGAAGCCTTAAGGATCACTCTCCACTCCCAGGTATACACTAGATGTAGCCCTGATACTATCACATTGGGAGCGTGGTGACATCACAACACAGGAAGGCTGTGTTGCGCTGGTTCGCTTCCTCCGTGTGGTCTCGCTCTCCCCTGACCCCTGGGGGCTGTAATTCTCAGCATGGTAAGGCCCAACTGTTCTGGGCTCCCAATGCTTAAAATTGCACCAGCCCCAGAAAAGGTGCCTCCATGAGATGCCAAAACTGGCAGTAACCCCACTCTTCCAGCTGCCATATAGTGGTGACAGACTGGGTAATAAAGGGGTTGATGCCAGCTATTTTTGGCAGCTGACATCAAGCCCTATTGCTAATGTCAGTATGACAGCTATCCATTAGCAATACTTTTAGTGAAGAGAAATAAAACGCACACTGAGAGCCTTTATTGCATATGAAATTGATGTACTCCTCGTTATCCACTTTATTAGCTCCCACAAAATTCCCCTCTGACGTAATCTTGTGGTGGAAGCGGTGAAGCATTGTGATGTCAGGCTGCCGCCATCTTGTGTACCCAAGTGTCCAAAGATGGCAGCCTTGTGAGTAAGTGGTCATGCGCTCTGCCTGTGTGTGCCTCCCCCACTTCCTTGTGCTTGTGTGCCCCCGTCCCCACCTCCCTGAGCCTGTCTATACCTCTCACTGTAGGTGGAACCTTTTAGTGATGTTAAGGTCATGTGTACCTGATCACATGACTGTGACATCACTACAGGTCCTGTATACAATGCGAGGCACATGTCAGTGAGTGGGGCGGCGGGTTTGCGTCTGGTCCGGTTTTTAGCGGTAGTGTGCGAGAGTCCACTGGGCACCATATTGGCACATCCATCACTTGGGTGTGCCAAATATGGCTTTGATGGCGCAGTGGACTGTGGGATTCGTGGACAGATTATATATATTTTTAACATTACAAAATAGCAATAAATTATATATTATACTTTTTTTTTTTTTAAAGAAATTCTGTCAGCTCTATTTAGCCCCCTATTCTACCACTACCTGTCCCTGCACATTGCTAGCACATCCCTAACCAGCCCTCTCTGACCTAAAATTGAGTTGTTAAATCGTTTTTCTAAAGTTTTTTATAGTGCACATATTCCTATGATAATGAGGGCTCCAGTCTGTGGCGTAGACTGAGATGGGTGGTCTCCGGGCCTCTATCCCCCCCCCCCCCCTCGCAGGCTCTTAGCACGCCCCGCTGGGCGTCATCATTACTTCTCCTGTGCACACACTTTGTTGAAATTCCCGCCTCCTCCTGATGGTATGACTTGGAGTCAGACATCAGTTCCGGTCCTGCACAGTGCGCGGGTGTATGGGCTGTACGGTCCAGCTCCGGCGCATGCATAGTACACATATTGAGGCCAGCCCGTACACCTAATAAGTCTCCACAATGCATCGGACCGGAACTGACATCCAGCTCCACGTCATACTGCCGGGAGGAGGCGGGAATTTCAACATGGGTGGGGGCGCATAGGAGAAGTAATGATGACGCCCAGCAGCGTGTGATAAGAGCCTGCGAGGGGGGCTGGAATTGAGACCACCCATCTGTCTATGCTGTAGACTGGATCCCTCACTATCATAGGAATATGTAAGTTCATTTTTCTAAAGCTTTATAGTGCAGTTTTAGATCAGACAGGGATGGTTGGGGATGAGCTAGCAAGGTGCAGGGACAGGTAGTGATGGGATCTTTTTTTTTTTTTTTTTTTTTTTCCTTCTAAGGCCGCCACACAGTATGAAATATATGGGCTGTTGTTTAGTGTTTAATTTATGGTTTTTATGAAAGGGGAGTGGTTTACAGGGTGGTTATACAGATAAATGAATTTTTGTACATTAAACACCCAGAGATCAGGGCACCTATTTTTCTTTTCCTTTTCCAGGAATATCTGTTGGGGACATTGGGCCTAAGATGTCCTTTGAGCACATTGACAATGGCTACCTCATCATGAGGAATATTCGAGTCCCAAGGGAGAACATGTTGAGCAGATACTCGAAGGTACAGCAGAGATTCTATTATGTGTCTGTAAGATGTCAATGTTCACCCATGGAGCCTGCTGAGCCCGGTCCTCATCACATCCACTGCATCTTTATATGATGGACACAGCATCAGAAAATGAGCTAATGTTAATTGTGCACTAAAAAAAAAATCTGATTTTTCTTTGCATATACACACCGGTCACAACTCAGGCCTCATTCACTTCATTGACTTCCTATTATGACTGACTATTACAAGCCATAGGTGAATCTTTGACCTATCTGAACTGTATCAAAGTTTCTTGTGAGCATGCTCTAATCAATGAAGGTCAAGGTGACGAAAGAGGAGGTGAGCTGTGACATCACCTATTGTGAATGGTGGATCCTGTGTTATCTACTGTATATAGAGGTGTTATCAGTCATTGCACAGGAGGAGGAGGTGAGTGGTGATATCACCTATTGTGAATGATGGATCCTGTGTTATTTACTGTATATAGAGGTGTTATTAGTCATTGTACAGGTGGAGGTGAGCTGTGATATCACCTATTGTGAATGGTGGATCCTGTGTTATCTACTGTATATAGAGGTGTTATCAGTCATTGTACTGGAGGAAGAGGTGAGCTGTGATATCACCTATTGTGAATGGTGGATCCTGTGTTATCTACTGTATATAGAGGTGTTATCAGTCATTGCACAGGAGAAGGAGGTGAGCTGTGACATCACCTATTGTGAATGGTGGATCCTGTGTTATCTACTGTGTATAGGGATTATTATCCTGTTTGTGATGAGACAGCTAAAAAGTAATCTATGCAATAAAAAAGATAAATGGCGGCTACAGTTAGGACTGAGTAGTTGCTCTGGACACATATCCCCAAAAGGGTCCCTAGCCCTAACAAACCTGCAGTAATAGAACCAGTGCTGCATAATCAGGGCAGGTTAGAAGAACCTTTTGGTGATATCCGGGTCATTTGACCAAAGATCCTTCACCCTCCAGTAGTATGTAGGAACTGAAGAGGGAAGACGTGTGTGTGTGTGTGTGTGCACGTGCATGCGTGACTTACAGATGATTATACCAGATGATCTGTTAGCATTCAGAGTTGTTTGTGTTTGTTTTTTTTTTTTTTTTTTTTTTTCCCCACTTTGTGTAAATCCGGCCCTGCCTGATGTATAAGGTGTTCCAGATCGAGCAGGACCTGTACAATTCTGGTGGCTACAGCTTCTCGCTGGATTACTTTACACCCTTGTAGTAATTGTCCCTCCACAGTGTTGGGGCTCATGTAGACTTGGTGACCTCTTACTTGCTGTTTCCAGGGTCCAGTATATTGATTCCTGCAGAATGTTCTGTAATTCTAAACAATAAGTAAATGTTTTATTCTAAGTTAAATATTATCAGTGCACACAATTAGTTTCCTCGGGCGTCACATGGAAACCACCTGTCTGTTCCTCTCCTTGCTGCCAGCTTGTTACATTTATTTAAAGCTTCCGTGTCACGTTCTAAGGGCTGATCACGATCACACGTGTGTCCTGTGATTGCAGTATGTATTTCCTCGGGGAGAGAAGGGGGGGGGCGGGGGACTGAATCCTCCATGTGTGAACATGTCCCTAAAGACCTTCATGTTGGTTTCCTCCTTGGCACTAGGTTCTGCCCGATGGCTCCTATGTTAAAAGTGGATCGGACAAGATAAACTACTTCACCATGATCTCGGTGAGGGTGAACATGCTCCAGGATGAGGTGCTGAGTGCGCTGAGGAAGGCCTGTACCATCTCCATCCGATACTCTGCTGTCAGGCGCCAATCGGAGTTAAAGCCGGGGTGCGTATTCCAACTCTGCCGCCATGTATGTCTCCAGGACTCAGTCCGCTCGTGTATGAATTGGCCTCATCCTCCTAGATTAACTTTATATTATAAACTTGTGATCAGCCATTTTTAGGAAGTTGCATGTCACCACTAATATAAACAGAATGGTTGTCACCCAAATTATTATTATATATAATTTTTTTTTTTTTTTTTTTATTTAAACCTGGATTGAAAATGTTGTGTAGTTAGGAAACCGGAGCATAGAATTCTATTCTGGAGTAATTTAGGCATTCATATTAGGTAATGTCAGTATGATACGGCACTAATCATACCCTTGAATAGTGCTACAGATGCCCTTTTTAAAATCTGTAAAAATCATTACTGTACCATCTGTAGTTTTCTTGCTTTAAGCATCTTCACACCCTGCAGGCAGCTGGTGCATTATTGCAGTTAATTACTTTCTCTGCCAAATAGTCCAGCGTGTGTGAATGTTATTTCAATATCCAAGCTGGTGTTCTGTCCCTCCCCCTGTGCTGAAATCAGTCACTGAAAAATAATAAATCTTTTTTTATATAGCGTCAACATGTATTCCTCAGCGCTTTACAATACAGTAGTTCATAAATGAAAAATATACAGTAAGTAATTCCAGTAGAGGGAATACAGTACAATTGGATATAATGAGCATAATAATCATGTACGAGCTGCTCAGGGAGGGGTAGCTGTATTGTGCTACACTGCGTACTGTCTGTAAGGGTACCTTTTACACATTGCATGCAATTTCACTTGCAACTTACTGGTTGCAGTGAAATCATGGACACATTGTTCTATTTTGTTGCTGTGTACAAATGTAACAATGTGTCCATGATTTCACTGCAACCAGTAAGTTGCAAGTGAAATTGCATGCAATGTTGTGACGTGTAAAGGTACCCTAAAGGTGGGGTCACACGCGGCGATCTGGCCTGCGATGTCGGAAGCGATGTGCAGGTGCCCGCTCGCTTCCGACATCGCAGGCCAGCTGTCACACGGCACGACGTTGCCGGTGAGCGCGGCGGCAATGTGGGCGGAGCCATCGCTCGCTGGGCTGGGCTCAGCCCAGCGAGCGATGGCTCAGAAACACTGCGATATAGGCTGGATCGCGCCGCCAACAGTGTCAGATGGCGCGATCCAGCCTAATCGCTGGTCACAGGTTGACAGGTTTATGAACATGTTCATAAACCTGTCAACCTGCGACCAGCGATAATTTGTCGTTGTCGCTGTGACGTCACTTTTCGGCGATGTCGCCAGCGAAATCGCCACGTGTGACCCCACCTTTAGAGATTTCTAGGTGTACATCAACATATATTATCTTGACATGCCCCTCCAGAGCCTTAAGATACTCGGAACCGGGTTTTGAGGCTTCATGGGAGTCACAGGGGCCGGCTCCGTGACCCTGGCGGTGCCATTAAAAGTTCGGGGAGGGTGGCTCTCTTCTTTAGGGAAGATAATGAGGACAGGGAGTTTCGTTAGAGAGAGGATTACTGGACCTGGGGATAACTGTTTAACGTGACTCCACCTGCAGGTTGCAGCTATAGATGGCCGCAGGTGCATGACAGTTCCTCTGGGGCTGATGGCAATGATGCAGCAGTTTTGTAAAGCCCTCTACAGGTAGTGCCGATAACCCCCAAACCCCCCCCCCCCTTCCCCCAGGGCAGCAGATGTTACTGAGTGAGTTGGTAGCTATGTTGCAGCACAAGGCTTACAACCCGTCAAGAAAGGTCACTGACACAGCGGGTTGCAGTCCTTAGATGTTGACTCAGTAACTATGCAACAGCCAGCTGAGTGCTGGGTTTTCGGAGGCAGGGATCCAGCTACTCCCGGGCAGTGGGATGACACTCAACCGGTACCCCTTCTCTCTGTCCTTTCTGGGTCATCTCGCACTGCGCTTGCTTCACCCTCCTGCCTTGCGCCTCCCTCACACAGAGCCTCGAGCCAGTGGGTCCCTCCTGGGGTTACTTGAAGTCTGTCCCCAGACCCTACATGGCCACCTTTTCAATGGATGTGTGTGGTATCGGCTGCACAACTACTGACACCTGCAGGGCAGTGGTCACTACATGAATATTCATCCATGGGGAGTGGGCTGCAGAGACGTGATCACTCACTGTGATTGACAGATGGAATGATTCTCTTTATTTGCAGTTTAGAGGATAGGAGGGAAATATAAATAAAAGAAATACCTAAATAAAAAGAGCTTTACCAGAGGAATTAGAAAATATCAGTTACACGTGGATTTTTGATTGGATAGATTCCATTTTAAAGGTATTGTATCATCTGAAAATTGTTAAATGTAACTTGAGACAGTGGCCACTAGGGCTTTTTTATTTTAACTCTAACTTCCCGTTTTAGTAAATTGACATGTACATTAGCAGCTATGAATTGACTGACATTTCCCTTCATCAAAAATCAAGATATTAATTTTTTATTTTTTTTTTTAATCATAATTTTCTTTTTTTCTTCCAATTAGGGACAAAGAACCAAAAATCCTTGATTACCAAACTCAGCAACACAAGCTTTTACCCCTGTTGGCAACTTGTTATTCCATTGCGTTCACAGCCAAATATGTGGCGAAATTCTACAACGACGTGTACAGCGAGATACGGAAGGACAACTTTAGCCTGCTGCCCGAGGTACCGTGAGGGCTTATATGCAAATATTGTGTAGTTAAAAAAAAAAAAAAAAATTTTTAAGGTGTATGGAAATAAAGATCGAATATTTACTAAAGAGTACAATACTTTGGGATAGACTGTGTCCAGCCTAAATGGCATAGTTGGTCCCTTGTGGGCGGCAGAAGGAAATTTTATTTTTCTGCCAATGCTGAATAAAAGAACACTACATATTGGATGGATATAACTAAAATCTACCTATAAGTTGAACATATGGATAAATGGGTAACAGTGTTGCCATTCTCCTGAATAAGCTCTGAGGAAGAATAACAGAGACCACATAAAGCAGAGTTCCAAATAATACATTCTCCCGGAATGTGCAGGCCTGCTGTAGTCTTAGCAATGAGCTGGAATCTCTATTGAGATGATAACAAACAACCCATATGTTGGCTTCCATGTGGGAGGTTATGACGATGGGAAAGGTATTGAGTGTCACAGATTTGCATGAACCTTGCCTGGTGACCATTCTGCATCAGATCAGGGTGGTGCTCACTTTGGCACAGAAGAGAAGATTGTCTTGATCCAGTTGCCACAACTCTAGTTCGGTGTAAAGCGACCAACAATTGTGGTCCATAGCTAAGACTTAAGAAAATAAAATGGTAAGATCTCCTTGGCTTCAAACGTTGAGATCTTTGGATGTCTGAGCATCTTTCGTTGTCATCGCCATGATTGTGCATCATATATCAACAGACCAGGACTGGCCTACGGGAGAATAGGAGAATCGCCCGGCGGGCCCCTTTACAGTAGTGCTTCACTTATTCCCCAAGTAGTTGTCACAATACACTTGTTTCACAATTACAGACCTAAGGAATCATCTCATCTTTCATTTTACAAACTACCCAGTATATAGTTGCATATTAAATTTGGGAATGTATTATTTGCATGTAGTTGATCAGTGGCCCCCAGCATCATGGTTACTGGTGGGCCCCTGCTGCCCCAGTCTGACATTGTATATTAAGATACATTCCAGCCACCACTCAGTGTGTTTACTTTGTACAGACAATGAGTTCCAAGAAACCGAAGATACTTTTTCTACGAAGGAGAATTATTCAATCCAGTGCAAACATCAGACTTGCAGAAAAGTGCAATGTTTAGGCCTATCAAGATCTTAAAGTGTACTGGTGTGATAAAGGCCCTGCATGGCTGAAATATTGCACTTTTCTGCATGTCTGTGTGCACTGGTTCATTAACTTTTTCTTGGACCTCATATGATTGTACATCATTAGTGACTTGTGGGGTCCTAGTCCCTGGTTCTCCTGACTCTGAAGGAGTCTTCTGTTCTTTCCACCCTTCTAGCTCCACGCTCTCGCAGCTGGAATGAAGGCTTTTGCAACGGAGATCTGCTCCAATGGTGTGGAAGTGTGCCGCAAGGCCTGTGGGGGCCACGGCTACTCCCTCTATAGCGGTTTACCCTCGCTCTACACCAAAGTGACTGCCTCATGTACTTACGAAGGGGAGAATACTGTCCTGCACCTGCAGGTGGCAAGGTAACTCTAATGTTATTTGATGCTAAAGGGGGTTTGTGCTTTCATTCTCACTTTGTTTTTTATTTTTTCCAGATTTTTGATGAAATGTTTTGCTGGCGCCCGGTCAGGAGCACCGTTGCCATCCAGCACAGCCTACCTCTCCTCTCCACCTGCCGGCGGCTGCCAGACAAGAACACCTGCCGACTTCCTGACTCCAGAGGTGTATGTGAAGGCGTATGAGCACAGGGCGTACAGGTAAGCCAAAGGGCACAAGTTTACAAACTTTTAGGAATGTTTTGGCTCCTAGGACTTTTTTTTTTTTCCTGGGAATGTGGTTTACCCCCCAATAATTGAGTTTCTCATTGTGACTATAGAAAACCTACAACGTATGACAGTGATATTGCTTTCCAGCTACAGCAGGGTTTCCAGCTCCAGTCCTCAGCCACCGACTGTGAAGGTTTTCAGGATTTCCTTAGTATGTGATTCCAACACCTGTGCAATGCTAAGGTAATCCTGAAAGCATGCACTGTCAATGGCTCCTGAGGACTAAAATTGAGAAGTACTGAGCTAAAGGTGCCGAAAATATTCAGGATACTCTGTTAAGGGAAGGGGGGACAGAACAAATATTCATTCCCTCAAAGTAGCGAATTAGAGCAATGCCTGCAAAAGAAAAAAACAAAAAAACACCCTAAATACATTGCCTGCATAATTGTTATAACTGAATGCTCACTGGGGGGTCTGACTGCTGGGGTCCCACCAATCCAATATGGGGGGGGGTGTCCCAGTGCCCGGTATTTACATGTTGCGTTAGTGAGCATGTGCGACATCTGCTCCATTTACTGCCCACACAAGGGTCACACCTGCCCAGGTTTTTATTCTATACACATGGCAGACTTTGCCTCCTCATTCTCGGGGATTGCGGAGGGTCTCTGCAGGCAGAACTGCAGTTATCCCATAAATGGATGGTGAGAGAATAAGTAAAAAATAATTTTACTTGTATTTTACTGTAAGGTTTGCAGTAAACAATCATGTAAAAAAGTAACTTGACCTGATGCAAAATCATTATCAAGTCCCATCATTCCATTAAGATTGGTGCTGTGCTCCTATGTGGTAGAGGGGCTGTTGTGCCAGTTGTGACTTCGCCCTCCAGGTGTGTACCAGTCCTCCATACACTGCTAGGGGATGTTTCTTTAATTCCGTCTGTCTGCCTTTTTTGTGCAACTTGAGGCTTCTTCATCCCTATACAAGATATATCCAGGATCCATCCATTACCATGTACAATACTGATGTCTGCGGCAGAGGTGCCGGAAGAGCACAGAACAATTTTTGCACCGGCCATTGCAGTACTCGCTGCCGCTATTTCTCACCGACTACCTGTAGAAAGACATTTTCACCTGTGGTTTAACACTTTATATTGTATGACAATATTTTTCTTTTTAAGCCTCGTTGCATCTGCAGCAAACAAAATGCATAACCTGGTGCAGTCGGGGTCTGAGCAATATCTGGCGTGGAACAACACCTCGGTGGAGCTTGTGAAAACCTCCATAGTAAGTGTTTACTCACCTCCTACCTCCTGTCTGATTTGGGCCCATTTCATAGGCGTTTTTGCCTAGATCCGGACAAAAAAACGGGGAAGATGTGTGTTTTTTTTTCCCGGATCTGATGTGAAAGAGGCCTTACATAGGGAGAGGCAGGACAAAAATCCCCAAGGGGGAACGGTCTTATGCATTCTCAATGGCAAAAAATAGTCTTGTTCTTATTTCACTGGAGCACAAATGCAGCAGAATGGTGTTGCACTATTCTTAAAGGTGGGGTCCAGTAACAACAAATGTCACTTCCCACAGGATAAGTGATCACTCATTGGCTATTCTGTAAAATAGGACTCAGAAAGGACTGTCATGGTCTGCGTTGCTGTATATAAACAAGTCCATGATGCGTTTCGGAGCTGTACCTGCTCCTTCCTTCTGAACATGGTGCATTCCTGAGGAAGGGCAGGGACAGCTCTGAAACGCGTTGAATGAGATAATAAACACCATTGCAGATCACTTTGTGGACCTTTATTTGTATACAGCAGCGCGGACCATAACACACCGTCCTTTATTAGTCCTGATCTCTACCATTGCACACGTGTAAGTGTGGGTCCGGCAGCAGCTGTACAAGCGCATATGCTGGTTGTAGGTAACACAGCCCAATAAGGCGAGCAGTGAATATTGCCATTGTAATTAGAGATAAGACCCTATTGCCCTTTTGGTGCCCCATATAGGTAATTCTGTAGAATAGGGCACTTTTTTTCCGTTACAGTAGAGCAGTAGTGCACACTGTTCACCGCTGCTCCATCCATTTTCCATGGAATTGCTGAGCTCGGTCTTATCCGGCAGTCCCATGGAAAATCAATGGAGTGGTGGTCGGGTGTCTGACCTGCAGCTCCACTTTAGCATCACATTTTCCCCTTCTAAAGACCAGTGCCAACTCCAATGGTTGAACCCCCACCAATCATATAGGTGATCGCCAATATTGTAGATAGGTGATACTTTTTCAATTAAGAACCCCTATAGTGTGCCCCATATGCACCCTCTACCATCTCCTGTGCCCAAAATCAGCTCCAGAGAATATCGCCCTTGACTATGGATGAGCGAGTACTGAAATACTCGGACTCGCTATACTCGTAACGATGTAAGTCAATGGGGAAGCGAGTAATTCCTCTGCTGCCAGACCCTATGAAGAGGTCTGGCAGCAGAAGAAAAGGCTGCAATGGCCACATGATTGTTTAAAACCCGGCGGTAAAAAGCCGCCGGCTTTTAAACCATCATTAAGCCCCCTACTCGCTTCCCCACTGCCTGACAGCAGGATCCTCCCCACCCGATCCTAAGTTAGGACCGGGTGGGGAGTGCAGCACCAGTGAGCGGGGAGCGCAGGAGTCGGGCGGGGAAGTTGGCGGTGAGAAGAAGACTTCACCGCCGGCTTTCCCTGGTCTGTGCTACGCTCCCCGCTGCCTGGTGCATCGCGTCTCACCCGGTCCTAACTCAGGATCAGGCGGGTAGGGGGCATCGGCGAGTGGGGAGCACAGCACAGACCAGGGAAAGCCGGTGGTGAAGTCTTCTTCTCACCTCCAACTTCCCCACTTGGCTCCTGCGCTCCCCGCTCACTGGTGCTGCACTTCCTGCCCGGTCCTAACTTAGGATCGGGTGGGGAGGGAGGCGGCAGGGGGAGCAGAGGATCCTGCTGTCAGGCGGTGGGGAAGAGAGTAGGGAGCTTAATGATTGGTAAAAAGCCGGCGGCTTTTTACCAATCGTGACCATTGCAACCTTTTCCTCTGCTGCCAGACTTTTTAATAAGGTCAGGCAGCAGAGGAATTACTTGTTTCCCCCATTGACTTGCGATTACTCGCTAAGTAACGAGTACAATGTAAGGATACTCGCAGAGTACAGAGTAGCATGAGTACCTTACTACTCGGCGAGTACCGAATAGTATACTCGCTCATCCCCTATCCTTGACCCTTACAAGGAATTCTGTAAATTTCCAAACTTCTATGCCCATAGATGGGGAATCCAGCTTCCCTGTACTCAATCAGTTTGAGTATCTGGCGCTAGTGTTCCTGATATTTAGAATTCTAAGGGCCAGATTCTCTGGAACGGATTTTGGCTACTTGTATGTGGGCTTGGATGACTGTAAATATGGCTTCTTTGTCTCTGAACACTTGACCTCAAGCTCTGAAAGTCATAGAAAATATTTTCTATGGGCTCCTATGAGGTGCAGGAAGTGTTGTCTTGGGGACACAGACTATTAATACTATGTGTATAATGACGAGTCAAAGCCTCTGCTCTGGTCGTCTCCTCTTCTAGGCTCATTCACATTTGTTGACCGTGAAGACTTTCATCTCCGCACTGAATTCATTCTCCGATCAGCCAGAGATTGCGGTCGTCCTGAAGCGGCTGTGTGACCTGTACGCACTTCACGGGATATTCACAAGTGCCGGCGACTTCCTACAACATGGCTACCTATCGGGGAAACAGCTGGACATGGCCACCACCGCTTACCTGGGGCTCCTGGCCGAGCTGCGGTGAGTAGACCATTTGCTGCACAGTTGAACCATTTATTCACTGGGATTATCAAATTTTATTGTAAATTTTTTTTTTTTTTTTTACCCTTTTCATCTGCAGGAAAGATGCCGTTCTGCTTGTGGATGCGTTTGATTACACAGACGAGCAGTTGTTATCGGCCATCGGGACTTATGATGGGAACGTGTACCATAACCTGCTGGAGTGGGTACAGAAGAACCCCGACAACAAGAAGGTGAGATCCAAGCACCATGGCTAAAGTGGCCAATTTATGAGCCCATCAGTCATGACAAGGCGACCTTTCTTTGAGATCCTAACCTGAAATACTGTCTGTCCTGGGCTTCAAGCTACAAACGGCGCCGCTCAATGAATGTAGAACTGCAGTCAGGGAGTTTATTAACCCTCAATCTGCTTTTCAGGAATTAAAGTGGCATAACGGTAAAGAGAAATGTTTTTTTTTCACTTCTTAAATGTTGGTTATACCTGAACAGGATAAACACTAGAGGCCAAAAAATCCAGACAAAACTCACCAAAAAGATAGCCATGAAAAACATCCATTGCACTTAGCAGGAGGCTGCTAGCTCCACTGAGAGGCAACACAGGTGTATTAATACACTACTTGTGCACTAGTAATAAGACACTTGTGTTGCCTCTCAGTGGAGCTAGCAGCCTCCTGCTAAGGCTGGCTTCATATTGCGGGATGGTTCCGATCAGAGTCTGTCAGTGTACACCGGACAGCCCCGGACCGGATATTGGCCCCATAGCAGCCTGTCCGGGACAATCTGGGATAATTCAGTATTCTCCCATGGACACAAACGCTGCATGCAGTGTTTGTGTCCGAGAGGAGAATATCTCCTCTAATTGGCAATTCCCAGATTGCCCCGGATCCGGGGCAATCCGACGCTCCCTAACGTGGGAGCCTATGGGGCTGGATTGCCCCAGTCCGGGAACCGGACCCCTGCCAGCCGCTGTCCTGATTCATCAGTGGTGGCAGCTGCGTGCGGGGGCATATTAGCCCTCCGGTTCTGTGTGCTGATCCGATCCGGGGCTGTCAGGTTCATCCTGACAGCCTCAGATCAGATCTGACCCGCAGTGTGAAGCCAGCCTGATGGCCACTTTACACATCCCAACATTGTTTCGATTTTGGATACAACAGCACGGGAGCGCGCATTTTTTTTTTTTTTTTTGGACGAAATTCAAGATCTCATAGGAGCTGTCACACAGGGAGATATCGGCAGGCAACACAACTGTGATGTCTACGCCCTCTTGTACGAGCGACCAGGAACGACCATTTAACATGGGAGAGAATAGGGGAAGTTGCTCTCCATGTCGGTGTTGGGCTGCCACACAGCACGATCCTGCCAGATCGTCCATCCAATATCGGCAGTTGGAGAGCCGGCTCATTTCTCCCCCGATATCGGTTTGACATTGTTCTTGCGTCGCATTGGACATTTACACCATACAACGCACGAATGATATCGGCGCCAACGCACGAACCACATGACTTTTTATTGGCGTTGGACAACGATATCGGCACGTGTAAAGTGGCCATAAGGGCCATGAAAAACATCTATTGTAATCTTTTTGGTGAACACCTGAATAGGCTGCTGTTTGGCTGCGAGTTGCCATCAGGACCCAACAATTATGATCCAAGGATGCTGATGGAGCCAGCACATTCTTAACCATGTAGATGCTGTAGTCATTATTGGCAGCAGCAACCGAGGGGTTAAACTGCCATGGTCTGTGCCTACACAGTTCATTACTTGATGCCGCAGGGTGTCAACTATAGTGTACAGGTGACCGCTGCAGCATTTCCATCCGTCAGGGGGGACGGAATACGTGAATTTATCCCATCAGGCCAAATTTAAGTCAGTGGTGGCCACTAAGGTGTTAAACCCTAGGCTGTGTTCACACGTTAAGGCTGCTTTGCTTTACACTCTCTGCAAATGTCTTAGGGCCGCTTTACACACAGATATCTGTGACCAACTTCTGAACAACTTACTGGTTGCAGTGAAATCATGGACACATTGCTCCATTTTGTGGCTGTGTACAAATGTAACAATGTGTCCATGATTTCACTGCAACCAGCAAGTTGTTCAGAAGTTGGACAGATAAGTTGGTGTGTGTAAAGTGGCCCTTAATTGCTGCAATTCTTAAAAAGCAAATAAAACTGCAGCTGTTGTGGAATGAGGTGGGGGAAGAAGCACTGTGACTGTAGCATTAGAGGACAGGCAATGCTTTCTGGTGGAAAAGGGTATGTGACTTAGGCTGGCTTCACACTACGGCACAATCTGATCCCGGACCGGATTTGCAAACAGTACTGGAGAGCGAATCTCCCCTCCGGCCCTGTTTGTAGCCGGATGCAGCTGAGCTCAGCTGTCCTCTGCGAAGTGGTGCTGAACCGTTTCACAGGGGACAGCTCCTTAGGTGCTGAAGTTCAGTGTAGCTCACACTGAACTTCAGCCGCTGGTGTCCAGTTCCCGAATCCTCCCATGTTGGGGAGCGCCGGATTGCCCCAGATGCGGGAGAATCTGGGAGGATCCAATTTGGAGAGATTTTTCTCCTCGGACACAAATTCTGCAAGCAGTGTGTCCGGGAGAAAAATCCGAATACACCCGGATCCTCCCGGACAGATGGAAACCGGATGGCAGATAGCTCCATAGCATACTATGGGGCCAAAATCTGATCCAGGGCTGTTCACATTGGACAGCCCCGGATCAGATTGTGCCGTGGTGTGAATCTGGCCTTTGTAGGGAGAAAACCATCTGGATGCACCATTTTCATCTAGCAGTCCATATCCGACCCTTGAATGACTTTGATATATTGTGACGTAAGTCTCCCAAAAGTAGAGGCGCCCGGCTGCAGCTCTGGTGGTAAACCCCCCCCTCCCCCCCGTCATCCTCCTTCACTCACTGCAGGGGAGTGGACGCTCTGCCTGCAGCCTGAATGACGTGGGTTAATGTTGCCGCTTTTCTTTCTGCTATGTGTGAACACACCCTTACTTTTATTTCCCATTTTTCCCCACAGGTGGATCCAGTGTATGAGACCTACCTGAAGCCATACCTACAAAGCAATGTCTCCAAACTATGAAGAGGACGCTCCCACCGCACCCAGAGAAGAGGATTCTAGTGTTTTCATCTTGCACTTTGTACTGGCAGCTTAGATACACCTCGGGGATACCGCTTTATACTGTAATACATGAAGGCGGAGGGGAAACGAGACCTGCTGACGTCTGGATGCTGACAATGAATTCACATGGACCTGATCAGAAGATGGATGTGATCTGTGCCGACCATTGAGGAGCTGCCCCGAGCCTCATGGTGGATATGGGAACAGCTCCACTTTACTCTGATTCTGTTAAATCTAAGGGAAACATAATCGTTGGGGCAATGGCGGCTGATTCCGTGCTCAGCGGGGTCAGATGAGCCTCAACACCACCCACCATGTGACACATGGCTCCACTGTCCCACCGCCTCGTGTGCAGAAGGAACATACAATGTGAAAACTAATCTAAATACATAACATGTCCTGAATATCTGTGATTAAATAAAATATTGTATAATGATAAAACCAGGGTGAAAGGTTTATTCCAGTTTGTAGATGTAGTCTGATGGACCCTGTAACAAGCACTTTTGCAATTTACTGCTTTCTAAAACATTCCCTTTAATAATCTCAATCAACTGCAGCCAATGTAATGTGAGGAAGGGGCTGGGACACGTATTCCAGTGATATCACTTACTTGGCTGTGTTTTATCAGCAGGAGATCATCACTGCTGCCTGATCCAATCGGATCCTCAACGCTGAGATGGCAAACACCTATTGACAGATTCCCTTTAACACTTGTTTACAGCTCGTTGCCTTGGAGACAGACCGCCACTGCTGTCCAGCTTGTAAGCACTGGCCGGGATTAGGCAGTGACCCCCGTGCTCCATGATCTTGGCCAGCTCCAAAACATTCATTACAAATGGGGTTCAGCAGTGGTCTGTCTCCAAGGCAGCAAGCCGCGTACAAGTGTCCTTAAAGGGAACCTGTCACCAGGCTTTTGACATCCCATCTGGGAGCAGCATATTGTAGAGAGAGACCCTGATTCCAGTGATGTCACTTACTGAGCTGCTTGCTGTCATTTTGATAAAATCTGAGATTACTTACCGGTAATCGTATTTTATGGAGTCCATGACAGCACCCACCAAGAGAGGGGATCCGCCCACCAGGACAGGAAACCTACAGATAAAAAGGGGAGGGCCACCTCGCCTCCTCAGTTGGGTTACAGAGAAAGTGGAGGAACCGCCCACCGTATAAATACACACATAAAAAGAACATCAAGTATAAGAAGACCAAGACCTTCAAGACGTGCAGAAAAAGGGCACACAAACACCCGCAGGCAAGCAGTGGCTACCCGTGGCAAGTGACAACACATCAAACAATAACTGAGGCAAACAACTTGCAAAGAACAGAAAGGGTGGGAAGTGAGTGGGTGCTGTCACCGGGGAGGGACCACAGCAATAAGAACTGCCCTCCCGAAGTCGAGGTCAGACGAAGAGGAAAGGTCCAGGCGATAGTGCCGAAAAAAGGTAGAGGGTGACGCCCAAGTAGCCGCCCTACAAATAGATTCAAGCGACACATTAGCACGTTCAGCCCAGGAGGCTGACATGGCATGAGTAGAATGGGCATGAATACCGGCCGGCGGCTGCTCACCTTTCACAGAATAGGCCGAGCAGATAGCGTCCCGGATCCATCTGGAGATGGTGCTTTTAGTGGTATGAGTGCCCTTATGAACCCCCTGGAAAGAAACAAACAAGGCCCTACACTTCCTCCAGGATTGGGTCCTAGCTAGATACTCTAGCACAGTCCTCCTAACATCTAAAGTCTGATAAGTCAACTCCTCAGGGCAAGTGGGATTGTCACAGAAGGAGGGCAGAACGATCTCCTGGCTTCGATGGAACTTTGAGGAAACCTTAGGAAGGTAGGAGGGGTCCGTTTTCAGGATCAATTTGTCAGGGAACACCAACAGGAACGGGGGGGGGGTCAATGGACAGGGCCTGCAGGTCCCCCACCCGTCTAGCAGAGGTCAAGGCTACCAGTAACGACGTTTTTCAAGTCAAGTGTCGGAGGCCGAGGTCAAGGGTTCAAAGGGAGGTCCGGTCAAGGCGTCCAAAACTAAATTCAAATCCCAAGGAGCAAGCCTAGGGACGGGCACCAGCGCAGCGCGGTCACAAGCCTGAAAGAAACGGGTAATCCACCTGTCACCTGCGATATTCTGACTAAACAGGGCCCCCAGAGCAGAAACCTGGACCTGAAGAGTACTGACAGCAAGACCCAACTCCCGACCTTTCTGCAAAAATTCCAAAATAGCAGGAATCGGGGCATGGTCAGTGACACCCCCCGGGTAAAAATCAAAAAACCTACGCCAAACCCTACAATATAGGTTAGTGGTGACAGCCTTCCTACTACAGAGGAGGGTAGCAACCAAAGCCTCAGAGAACCCCCGCTGCCTCTGAAGCTGCCTCTCAAATTCCAGGCCGTTAGATGAAGGCCTTCTGCTTGTGGGTGAAAAAACGGACCCTGAGACAGCAGCCCCCGAACCGCCGGGAGAACCCAAGGATCGGAGACCAACATCGCCTGAAGCCAAAAAAAAACATGGTCTCCTGGGCCAAAAGGGGGCGATTAAAATGACTCTCGCTCCCTCCTCCCTGACTTTGCGCAGAACCAGAGGAAGCAGACAGGACGGAGGAAAAGCATAAGCCAGAGGAAAATCCCAAGGCACTCGCAGAGCATCCACCACCTCTGGCAGATCCGAGGGTACAGGGAAGCAAAGCGCCGAACCTGTCTGTCCTCCCTGGTCGCAAAGCGATCTATCACCGGACAACCCCAGAGACGTACAATGGCCTGAAAGACGCCCCTGTTCAAAACCCACTCCACCTGCCTGAGGGAGTGGCGGCTGAGAAAGTCGGCCCTGACATTGTCGATCCCTCTGATATGAAGGGCCGTCAGGGAGAGAAAATGAACCTCCGCCAGACGAAATATCGAGGTCGTGGTCGCCAGAAGGGAAGGAGACCGAGTTCCCCCCTGGTGATTCAGGTAAGCCACGACGGTGGTGTTGTCCGACTGAATGCGGACATGGGCGTTGCGGAGGAAGGGCAAAAACCTGAGGAGAGCATACAGAACTGCACGCAACTCCTTCCAATTGGAAGAGTGCAAGACTTCCTCTGCGGACCACCGACCCTGAGCCAGGCGAGGTCCGACATGAGCTTCCAACCCCGAGGGGCTGGCATCGGTCGTCGCTACAAAGTCTGGAGAAACTACCCATGGAACCCCCAGAGTCAGGTGACGTGAATCGATCCACCAGGACAGAGAGGCCAAGGCCGTCGGGGACAGACTGAGACGACCCTCCAACCGTCCCTGCAGAGAGTCTCCGGCCTTGAGTACGTCCTGCTGGAGACAGCGAGAATGGAACTGTGCCCACGGGACCGCTGGAATGCAGGACGACAGAGTCCCCAGTAGAGACATGGCCTGACGCAGAGACAGTGATGGATTGTGCATGGCCCCACCCACCTTGCCCCGGACAGCCGAGACCTTGGCCGCTGGAAGGAAACACTTCTGGGCAACAGAGTCCAACTGAAGACCTAAAAAAGTCTGGACCTGAACCGGATGGAGCCGTGACTTCGGAACATTGATGAGCCACCCCAAGGCCTGTAGGGAGGACATGACGTGGGTCAGACGGGAAGCACACTGCCCTTCTGAGTCCCCCACCACCCAAAAATAATCCAAATTCGGCACAATGAGCACTTTTTGATGCCGTACAAACGCCATAACTTCCGCCATCACCTTGGTAAACACCCGAGGAGCACTGGAAAGACCGAACGGCATGGCCGCAAAGTGCAGATGGCGAACCTGACCCTCCAAGACCACCGCCACGCGGAGGAACTTCTGGCAAGATGGATGAATGGGGAGATGATAATAGGCGTCTTAAGTCGAGCACCGCCATAAAACACCTAGGGAACAAAAGGCGGACAGCGGATTGGATAGACTCCATTTTAAAGAACTGGAAGTGGAGGAAGGAGTTTAATTTCCGAAGATTAATAATGGTGCGAAAGGAACCATCTGGCTTGGAGACCAGGAACAAAGTGGAATAAAATCCCCTTCCCTCCTGGTCCCCCGGAACCGGAACCAACACCCGTTTCTGCAATAAGTCCTTAAAGCGAACCTGTCACCCCCCCCGGGCATCAAAAGCTATAATAGCCACCTTCTGCAGCACTAAGGCTGCATTCTGAGAAGGTGGCTATAGGCTTTTGATGCCCTTTATAGCATGAAATATGCACTTAGATAAATGCTCACTCTTCTGAAGACCGAAGACCGGGAGGTGGGGTTTCACGCTACTCCGGCCCGCCCCCTCTTGTCAATCATTGTGCGCGCCTGCTGCTGCCTCCCCTCAGTGTGGAAAATGAACGCGTGTCTCCATTCTCCTGTATGGAGCCGCGCATGCGCTGTGCGCCCGGTGTCCAGGAAGTCGACACCGGGCGCACAGCGCATGCGCGGCTCCGTGCATGAGAACGGAGACGCGCGTTCATTTTCCACACTGAGGGGAGGCAGCAGCAGGCGCGCACAATGATTGACAAGAGGGGGCGGGCCGGAGGAGCGTGAAACCCCGCCTCCCGGTCTTCGGTCTTCAGAAGAGTGAGCATTTATCTAAGTGCATATTTCATGCTATAAAGGGCATCAAAAGCCTATAGCCACCTTCTCAGAATGCAGCCTTAGTGCTGCAGAAGGTGGCTATTATAGCTTTTGATGCCCGGGGGGGGTGACAGGTTCGCTTTAACCTCCGATTCCCGCGCACGCTGCTGGCAAGCATTGGAAAGGGTAGTCAAAAAAAAGGAGTCACCCGGGACCTGCAAAAATTCAAGTTTAAGGCCAGCAGAAATGAGGTCCAGGATCCATTGACTATTGGAAATCTGGGACAACTGAGGAAAAAAACAAGCTAATCGACCACCGACAGGGGGATCAAAATCAAGTACGCTTAGGCGGGGGCTTGGAGGATGAGGAACCACCGTAATAAGCACCTCTTTGCCTCTTCCTAGGCAGCTCCCACTTGGGGTTGGACTGCTGCCTGGAAAACTGACGTTTCTGGAAGGCCCTCCTGTAGTTAGGGACAGAAGGGTTAGGGAGGCCCTTTCTTACTTCCCCAGCTTTAGACAGAATACCATCCAGCACCGAGCCAAAGAGGTACTCACCCCCACACGGGATCGCACACAACTTAGCCTTTGCATGGGCGTCCCCCTTCCATTCCTTAAGCCACAAGGACCTACGGACGGAATTGGACATCCCAGCCGATCTAGCCGCCAGACGGAGAGAATCAGCTGAGGCATCCGCCAGGTATGCTGAGCCACTCCGGATCAGAGGAAGCGAAGCCAAAAGCCTGTCTCTGGGAACCCCAGACCGAATCTGGTCCTCCAACTGATCTAACCAGACTAACTGGGAACGGGCCACACACGTGGAAGCAATAGCTGGCCGAAGAGCCCCAATACCCGTTTCCCAGGATTTTTTCAAAAGGGTATCAGCTTTCCTATCAGGGGTCACGTAACAAGCCCCCGTCCTCCAAGGGCAAAACATTCCGTTTGGGAAAGGAGGCCACTGCCGAATCCACCTTAGGGACCTTAGACCAGGTCAGCAAATCAGGATCATCAAAAGGGTATTTCCATTTGGAAGAGGAGGGTAAAAACCCCTTAGAGTCCTGCTTCTCCCACTCAGACCTGATCAAAGACTTGACAGCCTCAATGACAGGAAACACACGTCTCTTCTTCTGAGACAATCCGGCAAACATGACGTCCTGAGCCGACCGCGCCTCTTTAGTGTCTACAATCCCCATGGTGGCCCGTACAGACTTAACCAGACCATCCATGTCCTGTATAGCAAAACAAGCCCCCCTCATCCTCCGATGAGGAGCCGGAAGGGGATGAATGCCCCAGACCCTCCTACTGCGACTCAGCATCGGACCAACAGGGAGACTGGTGGAGAGGGGCAGGCCCACAGGGTTGCTGAAGCTGGGCCAGGAAAGATTGGATCTCGTCCCGTATAAAGGTCTTAATGTCCGCCGTCCGTATAGGGGCTTCCTCGTCAAGGGTCTGAGTGATACAGGGCCGGCACAACCGCTTGTCGTAGTCATCAGACATGGGTTGGTCGCATAATACACAGCACTTATGCTTCTTTCTGTCAGAGCGCTTTTTAGGCGGTTCAGGAGGTGGAGACCCAGCCTTGGGTTTGGAGCCCTTGGAATCAGTAGATCGCTCCCTGGATGCAGGAGCAGCCCTGGACGCCTGCTTGCCCCCACTGCTGGTTTTTGGCACCGACTGGCTGATGCCCTCCTGGTGCCCCTCCGCGTCCCTGGGGGAAGACATCCTGCTCCACGAGGCCCCAGCACCGCACTGGAACCACGCGTCTCCTCACACATAGATGCGCCCTCCTCCGGACCGCCCCCGGAAGCGACGCGCACCTCCGGGTCAAAGAGTGCTTCCGCATGCGCACCGGAGACCCCGGAAGCCGGCCAGCGGCGGCGCAGGGCGGCAATCTCCACGCTCCCACCACCCTGCGCCGAGGAAGAGCACTGGGGACGGCCCCAGGCAGCGCTTTGCACGACCCAGAGCGGCACCACCCGGACTCTGGGATCGTGCCATAACGACCAGGCAACGAGGGAGACTGGTGTAACAGGGCTCCCCCGACGCTGCAGCCAGGACCTGGATGCCACAGACTTCTCCCAGACCTCCATGGCAGCCTCAGACCCTAGTTAAGATTCACACTGTAGGTTCCTCCCAAAAGGACAGGAAACCAACTGAGGAGGCGAGGGGGACCGCCCCTTTTTATCTGTAGGTTTCCTGTCCTGGTGGGCGGATCCCCTCTCTCGGTGGGTGCTGTCATGGTGATAGGAAAATTACCTTCTTTCTCCGCTGCAGACTTATCAGCTCATGAATGTGTTGGACTACCTGATTAGTCCTCTAATGATGGTCTCCAGTTGATTAGTGATTTTACCAAAACTACACTGCGCAGCCTAGTAAGTGACACATCACTGGAATCAAGGTCTGTCTCCACATTATACTGCTCTCATATGATGGCAAAAACCTGGTGACAGATTCCCTTTAACCATAGAGGGCCAGGGCAAAGATATCCGACGATAACTAAGGTGAGAGCTGCTGCCAAGAGATGTGGGGAACTGATGTAGTGACCCTGGCCGGTGCCCGCAACACCACTACCATGAATCCACCGAAGTGGGCAAGTATTACACAGACAAAGATAATGACCTGAACAGGCGGATCTTTTATTAGAATATCTTAGGCAGGCAATACATCATCTTAGTAACCAGAATTACAAATTATTAATTCCACCATTTAGAGTCTATCTAGAAAAACAAAAAAAGGTCTAATGTGAGACTACAGTGGGGTTTGGTCACGTATATCTGCATAGATATGAGCTATGAGACCTAACACTCACAGAGGTGCAGACAGCGCTCTATAGAGAGATCTGCAGAGTATTGGTGACAGACCCTTGTGCTCCACAGTTCATCTATGTACTGAATCCACTGTCTGGTAAGAGGGCACCGTGTATCTGCCCGAGGAGATGGTATGGTGCCAGAATACGCTTCCAAAGATGAATCATTTTGGCTGGCGCCATCTTTGTGCCACTACTGAGATCTGCCCTTTCCAATGCAGCAAGAAGAGTCATCTCTGCCTCTGCTGGATCCTGCAAAGCGGGCGGCCCCCAGCACAAGGGCTTGTAAGGTTACCGGCCACCTCTGCAGTCTAAGCAATGAGCAGTAAAGTAGAACATGAAAAATCCTCCATTCCTGGGACCAAGAGGATTTGTAAATAAAAGGGCAAAGATAATTATGGCCTTTTTATTAGGACTAAGGGCGCCTTCACACTGGCGTTCCCCTCCGCAGCGTTCTGCGAAGGGGAATCACCATGTGTGCGCAGCGGCCGCCAGCTCCTATCTTTAGAATGGGAGCGCACGGTGCTGCGCTTGACAGCGCATGACCATGCGCACCCATTCACTCCCGTATGTGATCTGTGCACAGGACGCAACATGTTGCATTTTGGTGCGGGAGTGTGTGATTTATGCACAGGCATCTGCCTGCGCACAGATCACATACGGGAGTGAATGGGTGCGCACGGTCATGCGCTGTCAAGCGCAGCACCGTGCGCTCCAATTCTAAAGATAGGAGCTGACGGCCGCTGCGCACACATGGTGATTCCCCTTCGCAGAACGCTGCGGAGGGGAACGCCAGTGTGAAGGCGCCCTTATTCATGATAAGAAAACATCCCCCCGCATGGTTTAAGTTTACTACTGGAGTGGTGCTTTAAATGTTAAGGCCCCGTCACACCATCCAACATCGGCTGCGATGTCTGATGCGATACCGCGGGTGCGCGCTCACTTCTGACATCGCAGCCTAGTTGTCACACGGCAAGATGTTGCTAGTGACGGCGCTGCGATGTTGGCGCCGCAATCGTTCGCTGGGTTGGGATCAACCCAATGCAGTGAATAAGCGGGATCAGCCGTGACATCGCTATTGCGGTGTCACACCGAACGATCCCGCCGGTTGTTGAAGTTGACAGGTTTTTCCTGCATGCAGGAGAAGCTATCAACTCTGACTTTAACTATCGTTGTTGAATCGTGCGTTTACACGCAACAATGATGTTGTTTCAACGTCGTTCCTGACGTCACTTTTGAACCATGTCGGAAACTATGTTGAAAGGTGTGACGGTACCTTCAGTCTCATCTGTCTTCACAGACGCTTCTGTCTCCAGTGTTTGAGTAGGTCTCAACCCTTGTTCTGGCCTCATTCTGGCTCTGACTTTCATTCCGAAGTTGCGATCACAAGATGGTGCCGCAGGACTAGAGCAAGGATGAAAACACTAGAGGGCGAGTATAAGACCAGGGGTGGGGGACTTGCAATTAAAGGGAACCAACCATCAGGATTTAGTGCTGTGCATCAGGTGACACTGTGCAGCATGCCATCACTTTGGTTTTTTTTTTTATTCCCCCATCCCTGTGGGCTTGTCTTTCTGCTGTAAGCTGAACCCCTGCCCCTCTCATCAAAAAAACACCCAGACAGTGCTGTCATGCTGCATACGTCAGTCACCTGCTGCACTGATTTACAAGTGATTAAATCCTGGTGGTTGGTTCCCTTTAAAGCATCGCTCCAGTGCTGAAATAAAAGCAAAAAACAGACTGGTGCTTTAAGGTATCAGAGGGGGCACTACTGCCACCGATTATGACTTGTCCGTTTCTGTACCATTTCTTGTCCCCTACAGAGCCACACCACCCTTTATTTAATCACATATATATGACTTGCAGGTGAAGTTCTTGGGTCAGACTCCACACGTAGAAGGCCATAAGCAAAAAGCAGGGATTGCAACCCATCATGGACAATCCAGAACTCTTCCTTCTAGGTTTGGGAGGACCCTACTCTGTCCTTCCAGGACACCATTCCAATCTTGGTCCTAAATACGTGGCTCCACATTGTGGCCTGAGATGTTGAGGAGTCTTTGTCTCTACAATGGAGGGCTAAGTAGGGTTACTGACACCATCAGAACCCAACAAATCTTGTAATAAGTCAATGAGGTCCATTATGTATCGCCTAAATTGGGTAGCGAACACATTTCATTAACGGTGGCTGCAGGTGCAATTATTTGGCCATGTACATGTAAACTTTCCAATAGTGGAATGTTTTTAATTCCCCCCAATAAAACACATTATCTTTAATCCCAACCACAAAAGTTTCACTGATTGCTCAGATAGCACGGGTTGGGTGGGTTTCATTACCAAACCCATCAGGACACTTCTTGACGCTTTTATCTGCTTGGGCAGAATCCTAAAATAACTGATCCCAATATGGCAGCACAAGGTGAAGATCTGGCAGATGATACGAATGTCACATTGGTGTAAATGGAAGATTTAACCAAGTCTTAAGTCACTACACATCCGGTACACCACCAATGGCTTTGGATCCCACAATTTGTTCGCCTTAGCTCGTCAAACTTCAGACCTGCCAAGAAAGTTGATCATCAAGTCGAAACTTCAGATTCTCCCCGAAGTTCCAGACAAGCCCCTTGTACACCAGTGGTCACATATCAATACGGGGGGGATGGGGGGGGGGGGGAGGAAGGGTAATGTGTGTTGCAGGGTGGAAGCACAGACATTGCTCCATGTCTAGGCACATGCATTCGTGCTGGGGAACAGGACAATGGAGGAGTCACATTAGCGGAAAGATCCAGTTGTTAATAAATAACGAAGCGCATACGGGTCATCAGGGCCCGCATCAGTCGTCCGTCTTCCTTGCTAATCTACAGAAAGTCCAGTTGTGCTCCACCGTGTTCTCGTTGGCGCGCTCGCTCATGTGGTGCACCCGGGTGTTCCGGATTGTGAAGCCTTGCTTGGTGATGTACTCCATCAGGTGGACCCTAAGGGACACCTCTTGGTGGTAGTCACATGGCCCAAAAGTAAAGGAGACTTGGCAGTCGCGAGTGTCCATCATGTGCTTGTTCCACTTAGTGAAGTGGTTGGCGATGCCCTCCAGTAAGGCGTGCACCTTGGTGGTGATCGTCAGCTGAGTGATGATGACGGCCACCGGGTTGGAGTACTTGGAGAGTTTCCTCGTGCTGGACAGTTCCACCACTTCTTCGAAAGTGTCCGTGGGATACAAAGGTTTGGGATCATTGAGGCATTGGATTAAAGGTTCGATCTGGAAGAAATCGGCCTCCTTCCGCAGGAGATCGAACTCTTTGAAGTCTACGGGCAGTGTCAGCTCTGACGTCCGGAGGAAGTTCAGCACATACCGGAAAAGGGATCCATCGCGGTCGATAAAGTAATTGCCTTTGGAGTCTCTGGCGGTGGGGAAGTCACCCCGGAACATGGCGCCCAGCATGGAGTCTGGATAACGGGTCAGTGTGGAGAGCGAGGTTGTGTAGACGTGGCCCCCGACATTCAGTGTCACAGGATCCGTCATCTACAAGAAAGACTGATGTTACTTAAAGATGCATGCAATAAAAATGTATATCAGCCTTAAAGGGAACCGATCATGTCATTTTTTTATTATTAAACTGCCCCCACTGTTATTTAGATCATGTACTGTTCATTAGTAACCTCTTCTTGTTTTGTTTTAATACTTACATGTGTTCATTAGCTAGCTGGGCAAACAGTCATCAGGGTGGTTAGTAGACATTTCAATTATTGTCACTTCAGCCCTGCTTAGCTCCACCCATTATGGTCACATGGTCATGACATCACACAGGTCCTTCTAGAGCACCTTAGATGAATTTCAGCATGTCTGCTAACTGCCTGGGTGACTGTATGACTGTCTGCCCAGCTAGCTAATGAAAACATCTAGGTATCTAAAGTGTTTTTTTTAGATAAATACAATGATAGAAATACAAAAACAATAACAGGTTGTTAATGAACACTACATGATCTAAATAACATTGGGGGGTGGTTAAATATCAAAAAAGAACGGGACTGGTTCCCTTTAAAGTGGGGTTTCCAGGACTTTGATGCTGATCACCAGAGTTGGTGCAAGTTGTTTTGCGGGACAAGGTGAACCATCTCCTGCCTCCACATCTCTTCAATTGATTTGTTTAACTGGCCTGGCAGGATGTTACGGGCCAGGCTAACTAAATAGCCACGGAAACTGTCCAGGAGGAGGCGCTTCTCAGGCTCCCACAGATCACGGACGTGGTCGCTGGACTCTGTTCTGCAAATTATTTTGCACCAACTTTACCAATAGGATCAATTAAGATCAGACACCCGATGCCTCCAACAATCAGACGACTACAGCTCTGGAGGTAGCCGGATCTACACATTGTATGGAGCCGAGACACCACAGCTCTATCTCTATACTCCGCCTAGTGGACGTTTGGATACTGCTGTTCAGATCCTATTGGAGTGAATGGGAGCTGCTACAAACTGTATGGGGCTGTGCTCCCCCGGCTCTCCAAATATCTGATCACTGGGGTTACCCCATCCGAGGCGTAGGGCACCAATATTAAAGACCAGGATAACCCTTTAAATAGTGATAGTATCAAACATCTGCTCAACCATGTGATCTCAGTGAGGAGAAAGACGTGTCTGGTGGAGAGAAAAAGAATCAGGCATATCAACAGCCAACATGCTCAATCCCATATTTTTCTCTGATCTGGAACACCCTAATCTGAGCAAGTGTCTATCTGACTCCATGTAATAGGTCACGATAGTCAAGTCGTTTCGACTTATCCAAGTCTCCTGACCAACTGACAAGGCATGATCTTGGGTCATGAATTCTAGTAATGATTCCCACCATAGTGCCATCTTCAGGATGCTGACTGAACACGCTTATCGCAAATCATATGATCTTGGCTGCAATAACCAAATGTACAGATAGGGCACAATTTAACAGATCATTCCTTTATTGCATAGATATCTAGACAAAAAGTGTAACAAACCATGATTCATGAAAAAGAGCTCCTTGAGTGAAAGAGGTTATACACAGAACAACTCTATTTACAGATTTTCTCTAGATGATTAACCACAATAGTCGTCAGCATTACCTTTGTGCCATAAATAGGCAGACTGCAATATCGACATGTACCATCTCCAATTACATCTGATCAATCGACTGAATCTTGTATGACCATATGAATCTAGAAGAAACCAGATGGTCCTAAGCATGCAACACTAGGTTTAGACACCAATATAACACTAAATATTTTTACACAGATGATCAAGTCTTTAAGATATGATGCAGTCTTAAATCGGATAAACCTATCAGTGATGCCAATTATGACACAGATTCTCACAGATATGATCAGCTTCCTGATATAATAGATTGCAATCACAAATGATTATGTACTATACTCCCAGCTAATTGATCACTCTGAGAAAAAACAGAAAGAATAGATCAGTAAATGAAACACTAATTCCACAGCAGACATAGTGAAGGGAGTACAATAAGTACTCAGGACAGTAGAAGTCATGTACACAGTGACTGCACCAGCAGAATAGTGAGTGCAGCTCTGGATATAATACAGGAGTAACTCAGGATCAGTAATGTAATATATGTAACAGATGACTGCACCAGCAGAATAGTGAGTGCAGCTCTGGAGTATAAATACAGAGGTAACTCAGGATCAGTAATGTAATTATGTACACATGACTCACCAGCAGAATAGTGAGTGCAGCTCTGGAGTATAATACAGAGGTAACTCAGGATCAGTAATGTAATGGATATGTACACAGATAGTTAGTGCAGCTCTGGAGTATAATACAGAGGTAACTCAGGATCAGTAAGGGATTATGTCCAGTGACCACCACAGAATAGTAGTGAGCTTGGAGATAATACAGGAGGTAACTCAGGATCAGTAATGTAATGTATGTACACAGTGACTGCACCAGCAGAATAGTGAGTGCAGCTCTGGAGTATAATACAGGAGGTAACTCAGGATCAGTAATGTAATATATGTACACAATGACTGCACCAGCAGAATAGTGAGTGCAGCTCTGGAGTATAATACAGGAGGTAACTCAGGATCAGTAATGTAATGTATGTACACAGTGACTCCACCACAGAATAGTGAGTGCAGCTCTGGAGTATAATACAGAGGTAACTCAGGATCAGTAATGTAATGTATGTACACAGTGACTGCACCAGCAGAATAGTTAGTGCAGCTCTGGAGTATAATACAGGAGGTAACTCAGGATCAGTGATGTAATGTATGTCCACAGTGACTGCACCAGCAGAATAGTGAGTGCAGCTCTGGAACATAATACAGGAGGTAACTCAGGATCAGTAATGTAATGTATGTACACAGTGACTGCACCAGCAGAATAGTGAGTGCAGCTCTGGAGTATAATACAGGAGGTAACTCAGGATAGTAATGTAATGTACACAGTGACTGCACCAGCAGAATAGTGAGTGCAGCTCTGGAGTATAATACAGGAGGTAACTCAGGATCAGTAATGTAATTATGTACACAGTGACTGCACAGCAAATAGTGAGTGCAGCTCTGGAGTATAATACAGGATGTAACACAGGATCAGTAATGTAATGTATGTACACAATGTACTGCACCAGCAGAATAGTGAGTGCAGCTCTGGAGTATAATACAGGAGGTAACTCAGGATCAGTAATGTAATGTATGTACACAGTGACTGCACCAGCAGAATAGTGAGTGCAGCTCTGGAGTATAATACAGGAGGTAACTCAGGATCAGTAATGTAATGTATGTACACAGTGACTGCACCAGCAGAATAGTGAGTGCAGCTCTGGAGTATAATACAGGAGGTAACTCAGGATAGAATGTAATGTATGTACACAGTGACTGCACCAGCAGAATAGTGAGTGCAGCTCTGGAGTATAATACAGGATGTAACTCAGGATCAGTAATGTAATGTATGTACACAGTGACTGCACCAGCAGAATAGTGAGTGCAGCTCTGGAGTATAATACAGGATGTAACACAGGATCAGTAATGTAATGTATGTACACAGTGACTGCACCAGCAGAATAGTGAGTGCAGCTCTGGAGTATAATACAGGAGGTAACTCAGGATCAGTAATGTAATGTATGTACACAGTGACTGCACCAGCAGAATAGTGAGTGCAGCTCTGGAGTATAATACAGGAGGTAACTCAGGATTGTAATGTATGTACACAGTGACTCCACCAGCAGAATAGTGAGTGCAGCTCTGGAGTATAATACAGGAGGTAACTCAGGATCAGTAATGTAATGTATGTGCACAGTGACTGCACCAGCAGAATAGTGAGTGCAGCTCTGGAGTATAATACAGGAGGTAACTCAGGATCAGTAATGTAATGTATGTATACAGTGACTGCACCAGCAGAATAGAGAGTGCAGCTCTGGAGTATAATACAAGAGGTAACTCAGGATCAGTAATGTAATGTATGTACACAGTGACTGCACCAGCAGAATAGTGAGTGCAGCTCTGGAGTATAATACAGGAGGTAACTCAGGATCAGTAATGTAATGTATGCAGAGTGACTGCACCAGCAGAATAGTGAGTGCAGCTCTGGAGTATAATACAGGAAGTAACTCAGGATCAGTACAGGATCAGTAATCCCAGCAACTCAGGATCGTTGCTGGGATCGTTGGAGCATCGGTACGTGAGACAGCACCCTAACTCAGGATCAGTAATGTAATGTATGTACACAGTGACTCCACCAGCAGAATAGAGAGTGCAGCTCTGGAGTATAATACAGGAGGTAACTCAGGATCAGTAATGTAATGTAAGTACACAGTGACTGCACCAGCAGAATAGAGAGTGTAGCTCTGGAGTATAATACAGGAGGTAACTCAGGATCAGTACAGGATCAGTAATCCCAGCAACTCAGGATCGTTGCTGGGATCGTTGGAGCATCGGTACGTGAGACAGCACCCTAACTCAGGATCAGTAATGTAATGTATGTACACAGTGACTCCACCAGCAGAATAGAGAGTGCAGCTCTGGAGTATAATACAGGAGGTAACTCAGGATCAGTAATGTAATGTAAGTACACAGTGACTCCACCAGCAGAATAGTGAGTGCAGCTCTGGAGTATAATACAGGAGGTAACTCAGGATCAGTAATGTAATGTAAGTACACAGTGACTGCACCAGCAGAATAGTGATTTGCTGTATTATCGGATTGATCGTGCGATGTATAATGTACAGCTGTAAGCACACCAGGCCTCACATCCCCGCCCTCACCTGATCACTCTGTGCCCGGTGTGATGTGCTCCCAGCGGTAGATCCTCACGGATTCCTCCGCTGTGTGATCGCCCCGGTCTGTGCAGCGACAATTCCGAGGCCTGCAGCAGCGCCAGCCTGGACTCCGCCCACACACCCGTGAGAATCATACAAATGCTCCTCCTCGCTTCCCGTACACTCTTTTTTTCTTCTCCTGCGCTGTGATTGGAGGTTGCTCGGCAACATTTTCTTTTTCCACGCCCACATTACTGAAGCGAAGGCACGATAGAGGCGTTGTACTGTATGTCGCTTGTGATTGGTCTAATCCTGTCACCTGACGGAGAGTCAGTCATTGCCGGGCTCTGATTGGAGGAGGCCTTAGGCGAAGGGCGACGTCTTGTCAGAGGACAGAAGAAAGATGGCGGCGCTGAGGAGACTTCTGTGCGGGGGGAAGGTGAGGGGGGAGCAGGGTCTGCGGGTCTGAATGTAACAGGACGTCGTTAATCACTGTTTATGTCTCCTTAGAGCCGGGTGTCTGCGGTCCTCCACAGAGAATTTCACAGGAGCTCCCCCGCCGCCCTCCAGGTAAGGAGCTGCCTGACACTGACTGGTATTGGTGTTCCCGCTGTCCGTGCGTCCGTCCTTTCGCGTGGCCGCTGTCCGTCCCTTCGCGTGGCCGCTGTCCGTGCGTCCGTCCTTTCGCTTGGCCGCTGTCCGTGCGTCCGTCCTTTCGCGTGGCCGCTGTCCGTGCGTCCGTCCTTTCGCGTGGCCGCTGTCCGGGCGTCCGTCCTTTCGCGTGGCCGCTGTCCGTGCGTCCGTCCTTTCGCGTGGCCGCTGTCCGTGCGTCCGTCCTTTCGCGTGGCCGCTGTCCGTGGGTCCGTCCTTTCGCGTGGCCGCTGTCCGTGGGTCCGTCCTTTCGCGTGGCCGCTGTCCGTGGGTCCGTCCTTTCGCGTGGCCGCTGTCCGTGGGTCCGTCCTTTCGCGTGGCCGCTGTCCGTGGGTCCGTCCTTTCGCGTGGCCGCTGTCCGTGGTCCGTCCTTTCGCGTGGCCGCTGTCCGTGGGTCCGTCCTTTCGCGTGGCCGCTGTCCGTGGGTCCGTCCTTTCGCGTGGCCGCTGTCCGTGGGTCCGTCCTTTCGCGTGGCCGCTGTCCGTGGGTCCGTCCTTTCGCGTGGCCGCTGTCCGTGGGTCCGTCCTTTCGCGTGGCCGCTGTCCGTGGGTCCGTCCTTTCGCGTGGCCGCTGTCCGTGGGTCCGTCCTTTCGCGTGGCGCTGTCCGTGGGTCCGTCCTTTCGCGTGGCCGCTGTCCGGGCGTCCGTCCTTTCGCGTGGTCGCTGTCCATGGGTCTGTCGTTTAGCGTGGCCGCTGTCCGTGGGTCCACCATGCCTCCACCCTCCTGTGCATCCGCCATGCGACCGTCTTTTCGTGTGCCTGCCGTCTGTGCATCTGTCCTTCCGTCATGCATGCGTCCTTCCATGTGCCTGCTCACCAGCTGCCAGTCCGGCCTTCCGCGCACCCACCACCCACATCTCAATTCTTCATAGCCGACTATTTCCTCTTTTGATCCTTACGTCACTTGTGCTGTACATAGCGATCAATCAGCACTGCTGAATATAACCAGTATCACAGTCTGCTCTGAACGTTGGCTAAACGCTGGCTTTCACAGGAGAATATTCATCGTGATATGCATCAGAGCAGACCCCAGCTGTTGTGGCCTCCTATCAGCGCCCTGTGATCTCATCACAGGTGCACCATCGGGCACATGAAATGATGTGCCCCCTCTGCCGGTGGGAGTTCAATGTTACTGTCAGAGATTAATTTACCATGTGGAAGCAGCATGCACATCTCTGTAGAATCTACAGCTGTTGGAGGCAGATGATGGCTGAATAATTTGGCCATCATCAGCCAGGAAAGACCGCGGGCTCAGAGTGTGAGCCTATACCAAAGTCATGGACACAACACATGACGTAAGTGTACAGCATATGAAGGAAGGGGCTAAAGTTCAGTTGAAGGTTTATATTTTGATTGGACTCTTTTGGATATGGCCCAAGATAAAAACTATATGCGCAAATCCCGGCAACAAGTAAATGAATAAATGGTTATAATACATGGAAATAACATAGGGGACTATGGATGCTGTTTTGATTTAAAAAAAAAAAAAAAAAAAAAAAAAGCATAAAATCCATTCCACTGAAACAAGGTGTACTCAATCAGGATGACCCAAACTCTTGCAGTTCACCTCATAGTGTGACAGCAGGGTGAGTGCAGAGCAGAACTCGGAATAGACTGTTCAAACACCAAATATGGTTCTCTGGAAGGGATTACAAGTCAAGGGACACTGGACACACGGAAGCAAAGTGTAATTTCGGCCACGCAGGCTGCTCATAGGAGCACAAGGAACGTTTGGCCTGGAGCTGTCTAGTTGAAAATCAACTCCTGGGACACTTTAGAGAAATGTGCACATCACTGGGTCCAGCTCCAAAATAATGTAACTCAGAGCTGAGAAAAAGACTGGAGGGGTCCAGCTATCGTACATTCCCTCCCCAACCACCTTAATCCCAGGAGTAGGGCTGGTGTGAAGTTCCCTCCTCCTTATGGCAGATTTGAAATGACAATTTCATTTTACATAACTCCATTATTTTATGACTCACTGACTTTAAAACAGGCTGCCCAAAAAGGAACAGTATTTTTAACATGTCTATCACTGTGTCACTCTGCAAATGCCAACACATATGGAGGTGCTGTCAGGTTTTATATATATGATATACTGATCTGATCATTTGAATCGGTCTGGACAGATTTTGGTGTAATTTTGGAGCACAATGGTTAATCTGCACCAAAATCTTTTGCCCTTTGCTGCACCGAACTTTGCATAATGTCACACGAGGCTCAGAACGTGTATAAAATGCACACTGCGTTGTGGATATTGTATGTCAGGGTGTTGGTGCACACACAGCTCAGTTATTTCTTGTTGTAGGTCACCGTACGAGATGCCATAAACCAGGCTTTAGATGAAGAGCTGGAGCGAGATGAGAAGGTGTTTCTGCTGGGGGAGGAAGTTGCTCAGTATGATGGAGCATACAAGGTATGTGTGTATTTATGCCATTTCTCAAATTTGGTGTGAAGTCACTTCAACCCAGTGCATCAGCTATGTCAGTAATTTCTGGCTGCTGGATGGGAGCTCTGAGAAGCGTCTCCTACCTCCCACCATCCGTGGTTCATCATTGTGTTGTGTCAGTGTGAGTGGCCGTAAATGAGCAATATGGTGATGGACTAGGTCCTGTGAATCGATTTGGATATCACTAACCCATGATGTTAATTAAAAATGTTGCCAAGAAGCAGCTTCATAGTCAAACGCTTTCAGTGTGTACAGGCTCCACTTCTGTCGTGTACTGAAGGCTGATAATCCTTCATTAGATGATGAGGGGTCTCCTGAGTGATCGGCATCAAAGTTTGACCTCTGCTACTTGTAGGACTTGGGGACTACTCACACCAAGTACCGATGTTTGATGCACTGATTGCTTGTTGAACAGTCATTTGTTTGCTGGCAGGACCGTCAAATAATAAGGCTTCAGGACACTAAGTGGCGGTATCAACCGTCATGCTCCGAGCGGATTGCCCTGTATGCAGATTCTTCCCTGGTGGTGCTAATCCACAGCACAAGCAATAATGAAAATATAAAGAAAGAGGCAGCACTCACCAGTATTGTGGAGCAAGGGTCTCTTTAATCCGGTATATTCACAGATTCATGACAGGGTGCATGACCCGTAGAAGCAAATCTTTTTGCGAAACGGCGTCGTCGTCCGCCCTCCGTGGTCACCTTTCTGCACCCTGTCATGAATCCGTGAATATACCGGATTAAAGAGACCCTTGCTGCACAATACTGGTGAGTGCTGCCTCTTTCTTTATATTCTCTTTAAAGGACCTGCTGCTGACCTCATGGTGCCAGATACCATGGGAGGCCTATAGAGGTGCAGAGGCCTTGCCTCAATTTGTCAGGGCTGTACTGGGGGACCTATACAATGAGGCCCAGTTCAGACCACTACATTTTCTGATTGTGTAGTTCCTGTATAGCTATGTAAGTGAAAATGTTAGTTCACATATAAACTCCCTTGGACTCATGGAGGCTGCTCTTGTCGTCTTCTTCATCTCGATCTGTTTCTGACCGTATATTTCTCCCATCACCGTTTTTCAGATCAGCAGAGGTCTTTGGAAAAAGTACGGTGATAAAAGGATTATGGACACCCCTATATCAGAGGTATGAGGCTTCTAGGTGGGATTCGACATTGGTTGTTTCTGGCCACCAAAACAAAATAAATGCTTGTTGAATTGTTTTCATTGAAGATGTGACTCCACTTGTAGGAAACTTCTGATTTGATGAATTATGTCAGATGTTTTAACAGGTGCCAAAAATCTGAAATTGTTGTAAAAAAAAAAAAATAAATCCTGTGTGTGAATCAGCAGTGGAGTTGGAGTCAGATTCGGGGAAAGTAAAGAGTCAGAGTTGGAGGTTTGGCTTACTGACCTCCACAGCCCTGTATAAGACATTTCATAATTTTCCCAAATTCTTATACAAAAAATATTCAGCACATAGGGTACAGTAATTAAATGTACTATCAGTCCATGTTCTAATAAATTCAACTCCATTCTGACTCCACTGAAATGAACACAGACTCCACACGCCCTGGTGTGAACATGCCCTAATATTTGGAAATGTGCTCCCAGCCTAGATTTAAGGCTTTACATTTAACGACTCCTATAAAAGTATGTTCACATTTTGGCAGGTTTGTTGCAGTTACTTTTTGCAAATAATTTGCCTCATTTTACTTTAAGCAATATAAGGGCCAACTGGTCTTACACTTTAAGCATGTACGATTGATGATGTTTACTCTCCAGAGACTCGTTGGTCCTGGCCATTTCAATCAACAGATGTCTTTTATAATGTTCAATGACTAGCAAAATTGCAAAGTAGCTAAATTACTCAAAATTACATTTTCAATTAAAGAAAATCTCATCGGGCTGGTCTCCAAGTCTGACTTTTTGTCTAAGTTGCTATCTGCTGCCTGTTGTCAAGTGTGATCCGCTTTCAGCAGCAAAGACACCAGGATGGATTACAGGCAGTGGCCGGGCCGGGGCTTTGTGCCTTTTGCTTCTACTAAACCGTATACTGGCAACAGACAGCTGGGCTCCGGTTTAGGGCAAGCAAGATATTGGGCAGTGGCATGTTGGGAAGTGGGGGGGGGGGAAAGAAAGTTCCAGCACCTATAGTGCTGATGAAAGGACCAGCCCACTGAATGAGAAGTTACAGAGAATTGTGGAAATTTTTGAACATATAAGACCTCTGTGCACTGAAGCAGTTTTAATTTGTTTGGGTAGGATAATGGGACCAAGACCGTACTGATAGTGGGTGAATTTACAGGTATGCACTAAACACAGCAAGATGATCATGGTGATAACATTTTAACAATTTCCCTTCTTTTATATAACCAATTTTTATTCTCCATGCACGTTAATAGAAAAGCGTTGATTACATTTTTCTTTTCCTCCATGTTTAGATGGGATTTGCTGGAATTGCTGTTGGTGCTGCTATGGTAAGTGGATGTTTCTAGTGGCGTCACAAACATAATGTAAATGAACGTATGTGTATCTATATATATTTGGGTACATACATTTTATTTTCATTTTCTTTGTATAACAGGCTGGGTTGAGGCCAATCTGCGAGTTCATGACTTTCAACTTCTCCATGCAAGCCATTGATCAAGTCATTAATTCTGCAGCTAAGACCTATTACATGTCAGCGGGCCTCGTGCCCGTTCCCATTGTATTCCGGGGGCCAAATGGCGCATCAGCCGGCGTTGCTGCCCAGCACTCCCAATGCTTTGCGGCCTGGTATGGACACTGTCCTGGATTGAAAGTGGTGAGCCCCTGGAACGCTGAAGATGCCGAGGTCTTATGAAAGCTGCCATCCGGGATGATAACCCAGGTGAGTTTTCCAATAATAATATGCCATTACTCTACTGATGTCTGATTTCCATACTGACCTGTCTCTGTAACTTCCAGTGGTCATACTAGAGAACGAGTTGATGTACGGCGTCCCCTTTGAACTATCTGAAGAAGTCCTGTCTAAAGACTTTGTTATTCCTATTGGAAAGGCAAAGATAGAGCGACAAGGTAAGTTTGGATTGTGTTTTTTGTTTAACAATATATTGACTGACTGCTATCTGGTCCCAAGTCCCCCATGCACAGTAATACCCAGTTCAACCAGTTATTTTTGTTTTCTATGAGAAAGCCTTTGCCAAGTTTCTCTGGCATCAGCTTATGTCCCTGATGAATAAAAAAAAAAACAAAAAAAAAAAATCAGGTGTTGAAATTCAAACAGTTGTACACCCCATTGGGATGACTTTAATTCATATGAAGACCTTAACACATGCCGTAAGTTCTGGTGGATGAATCCCCTTTTAACTTAAAGGGAACCTGTCACCTGAATCTAAGCCCCTACACTATCACTAGCTGTCCCTACACCTTCCTAGCTGCTCCTATCTATCCCTTTCTGATCTAAAGGGGCCCTATTAAACATCAGAAAAATAACTTTTAACTTACAGAAGTCCCTGAGGCTGGGGGACTGGAAAGGCGGCCCACGCTCCATTCAGCACACCTCGATTGTGTAGCGCACACCCAGCTGGGCGGCATTGTTCTTTATTTCTTGCTGCCCCCACCATTTGGAATCTCCCGCCCTCTGTCACGTAGTATGCACTGGCTGCGACGTCCCATCCGGCGTGGTGCATTATGGGGCCGGTCACTTGATCGCCCTAGTGCATTATGGGCAATCACGTGATGGCCCCATAATGCACCGCGCCGATGGGACGTCGCAGCCAGTGCATACTACGTGACAGAGGGCGGGAGATTCCAAATGGTGGGGGCAGCAAGAAATAAAGAAACAATGCCGCCCAGCTGGGTGTGCGCTACACAATCGAGGTGTGCTGAATGGAGCGTGGGCCCGCCTTTCCAGTCCCCCAGCCTCAGGGACTTCTGTTAAGTTAAAAGTTATTTTTCTGATGTTTAATAGGGCCCCTTTAGATCAGAAAGGGATAGATAGGGAGCAGCTAGGAAGGTGTAGGGACAGGTAGTGATAGTGTAGGGGCTTAGATTCTGGTTGACAGTTCATTTCAGCTTGGACAACACCTTTAAAGGTGCAGTAAAGGAAACTTCAAAGACAAAAGGGCCAAGTAGGGTGTTATCTGGGTCATAGGTTCACGAAATAGTATGTGCTATTCTTGTGGGGTCATGATAGACACTAACACTGGAAGGCTGTGTTCACACATTGCGCATTTTTGAGCGCTTTTTTGCGTGCTCTTATCAAAAATGCGCAATGTGCCTTGGTGTCTGCCGGCAAAGTGAATGTGAAATTCACTTTGCCGTACAGACAGTGCGTAAAAATACGCCGCGCTGGGAAAATGCGCCTGTGTAAAAAGAATTGACATGTCAATTCTTTACACAGCAGCGCACGCGCTTTTTCCCATAGGTGCGGGTGCTGCTGCATCTGATGTCACAGAGGGGGGGGGGGGGGGAAGAATCCTGGTTCCTCCTCCCCTCTGTGACATTTGTGATTGGCCCCATTTTGATTTCGCAGTGTATTAACATACACTGCGAAATCAAAGTTAAATAATGGCAAATGTATTAAAAATAATAAAGAATCAATACTTACCCTTTCCGGTGCCTTTAGAAGAACAGACTGGGCATCGCTAACCCCCCTTTCAGGGGCCCAGTAGACATTTCTTGGACGCCAGCCAGCTAACTAGCAGGCGGCAGAGGAGCCGTGTTCCGGTGGAGCTGGCAGCTTATCTGGGTAGAGGACCACAACTTGCAGTGCTCTTCTCATCACTGCACTCCTGGAGCCAGCAGCTATTTGAGCCCAGGAGGTCCTCTGTGCCTGCAGCATGGACAGAGATACAGCTTCTGCAAGACAGCGGTTGCTACTGACACCACTGAGCTGGGCAGAGGACACAGTCACCCTGGATCCATCCTTGCCCGACGACTCCTCCAATACCTCCATGGCCATGCAGTGTGCAGTGAAGACTGATCCAGAGTTCCATGGTATCCTTTCCTAATGTTAGAACGCCAGCTGGGTTATGAGGGGCTTCCTATACGAATTCATAGCTCCCTATAGTGTCTGAAAACTGTTTTTAGAACAAATATACTAAAAGAAGGAAGCAATCGCAGATAGGGTCTTATCTTTTTAACAATCAGCGGCTAAAGAGCCGTAATGATAACTGCTCACCTGGTTTAGTTGTGTGACACACAACCAGTATTGAAAGCATGTAATAGCAGCTGCTGCTGGACCCACACCTCCACGTGCTATGTGGTCAGATTCCAGAGTTTTCCAGGGACAATGTGTCGTCGGTCCGCGCGGCCACAAAAGACTGAATCAGAAGTTCACTCTATACCTTTGTTTGGATCCACCCAACGCGTTTCGGAGCCTGCTATGCTCCTTCATCAGGGAGTGTATGAGTTTCTCATACACTCTCTGATGAAGGAGCATAGCAGGCTCCGAAACGCGTTGGATGGATCCAAACAAAGGTATAGAGTGAACTTCTGATTCAGTCTTTTGTGGCCGCGCGGACCGACGACACATTGTCCCTGGAAAACTCTGAAAACTGTTTTTGACCACTTTCGCTGGTCTTTACCGACCTCCGCGCTGTCCTGGTTCTCCCAGACGGCCTGGCTGCACTAATTTACTCCCCAGGCTTTTTTCTCGGCCTTCTCCTGGGCCTTGACATGCCCCTGCTGGCCAGGCCAATCAGAGGCCACTGCTCATAGCTCTGTCCTGACTACATACCCCCGTCCTATCACATGGCTTCATCTCTCTGCTCCCTCTTCTCAGCCCTTGTTTTTCTGCACACACCCCCTGCCTGAGGTTAACCCTGTGCGCTCCACACTGCAGTAAGCCAGGCTCTAAATTATGCCAGAGTCTATAGAGCAGCACAATTAACCCTGTGTGCTCCACAATTACTGTACGCAATGCTATATATTACTGCTTCTCAGTATGCACAAGAGATAGTATTGCCCATATCCAGTATGTTTTTCATACGTCACTGGAGCCCCCCCATCATCTGCAGTCTGCGTCTGCACTCCACATCCTCAACCCTGGGGATGTGACAGGCTTATTACTTTTTCCTTTTTTTTTTTTTTTTTTTTTTTTTTTTTGTTCAGATGTTTTTTATTAAACTCAGCATAATATTGCAACACACATCAGAAAGACAATATCACATTATTTTTTATTACTTTTCTTAATTGCTTCATTGGGGGGACACAGGAAGACCATGGGTGTATGCTTGCTGCCATCAGGAGGCTGACACTATGCAAAATAACAGAAAAGCAACTCTTCCTCAGCAGTATACACCCGCCTACTGGCACCAATGCAACTCAGTTTTAGCTTAGTGTCTCAGGAGGCAGACACAGGTCTCTCTGAGCCGGTATCTACCAGAATTTTTTTTAGATTAGTTAGGTTTTTAATTTTTTCTTCTATGAAGACTCATCAGAGAATATAGAGCGGTTGATCCAATCCGTCACGCCGCATAGAGATCGAGAGTCCAGTGTACGCTGGTTGCACTGTTAACTCTCCCTCTCTGGGCCAGGGCCATCCATCCCTTTATTGAAGCGGATCCTGGTGAACCCTGAGGCCAGACGCCGGTGCCTGCCCTGGCCCATTCGCTCCCCTACCCACTCGCCTTCCAAAGCCGGTCGGTAGGGTCATCAGATGCCTGGATCCCTGATACACAGGAGAAATGTTTCCGCGTCTGGAGCTCGGCACCCTGATGGCAGCAAGCAGTTCCTGGGTCCGGGGTCCATATACCCCCTCCCCTTCCCCATCCTCACTTTACCAGCCCCCTTCTGGTAGCTCCTCAGCTTCCCCCCTGGCTACTCCAATGAGGGGGTATTGCTCTGGAGCAGCAGCCGCAGCGAGGGTACTCTGCTCCTGCGTGCACTGGTCGGTCACTGACTACCTCAGCAGCCTGAGTAGCCATGGCCCATTTCACCTATGGCTGCAGCAGGGGTTGCCTGATGGTCATCGGGCACACAGTGATAGGGGCCCAAAAGGGGGATGCTTTATTCTCAGGGGCTCCTGGCTCTGTTTCAGGGCCAGTAAGCCCCTTCCTATTATATCACTGCCAGCACCTCAGCGCACGCTACAGCTTCACCCTAATTCACCTTGAGGGTATCCAGAGCCACTGCAGCCACCTCTGACAGAGACTAGAAAGAGAGGGGATAAAAGAGGCGCAGATTGTGCCTTATCAAAAAGACACTGAGTGTTTCAGTGTGGATTATATAGATATCCACTCAGCTTTTGAAGTTGTGAGACCCACAACCAGTTTGAAAGCTTAAGGCAGCTGCTGCAGAACCTCCACCGTCACACTAAAAACTGCGGGAAATCAGGAATCAAACAGGAACGGTATCCATGGTCCGCGCTGCTGCTCTTTACCAAAGGATTTCACAAAGAGGTTGTTACCATCATAAGGTCCTTTATTCATCAAAACCTACGCGTTTCAGTGCTGTCCCAGCACCCTGAGGAAGGTGCTGGGACAGCACTGAAACGCGTAGGTTTTGATGAATAAAGGACCTTATGATGGTACAACCTCTTTGTGAAATCCTTTGGTAAAGAGCAGCAGCGCGGACCGTGGCCCTCTGACAGAGAGGCTTCTGACAGCAGCCGCACCCTGGCTGACAGCAGTCGCGCCCTGGCCAGCACGGCCCTGGATCCGAGGCTCCGCGCTCCCGATCCGGGCCGCCGCCAAAAATTTAGCTCCATGCCTCTGTTGCGGCCTCCGGAGCTCTCCTGCCCGCCCATGGACCACCTCCGGACCAATCACGGGTGTCCTCTGAATGGCACCGCCCTAGGCACCTCTAAACTCCGCCTAGGCTCAGTCTGTCCAAAGGAGTTTTCTCGACATGGCAGACCCACTTGATCTAAAGGGATCTGTCTGTTGTCTGCAGGTTTTTGGCTAACCCTGTTCCGGGGGCTAACCCGCTCAGGCGGGATCCAAGGACTTCCCCGGCGTTCTGGTATCTTTTTCCAAAATTCCCACTGTCCAGGGCTTCATGAGTGCCCTGTCTTTCCTTATTTTCTGCAGGACACTATGGCTTTAGACTTGTGGAGCTGTCTTCTCCAATCCATGTCTAGTACATGGCTACATGTTGGGTTTTTTATCTTCCTTCTTGTTTTTTTTCCTATCCCAGGTACTATTTTTCCCTGCGGATGGATCTACCAGTTTTGTTTTCTTGTGTTTGAACCTCGCTGAAATTACATGGAGGACCTAAAAATAGGGAGTACCTTTTGGTTTTCTTGGTTCCACATGCTGTTTTGCTGTGATCAGGGGGCGATCCCCTCTTAAGAATCTAGAAGTCAGTCTCTGGACTTATCAACTCCAGATGTTGGTTATACTGGTAGGATCAATCCTAGCTAGGATTATCTAATGAGGTTTTTTATGGGTCACACGTGCCTTACTCTTCCTTTTAATTTGGACCCAGGTTATACTTAATTTACAGCTTTCAGCGACCACTTCATTCCCGAAGACTGGCCCTTGCTCTTACTCTCAAAGCTTCTTCTTCCCCCCCCTTCGGGACAGCTTTGGAACATCCCATGATATCCTGTGTCCCCCCAATGAGGCGATAAAGAAACAAGGATTTTTGTGTACTCGCCGTAAAATCTTTCTCTGAGCCATCATTGGGGGACACAGCACCTGCCCTTATTTTATATCATCTTTTGGGCCAGAACATCGGGGTCTCTGATTGCTTCTACAACTGCTTTTTGCACAAACTGATCAGGCACACTCCAGCCTGGGGTGTATACTGCTGAGGAGGAGCCAAATTTTTATTCTTAATTAGCATAGTGTCGCCTCCTAGTGGCAGCAAGCCTACACCCCATGGTATCCTGTGTCCTCCAATGATGGATCAGAGAGATTTTAAGGTGAGTAAACAAAAATCCTCTTTTACGTTATGTGACATCTGTTTTCTATCATTGTGAATGTTTGTATGTGGGTGGTGGTATAGTCTGTCAATGCTCTTAAAGGGAACCTGTCACCAGGTTTTTGCAACCTGATCTGAGAATAGCATAATATAGGACCCGGGATCCTGATTCCAGCGATGTGTCACTTACTGGGCTGCTCCAGTGTAGTTTTCATAAAATCACTGTTTAAACAGCTGGAGATTATCATTAGCAGTCCTCTTGGCCTGCTGCCAAGTGGACTGGTATATTCACAGACTGCTAAATCTGCAACAGAGAAAACAGTAATTTTATCAAAATGACAGCAAGCAGCTCAGTAAATGACACATCACTGGAATCAGGGTCTCAGTCTCTACATTATGCTGCTCTCAGATGGGATGGCAAAAACCAGGTGACAGGTTCCCTTTAATTATATATGAGTATTATATACCGGTGGATGGCTTCAAATTCATGTTCCCCCGAAATGCAGCTCAATATGGATCTCTGTGGCAGTGGCATGTCTGCGTCTGAATTCCTCAATTTGAAGATAAACCTTGAACTATGCACTAATATATGAACTGTAAGAATATCAACAATATATGATCAAGATAATGGATCTGTACAGTAAAACATTGTTGCATATTTAATGATTTTTCAGTGCATTTTGATATATATATATTATTATATTATATTATATTATACTACTGTGGATGGAATGGAAGAATCCAGCTGCTCAGTCTTTTCAGTCTCTAGACTTTCTATACTATTTTAATTCCCCCAACAAAAAGTAATATTCCTGACTCTCTTTTGCCACCTGACGAATAAAAAATGTGACCAAGCGCAGCCTGTGTGCTGATATAATGACCTAACCCCTCTCTCCCCATACAGGTAGTCAGATCACGATGGTGTCCCATTCCCGATCTGTAGGACATTGTATAGAGGCTGCCAATGTGCTGTCCAAGGAGGGCATCGATTGTGAGGTAAGTTGTCTAATCATAACAATTGGTATTTATAGATACAGGGACCTTAACGCTCAAGTACACTTGTTTACAGGTGGTTTTAAAAGCTCCATAAGATCATTTGTCCTTTAAATTGGAATTTTGCATTTTAATTCATAGATCTCAGAATAAAAATAAGTTCCACAATTGGATGTGTTAAAAGAAAAATGTTCCTGTGCTGAGATATTCTTATACATGTGCCCCTGTGTAGTGTAATATATGTGTCCAACCCTGCAGGAACAGGTTGGATATACCACAGCTCCTGGGCGGGGGTTAAGTAAGAGAGTATACAGACCTTACAGCACGGACCACAGAATGTATGAATATACAGACATTACAGCCTGGGATCACAGCTGATTCTTTCTGTAATGAAAAACATTTTATTACCTGTTTAAAAACTTATTTTACATTACAGAAAGAATCAACTGTGATCCTCCCCAGCTGTTATATCTGTATACTCTTATATTCTGTGATCCCCGGCTGTAATGTCTGTATACTCTTATTACAGCCGGGGATCACAGAATATGTCTTTATACTCTTATATTCTGTGGTCCCAGGCTGTAATATTCTTATATTGTGATACCCGGCTGTAATGTCTCTATACTCTTTGTAGTGGAATATGTATCTCAGGGGATTGGACACAAGCAGCTAAGGGTTAACTCTACAACACACACACAGGTTACAATCTAAGTAAGTTAACTAAACACAAGCTAGCTCTACAATCACAGTGACTCCGGTCTCCCCAGGGTGCCATTCTGGGAAAACCACAGAGTGAAACATTTCACACCTGTAGCTAAAACTAGAAGAAAAGTAGAAAAGCACACATAGGGTCTTATCCGGGTGTAACCGGGGTGTTGTATGCTGTTGCACTAACCTTATGTTGTTGTGAGAGACACCTGTAGCTAGAAAGAGAAGGGGATCTAAGACTCCATCAAATGGGGTATAGTATAGCAGTTGGTACTTACTGTGGGAAAGGGATTGGACTAAAACAAAGAAATTTGAAATAATGCATGCATGACTAGATTAGTGAGCAGGCCCAATCGTAGATGCAGAATTAGAATGTTAAAATGGAAGGCTGGTCTAGAAATCTGACCTCCAGTCTGAGTCTATAACTGGACTCTCCCAGCTAAAGTCCTATGTCACAGAGATGGGGCAGCTGAACACTGCTGTGATCATCATTCCATATCCCCCCCCCCCCAAATCAGGCTACAGAAGGCAAAGTTTAGGTCTCTGTAAGTTTTCTTCTTTTTATCTCATAACTGTTTTGCATATGTGTGGTCACTTTTTATTTCTATTTTTATATCTTTTTATTGTATGCACTGTACCTTTTATATTAAAGCTTAAACCGTGAAAAAGTCTGAACCTTGTATCCGCTAAAGAACCCATAACCCTAGAAAGGGTGTGATTTAGTTGATTGTCAGTCTTAGTTTAGGGGGACTCATCGGCCCCAAATCTGGTGGGTGGTGGCAGCGTGTGTGAAGCAGGGTGCGTGGTCTGAGTCGGGTGTGATTGATGCTCCCTTTCAGCATAGGACAGAGGTTGAGTGCTGGATTGATTGAGAGGAGCTAGATTAACCCTTGCAGGCGCAACCTCAAGTCACATGCTGAGAAGTGTGTACGTGACACTTATATTGTCATAACCGGCTGTTATGTCTGTATACTGTTTTATATTCTGTGATACCGGGCTGTAATGTCAGTACACACTTATATTGTGATCCCCGGCTGTAATGTCTGTATAATCTTCTATTCTGTGATTCCTGGCTGTAATGTCTGTATACTCATATATTCTGTGATCCCCGGCTGTAATGTCTGTACACTCCTTCTAAACCCCCCCCTCCCCACCTCTTCCTGCCAAGCAACTGTCGTAAATCTCACCTGTTCCTGTATGTCAGACACATAAATTACACAGTGGCACATGTATAAGAATGTCAGGACAGTAACATTTTTCTTTAAAACATCCAATTGTGGAACTTATTTTTATTCTAAGATCTAATATACAATTTGTTCGTGACACAGCCCCTTTAAGCTTTTTTTTTAATTTATTTATTTTTTTATTTTGCACATTTCTGTATTGAAACATGCATGTTTGAAGGGAACCTATCGGGGACCAATTTACCAATCAAACTAGTGGCTTATCTGTATTGGTCCTAGTACATGAATGAATGATGCCTGTTTTTGTAATAATCAGATGTGCCAGCGCTGAGAAATCGAGCTTTGAAGCTACATGCAAATTAGCTTGAAAGTGTATTGGGGGTGTGTCCCTGCACCGTACAGTGATCCGCCTCAGTGCAAGTACAGGCAAATTTGCATTTGGTTTTAAAGTTGACCTTTTCAGCACCAATGCATCTGATTACACAAGCGAGATCTCTGTATTGCACTTGTATGAGCTATGAAGCCAGACCACTAGTCTCATTAGTAGAATCGTCCTGACAGGTTCCCAATCTTTTTATTATTTTCAAATTGTCAATGGATTAAATAGACGTGTTTTTTATAAAGGTTATCAATTTGCGCACCATCCGGCCAATGGACACTGACACGATTGAAGCCAGTGTTGTGAAGACGAACCATCTAGTGACTGTAGAAGGCGGGTGGCCACAATTTGGAGTTGGAGCTGAAATCTGCGCTAAGATCATGGAAGGTAAGCTGTGATAAAATTAAATTTAAACCTATATTGTTGTTAAAGATGGATTATTACATTTCTAGGAAAGAAATGGCACCTACAAATCCCACCTGCCCTGGCAGGTCCTGTGTCCATGGATTATACAAGCTGTACACTGACTTTAATGGGAACTATGTAATGCTTCATTTTCCCTGGGGTGATCACATGACAGAACATTGCTGAGGCCTAAACAAATGTTTGTTGTGGGGGAACATTCTAATAATAAGTAACTGTCCAAAATGGAGAACTTCGCACCCACCATCACCACTCACACTTTAAAAAGACTGTCACTTTCAACAAAAAAAAAAAAAACTAACTTTTTTTTAGAAATCCCTGAGCTCCCCTGATTCTTACGTTTTGTTTTTTTTTCTCTCCAGTTGTCGCTCCATTTCAGAAATATTCACATTTGTTGCTTTTGGAGCGCAGTATGAGAAATATCTATTTCTAGTGCAATTGGCATTACCTCGGTATTCTCTGGGGGTATTCACCCCTCCCACCCAGTCACAGCCAATCACAGCTCAATGGCTGATCTATCAGTGTCAGTCTGCTGAGTTGTGATTGGCAACATCTGGGAGATGGGGGTAAAGGCAACCCCCCACCCCAAGGGAACACTGACCGGTTGGTCTGAAAGAGGTGATTACACATACTGCGCTCCAATAGCAGTAAATGTGAATATCTCTGCATTGCAGCACAACATTGATAATAAAGTAGTTGTTTATTGGGAGAGCTCAGGGATTTTTACAAGGTATTATTTAAAGCTCTTTTCGTCCTTGTGCTATGTTCACACTCTGCGTATTTGCAGAGTTTTTGCTGGGTATTACTGCTTTTTACTTCGTTTACACGGTGCTTTTTTGCGCACACTTAAATGCAGTGAAACACAATTATGGAAACGCTGTCCAGCAAAACCCATAGGTTTTGCTGAATTGCGTTCACATATTGCACTTTGTGCGTTTTCACACACGAGCTTTCACTGAAAGAGCGCGTATTTAAAAAGAATAGAGATGTCAATTCTGTCCACACTTGCCTCTGCGCTTTTCCCATAGCCCACATGATAAAATGGGCTTGGGAAAAGCACAGAGAAAAAAAAGCACACAAAAGCACAGTATGTGAAAACACCTGCGCTCTTTGCCGTGTAACTGCGTAAAAAAGTGCAAGTGCAGAAAAAGCGCAAAAAAAGCAGAGTGTGAACGTAGCCTTAAAGGAACTGTATTGACATGGTGGGGAGGAGGTCTATCTGCTTAGATACTCATTATAGTATCCCATGTGCATGTAAGGGGCACCAAAGTCTCATCGATTGTACAGGAGGGTTCAACACTGAAAGCATCTCATAGATACTTTGTGATGCTATGTCTGCAAGACAAACCTGATACTGTATACAGACATATTTGATATTGCATTAAACCAGCATATAGCTCATTGGTTAGCACTTTACTATATACACTGCTCAAAAAAATAGAGAACACCTAAACAACACGATGTAACTCCAAGTCAGTCACACTTTTGTGAAATCGGCTGTCCAGTTATGAAGCAACACTGATTGTGAATAAATTTCTCCTGCTGTTGTGCAAATGGAACATATAGAAATGATTGGAGCAAGAGCCTATAAAGGAGTGGTTCTGCAGGTCGTTGACCACAGACCATTTCTTGTCCTTTTTGGCTGTTGTTTTGGTCACTTTTGCATGTTTTCATTACCCTCACCACTAGAGGTAGCATGAGGCAGTGTCTACAACCCACAGAAATTGCTCGGGTAGTGCAGCTCATCCGGGATGGCAAATCAATGCGAGCTGTGCTAAGAAGGGAAGCCATGTCTCTCAGCAAAGTGTCCAGAGCATGGAGCAGATATCTGGAGACAGGCCAGTACAATAGGAGACGTGGAGAGATCGCATGAGGGCAATAGCCCAGCAGCAGGACCGCTAATTCCTCTTTTGTGCAAAAGCCTGCAAAATGACCTTTAGCAGGCCACTAATATTCATGTGTCTGCTCAGACTGTTAGAAACAGACTCCCATGAGGGTGGTATGAGGACCCAACATCCACAAGTGGGTGCTGTGCTTACAGCCCATCACTATGCAGGGTGATTGGCATTTCACAAAGAACACCAAGATTGGCAGATTTGGCATTGGCGCCCTGTCCTCCTGCACGGATGAGAGCGGATTCACACTGAGCACATGTGACAGACGTGAACGAGTCTGGAGACACTGGAGAATATATTGGTGCCTGCAACATCCTCCAGCCTGACTGGTTTGGCAGTGGGTGAGGAATGGTGTTGGGGATTAATTTCGTGGGAGGGTCGCACAGCTCTCCATGTCCAAGCCAGAAGTACCCTGAATGCCATTAGGTACTGGGATGAGAGTTTCAGACCCATTGTGAGACCATACACAGGTGCTGTTGGTTCTTTCTGATGCATGACAATGTTACTCGTTGCGTGGCTGAAGTGTGTCTGCAGTTCTTGCATGATGAAGGCATTGATGCTATAGACTGGCCTGTCTATTTCCCAGACTGAATCCAATTGTGCACATCTGAGATATCATGCTCGTTCCATCAACCACAGACAGATGCTTTTATCCAGGTCTGTGAGGAGATCCAGCAGGAGAACATAAGCCGCCTTATCAGGAGCATGCCCAGGTGTTGTAGGGAGGTCATACAGGCAGGTGGAGGCCACACACACTATTGAGCCTCATTTCCTTGTCTTGAGGCATTTCCACTGAGATTGTATCAACATGTAATTTGATTTTCCACTTTGATTTTGAGAATCATTCCAAATCCAGACCTCCATGGGATATTTAATTTTGATTTACATTGATCATTTTTATCCTTTATTCTGACCGCATTTCACTATGTAATGACTAATGATTCACAACTGGAATAATTAATTTGAGATCTATGATGTGGTATTTTAGTGTTTACTTTTATTTATGTTTGGGTTTTTTTGAGCGTGTATATAGGGCGGAACGCTGGCTCAGCAGTTAGCACTGTCATGCTGCAGGTCCTGGGTCCAAATCCCACCAAGGGCAGTATCTGCTATAGTTTATGTTCTCTGTGTTTCCTCTTACACTCCAAAGACATACTAATGGGAATACATACACAAATCAATCGTAGCCAGGGAGAGAAGAAAACCTATATCCACCCATATTGCAATAAATGCACATATCCACCTACAAATATATAAACAAGAAGGGAAAATAGTACAGTGCATGCAATAAAACATTGGAGCATATGTAAAAACAGTTGCATACAGAAACATGCACTTATAAAAGATGACCGCCATATAGTCATTCACTATGATCAAGCAAATGCTATGGAAGACACAAATGTTATAGGTATTAGAAAAATACTTTTTCAATCCAGATATATTTAATGGTACATGTATAGAATCACAGATATGTAATACCTGCAAAAATAAGCACAAAAGGGGGATTTCCTTGTACTCCAGAGCACATGGGTAAGGAAATAAGCTAAATCCTTTATTACTAAGTGTTCAAGTGACTTCCCTTGATAAAGTATTATATTACACACAAAACGCTGGTCGTGCGGTCTGGGTGGACCCTCCTTCCTTTGCACTATGTGTTGAAGTTCATAAGTAAACAGTAAGCAAAGCTTAGCATGAGTAACTCAGACGGCCCAGTACACATTTTGCATGTGTAATATACCACTTTATCAAGGGAAGTCCCTTTAGACATACAAAGTTATAAAAAATTAAGTTTATACAAGGAGTTCCCCCCTCCTTTTGAGCTAATTTTTGCAGAGTGATACATAGCTCTGGTCCTATACTTGTTTTGTTCCATTATATATATTTGGATTGAAACTAGGTATTTCTTATTCGTCCATTGGGAGACCCAGACAATGGGGTGTATAGCTTCTGCCTTCGGAGGACACACAAAGTACTACACTTAATAAAAAAGTGTAGCCCCCTCCCCTACTGCCTATACACCCCCTCCTGGGAAAGTCCCATTAGTTCTTAGCTTTGTGTTGAAGGAGGCACACTCTGCACTCATCCACTCTCACTTTAGTCTACTCACTCTCTCTGGAGAGTGTCGATGAAGCAAAGTGATCTTAGGGATCCCCAGCATGTCTCCTTCCTCACCCTCGGGCAGAGGCGGTTGAGGTACCTTTGAGGTACAACGGGCTGGAGCCCTCATGCTGTTTTCCTTCTCCATCCCTTAGGGGCTCTGGAGAAGTGGGATCGTCGCGGCTTCCATGTAATCTGGAGCTCAAAATCCATCCACAGCCCCTGTGGGTTCTGCTGGCCGGAGTTGTGGACCCCCAGGGATCGGCCCCTGCCTCTGTATTTGTGCAATGAGGTACACTGGGGGTTCATACATTGTGGGGTCATTACCGGCACCACTGCTGCTCAGTGAGTCCGGTCCCTGCCGTGCTGCGGGCATACCGGTTCTGACGCCGGCTCCCCCCCGCGCCATCCCTTAGGGGCTCGGAAGTGGGAGTCATCACGGGCATCCATGCTTCGCTGGAGCCCCTGCTCCGACCACAGCCCCTGGCGGACCTGCTGGCCGGAGTACTGTTACCCCAGGGACCAGGCCCTGCACCTAATCGAGGTATTTGTATCATTGTGCATGTCGCTGCAGCAGCAGTCCGGGGCTCCAGATCTGACCCAGTTATCTGTGAAGGTACTCTGGGGGTATTATGTTGTTGACCGGCACATCTCCCTTCGGGCTGGCTGCCGGGATCACAGCAGGTAATCCGGTTTTCACCGGACCTCCGCACTGTTGCAGCTACTACAGCCCGGGCCTTCGGATTCCTGTGGGGGACCTGACCCCTGGGGCTGGTCTCCTACACCCCCTCTGAGGGTGTCAGCACTGTCGGCCGGTGATCGCGCCGGACCTCCGTGCCTGCATGTCGGGCACGGTCTTAAATTTAGGCCCCGGCTTCGCCTGCGGCCTAGTTTCGTAATACCCGCCCCGGCTGCCATTCAGGCAGAGGGGCGGGTTTTGGGCCATCCCTGCGGCCATACTGATGCGTGGAGGGCCTCTCCCCAGCTGCCTAGGTGACACCCATTCCTCTCAGTTTCTATGAGGCCCCAGATTCCCGCACTTTGTGCCGGTCCGCCCATTTTTCACTCCCCCTCTGCTGGCTCCGGCGGCCATCTTGACTTTCTACCGGTATATGCTCAGCAGCTGCAGTCCCCTGAGAGGTTCTGCAGCTTCTGGGGGAGCAGGGACAGTGGGCTCTGATGATACACCGCTGTCCTGCGGTCGGGCCACACCAGTTAGACCGGCTGTGAGCCCCCTTGCGTGGGCATCCCCTTCTGGGGATTCCCACGGTTATACAGCTATATGGGCCTTTTGGAGTATAACCCCCAACGGCCACTCTCATGTCGCAGCCTGCACTTCATATAAGGCTTAGCTGCCTGCTGGATGCACTCCTCTGCCTGCGCGCAGCCAGAGACAAGCCCAGAGCCACAGGCTCACTCCAGCACCTCGACCCAGGTGGATTCCCCTGCTGTCCTCCTGCAGGGCCCTCTAGGACGCCGTCTGGACAGAGGTTCCAGGAACCCTTGTCCAAGCCTTACCTAAGGCTATATTAGGCTATATAAGCCAAGACCGGGTCCCTTACAGGATCACCACACGGGACCTCTCTCAGGAGTCTAGGCCGGGTCCTTCACAGGATCCCCCTACGCCTGACCCTCCCCGGGGGGTTCCATAAGTCCAGGGCTGCGCGCCCACTAGTTGGACTGCCCCGGTAAACAGCCGAGGACTCTTCCTCAGGCCACTGTCCGTGGCCCGCTACGTAGACCCGCGGGGCTCCCTTCCCCTCCTCCTCGCATTACTCTCAGGATGTTGACAATGAGCAGGGGGTCAGGGTTCAGAGTCCGAGCTCATGCTGACTCTGAATGCCCCTGAGGGGGGACGCACTGGTGGATGACCTTGTTCCTTCTTCAACATGGTTGTTCCACCTGCTCCCCCTTCTCCGGTGGAGCCGGATTCCTTTTCAGGAAACACACCAATTTAGGTTCCCTAAAAGGGCTCACAGTGTGTTGCTTCCACCACCCTAATTTGGAGATGCTGTCCAAAGCCCAGGGCTGGCCCGGACTAGCACTATCCTAAGAGAATCAGCAGTGCCGTTACTATCTCCTTCCTTGGAAGTGGTCAATGGTTGGTCTCTTTCCCACAAGGTGGACCCTCCGGGTCCAGACTTGCAGCCCGGACCGTTGTGCCCGTGCCTAACGGCTCTTCCCTGAAAGAGCTACGGACCGCCAGATTGATTTATTTTTTAACTCGATCTATGAAGCTACTGTCCTCAGCTTTTGCAGCTGTAGGAGCAGGGCAGCCATGTGTGCGTGCTCGGCAAGGATCCGCTCCCTTACGGGGGTTCTCTTGCCTGAGATCATTACATAACGTCTTTGACGATCTTGGTAGCGTCAGCTACTCCCTGGCTATCCACAGGTCTATGGCCTCAGAATATGACTAGCTGACCCCACATCCAAAAAGGTGCCTTACGGGGTTGTCTTTTCGCTGGTAACAGGCTGTTTTGGGAACAGCTGGAAGGACTCCTCTGGCGAGTAAGCTCTTACGTGCCGCACGCTACGGTTGGGAAACCTCTGCACCAAAGGTTTCAGTCCACTGGCTTGGACTAAAGCTAAGGGTGTGACACTGCATGGCGTTCCAAGATCGCCTGCACTCTGCGGCAGGAGGCTCAGCCTCTGTGACGGCCTCCTCATGCCTATCCGCCTCTCCAAGCCGCATCCTCGGTCGAGGACAGGCTCTCCGGTTATATCGCATGGCTACTATATACAGCTGAACTCTCTTCCTCGTCTCCAGCAAAAGCGCAGGCCTTTAACCAGGCTCTGGATGCCTTGAGGCGAGACGGAGTAGTTCTTTCTGTTCCTCTCGAGGAACGCTTGCATGCATCGATCGCCATCAAGGAGGCGTACCGGCTCATCCCCATGGCGCCCGCTAATCAGCGTTGGCTGAGGTTTGCGGTGGGGGACGACCATTTTGGTGGTTCTGTCCTCACGGCCCTGCACTCCCAGGGCCATGCAGTAATATCGTACTTGAACGACCTACTTGCCAAAGCCAATGCAGTCTCTCACTCTGCTCTCCTGCTCAGACTCTGACATGCCAGTGCATGGAGTCTCACGACTATTCAGCTTAAGTCAAGCTGCCTCTGGATAAACAACTGGCACTTCTGTCAGAAGTCCGCTCACACCTTCGGTCACGCTCAGTCTCCCTCAGGCGGCTGATGTACATCTTGGGGAAAATGGTAGCGGCCATGGAGCAGTATGCTTCGTACAGTTTCACCTGCGGCCACTGCGATTGCAGATCCTCCGCAGTGGGGACAAGCACCATCTTCCCACGACAGGAAGGTCTGCACTTCACTGGTGTCTGCTACCCCTGTCTGTCACGGGGGAGGTCCTTCCTGCCCCTCTCGTGGGCAGTTGGGACTACGGCCGCCAGCCTCTCGGGCCGGGGCGCAGTATTCCTCCACCTCGGGGCTCAAGGCACCTAGATGGAGTCTGAATCCATTCTCCGGATCAATGTCCTGCAGAGTAGGGCCATTGGCTTAGCGCTTTTGGCTTTCCAAAGGTTCCTGTCAGGAAGACCGATCCGGATTTCATCAAACGCGATAGCGTCTCCTATGTCAATCGCCAGGGAGGAGCTCGAAGCATCTCAGCACTGCTCGAGGTTCAACGTATCCTTCAAGGGGTAGAGGTCAACGACTCCTCCATCTCGGCAGTCCACATCCCCGGAGGGGACAACTAGGAAGCCGACGACCGAAGTCGCCAGGGCATGGACTAGGGCGAGTGGTTCCTTCATCCAGACGTCTTTCAGACCATCTGCAACCGATGAGGAACGCCGGACGTGGACCTGATGGCCTCAGGTTCCAGTTTTCATGGCCCGGCTTCAGGATCACCAGACCCTGGCTGCGGACGCACTGGTCCAGAACTGGTCTCGGTTCCGTCCCCCGTACGTGTTTTCCCCGTTGCTACTGTTGCCCAGAGTCCTGCGCAAGAGCAGGGCAGAATGCAGGCGCGCTCTGCTGTTCGCCCCGGACTGGCCCAGGTGTGCCTGGTACCCAGACCTGTGGCAGCTCATGGCAGGGGAACCGTGGAAGCTTCCAGATCGTCCGGACCTGTTGTCTCATGGTCTGTTCTTTCACCAGAATTCTGTGGCCCTCAGCTTGACTTTGTGGCTCTTAAATCCTGGCTGATGACATCCCTGGGATTCCCCCAGCGGTTGCCGCTACTATGAGACAGGCCAGGAAACCTGCGTCAGCAAAGATCTACCGCAGGACTTGGAAAATTTTCTTTTCCTGGTGCTACTCGAATGGGCACTCTCCTTAGCCTTTCCCTTTGCCAACCCTGCTTTCCTTTCTATATTCAGGATTGGGTTTAGGGTTATCTCTTAGTTCCCTTCAGGGACAGATTTCTGCACTATTCGTGCTATTCAACAAACGTCTGGCTAATCTCACTCAAATTAAGACGTTTGTGCAAGGGGCATGTCACATTGTCCCGCCCTACAGGCGTCCGCTGGACTCCTGGGACCTTAAAGGGATCCTGTCACCCCCAAACCACCTCCTAAGCTATTAAAAGCTGTCCCTAGAGCATAGTAACACTTACCCTACACTCCTTTTAGCTCCTAAATGCACCAAGTGAAACTGAATCTAAACGTTATAAAAGTACCTCATTACTGATGTTAATGAGTGACTATGGTATTCATAGTCACTCAGCCAGGCTGCCCCTCTTCATAGTATCACACCTCAATAGGCGTGATCTTCATGATTCATTCAAATGCGCGCCTCCCTGCGCGTCTCCCCGCTCTCCTCTCGGCCTGGCGCTGCTGTGTCGGGGCTGTATGACACGATTCGCGTCATTTCCGGCGCCGGGTGACGTATTTACACCCGCGCCGCTGTTAGCTTCAAGTACCGTACTGCGCATGCGCAGTACGGGGCTTGAAGCTCTAACAGCGGCGCGGGTGTAAATACGTCACCCGGCGCCGGAAATGACGCGAATCGCGTCATACAGGCCCCACACAGCAGCGGTCCGGAATAGGAGAGCGGGGAGGCGCGCAGGGAGGCGCGCATTTGAATGTATCATGAAGATCACGCCTATTGAGGTGTGATACTATGAAGAGGGGCAGCCTGGCTGAGTGACTATGAATACCATAGTCACTCATTAACATCAGTAATGAGGTACTTTTATAACGTTTAGATTCAGTTTCACTTGGTGCATTTAGGAGCTAAAAGGAGTGTAGGGTAAGTGTTACTATGCTCTAGGGACAGCTTTTAATAGCTTAGGAGGTGGTTTGGGGGTGACAGGATCCCTTTAACTTGGTCCTCTTGGCTCTGCAGAAGCCGCCCTTTGAACCACTAAGAGAGGTGCCCCTCTCTAGGCTTTCATAGCCACAAGGAAGGCTACTTTCTATCTCCTCTCTCCGGAGAGTCTCTGAATGGCAGCCCTGTCTTGTAAGTCAACCTTTCTGGTGGTTCACCAGGACAAGGTGGTGCTTAGACCGGTGGCTGAGTTTTTTACCAAAAGGGCTTTCTCCCTTTCATCTTTTTGTCCAAATCCTGTCCACCAGTCCGAGAAGGCTCCGCATTCCTTGGATCTGGTCAGGGCTTTCAGGATTTATGTCTCCTGTACGGCCCCTCTACGCCGCACGGATTCCCTGTTTGTGCTTACAACAGGCCAACAAAAGGGTACACCTGATTCCAAGTTAACCTTGGCACGGTGGTTCAAGGCGCCTATCCAGGGGGCCTACCTTTCCTCTGGAATGCCTCTCCGTTTGGGAAGGAAGGCGCACTCTACTAGAGCTGCTGGAGCCTCATGGGCCTTGCGGCACCAGGCGACGGCTCAGCAAGTGTGTCAGACGGCTACTTGGTCCAGTCTGCACACCTTTACGAAGCATTACCAAGTGCATGTATATGCTTCAGCAGACACAAGTCTGGGCAGGCGGGTCCTTCAGGTGGCTGTTGCCCACCTGTGAATGGAGCTGCCACCTTGCCATTATGAGTTGTTTGCCCACCCAGGGATTGCTTTTGGACATCCCCATTGTCTGGGTCTCCAAATGGAGCGAATAAGAAAAAGAGAATTTTGTTTACTTACTGTAAATTCTTTTTCTTCTAGCTCCTAATTGGGAGACCCAGCACCCACCCTGTTGCCCTTCGGGCTATTCTGTTAAGCAACCTGTGAAAACACAAGAAACTTATGTTAATCAGTTGGCCGCCGTTATACGGCCGGACCTGATTTTTCTGGTGTGGGTTATCCTCCTTCCTGCTTGTGCACCGAACTGATGGGACTTTCCCAGGAGGGGGTGTATAGGCAGTAGGGGAGGGGCTACACTTTTTTTTTATTAAGTGTAGTACTTTGTGTGTCCTCCGGAGGCAGAAGCTATACACCCCATTGTCTGGGTCTCCCAATTAGGAGCTAGAAGAAAAAGAATTTACAGTAAGTAAACAAAATTCTCTTTTTTTCTAATAACTATAACATGCGTCCTCCATTACTTTATCATAGTGAATAACTATATTGCAGTCATCTTTTATAATTGTGTATGGCTATGTATGCAATGTGGTTTTTAAATATTCTCTAATGTTTTATTGCACGTACGGTCCACATTTTTTCTCTCCTTGTTTACATAATGATAGGGAATGTAGATAGTCATCATTGTCCCCATAGGCTCACAATGTCTGTAAATCTGTGGAATTAGTTGCACCATATAAATGAGCAAAATATGTCTTTTCTTACATCCATGTAAATCTGTGTCTCTCCCAGGACCTGCATTCAATTACCTGGATGCCCCTGTGTACCGTGTGACTGGTGCGGACGTTCCCATGCCTTATGCCAAGATATTAGAAGATAACTGTATCCCACAAGTGAAGGACATCATATTTGCCGTTAAAAAGACACTTAATGTAATCTAGGTATCAAAGTATCTTACAGCGAAGAGGTAACGTGTCTAATCCATGGGTCATACATCCAAACTCCATTGTCTCTTCTGGGCACCTTTTTTTTTCTCGCTCTCTAAAATGTGCATCTGTATTTTATGTTGGGAAACTAACTTAAAGGGGCTCTCCAAAGCTGCCACTACTGAATCATCAGCAAGTGAGCCGTGCATGATCGGTAGGTATCAGGCCCCTGTCCTAATAAAATAATAATCATCAGAATCGGATACAAGCACGATACCTGGATATCATGTCCACATCTGGGGGGTGGGGATGTGACATCAGAATCTCCCACCAATACAGAAATGAAAGGTGCCGGACACTGCAAAGGGGGATAATCTGTACTAGAAGTCATCTTATATGCAGTCACTTTAAGACACTCCACCAAGTTCATCATATTTCAGACATGTTACAGGGCAGGCAATATTTATTAAAAATAACCCATACGTCTGTATAAACTATAGACCCATACGTCTGACTATGAGGACATGTACAATGTTGCTTTGTATACAAATAAAATCTGGAATTTATTTAGTTTTGGGGTTTGTTTCGTATTTTTTTCCCCCTCAGTTCACTTTTCATCTCTGGTATGTTCATTTCTATTGAGAATTAAAGGGAAGGTGCCCCCCCACCCCAAAAAAAATTCATAATAAAAAAAAAATGTATTAATGATTTTATTTTTTCCCATTATAATTTGTATTTAACGGAGTAAAAGATTAAATATAATTTAAATTTGATATTTTTCACTTTTACATACCAGGGCTAGCAGCTGCTGAAAACTTGCCATGAAAGCCTAGTGTACATCTAGTTCATTCAGACATCCATACGGTGTTCAGAGCACAGTGTGTGATTGCACTCTGAACACTACAGTGACAAGAGCGGTGATCAACAGCTGGATACTGTACTGCTGATTACCCCTACTTCATCACCTCCGCTGCTCCTGTCTCACTGGCGTCCGTCTTCCCCTATGAATGCTTGTCTCAGCCGTGCAGGTACAGGGGGAAAGTGGTGCTCACAGCATACGCTGTGTGTCACAGAGATGACACCAATCTCCTCCCCCTGCTGTGATCTGGACAGGCCCAGATCACAGCGGGACACTGTACAATGGAAAAGATAGTGGTCAGATGCCGACCCTGTCTCCTATGTCCAGGGCTGCTGTATTTGCAGAGTGTCGTGCAGCGACTCTTACACATCTGTAAAGTAAAATGGCAACCCCCAGTGACTATATAAAAAAAACAACCATTAAATGTTTATACATTTGTATTAGAAATGTTTATATAATCAATTTTTAATAAAAGAAAAGGTGCCCAATTTCTTTGTAACAAAACAAAGGTATCAAACCGTTTTAGATAATATGTGCGATATTGATTATAGAGAAAGAATTGACAAATCAAATAGCAGCACACCACCATGAGATATATGAGAATGAATGAAGCTTTTATTTAGGGACAAAACTCAAAAATCTAAAAACAGTTAAAAACATCAACAGACCACAATCCATAAGGAGGTGGGACCCCTGCATATGTAAGAAAATATATATAGATACACATATCAAGTATTCCTCCAATACACAGATAAGATGCACATTATCCATAATACAAAACACTCAAAGCCATGGTCATGGATTTAAGTAAACTCATATAGAGGAACTGACAATGAATGATCCCACGCGTATCGCCACTGAAAAGCGGCCCTGACGAAGCCGCTTTTCAGCGGCGATACGCGTGGGATCTGGGCGCCTCTGCCCTCTACTCACATTAACCCTTAGGCGCTGGACTCCCTGACACCATTCCAGGTATCAACCTGTTAGCTAAAACATTGTTACAGATTTTGGGCACGCAGCACCAGGGGCAAACAGGTTTGAGACAGATTAGCTTCACCATTGATCCCACCTTGGGATATTACTGCTCCTTATTATGAATGTGCCTGTTGTTTTTGTCCACTTAGCTGGGTGCTCACCTTGATATTGCTATATGTGTATGGTGCAGGTTGTCCTGATTAGTTGCCAAGGGGGATCACATACAGGTTTATTTTGTATCCACAGCTGTGCACCTTTTTGATCTTATGAATCATATGATAACATTCATTGTCAGTTCCTCTATATGAGTTTACTTAAACCATGACCATGGCTTTGAGTGTTTTGTATTATGGATAATGTGCATCTTATCTGTGTATTGGAGGAATACTTGATATGTGTATCTATATATATATTTTCTTACATATGCAGGGGTCCCACCTCCTTATGGATTGTGGTCTGTTGATGTTTTTAACTTTTTAGATTCTTGCTGTTTTGTCCTTAAATAAAAGCTTCATTCATTCTCATATATCTCATGGTGGTGTGCTGCTATTTGATTTGTCAATTCTTTCTCTATAATCATGGTTTCTTGTTGACAAAAGCAGCACCTCCAACCCTTATTGGTGCACCTTAGTCCTTGCTAATAATATGTGCGATATTAACTTCAATACAGCAGAGCTGCAATATCTCACATAATCTGTAGACAGGTTGGGCGCAAAAAAAGCTGTGTTTTATTAATGGCCTAGTCATTAGGTGGTTAATGCATTGTGGTTTTGGTGGTTTCTATCCTGCAGGTATAAAACATACAGATAATGATGGGGTTCAGTCAGCGGGGTGATTCCAATTAAGATTCTTTATAAATGACAAATTCACATGAAACCAGAATTAAGGTTTAATTTTTTTTAATTAAAAATATGACTGAATATACATTGTATTACTGAGCCCAATAATCATCCATTAGATCCCTCTGCAAACAGATTTAAAGTGCAAAATAAAAAAAGAAATGATTCTTCATCCGCTGTACCTTCCCTCATCTCCTCTGCCCAGATCGTGTAACGGATTTTGGTAAAATAGTGAACAATGTAAACACGTGTGGCTCCTAATAGAAGTATCACAACTGCTGAATGCATAAATCCCGCTGGCTGCCATCTTGGAATGTGTTATGTTCTAGGTGTTCCAGATCCTCCTGATTGTGTAAGATAAGTTATCTGCCAACAAATGTCCAAGGACTAGTGCTATAATTGAGGGTTAATGAAGACCCTGGGTGGTTGGGTCTCATAACCATGAAGGCCAAAGCTGAGCGAGCCCCACCAGGAAGAAAGCAAAGAAGAATGATGAGGACCATGGTATCTAAAGTTAAAGTCGTTAGAGAAAGACTTTTTTTTTTTCTTCAAATGAATGAGTTGTATTTACAACTTTTCAAATCACAGCTTATTTTTAACTTAAAGGGGTTGTGCCATGAACAATTGTACATTCTAGATGGGTCTTAAAATAAAAAATAAATTCCATAATTGGATGTGGCAAAAAATTCTCAAAATATTCCTGTAAATGTGCCCTGTGTAATGTATGTGTCTGACAAAGTAGGAACAGGTTGAATATACAACAGTGTAGGGAAGGGCGCAAGAGGGTATACAGATATTACAGCACAAGATCATAGATGATTCTTTCTGTGATGTAAAACAAGTAATTAAATGGTTTCCTTAAAGAAAGTATCATCTGTGAGCTCCAGCTGTAATGTCTGTATATTCTATGATCCCCAGCTGTAATGTCTGTATACTCTCTTATTTCCTCCTCTCTCCGGGAGCTGTGGAATATCTGACCTGTTCCTGCAGGATCGGATACATACATTACACAGAGGCATATTTAGAAGAATATCTCAGGACAGAACAAAACCACATGTGAAACTTAAATTAAGGTCCATTAAAATGCACAATTGTTCGTGGCACGACTCCTTTAATAAAACCTTAATGTTAAGCATTTGGATGCTGGGTTTAACATTAGTCTATTGATGCTAATGTGTAATGTACTGACAGTCCCTGCTCTGAGCAAGGTAATTATAAAAGAGACAACAAGGTCCGTAGAAGGGGCAGGTGCTCCGAAACGGAATCCGTCACCTGTGTGTCTCCTCACTCCCTCCCCCATCGCAGAGAATTTATGTACAGAGGACTCTGAAATAAAAAAGAAATAAGCCCTGCTCGGTGAGTGCCACATTTTTTTCTTATTTACTGTAATTATAAAAGAGGTGAAGTGATAACACACATGATCCAGCGGTCACAATAGTTATCAAGTATCCGGTCTGTGTTGATACTGAGACTGACGAAATCTGTACAGAGCAGGAACACAGCCCCGATTCATCAGAATGTTTACACTAGAAAACTTATTTAAAGGGAACCAACCACCTCAGATGACGACTATAAGCTGTTAATACATGTCCCTGCACCCTACCTCCACCATTCCACCTATGTTTTTCTTAAGAATATTGATAAATGTAAACCGAAATATACACTTTATAAAATTACATGCCTGTGTACTTCTGGGCGTCTCCTTCTGGGTCAGTTACTAGAGGGCTGGCTGTGTCTCTAGCCCTCCCTCTTACTTTGCAGGACGTCACATGAAGGGCGTGATGTTATCTATCAGTGGGCGGGCACGCAAGGCAGCTCCCGTCCCTTCATGTGACGTCCTGCAAAGTAAGAGGGAGGGCTAGAGAAGCCAGTCATGCTCCTGGAGACACAGCCCTCTAGTAACTGACCCAGAAGGAGACGCCCAGAAGTACACAGGCATGTAATTTTATAAAGTGTATATTTCGGTTTACATTTATCAATATTCTTAAGAAAAACATAGGTGGAATGGTGTAGGTAGGGTGCAGGGACATGTATTAACAGCTTATAGTCGTCTTCTGAGGTGGTTGGTTCCCTTTAACATTTTCCAACTCTTGCCATGAACCCACCAGGTTTGGGCAACGCCACCAAAATACAAGGAGTTGGGTTGTGCCCCTTCAATTGATCCAATAGCGGTGGTGCTTTGAATGTCAGAAATTTTTCTCCGGCCCCTGTTTGGAGTAAATAAGGCTGGAGTCACATTTGATAGCGCAATTGCGTTCACCGCATCCAGATCCGGATGCAGTGAACGCAGTTGCGTTCCCACACATTTTTTATGAACAATGTGTGGAGGGAACTACAATGCGATAACCGGATTGCTCTGGATTACATCTGGAGCAATCCGGTTACCGTACGGTTTGCTCATCCCTGCTGCCACAGGGATGAGCAAACTGTAAAGTCTTTAAAAAAAAAAAAAAAGCTTTAATATTATTAATAATTGTGCCCATCATGTCTCTAGGGGGTGCCCACGCCCCCTAGCCTACTCAGGTGGGCATGTAATGGGTTAATCACTTATGTACTGTTAGCCAGCTCCTGTCGACACTGTACATTTTTGTGAATGATTACGTATAGTATGTGCGCTGTTCAGGGTCCTGAAGGCTTTTACAGTAGATCTATGGGCTATGCTGCCCATAGATCTATTGTAAAAGCCTACAGGACCCTGGACAGAGGCACATACTATACGTACATTACGTCTAGTATGCGCCCAGCTGACAGGGGAGCCGTGGCTTCATTCACAAATTGTACAGAGCAGACAGGAGTCGGCTAACTGTACATAAGTGATTAACCCATTACCTGCCCACCTGAGTAGGCAGCATGTCTCTAGGGGGGGTGGGCACAATTATTAATAAATATTAAAGCTTTTTTTAACACATTAAACACTTTGCTTATCCCGCCGGCCGTCGGGATAAGCAAAGGATGCGGGAACCGCACTGCTCAGGATTACACATCCTGAGCAATCTGGTTACTGCATTGCAGATGTTACAACCACTCTGAAAACTGCAGCCTGCATGATTTTTCACGCAGGCTGCAGAGCCGGATGCGGAAACCGGATTGCATGTAATGCAATCCGGTTTTTATAATGGCTCCTATGAGGAGGTTTCCTGATGCGATTTTGAGCTTTTTAAAAGCTCAAAACTGGATGAGGATTTGAAATTTCTAACGCAGATGTGACCCCAGCCTAAGGCCACATCATGTAAGATGCACCAAATTTATTAAGGGGCATGCACATTTTAATGAATTTGGTGGATCTTACTCCTGCATGCCCTTTAAGATCGATGTATGAAATGTCAGTCCTAATGAATCGGGGTGTGAACATTGTATGTTCTGATGAGACAGGAGTATCCCATCATTGAAGTATCGGTTTGATGTAACACTTCCATCTTGGCCAGGTGAGAATTTTGATTGGAGGTGGGTTCATCTGCGTCAGGGGAGGCGAGTAAAAATGTATTATTTTTTTCTTTTTAAAAAGTGCTGAAAAAAATACAGCTACAATATTCTTCTTTTCTTACTGGTGAATATATATAGCTGAAGCTGCTGCCAAGGCCATCCTCTGCAGGCTCCCTCCTCTGGGATCCATTTTTTGCAGCAACCTCATGACCCATATTCAATTTACAGGTAAAATATTTTCTTCTTGGGGTCTTTCATTCCCCCACACTCACTGTCGGGTGGTCTGCCAGTTTACTAGGAGAGCCAGGGTCTAAGTTTCTAATCTTAACCTTCCTTTAAAACGTAGGGTGTCCTCTTTACTGATAACCTGCCATAAACTGATAAAACGTGGCGGTGCGGTGCGTAACCCATGTTCAGCTGATCCGGGGGGTGCTGTGGTCAGTGGTCAGAGTTTTCTTCAGCCCTCCTTTCTTGAAGCTCTTGATGGAATGGAGTAGGGCGCCGCGGTCTGTGCCTTCACCGCAGGCACGGCCAAGTCACTTGGCACATCTGTACTTGAAGGAGAAAGAGGCGCGAAAGGAGGAGGCGGCGGAGGAGGGGCGGCTGGTATCACAAATGTTGAAGTCCCTTAATGAAACAGAAAATATATATTAGCTATGAATATACTATTCTAGAACAATCATTCTGAGAGTGATCTCCCTGCCCAAGCCTCATAATAATAATGTGATCGTAGATGGATATGGAGTCGATGAGGTGAAGTTTATTTTTACACCCAATCATTATAATTAGATTCTATAGCAGAAATGAAGGAATAATCTTCTTTTGATAAATCAATATTACCCATTAAAATAAGAAACTGGCATACATCATTAAAGAAATCCACTTCTTTCTCGACTGATTGATCATTCTCAAAACTGAAGGATAAAATTGGTCTTCTGTGAATGCACATCTTTCCTTACTGAGATAATGATAGTGGGTGCTTATAAAGTCCTATGAAGGCCGTTTTCTACATACTCCTTAGAAATTGATAAGCACTAAGTGTCGTTGCCCCATGGGGCATGTGCAGAAAAATATCTGTCCCTAGCCCCCTCTTTCCTCCATAGGACTTTAAAAGCACCAATGTTCATCTACGGAGGAACAAAATTTTTCTGCACATTCTCCATAGAATTTTATAAGCAACAACTGTCATCTCTCAGTAAAGTTCTGTGGAGAATGTGCATGTCTCTATAGACCTCCGCCTCGTGACTGGCTGGCTCTTAAAGAGGTGCAAAGAGGCTCATTTTCCTACTAAACATCTTACTAAAATATTCAAATATGCTGGAAAATCCCTCTTTTCTTATCTTCTATAAGATTATATTTGTTATAATACTCAGCACATTTTCTCCAAGCATCCACCTTGTTCTACAAAAGCCTAAATCTAATGTGATGCCTGTCCTTTCCGTGATATAAAACCTATCGCTGAGCAGACAACATGGAGCCACAGCTGCTGATTGTCATTGGTAACATCCCAGATCAGTAAAATAAGAATGAAAGACGCAGATGCACAATACACCAGCGACCCCATTCCACTGCACCTGCAGCATCAGGATGGAGGGGGCCAAGGAGAACCCTGACCATCTGTACGCTGCATCCATGGTCCCTCATCCTAAGGGTACGGACACACTGATGCGAAACGCGGACGACTGCAATGCGAGAAAAACTCCCTTTGCAGTCGGACCAATGATATTTAAGGTCCGAGAGCACATTGGCGAGTGTTGGCCGTTTTTTTTTCTCGTCCGCTTCACGAACGATAAAGCAGTCGCAACATGCTGCGACAGTATCGATTCTTGGCCGAGACTCGCCAATGCAAGTCTATGGATCCGACAAAATCACGGACCGATACGACATCTGAGTCGGATCCAATTTTTAATTGATACATTATCAGACAACTGTAAATATGTTCCTGTAAATAATTATACAGTAAATACAGTTGTGGCCAAAAGTATTGACACCTGTGCAATTCTGTCAGATAATACTCAGTTTCTTCCTGAAAATGATTGCAATCACAAATTCTTTGTATTATTATCTTCATTTAATTTGTCTTCAATGAAAAAACACAAGAGAGAAGAAGCAAAAAGCAAACATTGATCATTTCACACAAAACGCCAAAAATGGGCCAGACAAAAGTATTGGCACCCTCAGCCTAATACTTGGTTGCACAACCTTTAGCCAAAATAACTGCAATCAACCGCTTCCGGTAACCATCAATGAGTTTCTTACAATGCTCTGCTGGAATTTTAGACCATTCTTCTTTGGCAAACTGCTCCAGGTCCCTGTATTTGAAGGGTGCCTTCTCCAAACTGCCATTTTTAGATCTCTCCACAGGTGTTCTATGGGATTCAGGTCTGGACTCATTGCTGGCCACCTTAGAAGTCTCCTGTGCTTTCTCTCAAACCATTTTCTAGTGCTTTTTGAAGTGTGTTTTGGGTCTTTGTCCTGCTGGAAGACCCATGACCTCTGAGGGAGACCCAGCTTTCTCACACTGGGCCCTACACTATGCTGCAAAATTTGTTGGTAGCTTTCAGACTTCATAATGCCATGCACACGGTCAAGCAGTCCAGTTCCAGAGGCAGCGAAGCAACCCCAAAACATCAGGGAACCTCCGCCATGTTTGACTGTAGGGACCGTGTTCTTTTCTTTGAATGCCTCTTTTTTTCTCCTGTAAACTCTATGTTGATGCCTTTGGCCAAAAAGCTCTACTTTTTTTTATCTGACCAGAGAACATTCTTTCAAAACGTTTTAGGCTTTCTCAGGTAAGTTTTGGCAAACTCCAGCCTGGTTTTTTTATGTCTCGGGGTAAGAAGTGGGGTCTTCCTGGGTTCCTACCATACAGTCCCTTTTCATGCAGACGCCGACGGAGTAGTACGGGTTGACACTGTTGTACCCTCTGACTGCAGGGCAGCTTGAACTTGTTTGGAGTTAGTCGAGGTTCTTTATCCACCATCCGCACAATCTGGCGTTGAAATCTCTCGTCAATTTTTCTTTTCCGTCCACATCTAGGGAGGTTAGCCACAGTGCCATGGGCTTTAAACGTCTTGATGACACTGGAGTAACACGCATTCAGGTCTTTGGAGATGGACTTGTAGCCTTGAGATTGCTCATGCTTCCTCACAATTTGGTTTCTCAAGTCCTCACACAGTTCTTTGGTCTTTTTTTCTCCATGCTCAATGTGGTACACACAAGGACACAGGACGAGGTTGAGTCAACTTGAATCCATGTCAACTCCTGCAAGTGTGATTTAGTTATTGCCAACACCTGTTAGGTGCCACAGGTAAGTTACAGGTGCTGTTAATTACACAAATTAGAGAAGCATCACCTGATTTTTTTTTAACAGTCCAATACTTTTGTCCACCCCTTTTTTATGTTTGGTGTGCAACTATATCCATTTTGGCTTTAGGACAATTCTTTTTGTGTTTTTTCATTAAAGACAAATTAAATGAAGATGATAATACTCAGTTTCTTCCTGAAAATGATTGCAATCTGACAGAATTGCAGGGGTGTCAATACTTTTGGCCACAACTGTAGCTCCTGAGTAAAAAAAAACGTCATTGCACTCGGACCATCCGAGTCGAACACATTTTTCACTGATACATTATCCTTCTATATAGCTCAGACAACTGTAAAATGTTCCTGTAAATGATTATACATAACATAACTCCTGAGAAAAAAAACAGATTGCTCAAGGACGTGATCTGAGAAAAATGTTGGACACTCGCATCGCAGTTGGATGCAAAACGACCAAAAATTGGGACAACATTCATCCGACTCTTGGATACGTCAATCGGACCATTTTTTTTTTTTACACGCCAGTGTGTTTCCAGCCTAAGAAGCACGCTTCAATGTCGTTAAGATATCACCAACGATGTCGGTCGTTAGGAATCATTTTGACATTGTTGGTGAGCTGTCACACGTGTAGATATCGTGGAAGACGCACCAACGATGTGGCAAGCAGCTATCGTTCGCACAACCCAGTGATCGATACTTGCTTACTGCTGTGAATAAGCAAAGTCATTAACGACATCGTTATTGCGGTGTCACACACAACGATGCAGCAGGTTGGCTTATCGAGGATCGTTTGATTTGAGAACGTTCTCAATCTGCGATCAACGATTTATCATAGTCGTATCTCATGTTGCACGCAACGACGTCCTAACGATGTCATTTCAAAAACTCCAAACCCGTGACGTTTGAGCGATATCGTTCACGATCTCGTACCGTGTACGGGGCGTTTAGACATGAGATTTACCTGCGCTGTAATTGCTTATATGATCAGCAGAATCTGTAGAAAGGATCTACCATGGTACAAGGGTAGAAGTAGACCTAATTATTACTGCAATACCCTGCAGATGAGGTAAGAGACAGAGCTAATCAAGAGAATTATACTACATTTAAAATTGGAGGGATTTTATATTATTATTACACCTAGTACATTTGGGGGGTAGGACCTTGGAGATGGGAATACCGCTTTAACCTATTCACCCCTGGGTGATTTTCCATGTTCCCTCCCCTTATTCCAAGAGCCATAACTTTTTTCATTTTTCCATCAATATAGACATACGAGGACTTGGAATTGTACTTTTAAATGACTCCATTAATTTTACTATATACTGTACTGAAAACACAGTAAAAATGATGCGGCCCCTGCTGGTGCCCTTTAAATTCACTGTTGTGAGCTCTGATCCACCAGCAGCTGTTAGAGCAGGGGTCCCCAACTCCAGGCCTCGAGGGCCGCCAACAGTGTAGGATTTCCTTGGTATTGCACAGGGAAGGAATCATCACCTGTGCAATGCTAAGGAAATCTGAAAACCTGCACTGTTGGCGGCCCACGAGGCCTGGAGTAGGGGCCCTCTGTGTTAGAGGCACATGGTGGCTGATGAAATCTGCCATCTGTGCAGGTAAAGGTCAGCATTCAAGTCTGCATCAACGGCAAAGAGAACATATGACGTAAATATACACCATATTGTCGTGAAAGGGTTATGTCTATTTGTAACAGGATGGAGCGAGAGGATGGGTGCAGGAAGACAGCAGATGTTGAGCCATTTCAGTAGAGTTGCTGGGTCAGACGCCTGTACATAATCAATAGGTGTGTAGGAGAGGACATCTGCTATGGGTAAAGTGGTACATAATCAGAGATCCCCAACCTTTCTGATCCTGAGAGCCACATTCAGGTCTGAAAGAGGGTCACAAGTCACACCAAGGAAGTATACCAAGATCCTTACCCTCATTTTGATCTGCTCTTCGGTGTGGGCTACTCACAAAAGTCACCCTCTGGAGACCTGCTGTTTGCTAGACCTTGAGCTTAAAAACCAAGCTGGAAGTCAGCCGCGAGTCACACATCACAGGCCCCCGAGCCACATGTGGCTGTGGAGCTACAGGTTGGGGTTCCCTGGTATATCATAACTATTATTAAAACTGCATTATCCTGCATGCATTACTGATTTGATGATGCAAATTGCCTCTTTCTGGAGTCAAAGAGGATCTCTAGCGCCACCTATTGGATGTAGCAATACTAAAAGTCAATATCAACCCTATAACATGTATTAGCACATGACTGAGGGTATGTGCCCACAATCGGGACACGCTGCATCCTGGACCTCGGCATCTCATCTGTACCCAATCGTGACATGCTGCGTTCTGGGCGCAGCAGATTTTCGCTGTGTTCTCCCGCTGAGAACACTCGCGTCTCCACAAGAATAAAGTGACGTGTTGTGGCTCGGGCAGCTGTACTACATGTCATCTTACGCGGAGGAAAGAGGCTCAGAGGACAGGAGATTTGTATAAACCCATCCAATGAGCTTGTGCTGCAGAACACTACGAAAACACGCTACGCTCAGAAGCCTGCCATTTCTGACCATGGGCACGCAGACAATCTGCGACCATAATGAGACTGCTGAAAAGTAATCTGTAGAAAACTGTTTGGTATTAGACCTAGTGGTGGTGTGACCTATGCAAGATTTCTGTATAGCATGCTTTTTTTTGGGAGGGGTCCTGCAAATAAAATGCAACATCTAAAGAATTTTCTAATACACTGAATCTACAACAATTTTTAGATGCTGCTCTATTATATATAACCACATCCTAGTGGGCAAAATCAGGACATTTAAGCCCTGTCTCCTGGGACTGGCCGCAAACCAGCAATTCCCACTATGGGGACACACCATATTGTCTGTGACTTGTTGTCCGCCATGTATTGCTGTGCAGCCTTTCATTTATATGGCCGCCAACAGTACATTATCAGCTCATGAGAGGGGACCGTCTGACAGTTATTGTGTATGTAATGTGAGATCCCCACATATTGTCCGAGTCCTTTTTTAACCAAGCAACCATCATCCTATCCCCCATCAGGACAGCTCCAACCTGGTTCATGGGTGAAATGCAAATGTCAAATAAATTTGATTAAAACCAAAATTATAATTTTTAGGCAATTTTTAAAACCATAAATGTGCATAGAGCAGTGTGGTGATGGGCAATACTCCACACTGCCCTCATGTGGTAATAACTGGCGCTTTTTTTTTTTTTTAGCATCAAAAGTAGCAATTTGCTTACTTTACCGATATTTCACGTTCAAAATGATGCATGCTCTACATAGAAGACAGCAAGGGAAGGGAAAAAAAAGGACACCGATCAATAATAACATATCAGACAAAAACACAAACAGTATTACTCTTTGTTCATGAGGAAGATAAAAATAAAACTTAATGGGGTTGTCCACTACTCAAATAACCCCTTCTTGATCACTATGTTTCCCTCAAGTAAAAGAGCAGCAGCTATATTCATCCCTTGGACCGGTATCATTCCAGCAGTATCAGCACTTGATCTCCCAAGGGTCGCATGACATTATTATGTCACACGAACCCTACAGCCACTTCACTGTCCCTTCCTTCAGACAAATCAGACATCTGGAAACCTGACTTCCTCCAGTTGTCAATCATGTCCAAAGAAAGGGACAGAGAAGTAGCCACAGGGATCGTGTGACATAACGTCATGCCATCCTTGGGAGAGCCCGTGCCGAAACCATTGGATTGGCGACCACACCGCAGGCAAGTATAGCTGCTATTTTATTTGGGGGAAACAGTGGTGGGCAACCCCTTTAAATGCGTACATTAATGGGGGTAAAAGTTTTTTTTTTTCCTCTTTATCACTTCCACCCTGGAATTTTGTTCACCCACTTTATTCCTATGACCGCAATAGAGAGAAACTTTGGTCTTAATAGTTTTACACCACCTTACTCCTTTTAAAAGGGATATTCCGGTCTGACAAAATTAACAAATATCCAGTAGATAGATGATTACTGTTGTGCTCAGCCCTCATCCTCTCTCTCATAGAAAATGAATGGAGTGGCCGCAAAATGTAACTACTCTGGGCCACAGACTTGCAGCCAGGGAAGAACAGGGGACATAACCCCCTCTTTTAGAGTGTGTTGAGGGTCCCTGAAGTGGGACTTACACCTTTTAGGATGACCTTATCACCAGAAGATTAACTTTAGTAAGAAAAGTCATTCTGTAATTGAACCTTATTACTATTTTTCTTAATAAAATCCTTAATAACAGTCTCAATGGCTACACCAAATACATTGAGGTGGAATGTTCATAACTTGCAACCAATCAAAGCACAGCTGTAGCAAGAAAGCACATGGATTCCCCCTCCCTCATATAGTCGTACGAGATCTAAAATTGTATAGAGCCCTGGAAATCACTCACAAAAACATTCCTTGTCTACCGTGTAGCTCTCTTATTGGTCTATGATACAGAATATTCCTCTGCAAGTTTTTTTTCCCCACAGAGGTTAATGAAGCTTCTTTGTGTTGGCTTTTAACCCTAGAACGCATACCTGGGGCCTCGCAGGCCCGCCAGGTTACTTGTTTTCTATTTTCTGTAAAAGTATTTGTTTGAATTTTGAAAATCTAGGTATTCCTCAGGTATATAGTTGTTAGTAATTTCCAGTTATTCATATATTTTTATGTTACAGACATTTCAGTATAACAACCTTTTTTGGGACTACCCCATATTCACACACCTGGGGCCTTTTAGGCCCGTACTAGGTTTACATGTGATATTCAGTCTTTTTGTCTGTATTGTTGCTGGGGAAGAACTTTTATGACTCTGGGAAGAGTGTGGATTCTGCATGACAACATGGTCATGTGATCTTGGAAGGGAGGCTCCCTCACAAAGTCATGTGTCTCTGACCTCATCACAGGTCTTTTTGTCCTAATTGCTGGAGCTTTGGAGGAAGAAGTCAGCTTTCTTTTGTCTGGAAATAGAAACTTTCTGAGCTCCAAAACCAGAGGCTTCTACTGCACTACAAGAAAGTGATCTGTTGGAGGTAAGAGGAGGGGGGCTGCGCTTTACCTGCTTTATATCGCTTGGTGTGCTGGGACCCTAACAAAGAGTCTTATCATATACTGTTTACAGTGCACAAGCCTGATTGTAATCTTTTTCTTTTTAGTTTACTGACATCTAAAATTACAATGGCACAGTCATTCCGCCAGCCTTAGCTGGGGTCACCAGGAGGTCAGATCCATTACGGATCCCCTCCTGGCGGACTCCAGCGCTACTGGGAATGCATCCTTACTTTGCAATTGTAAAATAAATTTTGAAAAGTATTTTTATTTGACTTATTCCGTGTTATTTGCACACAGGCCTAAAAGGCCCCAGGTGCGTGAATATGGGGTAGTCCCAAAAAAAGGTTGTTATACCAAAATGCCTATAGCATAAAAATATATGAACAACTGGAAATTACTAACAACTATATACCTGAGGAATACCTAGAGTTTCAAAAATCTAACTAAAGTAATTTTACAGAAAATAGAAAACAGGTAACCTGGCAGGCCTGCGAGGCCCCAGGTATGCGTCCGCCAGCCTTAGCTGGGGTCACCAGGAGGTCAGATCCATTACGGAATCCCGTCCTGACGGACTCCAGCGCTAGTGGGAATGCATCCTTACTTTGCAATAAACTTTGAAAAGTATTTTTTTTTAGTTATTCCATGATAATTGAAAACGGGCCTAAAAGGCCCCAGGTGCGTGAATGTGTAGATTTCTATGGGTATGCGTTCTAGAGTTAAGGGAGAATATCTCTAAATACTATGCCAGATGGGGAATCCAGAAGCACCACTTAAGAGAGCAGAAACTTTCATCACAGTTACTGATAATCATTACACAGCTCCTGACATACAATTTTAATGAAGGAAATGGGACAGTTCAGCCTTCTTACTGTAAACTTATAGACCCCACACTTCATTAAGACTGATGTTTCGCTGCCCATATTGTCCCATATTAGCTCATACACCGCTCCGTCCACCGTCCTGGAGCTGTCCGAAAGTGACAAACCAGGGTATACAGTACTCCTATTCTCTACCTCAGTGGGGCTCACCAGGCATCAGACCTTCATCGATCGAACACCTCTCACTTATCCAGTGGATCACTGTATTGGCAGGATAAAAGCTTTAAAAGGTAATGTAATACCAGGGAGGGATAAAATAATAAGTTTTAAAGAAATGACAGATCATCTCCTACACAGTGTCCAAGTCCATTATGGTCACACACAACACAGTCCTAAGAATGTGACCCATCTCGCATGTCCATTGACAGCGTTTTCCTTCTACCTAGTACAGAAATTCAGTTTGGCCTGGAGCATCACTTTAATGGTATCAAACGTTTTATGATGAAGAGCTGACAAAAATGCAATTATAAAGACAGTAATGATGAAAACGTGTTTAGGCCAAGGCAACATTACTGACAAGCAGGGTCAGGGAGCGCTGCAGACAATACACAAAGGCGGAGCAATGTCTTAGCATGATAGCGGGATGGAAACAATCAGCATGGAGTGTACACCAGCAACAACTCTACAACACATTTTTGTGGAGTCCATGACACTTATAGCATTTAAGCCACATTGACAACTTCCATTTTGGGGGTGAGTGTTGCAAAAACGTTAAGGGCACATGTCCATACAACAGATTCAATCCTATGATGCACTGATTGAGGGTTTCTATGGTACTGTCAGAGGGACTGACCCTCAAACCTAATCTAACATTAGGGCAGTGGGGAGCAGGTAGCTTCTCTTCATAACTGGTGTTAGATCTGGTGGGGAACATGCAGTTGGAGTTACAGTCTACAAAAACCATATCAACTTTATTTTAAATATTTTTAAGGAATTCCAGAACCACATGAATCTCTACTGTCGATCACTGAATATGTACATTATCAAAAAAAACTTACTAGTGGGCTCCTGACAACTGACTGGCACATCCAAAATGTGAAACAGCTATCAATCACTACTATCCATCATCAGGCCTTGCCAAGAAAATGCTTCAATTATGTAAAAAAAAAAATAACCTATTAAATACACACCTAAATTCACACACCATAAATGAGTCTGCTATGAAAGCACAGCTGCTTTAATCCCTAAACAGTGCCATCCATGTCTACTGGTAGAGTCTAGTATTGCAATACATTGTAATCTAAGTAACTGGAGGTTAGTTGTAATACCAAACACTATAAAAAATAACAGTGCACCATTTTTGGGAAAGAGACGACTTCCCCCCCTTCCCCTTCCCAATATTATAAACCCTTGGCAGATGCAGAGTACTCCGACTTTCAGCTGTCCCTATGTACCAGCAGGAAAACATGCTGGAATGTATAATAAAGTTAAAAAAAAAATAACATTTAAAACCAAAATAATCACCTACACATACTGTTGTTGTAGCACCTGTGAAGTGCATATTACAATGTGTGCCACATTGTGAAATTGCACATCTTATAAAGTGAGGATCCTACCAATCCTGAAGATAATGGGATGCTGGAGAATGTAACACTGAGCCCCCTTTATTATGTTTTTCCCCTACACTGTGTGCCCAGGAAATTGTTAGCTTTGACATCTGGCTACAGTAGTGCTTCTCCAGTTTTTTCAGAAATGGTTATCACAGTTTCTGATGATGACTAGACAGCTCCTGACACAATTATAATAATTGGAAATAACAGTTCACCCTCCCTAAAACTAAGATTCATTTTTTTCCTTTTATAAAAAAATTATGACACTGTCTTCCTGCGAGCACAGATTTTGGGCTGATGCTTCATAGGATTGATAGAGCAGTGTTTCCCAACTCCAGTCCTCAAGGCACACAAAGGTCATGTTTTCAGGATTTCCTTATTATTAGACAGATGATAGTTTAATCACTTGCACAGGGATAATTCTATCATCTGTCTAATAATAAGGAAATCCTGAAAACATGACCTGTTGGTGTGCCTGAGACTGGAGTTGGGAAACACTTGATAGAGGAGCATAGAGAGGAAGAAAACAGAGTAAAATCTGAAATTCTAGATGTTGTCCGAGAAAAGAACAGAACAGCAAGGAAGGGAAATCAGTAAACAAAGTAAGGTCAGTGTCTGATAGGAGATGGTGCCGTGATAGACAAAAAAAAACTAATGCAAACTGCCTGTGCCAAAGAAAATAGTCAGTCATCTGCCACCCCTACCATAGAGAGGAAGCTGACTTAAGCTCATATACATATATTTTAATTATATAATATATATATATATATATATATATATATATATATATATATATTATATATATTTATATATATATATATATAATATTATATATAATATGAGAGAGAGAATTTTTCTGCAAGGTAACATGCTATAAGTTCTGCATCTCAGCGCATCCTAGAGAACACATCACAGTAAATGTATTAAATAAAAGCCAGTCCAATTACTCTGCAGCAACGTCCCTTTCATTCGTTACACCACAGTTCACGTGAAAAGGGGTAAAATATCTCGGCACAGGATATTTCAGGTAGAGGCGATGATGCGATGACATGAGTGTGAACACAAAGCGAGCATGAGAGCAGCGAGTGCAGAGCAGCAGGCGGCGGAGGCTCCGGGCGGAGCACGCACCACAACTTACCTTCTAAACTGGAAAGGAAATTGGGTTAGTAACAAGTGTTACCATTTTGTTTTTAACAAATACTTGGAGGGAAATGACCTAAAAAGCCACATGGATCCAAGGCTAACAGTATCAGATGTGTCGTTCTTAAAGGGAGTCTGTCACCAGATTTGCATGTGTGAACTAACACTACCACCTTCAGCAGCGCCTGTGCAGCATCCCATAAAGGTGTGTATTATCCTGACTCCCCCTCACCCTCAACAACCTTTTTATATTCTCTTGCTGTATGTAAATCTGGACAGTCCAGTTCAATGGGTGTCCCTCGCTGTGGCATCTATTGTGCATCATCCACATCTAGCGTCTGCACAGACACATCTCCAATTTGCACATGCACACTGTGCTCTTCTCTACTGCGGACAGAGCCTAAAACAGGGGTCTCAAACTCGGCTGAGTTGGTGGGCCGCACATAGAAAAAAACTGATATAGGGGGGCCGCATTGCTTGCAGAACAAAGTGACATTTTTAGTAATACCAGAATTTTTTGCTCAAAGTAGTAATGTTCCAATCCTGTTCTTGTAGTAATGTCCCTATCTTGGTCCCTTTCTTGCTGTAATGTCCCCATACTGCTCCCCATCCTATAGTAATGTCCCACATCCTGGACCCCATCTTAATCCCCTTCTTGTAGTAATGCCCTATCCTGGTCCTCATCATAGAGTAATGTCCCCATCCTGATCCCCTTTTACAATGATGTCCACATCCTGGCCCCCATAGTGTAGTAATGTCCCCCATATGAATCTCCTTTTGTAGCAATATCCACATCTTGATCCCTTTTGCAGTAATGTCCCCCATGCTGGTCCCCTTTTGTAGTAATGTCCCCATCCTGGCCCCCATATTGTAGTTAATGTCCCTATCTTGGTCCCTTTCTTGTTGTAATGTCCCCATACTGCTCCCCATCCTATAGTAATGTCCCACATCCTGGACCCCATCTTAATCCCCTTCTTGTAGCAATGCCCTATCCTGGTCCTCATCATAGAGTAATGTCCCTATCCTGATCCCCTTTTGCAGTGATGTCCTCATCCTGGCCCCCATAGTGTAGTAACGTCCCTCATTCGTATCCCCTTTTGTAGTAATATCCAGATCCTAACCCCCTTTTGCAGTGATGTCCCCCATGCTGGTCTCCTTTTGTAGTGATGTCCCCATCTTGGCCCCCATAGTGTAGTAGTGTCCCCCATCCGGGTCCCCTTTTGTAGTGATGTCCCCAACCTGGTCTACCTTATTTTACACATACACTCACACACACATATTCACTCACTCACTCACTCACAATCACACACATTTTTATAAAAACACATACACTCACTCATACACACATTCACACTCACTCATACACACATTCACTCACACACACATTCACACTCACTCACACACACATTCACACTCACTCACACACACATTCACACTCACTCACACACACATTCACACTCACTCACACACATTTACACTCACTCACACACACATTCACACACTTTTTTTTTTAACCTTGCCGGAGGTGCAGTGCAGGGAGGAGGGGGGGGGGGGGGGGGGAGAGCTGCTGTTAACGCTGTGTTATTGACTTCCGGCCACAGGACTAACAAGCGCTGCCGCTCAGTAAGATCAATGCAAGCCGTCAGCCAATGAGGTGCCCGCAGGTGACATCATACGCCGACGGAAGCTGCGGGCCTCTCATTGGCTGGCGATTGGCATTGATCTTACTGAGTGGCAGGGTTTGTTAGTTCTGTGGCCGGAAGTCAATAACACAGCGGGGACCGCAGCAGCCCCATGCACTCGACTGACGGCACGGTTAAGTGGCCAACACTGCCGAGGGTCACACAGTGAGGCCCCAGGGGCCGCATGCGGCCCGCGAGCCCAGTGTTTGAGACCCCTGGCCTAAAACATAAGTGTGCACAAGCAAGCCGGAGATGTCTGCTCAGGCACAATATCTTGCCCCCCGCTATTTGGAAGAGATGTAGCAGGCCAAAATCTTTCGCCTGCGCAGACACATCATTGTCTCACTCATTCGCATTTATGTTTTAGGCTCAGCCTGCCCGGCAATGTGCATGAACAGATGCGAGATTCTGACCACATTAATCAGAGGAAGTAGTGGGATGCAGCATAGGCGCTGTGGGAGGTGGTAACATTAGTTCACATATGACAAATTTGGTGACAAGTTCTCCATAACTCGATTAATATTAGAACACCTGAGTGTGTGAATAAGGGCCCCTCATTATTTTAGGGGAAAAAAAGGATCGGGCGTATTGAATTTCAAAATCCCATACTGCAGGGAATATAAGCCACCATCTGTGGAGCCTGGCAGAAACTTCCTCCTGTCTTCCCATGCCTGTGTATGGGGTCTGGAGAGAGCAGTCAGCCGGATGGGCTGATGTGTATGGCCGGCTACTGGATTATTAACAAGCCAAACCTTGACAGAGATGGAGAGCTATCAATACTGACCTGCTGTAGAAGGTGGGGTCGGAGATGAGGGAGATGTCAGAGGAGAACTTGTTCCAGAGCCTAAAAACCAGAAATAATGGAGATTGTAAAAGAAACAGCACAAAAACAAAAACGCATCAACAACCCACAACCTGTGTAACTACAACCAACAGGTATGATGAGAGTTGAAGTTTCACAACAGATGGGCAACACGACTTGTACAACATTGGGTTGGTAAACATGTCCAAGGTGACAACACAGCAGAAAGCAAAAAAGTTTACAATATTAAACTTACGAATATACTTGTAATAAATGTATTGTCCATGACTGTGAAACTGATGGTCTGTCCTAAGGATTAGACACCCATCAACTGTGGGTGGTGGTAATCTATGTACATAGTGACTGCATCTCACCTCCTATTGAAGTGAATGTGACCCAGAACCAGAAACAACACAGTATGAAGCAGCTGCTCATTTCTATAGCTAAGCCAACCCCCTTCTGTCTATGCATATACTGAGAGAGAGGGGTCTGGCTTGGCTATTGCAATGTGGAGTCAGCCAGCCCCCTCCACAGACAGTAGCGGTAAATTCTCGCCTATGCACAGAAGCCATAAGTAGATCTGCTGAACATGTACATATCCAAATATCAGAATATATTCGTAAAATTGCATTTTTTATTAACCTCTTAAAAGTAGGTTTTTTTTTAGGTGCAGAAACCTATATATTATGAGAATTCCATAACTAAAGTCAATACCTGAATTGTTTGAGTTGTTGCATTTCGTTGACTGCTCCTCTCCAGACTCGCAGTTTGTGCGCTTTGATTTCTGGGGAATGAATGAGGTGTAGGGATGAAACGGCAAGAAAAGGGGGTTTTATATAATAAAGGTGAATCGCCATGGGAATAAAGAACTCCACACACTTCTGATAGACGCTGGGTCTCATTTCAGTACCGTATATACTTGAGTATAAGCCGAGGCCCCTAATTTTACCCCCCAAAACTGAGGAAACTTACTGAGTCGAGTATAAGCCTAGGGTGGGAAATGCAGCATATGGTATATAACCCTGGTATATAAACCCATCACTGTATACAGCCCCTCATCACTATATATAGCCTCCCTCATCATGGTAAATGGCCCCTCTTCCTGGTATATAGCTCCTCGATCACTCGTATATTGCCCCCCCCCATCCTGGTATATAGCCCCCTTCACTGGTATATAGCCACCTTATCACTGGTATATATACACCTTATCACTGGTATATATACACCTTATCACTGGTATATATACACCTTATCACTGGTATATATACACCTATCACTGGTATATATACACCTTATCACTGGTATACAGCCCCCATCACTGTACATAGCCCCCCCATCACTGGTATAGCGTGTCCATCACTGGTATATAGCCTCTATAACTGGTATATAGACCTCATCACTATGTATACTCGCCCCCCATCATCACAGTATATGTCCGCATGCTGCCGCACAAAATAACATAATAAACCACTGGTCATTCTCACCCTCCGTCGCTGTCCTGTGGGCACCACAGCGTCCTTCGGCCCTCCTGCTTGTGCCGGCATAATGTGACCGATGCAGCAGCAATGACGTCATCATTGCTGCGCCAGTTACATTATGGCGGTACATAAAGGAGGGCCGAAGGTCGCTGCGGTGCCCACAGGACAGCGACGGAGGGTGAGAATGACCAGTGGTTTATTATTTTATTTTGTGCGGCAGCATGCGGACATATACTGTGATGATGGGGGGGCGAGTATACATAGTGTAACTTAATATGCGCCGCTCCCCCTGCCACTGATGGACAGGGATGCAGTGCATATCACATTACACTAATGAGCAGGCCCACGTGACCTTATGCTCCCTTTGCAGCCTCCCCCCGCCTCCTCCAGCACCCGGTCACCGCCTTCCCCAAACCCACTGACACTAAACACTAACTCAAGTATAAGCCGAGGGGGGCACTTTTCAGCACAGAAAATGTGCCTGGAAAGCTCGGCTTGTACTCGAGTATATACGGTATAATTGCTTGCTGTCAGTGAATATGAACATTCTTCTTTTCATTTCTACATATATGTACTGCAGCTGAGAGACAAATACAATCATACCCAGTGTAGACGAGGCCTGGGGAGCTAAAGAACCTGCAGACTAATACATTGCAGCAAACAACCAGCGAGATTTGCACAGACAATGATAATGCATTTCTATATACATAAAAGTCAAGCACAAGCATAACTGGTACAGAAGGCACAAGATACACAGCACATCTAGTTCACCTTTCGTGCCAGAATTTTCCTCTTTTTCTTCTCCTCCTCTGACCCGTGATGTGACTGTGCTCGTGTCAGTCGTCTGTGCTGGTAGATCTGTATAATAAGTGCAGGGTTAATTAGAGCAGGTGAAGACGTACGTTCTGCTACATCCAATTCACAGCAATACAGAATAAACCTATATTGGGAGATTTTTAGACCAACATCGCCCCTTAGTGTTACATAAAGTTACCCATATACTACCTACAAGTATTACTATTATACAGTATAAATACAAGATTGGTACCCGATGCAATTGCATCGGGAGGGCGGTGACGTCAAGATGGGGCAAGCTCTGTGGTGCTGGGTGCGGCGGCTGTCTCTTTCCCCCCGTGTGCTGTCTTCTCCTCTCATGTCCTCTCTCCTTTGCGCTGTCTCCTCCTGGGTGCTGTCTCCTTTAAGCGGTCTCCCCTATGCACTCTTTCTCCCCTCTGTGTGCTTGCCCCTCCCTCCTGTGGTGTCCAAAGGCGGAGGCATGAGTAAGTGCGTTGGTATGTGCTGCCGCCATCTTTGTACACCCAGGTATCTAAAAATGGCGATCTACTGAGTAAGTGTGCATGTGCACTTACTCAGGTGGTGATATGTCAGCGGCTGCGAACGGCGGTTTCGGTTGGCAGCTGTGGCGCAATGTGGCAGTACCGCCAGTGGGCACCATATTTGCACACCCATCACTCTCTGTCCGCCCTGCGAGTTCGCAGTGCATCACGCCACCATTTTTGCACACACTCATGTTTCCAAAGATGGCATCCACCTTAGTAACTGGGCATGCGCGCCGGGTACACGAATGCACACTTACTGAAGCATTTTGTGTGCTCTGCCTGACCTACTTATATATAAGCTGAGCGGGAATTTCAGAGATTTTTTTATCTTGTAAATATCGAAATAATATGCCATTTTCTAGAGTAAACTTCTTCATCCTTTAGTAATCTAGTTTTCAGCTTTGTATGTGATGAACAACACAAAACCACAATCCCCAGAGGTGGGAGCCCCCACTTTTGGACTGGTGCAGGTTCGACATTGATTGGCACAATGGGACACTTATCGCCATTACAACATAGTGCAAACATTGGTCAATTGCTCCATTCATTCCCTATGGCAGCTTTTACCAACAGCCCCTTGAAGAATGGAATCGGTGGTCGGGCGTCGTCCCACCGGCCCGGTGATACAAGTTCCCTGATTGGTGCGTGTCCCAACGGTCAGGTATCCCGCGAATAGATGATAGATTTGTTTAACCAAAGAGCCCCTTTAATGTCATCTAGGGGCAATTTAATAATGATGAGGACATTACCAATTTCTGCTCCTCGGCGAGTCTCCTCTCCATACATTCTTTGGCTGTTTTCAGAGCTTCTTTTAACTTGGTAGGAATCTAAAAGAATTAAAATAAATAAATAAATTTTAATAATAATAATAATAATAATAATAGACAATTCTATCTTAATAATGTGACAATAATAAAGATCATAATAATATGTAATATAATAATAATATGATCGTAATATTATGACAATACTATCTTATTAATAATTATTAAATAAATAATAAATTAGGGTTAGATTCGGTATGGTTTGACAATTCTTCACCTTTTCCCAAGCACAAGTTTTCTAATCTGTTCCATCCATGCCATCAATTAAACAAATCAAGTTATTCTGGCTATAGGTTTCCATAGTTCCACTTAATGTCTATTGTATCCATCATTGCAGTAATAATATTTATTCATTGATATAGCGCTATTAATTCCATAGGGCTTTACATACATTTTGCAACACTGTCCCTCTTGGGGCTCACAATCTAAATACCCTATCAGTATGTCTTTGAAATGTGGGAGGAAACCAGAGAACCTAGAGGAAGCCCACACAAATTCCTTGTAGATGTCGTCCTTGGTGGGAATTGAGCCCAGGACCTCAGTGCTGCAAGGCTGCAGTGCTAATCACTGAGCCACCGTGCAGTGCTAACCACTGAGCCACCGTGCCGCCCAGTAAAAAATGATACTGTGTACTTTTTATTGATTTTATTTTCATTTCTTTTGATACAGCATTAAATCCATTGTTTAGTTTTTGTAGCAACTATTGCAGATAATATACAGGACCCAAATACCAAGACGAGACCCGAGCATAAACAAGTGCCTTTAGGATAACAATCCCCTTTAATAGATAATGTGATAGATCAGACCATGTGCAAATAATAACCCTCTGAAAAGTCCCTACAAAACGCCAGCTTCTAGGTTTCCACCTTCTACCTAAATCACTGCTCACTGCCTGCTGTCAAGTGCAATCAAACTCTAGTAGCAGTGAAGCCAGGCCAGGTATTGGTTGGCCTTACAGAAAGTGGGAGAGGGTCTTGCTTGGCTTTACAGACAGTGGGCGGGTACTGCTTGGCTTTACAGACAGTGGGGGCGGTACTGCTTGGCTTTACAGACATTGGGGCGGGTACTGCTTGGCCTTACAGAGAGTGGGGACGGGACTTGCTTGGCTTACAGAGAGTGGGGTGGGTCTTGGTCAGCCTTACAGAGTGGGGGTGGGGGCGGGTCTTGCTTGGCCTTACAGAGAGTGGGGACGGGACTTGCTTGGCCTTACAGAGAGTGGGGTGGGTGTTGGTTAGCCTTACTGAGTGGGAGGCGGGCTTTGCTTGGCCTTACAGAGTAGGAGCAGGTCTTGGTTGGCATAACAGAGAGTGGGGTCACCCTACAAGGAGTGGGCAGGTCTTGGTCACTCTATAGGGAATGGACTGGCTCTAGGTCGCTCTACAGGGAGTGGGGCGTGTCTTGGTCGCTCTACAGGGAGTGGGGCGTGTCTTGGTCGCTCTACAGGGAATGGGACGGGTCTTGGTCGCTCTACAGGAATGGGTCTTTGTCTCTAATGATGTCAAACTGCATACAGACGTAACAGGTCAGTATTCAGTTTAGGGCAAACAAGCTATTGGAAAATGACAAGAGCAATGTATAACAGGAAGTGAGAAAAAAAGATGTTCTAGCACTTATATGCTGGCATAATGATGAAATAAACTGTCCACTGAAAGTATGAAAAAGTGGAGGCAAGCTACAGAGCATGAGAATCAGGAGAGCTCCAGCACTTATTAGACTGGTATGATCACCAAAGGCGGTGTTCACCTATTGTGTTGTGTAAGGGCTGCAGGACTGAGCTTTTGTGTAGCAGGACAGGCACATGTTATATATGGACATGTGATGGGGTAACAGAACTAGATCACACTGGTCATCCTGTTTCTTGATCGCCCTGCTGTCCTCATATAGTAAGTGTCCCACACCGGTCTGATCTGACTTCTTTTTCCTGTCCTGTGTACATACACAATTTATGGGTTTTGTCGACAATGGAAATATATAAGGCCGGACCATTCACACGGAGCCGTGCAACCAGACAGTGACTGCGCTCAGCGAGAGGCAACCGTCCCATAGATTTACCTTGAACTGAGGTTTTTCCATATTCATCAGCGACACGTCACTAAACAATCTGAACGGAGGAAAAAGAAAAAAGACATCCATGTAAAACTACATTAGAAAAGATAAGAGACTAAGGAAAGGTCATGCAATTCTGCAGTCACAGGATCCAGGGGCCGTGGGTGACCGGCCCTTATAGTATACAGTATCTGCAATACTACTGACCAACCTGCAGGTGGCAACAGCAACATTTTCTTAACTTTGTGTTTTTTTATCTACCAACTAACACTGTACAAAGATAGATTTTAGCTGTAATTTCTCCTACAGAATCTCATTGATATATCCTATATACGAAGCCCCTGAATATTGATATAGGAATCTCAGAGAAAACTAATGCTCACAAAGCCCCTCATCTGACCATATAACTGATAAGAAGACTTACGGCATCTGGAGGAGCTGGGACACGGAAGGCACGCCCGATTTACAGGCTTCGCACGACAGGATGGACTCCAGGACAGACACTGGAACACAAGTCAGGATTTTAGGCTTCCATCACCACTTTACTGTACAAAAGGTATTTGTCGTTCCAGCCTGATGAACATGGACACCCCATACAAACGACAGGTTTAGAGCCTGCAGTTTGCACAGGGCGTACATACTTTATATAGTGAGGTGTGCACAAAGTCATTCATGCAAAGGCAGCAGAACTTGATGATTTCAGCAAGACTGGACCATCTTATGTGTACGGAGCTCACCCCACATTTCCCTGACTGCAGATGTCGGGAACAAAGGATCAGTGCTGCATTTCAGATGAGCCACCCGATGCAAAAGCCGGCAGAAAAGTCTATGGCGGAGACTTAAAGGGGTAATCCAGCCCCTCTGTCAGATGTAGATTGCATCATATCTGTAGAAGGGGGCATGAGCAGCAGACATCTAATAAAGGGGTCTGAGCACCGAACAGCAGAATGGAGCAATGGTGTCGACCGCCGCTCTTCCCATTCCCTCCAGGGCCGCTGAGCTCTGCATTTGGCAGCCTCATGAGAATGAATGGAGCGGCGGTCGGGTAACACACCTTGCTGTGATGGGGATAACAGATCCTTATAAGGATAAAAATTCTTTGATATCTTGATTGGAGCAGGATCCAGCGGATCCCACGGATCACCCAGTTATCACTCATCTTTTGGATAGTAGACCGTTTTAATAATAATTTTTATGACTTTAGCGCCAACATTTGATTTTGTTTTTGCTCGGAATGGCTTTAAGACATATTGAAACCATGTTCTGCACTCATCCAAGGCATACAGGATCGCAAAACTGCGTCAAATCATAGGAAATGAGACAAATCAGCTGCATAAGTGGCTGTAATAGAGAGGTAACCGGAGCCAAAGATGACGAGGCCGTTATATGATTACAGTGAACGTTCCGGACGGAGTCAATGTGAAATTAGATTTGCTCGGCCGTCGGCTGCAGGAGATTTGCAGACTCCACAAAGTGTCCGTAAGTAAAAGTCAGAATAGAAGGCAATTAATTCCCCATCTCATCCTTAATGTGCCCTGATGATAGCGGAAGATCTGCGGCTCTTATACTGGAGAGTCTTGTTATTAATGGCAGTTACATAAATACTCATAATCCACCGTATAATATCCGGACAGGTCGTACCCGGCTCTGCCACCAGGAAGCTTCATTGCCTCCCAGAGAATAAGAGGAGGGGGCTCAGATCCCAAACCCCACAGTTAGGGTTTCCTCATCCTTGATATTTCTTTCCCAACAAGTTTTCCCGTGAATTATAACCTCGTACCCCGCCACACAGAACCAGAGAGTCCCCCACTTGATTATGGGGTCCGGCTGGGGGGGTTTTCTTTTCCCTTCAAAATCCCGAAAGATCTCTACCAACTTGAGGGATATTTAAAAAAGTGAAAACTTTATTAAATTTCTTTAAAATAGTGTGAAACCCATTACAAAAAGCCAAACAATATATACAAATATAAATACAATTATTCTGAACCATGAAAGGATCATATCATATCAAGGACGATGCATAGAATGTTGCATTACTGTTATGTTTGATTCTTTTCTCAGACACTTTTTGCTTTTCTTACAAGATAAAAATAAAAAATACATTTATGGTATTCTTATATAGTGGTCAGTTGATGTCTCATTGACCTCTATATGTAATAAACAATGGTGTATTTTTTATCTCGATAGTGCAGAGTCAAACAAATTTTATTATACAGTATAATCAAACTTAACTCAACAAAAACTGGAGAGAAGTTGACGTCCTTGTGCCTTTCAGGATAGGTCCAGATATGTGAACATTAAAATAAGGAACATTACTCCAGGCTTGACGCGTTTCGCCTCTATATTTTGGAAGAGGCTCATCAGAAGAAAAAGGAGCTGGCATACACAGTCTGCCTGTCACTGGAGTCTCGAGGGTAACGTTATAGATTATGGACCTCACGAGAAACGTTCTCAATCGAAACACTGGGATTTGGATGCCTGTTGCTTTTGTCCCAGGTGACTACGTACTCCAGACCAGGATATTATATCCCAAGTGATAAATGGGAAAATAGAAGCATCCTGACAACATAAAGGCAGATAGTCATCATCATCAGGTTAGGGGCTGGCTTTCATATCCATTATATCCAGTGCAAACAGAGTCCTGGCTGTATAATAAAATTTGTTTGACTCTGCACTATCGAGATAAAAAATACACCATTGTTTATTACCTATAGAGGTCAATGAGACATCAACTGACCACTATATAAGAATACCATAAATGTATTTTTTATTTTTATCTTGTAAGAAAAGCAAAAAGTGTCTGAGAAAAGAATCAAACATAACAGTAATGCAACATTCTATGCATCGTCCTTGATATGATATGATCCTTTCATGGTTCAAAATAATTGTATTTATATTTGTATATATTGTTTGGCTTTTTGTAATGGGTTTCACACTATTTTAAAGAAATTTAATAAAGTTTTCACTTTTTTAAATATCCCTCAAGTGGGTAGAGATCTTTCGTACACTTTAATAACTAAACTACCTCCTAATCATTTGACAAAGTTTTTTGTAAAAATCCCTTCAAAATCCCCTAAAGTCCTGCACCCTTCTTTTTCTTCCTTAATAAAAATGAACACATAATGGAGCCCAGATACAATGGGAGAATCCATTCCCTTATACTGCCTAAGCAGATGCACAAACAGGGTGAATTATTTTACCCATTCCTCCTAGTGGCCAGAGAATAGTCAGGGTCCAAACGTCCACTGGTGCCGCCCCTATTACCTGCATTACAGTGACTGCAAATGAGAACAGCGGTGGGCTGACTGTGGTACTGCAGCTCGGCCTCATTCAGTTAAGTTAGAATAATATTTATTCATTTATATAGCGCTATTAATTCCATAGCACTTTACATACATTTGTAACACTGTCCCCATTGGGGCTCGCAATCTAAAGTCTTTGAAATGTTAAGTTGGGGTTAAGCTGCAATACCAGACACAACCTATGGATGTGGGTGGCGATATTTCAGGATACCACCTGTCATTCTTAGTCTAATGACATTCTTCTTCAAGACATGACTGTAGATCTGCGGGAATTTAATTAGCAAAACAGCACTCACCCACTGACAAGGACGGAGCGGGGGGAAACTGGTCTACAGGTATAAAGTCTGGCGGGCGGCCGTACGTCATTTCATATAGTAAGTGGCCGAAGCAGTGCACGTCTATACTCTCCAGAGTCTGCAAAACAAGATCAGAGGTCAGCGGGCCGAAAGGCTCATAATGCTACCAGAAGTGTACGTCTCTACTGCTTTCAGGCTTGTCTGCATGGCCTGACCTCAATTCACAAGAAGATATGGTGTTACAGGGGACATCTACTACATTATCTGTACTCACAGAGTCATCACTGTTACCTGTGGTGGTTACATAGGACTGCTGGTTACATCTACATTATCTATAGTCAGAGTCATCACTGTGCTATCTGTGGTGTTACATAGGACTGGAGGGGACATCTACTACATTATCTGTACTCACAGAGTCATCACTGTGTTATCTCTGTTGTTATGTTATCTATGGTGTTACATAGGACTGCAGGAAAATTTTCTGCATTTGCAGAAAGGGAACCTATGCCTTTTATTTTGGTTAGTGCAACTTTCTTTTCATGGGTGTAAATAGGTGGGGTTTGTAATAAGGGACTCCTATTCCTGTGCCCCTGGACAGGACATAACCTCCGCGCACCCCGCGGCTTCACCCATCTATAGCAACAACTTACATTAATTTTTCTGAACTGTGTGAAGTAGGATCTGTAGAAGGACGGCAGCCCGAGCAGGGAATTCTCCAGGTCCATGAGCCGACACGTCTCGCCTTCAAGCATAACATTAGAAGCATGGAGGTGACCATAGGGAAAGCCCCGATCATGGAGAAACTTTAGTACCTGGGGGATAAGTAACATTTAATATAGCAGACAGTTCTGAAATGATCCATAACATAATACTCATCACCCATAACCACCTTCATTTCCTGGACAAGTGATGAATGATGGTCGCTGGGGTCTGAATTCTGGGACCCTGATCACAGGACTGATGGAGGTTCACAAGTTCCCTGTGTGAACGGAGCAGCTTTCAGGTCTCCATCAGGCCCAGACCGTGACTACAGCTTCCTTTCCATAGGGGACTGTTCTCCTGATTTCAGACATTTATCACCTATCAGGTATTTATCATTATACCATAGAAAGTAACTTACACCACCATTCAAACTCCTCCCAGCACGATCCTGCGGACAGGGGAGGATGTTGTACCGATCAATCAGTCATCATTTATCCAGGTGATCATTTTTGGAGATCCGGTTAATGACTCAAAGATGCTTCAAAATCCACCTTCTGTCTCATGCCCGGCTCATGCGTCACCTGTTTCTCACCATGCTTTACACCACAACTTTGCTCATTTAAAGCCAAACTACTGAGGCTAAAAAAATGTGATTGTCGGTCAACTAGTAGATAGATCTTGAGACATATCAGACTCAATTACTCAGGGGAGAACCTAATTATACAGCATATTTGTCTGGTCTTGAATATTCACTATGAAAAACCCAAAAAGGAGAATTTTGTGTACTCACCGTAAATTCCTTTTCTCTTAGCCTCTCATTGGGGGACACAGGACCGTGGGTGTTATGCTGCTGTCCACTAGGAGGTGACACTAAGTATACTTCTAAAAAACAAGAAAACAGTGTGGCTCCTCCCCTGCAGTATATACACCCTGGCTGGCTCCAGCCTCACCAGTTTTGTGAATAAAGCAGTAGGAAAGCCATTAGCCCATCTACACAAATTATCTATATCTGAAAAACAGTTAACCATAACTGATAACACAGAACTGAAATAACAAGATAAGAGCCAATAGGCAACAGGGAGGGTGCTGTGTCCCCCAATGAGAGGCTAAGAGAAAAGGAATTTACGGTGAGTACACAAAATTCTCCTTTTCTCCTTCGCCTCATTGGGGGACACAGGACCGTGGGACGTCTAAAAGCAGTCCCTGGGTGGGAATATATAGACGTATCTTGAACCTCTACAGGTGGGCAACTGCCGCCTGCAGAACACGTCTGCCCAGACTAGCCTCAGCCGAGGACTGAACATGCACATTGTAATGTTTAGCAAAAGTGTGCAGGCTGGACCAGGTGGCAGCCTTGCACACTTGTTCGGCAGAAGCCTGATGTCGAATAGCCCAGGAGGCCCCTACCGCACGGGTAGAGTGCGCACGCAGCCTCGGTGGAACGGGCTGACCCTTGAGTTGGTAAGATTCTGAGATCGTTGCCCTGATCCATCTGGCCAGGGTAGCCTTGGATGCAGGCATTCCTTTACGGGCTCCTTCTGGAAGAATAAACAGAGAATCAGACTTCCGAAATACCGCCGTCCTTGAAATGTAGAGGCGAAGAGCCCGAACCAAATCCAGCGAATGCAAGGCCCTCTCCACACGATGAACCGGCGCTGGACAGAAAGACGGCAGAGTTATGTCCTGATTCAAATGAAACGAGGACACCACCTTGGGAAGGAAAGACGGAACAGGCCGTAACACAACCCTGTCCTGATGGAAAGAGAGAAAAGGAGACTTGCAGGAAAGAGCTGCCAGTTCTGACACGCGCTGAATAGATGTAATTGCCACCAGAAAAACTACTTTTTGAGACAAAATGCGAAGAGGGACCTCTCTGAGAGGTTCAAAGGGAGGCCTTTGTAAAGCATCCAGAACCAGGTTCAGATCCCATGTTTCCAAAGGCCTCTTGTAGGGCGGAACCAGGCGGGAGACCCCCTGTAAAAAGGTCCTGACCTGTGATCTGTTAGCCAATTTGCGCTGAAAAAGAACAGACAAGGCAGAAACTTGTCCCTTCAAAGAACCTAGGGAAAAAACCGGAGTCAAGACCAGTCTGAAGAAACCCTAAAATGGCTGGCAACGAGAATTGCAGGGGCGGACGGTTCTGAGAGTTACACCAGGAGAAGAAGGCCTTCCAAGTGCGATGGTAAATGCGAGCCGAAGAAGGCTTCCTTGCATTAAGCATGGTTGTAATGACATACGGAGACAAACCTGCCTGGGTTAACACCCAGGTCTCAACGGCCACGCCGTCAAACTCAGGGCCGAGGATTTCTGGTGGAGGAGAGGACCCTGTGAGAGTAGATCTGGCCGATCTGGGAGACGCCAGGGGGAGTCGCCGAGAAGACGGACCAGATCGGCGTACCATGCGCGGCGCGGCCAGTCTGGAGCGACGAGAATGACTGGCACACCCTCCGCTTTGATCTTCTTCACCACCCTGGGTATGAGGGGAAGCGGAGGGAAGATGTAACAAAGACGAAATTGAGTCCAGGGCTGGACCAGAGCGTCTGCTCCCAGAGCTTGAGGATCGTGGCATCGGGCCATAAACCTGGACACCTTGCGGTTCAGCCGTGAGGCCATCAGGTCCACGTCCGGAGTCCCCCACTTGATGCATATTTGTTGGAAGACGTCGGGGTGCAGGCTCCATTCTCCCGAGGCGATGCCTTGGCGACTGAGGAAGTCTGCCGCCCAATTGTCCACCCCGGGAATGTGGACGGCTGATATCACCGATCTCGTGGATTCTGCCCATTCCAGTATCGGGCGAACCTCGCGCATTGCCGTTGCACTGCGCGTGCCGCCATGGTGGTTCACATATGCCACCGCCGTGGCATTGTCTGACTGGACTCGTACGTGACGCCCTGCTAGCAAATGATGAAAATCCCGCAGAGCCAGGAAGATGGCACGAATCTCCAGTAGGTTGATGGGAAGGGTGCTCTCTTGACGGGACCACCTGCCTTGAGCCGTGTGGTGACTGAGAACCGCTCCCCAGCCCGTCAGGCTGGCATCGGTGGTCAGAACGTTCCAGTGTGCCGGCAGGAAGGACCTTCCCACCTGGAGAGAGGCAGGACGGAGCCACCAAAGAAGAGACTGTTTCACTGCTGCGGTCAGTCGCAGGGTCCTGTCTAGAGTAGCCGGATTCCTGTCCCAACGAGACAGGAGAGCGAGTTGGAGTGGTCTGAGATGCAACTGAGCGAACGGCACCGCCTCCATAGCCGCTACCATCTTTCCCAGGACTCGCATTCCTGAGCGAAGGGAGTGAGGTCTTGGAAGGAGAAGAGTACGAACGCCTCGACGTATGGCGACCGCCTTCTCGCGCGGAAGCAGAACGAGCCCTCGATGAGTGTCGAAGTCCATTCCCAAAAAAGTGATGGTCTGGCTCGGGATTGGAGAGGACTTGGAAAGGTTTAACAACCAGCCTAGACGGACGAGTGTGTCCATGGTGATCTTTACACTTTCGTCGCAGTCTGGGAATGATGGTGCCTTGATAAGAAGGTCGTCCAGATAGGGCAAGACCACGATTCCTCTGGAATGAAGTAGCTTCATGACCGCGGCCATGACCTTCGTAAAAACCCTTGGGGCAGTGGCGAGACCGAACGGCAAGGCTACGAACTGAAAATGGTCCTGACCCACTGCGAAGCGTAGGAATCGCTGATGGGCATGAGAGATTGGTATGTGGAGATACGCATCCCTGATGTCTATAGACGCGAGAAATTCCCCTTTGTCCATTGAGGTGATGATGGATCGCAACGACTCCATGCGGAAGTGACGCAGTCTGATAAATTTGTTGAGAAACTTGAGGTCGAGGATCGGCCGCACCGACCCGTCCTTTTTGGGCACCACAAAGAGGTTCGAGTAGAACCCTGTGTACCTTTCGTTTGGAGGCACTGGCACAATGACTCCTGCCTGCCGAAGAGAATCGACGGCCTTGAAGAAAGCGCGAGCCTTCTTTGGAGACCTTGGGGGGGAAGACAGGAAGAAACGTTTGGTCGGTCGGGTGTGGAATTCTATGGAATGTCCGGACGAAATCACCTCCCTGACCCACCTGTCGTCTACGACTGCGAGCCAGATGTTCCGAAAAAAAGAGAGGCGGCCGCCTACTCGGGAGGGATCGTCCGGGAGGGGAAAAGAGTCAGGAAGAAGAGAATGGTTGGGACCGTGATCCCTTGGCCTTTGACTGTCTGGAGCGTGCCTGCCAGGAAGTCGAGGTTCTCTGGGGAGCCTGAGAGTTTCTATCTCGCCGTGGGAACTGGTATTAGCCTGTGAGGGGCGGGAGGTCGACCATCCAAATGAGTTGCGAAAGGACCTAAACCGAGTCTGCTGACGCCTGAAAAGGGGACGTTTTGGCTTGTGTTGCGGGAGGGAACTGCTCTTCCCTCCAGTGGCATCCGAAATCAGCTTGTCAAGCTTTTCCCCAAACAGTCGTCCGCTAAGATACGGCAGGCTGGTCAGGGATTTCTTGGAGGCCGAGTCTGCCTTCCATTCACGCAGCCAGAGCGCTCTGCGGATGGTGATTGCGTTAGCTGCTGCAATAGCTGAGCAGGCAGCAGCATCCAGGGAAGCCTGAAGGATATATTCAGCCGCGACGGAGATCTGGGCAGCCATCTCTGACTCTTCCAGAGATTGAGAATTTTCACGGAGAGAGGACGCCCAGGTGGTAACCGCCTTGGCTACCCAGACTGAGGCAAAAATAGGGGACAATGCCGAGCCAGAGGCCTCAAAAATAGACCGAGCTAGTTGCTCAACCTGACGGTCAGTAGGATCCTTGATAGATGATCCGTCTGGAAGGGAGAGGAGAGTGCGCGTGGCCAGCCGGGAGATTGGCGGGTCAACCTGTGGGGACTCAGCCCAGTCCTGGCTTACAGTAGGGGGGAAGGGATAGCGAGATTCCATGGCTCTTCGGTTACCAAAACGTTTATCCGGGCGAGTCCTGTACTTGGTCATGAGTTCCTGGAACTCATGGTGGTCCGTGAAAAACTTGTGTGGGCGCTTTGTTCGTTTAAATGATATTGTGGACCCTGGAGTTTCTAAAGTGGGGCTGTCAACTTTACAGGTCTGATTGACGGCCGTAATCAGGTCCTGAATCATAGACTGAGTGTCAGGATTGTCCAAGTCCAGCGACATTTCCTGCTCTGGGTCAGAATCGTATGGCCCCTGAGACGAAGGGGACCCTGGTCCCTGGGCATGGGACGGGGAACCCTGGGAGCTCCCTGAAGGGGAGGGAGGGGGGTCCCGTCTCTTAAGAGAGGCCTGGTGGGAGGAAGATTCCTGTCTCTGATCCCTGGGGTCAGAATCGTGGCTCTGAGCGACATGCTGTTCGGGTTCAGGGGGCTCAGGGGTGTCCGCCGTGGGTTGGTTATGCAACGCCTGTATCAGGGTCGAAGTTAGTCTTTCCATGGATTGAGACATGGATTGAGTTAAGGACTGAGACAAGAAAACCACCCATTCAGGGGTAGCACAGGAGCTACCAGTGGCGGCAGAGGCGCTGGGCTCCGAGGAAACCTCAGGAGCAGGGGCAGCTGTACTGACCGGCTCTGTATTAGATGGGTCACAGGCCTGGCAGAGAGGGGTCGTCTGACCGCTGGGCAGATGGTTCTTGCAGGTTGTGCAAGCGGCATAGAAGGTAGCCATCTTAGAGCCCTTTTTGTTACTTTTGGAGTTCTGCATAGTTATGGAGAGCTGCAGAGCCTAGGAGACACTATGTCTGCTGCTGAGGAAAGAAGCAGCAAGTGCAGTACACTGAAGGGGGGGAGTGCACAGCTAAAACACAAGCAGACTGAGGGCACCAGCGAATGCTGTGCCCCTTACCACTTCCAAAGGACTGCAGGCCAGGTCCGGTGCCCCCCTGAGGAAAGGCGTCCCACGTGCAGCTGGGCACAGAAGATGGCGGCCCGGGCGTCTTCTCCCAGAGGAGGTCTCGCGATGAGCGAGACGCGCCAGGGAGCGAAGATCCGCCCACAGTAACAAGGCCGGGATCTCTAATTCCCGGCCGCATGACGTCACCCGGAGGCGGCGACGAGGGGCGGCAACAGGGGCGGGCTTAGGAGTAGGCCGCAAGCCGGGGGCTCAATTAGGCCCCTGAGGCCGAAAACGAGCGCGCATCGGCGCGGAAGTGCGGGAAGCCACGCCGCGAGCGCCCTCGGCCCCCTGAATCCCTGCAGTGGAGGACTCAGCCCAGTTCCCCAGGGCAGGGGAGCCAAAGGTAACAGTTGTAGCCCTCCAGGGGCTATAATAAAGTCCGCAAGCAGGGCTATGGGAGCTAAGGGAAGACAACAAATGCATGCAGGGTCCCTCAGGAGCCCTGCTTACCTTATGGAGGCACCTCAACCCAAAACCCCTGGCAGGGAATGGGGAGGGCATCTTGGATGCTCGACTCATAATCCCAGGAGTATGAGGAGAGTGTCAGCCTGGCGTCCCTGTCCGGCAGGATCTGCTCCAGAGATCCTGGGAGGTTGCTGTGCATGTCACCCTGGGTCCCGCAGGGGGTAGGGGAGAAGTAGGGAATAACGCAGGCGAAAAAACGGAACACAAGGAAATCGGAACGCTGAGGAACCGTCGCCTTGCTTCCTGTCCACCGAAGCAGAAGGGGGTACGTGGAGGTAACACCCCGCGTTCCCGTCTGTTGTTGGTTTTGGGAGATCGGTATGCAGAGATACTGTCGCCCTCCAGTATGCTTGTAAAAAGAGAAAAGATCTAAAAATCTAAGGAAAAAAACCTAATTATGTACTAGTATTGTGGTCCTTGGACCGCATCTACCTCCTAATGAGACACTAAGCAAAAACTGGTGAGGCTGGAGCCAGCCAGGGTGTATATACTGCAGGGGAGGAGCCACACTGTTGTCTTGTTTTTTAGAAGTATACTTAGTGTCACCTCCTAGTGGACAGCAGCATAACACCCACGGTCCTGTGTCCCCCAATGAGGCGAAGGAGAAAAACTAAAGAGTTTATTTTAAAGAGGTTTGCCAATTTCTGCGCTCCGGCTCTCCATTTACAGAAGCATAGCGCCACATGGATGGATGTGGTCATGTGCGGTACTGCAGTCTGTTCCTAGTCACGCAGCCTATTCCTTATTCTTTTTGATAGGGGAACGTTCATCTTTATTTATTCTGCATGATAAATATTCAATCCCCCCCAAAAAAATGTAACTGTGAAGCAGAAAAATACCTCTAAAATCTGTCTCCCCAGGGACTTGATTTGCTGCAGCTCCAGCCCTTGGATTTTTCTGGGGTTACAGTATTTCTTTAGAAAGGGATCTTTAGGTTTGGCCTAGAAGAGAAAAACAAATCAGCTGAAAGAGCGAAGCTGAAAATAAACCAGCAAAAGCAGGGACAAAACCGAGGACAGAGACTCGCTGCAGCACGGGAGAATCCAAACACCAATGTAACACCAGCTGCACACAAACGTGAGAATGTACAGAAACACTCACAATATTAATAGATTTTATATGAGCTCAATAAAGGCAAATCTACAGCTGTGCAGCACCCTATTTGGATTTGGTGCAATCCTCTATCCTGTCAGTTTTGGGGAATGACTATTCCCTTTTTGCGGTGCTTTTAGCTGACACCACATTTCAGGATCTTCCTATAATCGGGGTCTTCTGCACCCGTCTATGGTGATGCAGCATTACTCAGATTTTTGGGTCCGCACTTCCCATATTGTTTCTCCAGGTTCATCAGTCCAGTGTCGCAGTGTTACCTTGTAGATCAGATCCTTTAACGTTCCCTTTTCATTAAACGGCCTGATGATGAGGGCGGAAGACTCGCTGGCGGTGGCAAACGTGACGCGGTGGATGTACGGGTGCTGCCAAAATAAGACAAAGTCTATGTGTTTATGGAAAAACAATAACAAACAGTGACACTAAATAAGTGAAGAGCACATTTACTGCAGGAGACAGGGGGAGGTGTAACTACAGTAGGTGCAGAAGCTGCAACTGCACCGGGCCCTGGAGCCCCAAAAGTCCCTTTGCCCTATAGAAAAAGACTAATGCTATTAAAGATTTGCAATAATTCAGGGCCCATGAGCTTCAAGCTACACCACTCCCGGATAAATTACTTTTTGGCCCTAAAACATGAAGCGTAGTGACATTTCTCAGGCGTCCTCGAGGTTTGTTCTAGACGGTCATGGATGACAGCGGAGGACGAATGCCAGTGCCAGAAAGCACAAAGCTGGAAAATATTTCTGGAGAATGACATCATCGGAAGGTATGAGGTCATTTAATAATTATACAGCCTATTCACGGCTCCTAATAAACTAGTAATGGCAAACTTTCCCATACTCTGTATCCAGCGAAAAGCAACACTAAAAGCCTATGATCAAAGGTTTAAGGATCCGGAAATGTCTCAAAAGTCAGATTGGTGGAGATTCAGTATCCGTGCCCCATCTTCTATGTGATCTGTCTTTGGCTAAGGTCACATTTAGAGGGCAAAATGCGGTTATCACATCCAGATCCGGATGTGTTAATCTCATGTCCCTTCAGACTAATTTTGCCCTGCAAGTCTGTCCCTAAATCCGTAGAAGTTGTGGTAATACGGACGTTCCCCGGCTTCCCAGCATGGTTTTTGTTGTCCGGGAATTAAATCTGTTGAAATCGGATTGTCCCGGGTGAATCCAGGCAAATCTGTTTTTGTCCGATTTTTTCAAGGGACTACAGGAATCATCCATGATCCTTTAGGTCCCGCGGACAGAAAATGGATTCACCCGGACAGCACAAAACCGGAAGCCAATACGCTTCCATTCGGGTGAATCCGGAGCCATAGGAACAGATTGCGGCAATACTGCCATTCTTGTGTGTCGCGGTACCCGGTCCGGTTACTGTACCCGCCGCCACTCACATCCGCCACTCACATTTGCGGTTTACAATTGAAATCCAGATACAGATTAGAGACCTGTCTGAAAAACGTTGCTTGCATGATTTTTACCGCATATCGGAAAACCGGATCCGGGAAAACACAACGATGTTTGATGGCGATCCAGTTTTTGTATTGCTGCCTATGGGTGCGGATCCGGATGCGGTATTGAGAATTTTTCATGCTCAAAACCGGATCAGGATCTGCAATTTCAACCGCAAATGTGACCCTAGCCTTTTTTATGCGGCTCCAATAAAGCCAACAGGTCCATAATACAGAACTGCCAGGAGGGTGCCTGTGTCCAGGGGACGTGCAAAGTGCAGAAACCCCAAAGTTATGTGTTTGGAAATGTCCTTCGTACATGGTGCAGGACGAAGCGATAGGAAGCACTTACTGATGGCCGGATTTATTTGAGGGGAATTCGAACTCTAAATCCATGTGCCCCATGTTGGGGCGGGGGAGGACAATTTTGCTGGATGGAACTTCAGCATAGTGGCATACAGCCGGCTGAACAAAGTGTACAGGGGCGGCAAAAGAGTAAAACAATTAATAAAAATACACTAATACTCCGCCCACCATTCACCTCGTCTGGGTCTTAATGCCACACGATTAACCCCTTCCCTGCGGAAGATGTTGGCACTATATAAAGATTATTATTAGTCACCCCCGGGCGATTTTCCATTTTTCCCTCCCTTTTTTGCAAGAGCCATAACTTTTTTATTTTTCCGTCAATATAGACATATGAGGACTTGATCACTATATGGTATATGGTAAAACTGCCATGTCGGTATGAGGACTCAGGTCGGTACGAGGTCGTAGATACCAAACATGTATACTTTTACTGATACCTAAGTGGTGAAAAAACAATTCAGACGTTTTTAAAGAAAAAGAGTTGCACTTTTGCGCCACTTTCTGTGACCCGCAGCGTCCTCATTTTGCGGGATCTGGGGTTGTGTGACAGCTTATTTTTCCTTCTTGAGCTGACATTTTTAATGATACCATTTTTAGGTGGATGCGCTGTTTTGATCGCCGGTTATTGGATTTTATTGCAATGTTGCAGCGACCAAAAAAAAAAAAAACAACAAAATACCATTTTGGCATTTGGACTTTTTTTCCGTTACGCAGTTTACTGATTTGATTAATTGATTTTATATTTTGATAGATCGGGCATTTCTGAACGCGGTGATACCAAATGTGTGTATTTTTTTTCATTTTTTTAATAGTTTTATTTTCAATGGAGCAAAAGTGGGGTGATTTGTACTTTTGTGTTTTGTTTTTTCATATTTTTAGAACCTTTATATATATGTTCTTTATTTTACACTGGCCACCAGAGGACCTCAGTGCTGCACACAGCGATCGCTTGTCATCAGTACTGAGGAGCTACAGCACTTCAATACATAGGGAAACTCATCACTTCCTGTTGGTGACCTCACTGGCCAATCGCCAGCAGGAAGTGAATCGGGACAGCTTTAGGGGTCATCACAGGACCCAGGGCTGTCCGTCCAGGTAACAGATCGAGGTCCCGTGAAACGACCCCCGACGGAGAACAGCGCAAACCCCGCCTCGGGGCTTTGGATTGCGCTGTCAGTGAATGACATGTGCATCATAGGTCATGAAGGGGCTAAACCACGGCACTACCTTACGCCTGTGTGTCGTAATGTCTCATCATGTCCTTAGATGTGCAATCTAGGCTGGAATTTCTGGTCACAAGCAAAGTATCAAATACATGTCATAAGGTGGCAACATTATAGAGTGCACTTCTGACACACACGTGCAGGGACAATCCAGGCCTGGTCATTGCAAGAAGTTCCGGACAAAGAGACCATGGTATAAAGTCATCGCGCACCTTCAGACGTCACTACCTTATGACCCACATACACAGCGATGTCTTGGGACTAGACAGAAGTCTCAGCCCAGCATGAAGAGCCTCAGGGTTTCAGTGCGTGATGGAGCTAAAAAAGACATCGAGGACTGTACAGGGGACAGCATGCAGCGACGTTAGCAGGGAGGCAAATCAAATCTGGCACTTAAACATGCTATATGCATCCATAGTCATGAGTAAGGATGCATGTAGCATCCTAAAGGCGTCTAGTTAGGAAGGAGGAAGGCCTCCGAAGCCACCTGGCGTGGTGGATCCCCAATTGCTTCCAGGCTACCCGGATCTCCATTACCACCTGTTACCAGTGTCCTGGTCCGTACCATCAACTACCAAGTAAAAGTAAAGGAAACCACCAGCCTGCGTCCTCGTTCATTTTCAGCACCCTCAGTCCTGTACCCCAACATTTTCTACCCCCACATAAATTGTACCAGGTGTGCCCTGGGACCCGCTCCACTGGGGAGGAGCTGTACCATCTTTGCTGCGAAACCAACTGCTTCAGTGGTCCCAAACCGCAGCGTCGCCCATCCTTTGCCAACACCACTGGTGGCGTCACAACTCAATCCCATATCAATATTCCCCGATTTTATGACACGGACAGGGCCGGACCCGGGTCCAGGCCTGTGACCTCCCCAAAGAACTGTCCAGACCGGTTCAGAGTATCCTACGACCCTGGCAGGCTAGTCATATGCTCTTATTGGATTCAATTTATTTCATTATTGGAGTTCCAGGTCTAGGCAGGACCAGTTTCCCGTGCTCCATGAAGACAGGATCAAGGCATTAGTGGTGAGCTGGAACTCATATATGATTAGGTTTTTTTATTTCTATATCTTATGTTACTTACACACTAGATCCCTCCAGAGCCCGGAGCAATGCACAGACTTCAATCACAGAAATAAACTGGCCAATTTCGATTTTCCCATTAAAATCCGTCCGATTTGGCAACTTTGCATTGGTCAGGTCTGCACCTCTATAGAAGCCATGTATACTCACCGTCCACGATGGCAGCAGTTTGATCGCGCACTGAAAGTCTTTATCCTGCAGAAATTTATCAGGACCCAAATCAGCCTAAAAAACAAGAGGAGAAAAAACTCATTTCCAGGGTCCAGAAAAACTACAGAGGCGGCTTCTCTGGTGACCTTAACCTTGTGTCCTGTGAGCTTCTCCTTCTCCTAAGTGCACACTTCTTTTTCATGCATAAGATTTTTGCTGTATTTCTTAAACTTCATCATTTTGAGTCACTTTTTGTTTTCTTGTGGCATTTGTTAATTATTTTCTGCATCACATTGTTCTAGATAGGCATGCGAGTCATGAATTTTGTGCAAAACCAAAAACGCTTTTTATTTTAGTCTAACTTTTCTTTCAACTTCTTAATCGTAAAAAGTTCCATTTAACTTTAAGACGTTCAAATGAAAACTATCAAAAGCCAGAGTTAAAAGAAAAAAAAAAGACACATGCAATAATGAATTGGGCCCACGGTGCTACAATCACAGTCTGTCATATGAGCAGCGATGGGTCTTATTTCTTGTATATACTAATATGCAGGACACAGGGGTCCAGCTTTGTGGCATGACCTGAACACTAGGACCCAGTCACAGTACGGTGTCAGTACTCATCAGAAATAAATCGTGCATGTTGGATTTTAACATGCCCAATCCTTTGTTCTCAGAGGTATTGGTTGCCAATTAGTAGTGATGTATTCCTCTTCCCCCTTAGGAAGACACATATGCTGGCCGAGCCCATGTGTATGGTTGGGATTAGGATGCGCGAGTACCACAATAATCTGAATCGCTATACCGCAACGAGTAGGTCCCGGTACTCAGTACTTGTTGCGAGTATAGTGAGTTCGATGTTAAAATGGGCAGGCGAGTACTTTCGCAATGTATCTATATATACACTGCGAAAGTGCACTAAAAGTGAAGAAAAGTTGTTAAAAAATATCATACTCACCTATCCGACTGCAATGGGACCGCCAAAGAAGACATCCGATCACCGACAAGGACCTGTGAGTCTGACAGCCAATCAGATGGCTGGTAGCGATCTGGCCAATCAGATGGCCAGACGTCACAAACCACCTGATCACTACCAGCCACCTGATTGGCCAGATTGCCAGGTCTTGAACGTGCATCAATGACCTGGCAATCTGGCCAATCAAGTGGCTGGTAGCATAAGGTGGTTTGTGACGCCTGGCCCCCTGATTGGCTGACAGACTCGCAGTCCTTGTCATTGATTGGATGTCTTCTTTGCTGGTCCGATGCAGCATGGATAGGGAGTATGATATTTTTTTATTTTTTAACAAACTTTTATTCACTTTTAGTGTATTTTCGCAGTGTATATATAGATACACTGTGAAAGTTAAAGGACTACTCACTTACTCCTGAGTAATCACAAGAAACTCAGGGAGTAGGAAGTAGCCCAAATATCATTACTATTCGGTGAGTACCGAACATATAAGATTCTACTCGCTCATCCCTAGTTGGGGTGAATAGCTAAATAAAGGGGTGGTCTGGGGCCGACATACTGATGACCTATACATAGGACTTGCTTGATTGGGAGGAAAACTGTAATATTTGGAGGCACCTACTAAAAGCATAAGGCGGCACTATCCCTCTCCGCACATTTGGGCATTGCTGTGTTTTGGACCCAAACTCCTATAGATGACTTGTCCTAAGCTAAGGAAAGGTGATCCACAGAATAGCCAAGTCCTGGACAATCCCTTTAATTACATACATAAAGCAAATATATATTCACAAAGTCCATGAAGCCCGTACCCAGCTTAAGACGAGCGGCTCTTTTGGTTGATTCTTACACTTCATTAAGAAATATCTTTTCCGTAATCTCCAACCTACAAGAAGAGACCAGAGAAGATGCAGTCACCAAAGAGCGAAGATCCAGGTGGTTGTTTCTGCTACCGGTCACGTAGAGGAACTCACCGATGTCTTTCAGGGGCTCGACCACCTCAAATTTAGGGTCCGATCGGAAAAACATTGACACTTGCTGCAAGGCGATTTCTGGGGGAAAAAGAAATAGAAACGTGAGGGACATCAGAGGTTCCGGACTCTGAAGGGCCGGGTACAAGGTATGGAAGACATGAATGGGCACGTCCCTCACTTCTGTATTGGAAGGAAGCGGCGCTGATGCCACAAACCTGCTGAGACGAGGCACGATCACAGGGTGGAATAGGACATTGCACAGCACTTGCCGATTGTGCACGTATCGCGGCAGGTCTTGGAATGAAGCTGGCACGCTCACCTTTAATGCAGAAGTGAGTGGCTGCAGACTACCCTTTCATTTATTCTCTATTAACGTCTGAACCGACTATTCTGTACTAATAAAAAAAAAAAATAACCTAAACGATCAGACAGACTGATGAGCGCCCGTCATCTCTGGTGCCATGGGGGTTTTGCGCGACCAATTGTTTAACATTTGCCATTTCATTCTTGTACGATAATTTGATCTTCAATAAAAATAACGTAAAATCTCAGATTCAATCTCTCGAATTCTCAAAAATAAAAAAAAATGTGAAAAAAGCAAAACCTGAATGTAGTAAGAGTTGAGGTGCACACGGTGGGGGGCGCACCCGGCGCTCGCTGACCGGCTTCTCTGTTGATTCATTTGGCAAATGACATTTAAATGTTGATAATGAAAACAAGATTTGGTCTTCTGGGCGGGGTGGTGAGCGGAGCGGCGGCTGCCTCATCTGCTGTGGTTCTGGAGGATTCCCAGGGAGCCGTGCGGTGAGGACAGAACAGACGCGGCTCGTAGGGAGGGAGCAGCTGTGACCCGGAGAGCACACACCGAGCGCTGTGATCTCCATACTCCTCTCATCGTCAGCAAGTTCCTTCTGACCACACAAGCCACGCCGTCATCCAACACAAACTGACAGGACAAGCTGACGTTTAGTCATCACTTTTACCCTGTGCGGCGGCTGCTGCCCACCCGGTGGGGCCAAAATGCAAACTCTGGCTGGCAATGTCCCTTGTGTGTAGGTGATAGAGCACTGAAGATGCGATACTGCGATTATGGGGGTCAATGATCAATGTGATGGTATATCCAAGTCATAAATCATCACTTACTGAGACGGGAATACCTCTTTAAAGGGAATCTGTCACCAGGCTTTTGCCATCCCATCTGAGAGCAGTAATAATGTAGAGACAGAGACCCTGATTCCAGCGATGTGTCACTTACTGAGCTGCTTGCTGTCCTTTTGATAAAATTACTGTTTTCTCTGCTGCAGATTTGTCAGTTATTTGAATGTGGAGTTCCACACCACTGATTAGCAGCTTCCAGTGTATAACCTCGTCCACACCACTGATTAGCAGCTTTCTGTGTATACCCTCGTCCACACCACTGATTAGCAGCTTTCTGTGTATAACCTCATCCACACCACTGATTAGCAGCTTTCTGTGTATAACCTCATCCACACCACTGATTAGCAGCTTTCTGTGTATAACCTCGTCCACACCACTGATTAGCAGCTTTCTGTGTATAACCTCGTCCACACCACTGATTAGCAGCTTTCTGTGTATAACCTCGTCCACACCACTGATTAGCAGCTCTCTGTATATAACCTCGTCCACACCACTGATTAGCAGCTTTCTGTATATAACCTCGTCCACACCACTGATTAGCAGCTGTGTGTATAACCTCGTCCACACCACTGATTAGCAGCTTTCTGTATATAACCTCGTCCACACCACTGATTAGCAGCTGTGTATAACCTCGTCCACACCACTGATTAGCAGCTTTCTGTATATAACCTCGTCCACACCACTGATTAGCAGCTTTCTGTATATAACCTCGTCCACACCACTGATTAGCAGCTTTCTGTATATAACCTCGTCCACACCACTGATTAGCAGCTTTCTGTGTATAACCTCGTCCACACCACTGATTAGCAGCTTTCTGTATGTAACCTCGTCCACACCACTGATTAGCAGCTTTCTGTGTATAGTCTTGTCCACACCACTGAATACAGTGTGCACAGAAAGCTGCCAATCGGTGGTAGGGCGGATTACACAAAGCTCATGAATATGCTGGACTATCTGGCAGCAGGTCAAGTAGTCCTCTAATTATAATCTCCTGCTGCTTAAATAGTGATTTTATGAAAACAAGACGGAGCAGTTAAGTAAGTGACATATCACTAAAATCAGGGTCACTGGCCCTATATTGTGCTGTGCTCAGATTAGGTGGCAATAACCTGCTGACAAATTCCCCAAATCATTCGTTATACACTCTTCGTAAGGGGTTAACTTGCTATTGCTAGCTGCTGCCAATTTATTTTTGTCACTGCAAATGCTTATGTCAATCACTTGTATCCTCCCTCCTTCTAGTAAAAGAGATGTTCTGCAGCAGCTGGATTGTCTTTTACATCATGCCACCTCCATGTTCCATGATTTGTATATGGCTTTCTGCTATTTGGTCAGAGGAGTCCTAAGTGATCCCAAATCTGACCTTCTCGATTGGGGACGAGCTGGGACCCCGCTGATCCAGAGGTTCGGGACGGAGATTCTTCAGCTATTCTCCAGCACAGTAGGGCTCATATTCTCATGTCCATGTGTTGGGTGCAGTTCCCCACACTATAGGCAGCCTTATATTACAGCCACTGCTTTTCAATACCCCTCCCTCTTTATCTTGTGGATCATTAGAAGGTTCGGTGGTCAGATCCCGCACATCAGTAACCAATATCTCATAGCTATGGTGGGAAAAGATTATCCAGCCAAATCCATCACCTATCCTCATGTATGATCAGTGTGTGTGGGGGGGTCATACAAGGGCATGGTAATGAATGGATAGGGAAGGTCACACAAGGGAGTGGTAATAAATGGATGGGGGGGCACACAAGGGAGTGGTAATAAATGGATGGGGGGCACACAAGGGAGTGGTAATAAATGGATGGGGGGGCACACAAGGGAGTGGTAATAAATGGATAGGAAGGAGTCGCACAAGGGAGTGGTAATAAATGGATGGGGGGGCACACAAGGGAGTGGTAATAAATGGATAGGGAAGGTCACACAAGGGAGTGGTAATAAATAGATTGGGGGGGGGGGGGTCACACAAGGGAGTGAGAATGAATGGATAGGAGGGGGTCGCACAGGGAGTGGTAATGAATGGATAGGAGGGGGGTCGCACAGGGAGTGGTAATGAATGGATAGGAGGGGGGTCGCACAGGGAGTGGTAATGAATGGGTGGGGGGGTCACACAAAAGTACAATTCTATAACACACATATATATATATAAATACAGGACAAGGGGCATTATAATAAGCCGCCCATCCCCCATTACATACCAGTGTAATTAGCAGAATAGTTACTGGGGTCCAGGAACTTCTTGACGGGTTCGCAGCCGCTGAGGATGTGGTTGGCGGTGATGTGGCTCAGATAGTTCTGGAGACCTTTCTGTCTCTCGGCAATGAATTCTCGGTCCATGTTTCCTATCAGTTTCTTGGGAGGCAGAGGTAGACTTAATCCTGAGATCTGGAAAGAGGGAAAAGATCTCAGAGTAAAGAAAGAACGTTCAAAATCACAAAAACCGAACCTTGAAATGCAAACACACAAGAGGTCCGGACCCCAGAGGAGGGAGGTTCATACATTGGATCATTACACTTCTATTCTTTAACCCCTTCCTGTCGCAGCTATTTTTCATTTTTAAGCTTTAGTTTTTTCCTGCCCTTCTTCTTAAAGCCATAAAAGGTTTTTATTTTTTTCATATAAATGTACTAAAGGCAAAGCCAAACGAGCTGAAAAAAAATGCAATTCCACCGCATTGTAAGGCTGTGTGTCCACGTCATTGATTGTGTGGAGAAAATGACCCGGTACCGGGATCCTTAGGTCAGGACAAATGTGGTTTTATTATTATTTCAGTGGCTACAACTAAAGTTCTGAAGTTTGTAATATAACTAATTGCTTTATGTGATTTCTTATGACGCTTGGTTTGTGTGGACTGAACTGTGGGTTTTATTGGAGAAGTTATGCAGAAGATGCAATGATCACTTTTCTATTGCAGTTTTTCAGGCAAACACGGCAATTTCAAAGGATTTTTTTTTATTTACTTACAACTGAAATGTTTCTTTTTGTAATAAATTAGACTTTTACAGATGTAGAAATTATATATTTTTTTAAATAGGGGAAAAGGGAATGATTTATTTTTGTACTATTTTTTTTTATTGTACTTGTTTCAGCATTGTACTAAATAGTGCTGGTTGGGGCAGACGATGCTCTCCCAAATGGACAGGAGGATGGGACAGGTCATGAGCACCAAGATGTACAGGAGGAAAAGGCGGGCAATGCGCTCCCAGATGAACGGGAGTATGGGGTAGGTAATGAGCACCCAGATGTACAGGAGGATGGGGCGGGCGATGCCCTCCCAGATGTACAGCAGGATGGGGCGGGCGATGCCCTCCCAGATGTACAGGAGGATGGGGCGGGCGATGCCCTCCCAGATGTACAGGAGGATGGGGCGGGCGATGCCCTCCCAGATGTACAGGAGGATGGGGCGGGCGATGCGCTCCCAGATGTACAGGAGGATGGGGCCGGCGATGCGCTCCCAGATGTACAGGAGGATGGGGCGGCGATGCGCTACTAGATGTACAGGAGGATGGGGCCGGCGATGCGCTCCCAGATGTACAGGAGGATGGGGCCGGCGATGCGCTCCCAGATGTACAGGAGGATGGGGCCGGCGATGCGCTACTAGATGTACAGGAGGATGGGGCCGGCGATGCGCTCCCAGATGTACAGGAGGATGGGGCCGGCGATGCGCTACTAGATGTACAGGAGGATGGGGCGGGCGATGCGCTACTAGATGTACAGGAGGATGGGGCCGGCGATGCTCTCCCAGATGTACAGGAGGATGGGGCGGGAGATGCGCTCCCAGATGTACAGGAGGATGGGGCGGGGAGATGCGCTCCCAGATGTACAGGAGGATGGGGTGGGCGATGCGCTCCCAGATGTACAGGAGGATGGGCGGGCGATGCGCTACTAGAGGTACAGGAGGATGGGGCGGGCGATGCGCTACTAGATGTACAGGAGGATGGGGCGGGTGATGCGCACACAGATGTACAGGAGGATGGGGCGGGCGATGCGCACACAGATGTACAGGAGGATGGGGCAGGTCATGAGCACCCAGATGGACGGGAGGTGGGGTTGGCGATGCGCTCCCAGATGGACAGGAGGTGGGGAGGGCGATGAGCACCCAGACAGACGGGAGGATGGGGTGGGTGATGCGCTCCCAGATGGATGGGAGGATGGGGCTGGAGGATGTGGTGGGCAATACGCTACCAGATGGACGGGAAGAAGGGGCGGACAATGCACTCCCTGATGGATGGGCGAATGGGACAGGTGATGGGCTCCCTGATGGATTGAAGGATGAGGCAGGCGATGCGCACCCAGTTGGACGGGAGGATGGGGCGGGCGTGCTTTGGGTTCCCAGATGGATGGTAGTATGAGGATGAGGGATGCGCTCCTACATGGACGGAACGATGGGCCATGGGTGATGCGCTCCTACAATGACTGGAGGATGAGGCAGGGGCGATGTGTTCCTACATGGATTGGAGGATGAGGAAGGGGCGATGCGCTCCTACATGGATTGGAGGATGAGGCAGGGCGATGTGTTCCTACATGGATTGGAGGATGAGGCAGGGATGATGCGCTCCTATATGGATGTGATGTTGGACAGGTGATGGACCAGACACAAAATAACTTATTAAAATGAGTCTTAGAAAAGGGGATTAACACTTATGGAAACGTGCAACCAATTTAATGTGTGGCAGATTATATGTGCTCATCTCTAGTCCTTAAAAACTCTGCCGCCGTTCAATAGTATAGCGGCACATCCTATAGACAGCGGAGGCTAATTGTCATAGATCGTAGATTTCCAGGAGGAATAACAGAGGAACAGCAGAAGAGAAAAATCTGAAATAATTAATAATATTTGTGGTCATCGATTCATTTTAATATTTACATTATTAAATAAAAAAAACATGATCACGTCAGAAGACCTGAAGGGCAGACGTATCTACATTCTCCAGCTAAGATTGATTTTAATTAGAAAGACGAATCAAACGACTTTCAGGCAAATAAAGCTGCGGCAGAGCGTTAATCATTTGTACACATCTGATTTCATAGAGTCACATTTCAATCAGAAAACTAGAACTCCGGAATAAAGAGGCTTTTGATCAGCGAAGGACTAAAGCGCGGAGAGCGAATGTCTTTCCTACCCGCAGCGAATGAGTGATGTTATCAGCAGCGCAGCTGACGCCGCACCGTGACCGAGGCACAACAGCTGGTTTCAAGCTTCATTTTAATAAAAAAAGTAAGAAAATAAATGATTAAATATCAATGTTCGCATCGGATGAAAGCGCGCTTCCTCTTTAATGAGCGTCAGCGAGGACGGCTGCTAAGAGGAGCTGCAGGGGCGCGTGTCTGCCGGATAGTGTTGCAGGGACAGACCTTAAAATAAGCCGTTCTGCTCCGCACCAGCCCGGTTCTGTAACCTGATCTGGCACGTAACGCTCCTGCGCCTTCCTGCTCCTGACCATCTGTCCCAAAAAAATCCAATTTGTGCAAATTAAGGGGAAGGAACGCCCGGCCGCCCCAACGAAGAGGAGATGAGGCGAGGATCTGAGCGATGGAAATGATCACTTCTGACAAGTGACTGAAAATCCAATTACACCTGGAACGAGGCACATTACAGAGCGAAACCAGCGATAATTGAGCCGGAGAGCCGCGTCCGTCCTCTGCAGAGTCACCGCCACGTGCAATGTCACATTGGGGTCGTTTTGCAATAAACTAGGTTCAATTTCTAATAAAAAAAAAAAAAAAAATCTCTTTAAGGGATTGTCCATCATCATCAAGAAACCCTGCAAAACTCTCCATTATGTCATGATGACCTCATTCTTCAGTCAGCACCTGTGATTGGCTGCAGTGGTCAGACAATGGGTATGGTGTGCTGCAGCCAATCACAGCCTTCGGAGGTCAGTTTATAGACTGGTAACTTCTTGCCGTTAAGTCCTGGCGTTGACTAAGGGTCCTTTCACATCAGCGTTTTATGCTGATCGCGGCAGTGCGGTGAAAAAAACGCAACTGCCGCAGTTACCGCATAACGGCCGCACTTGCGGTTCACTTGTGGCAAGCCCCATACAATGTCTATGGGGCTTACAGCAGGTGCGGTTACAGTTGCGGTTTCGGCTAGTTGGGTACTAAATGCAATCTAAAAGGATAATCCAAACATGTTCTGGTGCTAATTCTCCTGGTTCAGGCATAGAATGCTAAAATGACAGTGAAGACTGACACGCGTGTACATCAGTGGATGCGTCACGTGTATGCATATGGGCAACACAACTGTAAAGATTCCATGATGGCCGCCAATAGTAGTTGTCTCCTACATCTCTTAAAGGGGTTGTCTCTTGCAGCAAATGCGGTCGCGGGGAAAACCGCGGCTGACCGAGTTTTTTTCGCGGCCGCAAGTGCTGAAACCGCATTTGCCGCACACTTACCGCAAGCCCCATAGACATTGTGTGGGGCTTGCCGCAAGTGAACCGCGAGCGCGGCCGTTATGCAGTAATTGCAGGCAGTTGCGTTTTTTTCACCGCAACCGCCGTGATCAGCGTAAAACGCTGATGTGAAAGCAGCTTAACAGAGCGACTTGCATTTGATCTCCAGGAAGGACAGCAGAGGATTACGCCTCCATTTGTTATTGTCACCCCATCTGTGCCGTCAGTAAAGAGACAACCCCTTTAAGAGATGTAGGAGACAACTACTATTGGCGGCCATCATGGAATCTTTACAGTTGTGTTGCCCATATGCATACATGTGACGCATCCACTGATGTACACGCGTGTCAGTCTTCACTGTCATTTTAGCATTCTATGCATGAACCAGGAGAATTAGCACCAGAGCATGCTTGGATTATCCTTTTAGATTGCATTTAGTACCCAACTGCATTTTCCAAAACAAATCTATAGACCCCCATTCTCCTGGCACAGGTCTCTCTGTAGCCTCCGATACAACATGAAGCGCCCGGTACCTGCAGGCTGTTGTTCAGCATATCAAAGTCACTGTATCTTCTGATTATCTGCAAGACACAACACAAATCACACATGAAAGGGGCATGAAGCTTTGTGTTCTCCGATACATTTTTTATGTAGGGTGTGGGGGAGAGAGATGACAATTGGTGCTTGTAGAGTTCTATGGAAAACCGCAGTTATATCAGCACAATATCTCGCTTTTCCCTTCTGATAGACTCATAGGATTCTATGGAGGTGTGCGATATGGTGCTGATACAACTTCGGTTCTCCATAGAACTCTATAAGCACCAATTGTCATCTCTCACAGTAATGGGAAAACCGACATTCACTAAAGACAGGTTTTACCCCAAAACTCTGAATTGTATGATCAGTCCATGTGCACTGGGGGTGCGCTAATGCTGCTGGACTGATCGATAAGGCCCCAAGCACTTTTAGGGTAATGTATATGTTATTTATGTATTTATTATACTTTGTATCATATTCTGCAGCCCCATTGGCGCTCACAATCTAAATTCCCTATCAGTATGTCTCTGGAGTATTGGAGGAAGCCGGAGAAACACGGAGGAAACCCACGTGACACAAGGAGAACATACAAACTCCTTGAAGATGTCATCCTAAGGCCCCTTTCACATCAGCGGTAGTTGCTGATCGTGGCAGTTGCGGTGAAAAAGCCGCAACTGCCGCGATTACCGCATAACGGCCGCACTTGTGGTTCACTTGCGGCAAGTTCCATGCAATGTCTATGGGGCTTGCGGTAAGTGTGCGGCAGGTGCAGCAACTGCAGTTTCGGCACGTGCGGCCGCGAGAAAACCGCAGCTGACCGCGCTTTTTTTTGCGGCCGCACCTGCTGAAACCGCAACTGTACCGCACCTGCCGCAAGCCCCATGGACATTGCATGGAGCTTGCCACAAGTGAACCACAAGTGCGGCCGTTATGCGGTAATCGCGGCAGTTGCGACTTTTTACCGCAACTGCCACGATCAGCAACTACCGCTGATGTGAAAGGGGCCTTAGTGGGATTTAAACCCAAGACCCAGTGCTGCAAGACTAAGCCACTGAGCCACAAGGCTATCACTGAGCCACTGTGCTGCCCATAAAAATGTAATTTTCTCTTTATTTTTGAACTGACAACCTGTACAGTTGCAGGCTTGAGCTGAAGATTTGAGCCACAAACTCTGATTTGCTTCTTTTGGCATCACAGCTTGATTTCTCATAGGATTACTATAAGACAGATAATGTTTTTATTGTTGTACTGAGACCTGCACAGACAACCCACTAGGTTTAGTAGGAAATCCCTTTCGATAACTTCCCCTTTAAGGTCCATAGTTGAGTTACAGGAGACAAAGAAGGCTGAAAACTGCTCATAAAGTGAATAATTAAAAAAAAAAAAAAAAAAAAAGAGTAATGTTATCCTTTGCCTTTAAAACATGAGATCTGTATCTGCATCCGGATAAAGGGGCAGAGTTTGTATATAATGTGTGCCTTGATCCTTATGTGCGTTTATAGGATCATACGTACGGTAGCAGGAAATAATCCTGACGTCCTAATAAATTGTCCTCCGCCCTGCCCTGATCGCGTCACATCTATCATCCACATTGCAAATCTCATTCCAGTCCATGTTATAAATGTAACAATGGCGATGTTTTTCCCCGTCTATTCTAGCCGTCGGGTGGTGTCTTGTAGCCGCAACGTGTTTGCAATGTACAAGGTGACGACGAGAGGAAAATAAATGAATTACCTGCCAGCTGTTCTCCATGGATATGCCTCGCTGGACACGTATGATGTATTCCTGGAAAACAATAGAGCAGAACTGAGCAATTCACCCGAATTACCTACAAACATCGTCCTCTACAGAATGAGAACATCATATATAATGGAAATAAAGAGTAGACCGCAGCCCGGCAGATCAGGAGACATGTTTGTATTTTTCTCTCTCTCTGATTACTTTTGAATATGTTTGAGGATGCTTATGCAAAAGTTAAAAAGCTTCTTTCTTCCGCAAAACAGCGCCACATCTGTCCACTGGCTGTGTGTGGTATTGCAGCTCAGCTTCATTTACATGCAAGGAAAAGAGCTCCAATATCAAACGCCAACCTGCACTATTTCTGGATTTCAATGTTGAATTTCTAATTGTGGACAAGCCGTTTAAAAGAGAATCGGTCACCAGATTTCACAAAGTCAATTTCATACCTTATTAAACAGACCTCTAGACCTGATGAGGCTGGTGAACTTACCTTGATATCCAGGCCAGAATGGCAGCATCATTCTTTTTGGAAGGTTTCCCTGATTTTGAAGGAACTCTGGCCAGACTAAGAAAATGCTCAACCTTAAGTCAGGATGTACAGCCATTCGATTTGGAGTTTCATAGTAAATACACCAGCCTCATCAAGTCCAAGAGCTGTTTAATAATGTATGCAGATTGTATTGTGACATCAGATTAGAAATCATCTTTAAAATGACTTTAAAGGGCTTATGCTGATTGTACCCAGCCCGGAGCAAAGGGGTTTCGGTCCGCTCCCGCTGGCGATTCGGTTACTCCTCATCCTCTTCTGGGCTCACGGGTCGTGACTGCTGGCATCATGCTGATTGAGGGCAGTTAGGGCAGCGGGATCCGGCTATCAACCAGCATGACCTCGCCAGTGTGACCATTAAACAGTGCAGAGAGGAAGAAAGCTGTCGATTTGCCGTTATCATTGTAAATTTACTTTTGGGCGATTTCTTCAATTTTTTTTCCCAAATCAAACCTGTATGACAAAAAATGCAAGATTTCCATTTTTTAATCTTCACATTGGCCACTGGGGCAATTTTAAACTCTAACTTCCTATTATCTCAGGAAACAACACATGTACATAGCCACAATGACCAGACTCTGACCCCATATTTTGTTTTTGAAGCATCATGAGTAAAGTGATTGAAGGGTAGGGGGAGGAGAGAGGGGTGCTGGGACATCACTCAATGTGATTGGTGGAACTGTGTTGTCAGATATATATAGGGAAGGGGTGGGCAATTCATTTGGCCACATGAGAGAGTTGACTGGTGTGAGACGCCGAACCAATAGTCTGAAATAATTTTGCTCAATATTCATAATTAATTACAATTATTATTTTATATTATTGTATCACTTAATTTTGAGCATATCTAAGTATGCTGAATCCCCTGTATACCGTATGAACCCCTGCACAAGCTCCTAAATACAGGACAAGCCTCCTACATACATTATAAGCCCCCACATAGCCTCCTATAACGGTATGAGCCCCACATAGCCTCATACATACATTTAAGCCCCCACATAGCCTCCTAATATATTATGAGCCCTCACATGGCCTCCTACATACATAAGCCCCCACATAGCTCTATATAAATTATAACCCTCACATGGCCTCCTATATAATTATAACCATCACATGGCCTCCTATATAAATATGATCCCCACATGAAACTTCTATACAGATGATCCCACATAATCTCCATATAAGTATGACTCCTCACATATCCTCCTATATGGTATGAGCTCCCACATAACCCTATATACAATATAAGCCCCCACATAGCCTCCTACATAAATTATGAGCCCTCACATGGTCCTCCGTACATACATTATGCACCTTCACATGGCCTCCTCTATACAGTAGGAGTCCCAACATAGAATCCATATACAGTATAGCCCCCACAAGCTCCTAATAAATTATGAGCCCTCACATGGCCTCCTACATACATTATGCACCTTCACATGGCCTCCTCTATATAGTATGAGTCCCAACATAGAATCCATATACAGTATGAGCCCCCACATAGCTTCCTATATATATATTTCTGAACCCACACATAGATTCTGATCAACATTATAAGCCCACACATAGTCATCAAGTACGCATGAAAATTAGATTATCTTTTCCTGTAATCTCTGCCCCTGATAAGGAAACTGCTGAAAACGTTCCCGAAAAAGACCAGAAGTTTGAGTCAAAATAAATAAGAAAAAATGTTTAAGTGTCAAAAAGAAAATGCATGTAACGAAAATCTGACAATACGACATTTTCTGATCACAGCTTCCCTTTAAGCTGAAAAAACAAGCTTAACTGAATTCCAGCATGTAAATCTTGTAAGAATGCAAAAACCCTCCGCAGTGTTTCCTGCTACACGAAGGACGTCCAAGTACAACAAGATCATGACAGCCCCCAATCCAACAAGTGCAGCTCTCCAAAAGAGAAGGAAAGGCCTTCAGAGGTCCGAAATTACATGAATAGCTCAGAGGGCTCAATCATGCCCACTCTGATCACCAACCACAGAGACACCGCTCTGACATTAATCAAGAACTCATTTATTATAATCAGTCATTGTACAGGAGGAGGTGAGCTGTGATATCATCTATTGTGAATGGTGGATCCTGTGTTATCTACTGTATATAGAGGTGTTATCAGTCATTGTACAGGAGGAGGAGGTGAGCTGTGATATCACCTATTGTGAATGGTGGATCCTGTGTTATCTACTGTGTATAAAGGTGTTATCAGTCATTATACAGGAGGAGGTGAGCAGTGACATCACCTATTGTGAATGGTGGATCCTGTGTTATCTACTGTATATACAGGTGTTATCAGTCATTGTACAGGAGGAGGAGGTGAGCTGTGATATCACCTATTGTGAATGGTGGATCCTGTGTTATCTACTGTATATAGAGGTGTTATCAGTCATTGTACAGGAGGAGGAGGTGAGCTGTGATATCACCTATTGTGAATGGTGGATCCTGTGTTATCTACTGTATATAGAGATATTATCAGTCATTGTATAGAAGGAGGTGAGCTGTGATATCACCTATTGTGAATGGTGGATCCTGTGTTATCTACTGTATATAGAGGTGTTATCAGTCATTGTACAGGAGGAGGGGGTGAGCTGTGACATCACCTATTGTGAATGGTGGATCCTGTGTTATCTACTGTATATAGAGGTGTTATCAGTCATTGTACAGGAGGAGGAGGTGAGCTGTGATATCACCTATTGTGAATGGTGGATCCTGTGTTATCTACTGTATATAGAGGTGTTATCAGTCATTGTACAGGAGGAGGAGGTGAGCTGTGACATCACCTATTGTGAATGGTGGATCCTGTGTTATCTACTGTATATAGAGGTGTTATCAGTCATTGTACAGGAGGAGGAGGTGAGCTGTGATATCACCTATTGTGAATGGTGGATCCTGTGTTATCTACTGTGTATAAAGGTGTTATCAGTCATTATACAGGAGGAGGAGGTGAGCTGTGATATCACCTATTGTGAATGGTGGATCCTGTGTTATCTACTGTATATAGAGGTGTTATCAGTCATTGTACAGGAAGAGGAGGTGAGCTGTGATATCTCCTATTGTGAATAGTGGATCCTGTGTTATCTACTGTATATAGAGGTGTTATCAGTCATTGTACAGGAGGAGGAGATGAGCTGTGACATCACCTATTGTGAATGGTGGATCCTGTGTTATCTACTGTATATAGAGATATTATCAGTCATTGTATAGAAGGAGGAGGTGAGCTGTGATATCGCCTATAGTGAATGGTGGATCCTGTGTTATCTACTGTATATAGAGGTATTATCGGTGATTGTATAGGAGGAGGAGGTGAGCTGTGACATCACCTATTGTGAATGGTGGATCCTGTGTTATCTACTGTATATAGAGATATTATCAGTCATTGTATAGGAGGAGGAGGTGAGCTGTGACATCACCTATTGTGAATGGTGGATCCTGTGTTATCTACTGTATATAGAGGTGTTATCAGTCATTGTACAGGAAGAGGAGGTGAGCTGTGATATCACCTATTGTGAATGGTGGATCCTGTGTTATCTACTGTATATAGAGGTGTTATCAGTCATTGTACAGGAGGAGGTGGTGAGCTGTGATATCACCTATTGTGAATGGTGGATCCTGTATTATCTACTGTATGTAGATGTGTTATCAGTCACTGTACAGGAGGAGAAGGTGAGCTGTGATATCACCTATTGTGAATAGCAGATTCGGTGTTATCCACTGCATAAATCTCCGATATCAGTGATCCATGATAACACGCTCTGTTCTGGGGAAACCCTAATTTGGCACCAAGGAGCTCATTAGTTCGAAGAAAGATATTGTAGAAAAATGCATAAAAAATTAATAAAAAACATTTCCTAAAGCTGACCTCCACCCTGGTATTGAGAAAGGACTATGCACTTCTCATGTGAAGCCATCAACCGATGCTCCCCATCTGCCTCCCCCAGTCACATGTGTTCCACCCTCCCTGCATTCAAGATGTCCAGTGGAGTAACCAGGGGAGTCTAGCAGTAGGTGTAACCCAGGCCTGCATTACTTTTTCCTATCCCAAAGCACAGGGACGGCAGGGGTCACATGGACTCATCATTGCACCCCCAGCCCTCCATGCCATTAACTAAGATAAAAAAAAACTAGGAATGGAGCGCTGATGTGAACAGAGGCAGTGATCCATGCAAAAAGCTGGCACCGGGTAGGTGAATGTCACTTTTCAGTTCCAGGGTGGATGATTGCTTTAAAGGGAATCTGTCAGGTCCACAATCAATAGTAACTGATATCATTTTTGAATTTTTTTCTCTAATCTCTCTCTATTCATGTATTTCTATTATTTATACTTTCCTCCTACCCTCTGTAAACTTCAAAATAAAAGATTAATTCCATCTGTCATTCACAGTGAGCTTTCTGCTGCCTACTCCCCGAGGAATGAATATTCGTTTATCACTACACTGCCCTGCTTCCTCTGGGTTTTATGCTGTGTGACTCATTCCAGAGAGCGGAGAAAGGAGGGTGGAGGATGTGTTGCTCTCAGCAGATGCAACTCTTAAGGTACCGTTACACGGGGCGATTTTCCGCGGGTGCGCACTCGCTTCCGACATCGCTGCCTAGGTGTCACACTGGGAGATGTTGTAGCATCTATCGCTCGCTGAGGTTGTGCATAACCCAGCGAGCGATAACCTTCAATGTTGCAAATAGGTGGCATTGCCAGCAACATCGCTATCGCCGTGTCACACGGAGCGATGTTGCAAGATCGCTGGATCAACATCGCCAGGTTTACCAACATGTTGGTAAACCTGTCAACTGCGATCCAGCGATTTATCGCAGTTGCACCGTGCTGTCACACAGCACGATGCACCTGCGATGTCACTGCAACATCGCTGGAGCAGGGACTTTTCAGCGATGTTGCAGGCAAAATCGCCCCGTGTAACGGTACCTTTAGAGATCTTCATTGTGTGTATCTGAGACATGTGTAGTGTGTGCAGTCTGAGATATTTCTATGAGATTATATGAACATTTGATAATTTGCTCAGCAGATACACACATTACATGTCTGCAGGAAAACAAATGTTCATATAAACAGAAATCTTTTACAGATATCACAAACTGTAGTGATGAGTTGTAGCACAAAACACCTCCCTTGCTCAACCCCTCCCCAGCAGCCTGAAGAAACCTGAGAGATTCAGTGTAACTTCAGCACAGAGGGGAAGGACAGAATACCAGCTTGGATATTTAAATAACCCATGCTGTGACTCTCAGCCTGCTCAGGAGTCATGACAATTATTGTTACAGGGTGTGGAGATGCTTATAGCAAGAGAACTACACAGGGTACATTAAAGATTTTTACATATTCTGAAAGGTCTGCCCAAGCTCTATTCAAGAGTACTATTAGTATCATACTGAAAAATAACCTGACAAAGAGTCCCTTTAAATGCCATTTACAAGAACTTTTTCTAACTTTTCTAAGAACTTTCCGACAATATTTCCTTAGAATTTGGTGTCAGGAACGTTCTAAGCAGCCGTGGTGTCATCGGGTCACCGTCCTCCTCCCGGGGGCGACCACAAATTGTGAAATCCTGGCGCAGGGAATGAGCAGGAAACGCTGGATTATAAATCAAAACTTCTGCTGAATCAGAGAAATGTGGAAACATCGGAAGAGAACAACGGCTACAAAAACAGAACAGAATCTTACAAAATAGGAAAAGTGCAGGAAACTTGTAATCACTTATTGAGAAGAACGGCAGCGACGACGCAGAGCGCTTCCTAAGCATGACCGCGTGTCGGGAAAAGAAAATGCAACGTTCTGAAGATTTTCTCACTCGCGCAAAATGGTAATAAAGTAATAAAGCAGTGTAAAGTAGAGTGGAGAGATCAGAGTATAGAAGAACCGAGGATGACTATAGATAAGGGGTCACCAAGGGGGAGATGGACACTTCCTAAACCTCAAAATGTTAAAGTGTGGAGTGAGGATAAGTCATTACGATCTGATCCGGGGAGATCACAGCTGTATTCACGATTGGTTTATTGTGTATCAGAGTGGAGATTTCAGCTCTGAAGGGTACAGAATTGTGAATGCAGCACAGGATGTCAGGCTCTGTTCACGTGTCCAGTTGTTATCTGTTTCTAATGGATCAAGATAGAACAAAAAGAAAGTGAGTTGCAAAACAGAGCAAAAACTAATGCAAAACAGAAACCATCCGTTAGGATCCGTCTTCCCATAGATTTCAATGTTAGCCTGGTCTGGACATGGTTAGTTATACCTTCATTGTAAGGTTCCCAATAATATAATATTTAAGCTAATGGAAAGTTCACAAACATCAAAGGACATGGTCGTAAATATCACATAATTTAGCCATTGGGGTAGGACAGTAGCCCTGGTGCCCAATGGGTGCAGAGGCCACCCTGTAATATGGGACGGACCCCCAATTATAGCCAGCATATGGGAAAGGTCACAGGTTTTGCAGGAGCAGGCACCGGCTCATTCTCCGGTAATAAATGTGACCATGCAGGATGGCTCAGGGACATTTTATCTTCACCTGGTAATAAACATTTCTCAAGAAAACACATGAGCACAGAAAATAAAACATAATGACGAGCGGTGAGCGCGTGATCGGCGGTTTACAATCTCAGGTGTGACAACACGTCCTGCAGAACTGCCAGCGCCAGACGTGCGGACAGACGCCACCGGAAAGGGGCATACAAACTAGACTAAAAAAATATGTTACATGAAAAAGCTCAGCACACGGCTCCTGTTGGGTAAGGCTGCCTTCAGACTTGCAGATGCATCTGCAGCGTTTTGCAGATGCATCTGCAAGCATCTGCATGCAGACCGCGGCCCCTATGTTTATAATGGTGCGCACGGCGGTCTGCAGATGCTTGCGGACCGCCGTGCGCACCCATTCACTCCTATATGTGATCTGTGCGCATGCGGTTGCCTGCGTACAGATCACACACTCTCGTCCGCCCCAGGGACGCGACATGCTGCGTCCTGGGTGCGGACGCGGGACACCGGAAGGAGCAGATATGGTCCACATCCGCACCCGAACGCAGCAAACGCTGCCAAACGCAGGCACTATGCGTTCCTATGTTAAACATAGGAACGCAGTGCGCATGCGTTTTAATGCGTATGGGAACGCAGCATAAGCTGCGTTCACATACGCAAATGTGAAGGCAGCCTAACCTGGTATTTTGGGTTTAGTGCTTCCAGGTCATCAGTGGTCCGGATTTGGGGGCTCGTGTCCACCTTGCACTGCGAGATCTACACCATGAAGCGAGAAGAGAACTGGTGCCTACTTGCTGACTGTTTCTAATATAACATTGAGAAATAAAAGCAACAAAGATGATGAATAATTGAGATGTTATCAAGATGATGGATTTTATAACTGTAGCCAACCTCACGTCTCATAGAAGGAATCCCTAAAAGGGGTATTCCCATCTACACGATCCTATCCCAATATGTAGTAGGAGTAATAATAATAATATTAGCAAATACTGTACATCTAATTAGGAATGTAGTATAGTTCTCCTATATGACTTTTCTTCATGTGCAGGGCATTGCAGGACCTTAGGTATCCATGGTTACGACCACATGCAACTAACTGGCTTTCCTTATATGAGTGGCCGTAACCATGGATACCTAAGGTCCTGCAATGATAAACCCAAACTTAGGTCTATTGGGCCACATTTGAGAAGAAAAAGGATTCCTCAATAGGATATTCATAATATGTGAATGTGACGATTCACTGGTACCAGGGCTGTGGAGTCAGTAAGCCAAACATCTAACCCAGACTCTGACTCCACCAAAATGGACAACCATGGCACTGGAGTCGATAAGCCAAACATCCGACTGCCTCCTCAATTTCCTTGAATCCGACTCCACCAAAATGGACACCGACTCCACAGCCATGGTTGGTACAATATTTAACGTGTTCAATGGTGGTTAACATGGGTAAGGCCTCATAGGTTGTTGCGCTCCAAAGTCCAACAGTAAGGCCACGTGCACACGCTGAGTATTTGATGAGTTTTTTACCTCAGGATTTGTAGCCAAAACCAGCAGTGGATGATTAAATACAGAAGTGGTGACTTGTTTCTATTATGGCGGGTTTACACGCCGCGATATCGGCGTCCAACTCCGACCCAACTCCAACAAAAAGTCACGTGGGTCGCAAGTTGGACCCGATATTGTTTGCGCGTTGTACGGTTTGAGCGTACAACGCGATGCTGGAACGATGCCAAAACGATATCGGGGTTGAATAGCCGAGCTATTCAACTCCCCGATATCGCATGGCCGTTGTAGCAGCATCGCAGCGTGTGACAGCCCAACTCCGATCTGTACGCCGACGTTACCCATTAACTCCCATGTTAAATGGTCGTTACTGGGTTGGTGGGCGTACACATCGGAGGGACGTTGTTTCCCGATATCGCAGCGTGTAAACCGCCGATGCGATATCGGGAAAAGGGCTGAAAAAAATGCGCGCTTCCGCGCCGTTGCCTCCGATATCGCCGCGATATTGGGACGTGTAACCTTACCATTAGACTTTTCCTCTGATTGCTCCACTCCTGGTTTTATCTACAAAATCCTGAGGTAAAAAATTCATCAAATACTCAGTGTGTGCACGAGGCCTCAAGGTAAAGGACATGGTTGAGTCGCTGGTCCGAATTGAGCGCTCTCTCAGGTTGCATACAGAGGTAACTTTGCCTATGTGGTAAGGGTAGAGCGCAGGAACACTGCAGCTAGTTGGAGCAGCACGTACAAGCTCTAAAGCATTGAACCTGCAAACAGCGCATGCTTGTTCTCTAGGAGACTGCAGAGGAGGCCGGTACACTAGAAAATAAAAAATGCTTCAAAAACAGAGAAGACATGTAATAAGAGATACATTTAGAAAGCTCCTCGGTTCTACAAGCATTTTGCAATTTTAAAACAGTAAAAAAAAAATAAAAATGCGACAGCCCCTTTAAGAGGAATAGATGTCCAGCAGCCCGGCTTAAAAGGCCAATACAAATAAAAGGATTCGACATGAATGTGACTTTTTTCCAATAATGACCCCCCCTCATGTTCTCGTGATTAATGGCCATTTCTCCTGTATGTTTACAGCTGGGATAAATACGACAAACTGCACTGAGAATCCACACAACAGATGTTCCCAATATCAGCGCTAACATTAAAGGGTAATTCTGTGTATTTCTGGAGGACAGTCTATTCAGAGCACATGTGCCGCTTTCCGGGAACGTCATAGGCAGCTGCACCCCTGATGAGAAGTGTCAAGCTATGGAGCGGGCAGCCGACCCCACGTGGTAAACCACAGCACCACCAGGGGCCACGGACACCTTCACGTCACAAGTAATAGAAACTCTGGCGGCACCACAACTTCTGCTACTGATTGCTAAAAGTGAAGTTGCATCTACATATCCTGGAGGAATTATTGCAAATACCTTCTGTCTGGGAGAAGTAAAACTACCGAAAGAAACCAGACTGTAGACGATCCAGACATCTGCGGACGCTCGGGGTGTGTTCACACTGCACAGCAGCAAATGCCTCCGAATTGGCGCAGAGCGGAATACGTCACCCATGGGCTCATTTTAAAAAAAAATAAAAATGTTAAAAGTTTATTTTTTCTATGAATAAGGACTCTTCTTATTCTGAAACGTGTAAGGTTCATATGCGTCCATTGCTCCCCCTTTGGTTTTATTCAATTTTAATTGCCGTAAACTTTGCAATAAATGTGATTTTTTTTCTTTTTCCCATTAATGCTGGTTGTTCCCCTGCCGTCTCTTTTTTGATTATTTCATAGAAAACTATACTATGTATTATACGCTCTCCTGTGTTCAGGTAGATTCACTAGGGCAGGGTGAGCAGCACAGACCAGAGGCGATAATGCAGCGGAGCAAGGCTATTAGACAGTACCGTACTTAGAATAGAGAAACCTGGTAGAGCTGGGTATGCAGGATGGAAAGTGCATCAGCGGAGCTCATATAGGGACAAACGTACAGGCAGCAGGGTGGATAGCACAACTAAGTTGGCAACTGGGCACCTTGTAGCTGGAGAGTTGAAGGTGCAGAAAGCATCTTTGAAGAGCAGACAAGTAGGCATCTTAAAGAGTTAATAGTGCAGATTGCACCAGGAATAGCAGAGATGGACTGACAGATGCCTTGACACAGTAGTTAAGAGTGTGAATAGCACCAGGTATGAATGTAGCAGGATCAAGCGGGAAATGTGGCTTGATGTCTTGTAAGCACATGGTTGCAGCCTGCACTACTACCTGAATACTCAGGCAACGCACAGCTACCTGAGCCGGCCTTGGAAGGGGACAATATAGGCGATTGCTGGTTTAACATAGTAATCTGGTACGGACTAGCGTAGAAGTCGGCTGTAGAGGATGAAAGATGCAGAGCCCGGCACTGGAGCAAGGATAGGTGACGCCATTCTACACAGCCAAAAATAAAGAGACCTGAAAGCAGCCATTCCGCAGCATATAGAGCACTGAACTTCAGACAACCCCTTTCACCGGTTGCCCGCCATGTCTACCAGCTTCTATTGCCACTTTGTGCACTCTGGTGTTTGCAGTGTCTCTTCCGCTGTCATCAAGCCGGGAAAGCGCCAATCCACAAGTGAAGTCCTGTTATAACACGAGAACAATCGAGACAAAGGAGAGCTGTGCGCTTAGCCGAAAAGCCGGATCACAAACACGAATATGGACGGGTGCACAAAGAGCTGCTGTCATCAGAAGGGGAGAGAACGAGCTGGAAAACATGGCAAACGTTGTAAATCTGGGTGAGTAACATCAAGTGAACTCACTGCCCAGAGATAAATCACAGTTGTATCAAGGTCAGAAATCAGAAGAGCGAAGGTCCGTACAGAGCGGACACACAGCAGCTCCACAATATTCACTTTCCACAGCTCATTACATTTCTCTTCCAAAGTCTCCAAAACAGCTCCACGCGCTTCGCCCCGTCTTCATAGTATATTGCTGTAATATCAGTGCCGCACTGCAGGATGAGAAGCCACCACTACCATAAAAGTGTCTACAGGACACCAGCTGGAATTCTACCATGTCTGCTCCTCCACCTTTACCCGTGATGACTGAAGGGGTTAACTGGCAAAACGCAACTACATCTACGGTCAATGGAAACGTTACCTCTATAAACTGTTACCAATTCGCTTGTGCTAATCTATATACTGTACTTAAGCATAAAGAAGAGCAGGACCCTGGTCAGTGGCCATGTTGGTAGTCTGCCACCACTTGGGAAGCTCCTACCACGTGCCAGCAGTCTCGACACCTCTGATTAGTGGGCCCCTAAAGTCATCACATTGATGACACCACGGGGTCTACTAATCAGAAGAGGCGCTGGGGTGGGTCGGCAGGGAGTCGGTGGGCTCGGCTCTAGAGGCCACAGTCTATGGACATCTCGGGCCTGCTTATCCAGAGACATTTACACACTTACACCTATCGCTCCTTATATGCTCAGAATGAAGATTATTCGTCTGCCACCATTTGGGAATTCACACTGCGCATGTACAGAGTCACTGATATAGGATATGCGCCTGCGCAGTCTATGTGTATGGGCGGCACAGTGGTTCAAGTGGTTAGCACTGCTCCAAAATCAGACGACCGGAGCGAGGTGACATATCGGCGCCAAATTCCCCAATTACACACCGCAATTGGCAGGCAATTTGACGACGATAACTCTAGGGCGACATGTTGCCGTCAAAAACGTCTCCCGCAGTTGTGGCGTGATAAGGTACCCTAAAGGAACCCATCATGTTAGCACCTACAATGTTATTTAGATCATGCCCTGTGCATCACTAACCTGGTTTAAAAAAAAAAAAAATAATAATAATCCATGTATTTATCATAAAAAAGCACTTTAGATGCTTAGATTTTTTGCATTAGGTACCTGCACAGTCAGTCATCGGGGTGGAGACTTCAGCTGGAATCAGTCAACATGCAGTTTTTTAAACAAAGTCATCTAGCCCCCCAAAGTGTAATATATTAATATCACCTGCAGAAGTTCACTAATGTTGTAGAGGGACCTGTGGTGATGTCACGACCAGAGCTAAGCCTACATGTCCTTCATGTCAGCTCCACCCATTACAGTCACATATCGTGACATCACCACAGGTCATTTTACAGCATTAGTGAATTTCTGCAGGTGATGGTAATATATTACACTTCGGGGGGTGTATGACTATTCTTAAAAGACTGCATGACTGAATGTGGATTGATGTGACTAATCCCAAATGAAGTATCCACCTCCATGACAATTTGTGCAGGTACCGAATGCAAACATCAAAAATGCTTTTTTATGATAATACATGTTTGTTGCTGATGCACAGAGCATGATCTAAATAACATTGGGGGCGGTATAATAACAAAAAACAAAATGACAGGTTCCCTTTAAGAGTACTCTGATTCAGCAAACCCAAAGAGAAAAGCAAAAAGGAGCAAATACCTGAAAATAAGCAAATAAATGGCATCAGTGAATGTCAATAAGACAGGGCACTTTGTAACATTAAAAAAAAAACGTAACGCCATCCCACCACGTCACGGTAACCCATATCAGGATGGTCCTAGCATCTAATATTTAAAACCTTACCATATATCTAGAGAAGTAAATGTGAATAAGGATGGAGGAGGCCGTTTAATGGCTAGTGTGAACGTGCTCCTACACATTGCTGGTATACAATCATATTCCAGTTCATTTCTCTGATTCAAACTGTACTCAGGTCAAACAGCTGGAATCTAATGACAGGTTCCCTTTAACAAGGCTTGACAATCCCTTTAACTTCACTATATAAACTTTAGCATGGTGTTCTAAGGAAGGGATCTAAGTGACAAGTATTACGGTGACATATTTGTGTCTTTTACACATTATACCCAGAACATGTGCTCTGCTGACTGTCACTCAGTGCCTGCCGCCATCTATTGTGCTGCCTCCAAGAGACATTATGTGCAGTGATATTCACACACTACATAGAGGATATGTTGCAATATCCATACAGTAACGTCTGCTCGGGTCACGGGTTCAGACACGTCTGATCTCAGATTCTGAATTCTTTCTGCTGCACATCAGGACAATGATTGTAACGAGAACCGTCCTGGGATCCACTGAGAGGGACAAACGGTGCCGAAAGAAAGCATCATCAGTCCTCATCAATCAGAGGACAGTGTCTTTAAAGAGGGTCTCATTTTGGAGAATGCGGAACATCCAAATAATACAGAATTTAATAGGAATTGTGCAATACTTTTTTTCACCAGTGGTGGCGCTGCAGGAGAAATGAGCACTTGTTACAGTGCCCTCCCCCAGATTACAGCTGATTGCAGGGATCGGGACCCATATGATCAGTTCTGCTAACAGACAGATCACATTTTATCTTCTCACCCAAATTTTATAACGCCTTAATGCCTGAATTAAAATCTAACACGCATACAAATGACTCGAACAGCTATGATGCTAATACGCAACAGCAGGCCTTAAAGGGACACTGTCAGCAAGTTTTTGCCATCCCATCTGACAGCAGCAAAATGTAGAAATAGAGACCCTGATTTCAGCGATGTGTCACTTACTGAGCTGCTTGCTGTAATTTGAATATAATTACTATTTTCCCTGCTTCATATTTAGCAGTAAATTAATGTGCAGGACTATTTGATTAGTCCTATAATGTTAATTTCCAACTGATTAGGCAGTGATTTTATGAAAACTACACTGAGCAGCCCAGTAAGTGACATATCGCTGGAATCAGGGTCTCTGTCGCTACGTTATGCTCCTGTCAGATGAGTGACCCTTTAAGGGGTTAAGGGACATGATCTTAAAGGGGATACATGACATGATCTAAACATGTCATTTTTTCCACCTGGTGTAAATGCCGCTGTGCTCCTGTTTTTCTCTTGTTCCTGCTCCTCTCCGCTCCAGATAGACGGCCTCCTGTACCTTGTATATGAATCTAGTAGCCTTATTAGCCAAGTAGGCGTGGCTGTCAAGACGTCGACGCCTACAGAAGAGTCGAGGACTGCACCCACTTGATGACATGCCTATTCCTGAGATATGACGGCCTCTTCCCTGTATATAAATCTAGTGTTGTGAGCCAAGTGGGCGTCTTCTGTAGGACCACACCCCCTTGGAAGACAAGACTAGATTTGCACGCAGAGACAATAGGAACGGAGTGAAAAGTAATGCCAGATTCAGGAGAAGAGTGACATTTACACCAGATTTAAAAAATCCATATTTATAGCAGGAGACAGGCCATGTTCACACATTGTCTTTTTTTTCCACATTTATTTCCTGAGATTTATGCAAATTTTGCACCTTTTTTCCCACTATTGAAAGCAATGAGAAAGTGCAATAACACAACTGCTGACTTTTTGCAGCTTTTATGGTGAATTATACTAACCTTATTGAACGTGTACCGAAGACAAATGGCAACACAAAACACAACAAACCTAGCAGCTTTCTTTGTCACTGCCAAGAGAACAAGGTATTGGCTGCAGAGAAAATGCAACGTGTGAATAGAGCAGTCAAGGTTAGCGATGAGCGAGCACTACATGGTCAATGCTCGGAATGAGCAGACGCACACTCAGACAGGCGCGACTCAAGTTCTGACTATAATGGAAGTCATTGGGGAACTCAAGTTTTATTTGTGGAAGAAAAAAAAAAAAAAAAAAATGCTTCCCCATTGACTTCCATTATACCCGAAACACGAGTTGAGCCCGTCTGTGCATTTTATGGCTCGTCAGGGCTGCCACTGGGTATTTCAGACCCTCACTGGCAAAATTTTGGGGCCCCTAGATTCTGCCCAGCCTTTACCCCAGCTCCGTTCCCCCAACATAAATAGATATACACAATAGAGACTGCTTTGGGCTGAGTATACAATAGCTGTATACACACTAGAGACTGCTGCTGGCTGTATACACAACAGAGAATTCACAACAGAGACGACTGCTGGCCGTATGCACAATATACAGAGCCGGCCGTATGCACAATAGAGCCTGCCGGCCATACGCATGCTAGACACAGCCTGCCGGCCGCAGGCGCATTAGAGGCAGCCGGCCGCAGGCGCATTAGAGGCAGCCGGCCGCAGGCGCATTAGAGGCAGCCGGCCGCAGGCGCATTAGAGGCAGCCGGCCGCAGGCGCATTAGAGGCAGCCGGCCGCAGGCGCATTAGAGGCAGCCGGCCGCAGGCGCATTAGAGGCAGCCGGCCGCAGGCGCATTAGAGGCAGCCGGCCGCACGCGCATTAGAGACTGCCGGCCGCACGCGCATTAGAGACTGCCGGCCGCACGCGCATTAGAGACTGCCGGCCGCACGCGCATTAGAGACTGCCGGCCGCACGCGCATTACAGACAGCCGGCCGCACGCGCATTACAGACAGCCGGCCGCACGCGCATTACAGACAGCCGGCCGCACGCGCATTACAGACAGCCGGCCGCACGCGCATTAGAGACTGACGGCCGCACGCGCATTAGAGACTGTCGGCCGCACGCGCATTAGAGACTGACGGCCGCACGCGCATTAGAGACTGACGGCCGCACGCGCATTAGAGACTGACGGCCGCACGCGCATTAGAGACTGACGGCCGCACGCGCATTAGAGACTGACGGCCGCACGCGCATTAGAGACTGCTGGCTCTATATCTTGTATAGACAGCACAATACTGTATATACAGGTTCACACTATATACATACAGCATATACAGACACTAATATAGGATGTAGTATGGACCTGTACATACAGTATAGTGCTGTGTAGAGACAGACATCCGGTTTGTACTGCACATGGCAGGCTATTAGGTGCATGCACAGTACAAACTTGGCCAAGCCTGATGTAACTGAAGATGTCAGTCTCAGCCAGCCGCGCCTCCTCTGCTTTAGCGGCTGAATGACAGGAGAAGGGGTCCATAGAAGAGGTTAGGGAGCAGGACCCAGATTAGATTGGGGCCCACCCCCTCACCTCCACTACAGGCCCCCCTCTCCTGTCAGTCGCCTCTGGGCCCTTCACAGCAGCCAGAGCAGTTATGTCCCAATGGTGGCCTTGCTGTGGATTATGAGTACCTGAGCATGGTAGTGCTCACTCATCACTAATCATGGTCCTAGTAAGGCTCCTTTCACATCAGTGATCTGCTGATGTTTCCGGCCGATACGGCAGATGGCGCCACATTTGCCACCTAACTATTCGGCAAGCACCATGCATTCTCTATGGGGATTGCGGTCAGGTGCGACAAGTGCGGTTTGCCGGACCCGGCGGACCCTGCACTTGCAGCATGGGAAAAAAAAACGATGCTGGCTGCGTTTTTTGACCCACCGCAACTGCTGGATTTGCCGAATCGCGGCAAAAAACACATTTACCGCACGCCCTATAGAGCTTTACCGCATTTGCTGCCTATCTGCCACATTCAGCGAAAAAGGCTGATGTGAAAGAATCCTTAAGGCCCCGTTACACGGCACGACATTAACGATGTTGCTGATACTTCACGGGTTTTGAGGCGTACCAGCGACCTCGTTGCAACCTCGTTGCATGCGACTCTGGCAAGTTGGAACGATAAATCGTTGAGTCACTGATCGCAAGTTTTAGAACATGTTCTCCAATCACACGATCAACAATCACCCAACCTGCTGCATCGTTGAGTGTGACACCGCAATAACGATGTCATTAACGACTTCGCCCATTCACAGCAATGAGCAGGGATCATTCGCTGGGTTGTGCGAACGATACCTGCTCACTACATCGTTGGTGAGTCGTCCACGATATCTAGACGTGTGACATCTCAACAATGATGTCAAAACGATGTCTGCAATAACCGCGCGCCCACAAGATCAGTGCCGACATCGTTACAACATTGTGCCGTGTAACGGGGCCTTTATACCGTACTGATATTCCGCAGGTAAAGTCAAGATTGAAGGGCCTCTAATGGCTACTGTAGATGGCCAGAATCACACTGTGTCCCTACACTGATTGACAATACCAGTGTGTGAGGTAATGGTCAATGTCTAGGAGGAGTAACCGAGGAACACCCCTACCTGGATATATAAGAAAAGATGCTTTGGGATGCTGTTACTTTGAAGAATATTTGCTAAAACAGACACAAGACGGGACAGGTCCTTTTAACGCTCAGAATAAATCATTTACTGACAATTATTTTGTGGTTTTAAACTATGAATATTTCTACCACAAGTCAGCACAATTCATAGTGTTTTCAGGAGAATTCTGACTTATCACAATGCACATTATGGGTTAATGTCAGGAACGAGCGAGTCACAGAGTTCAGCTCTGGAAGAAAATAATGCACAGGAAGCAAATGAAAGCCCCCCACAGCGCCAACAAAACCCTCTGCAGCCACGCTCCAGCCCCACAAAGACCCCATACACTCCGCAGCCATGCCCCGGCCCCACAAAGACCCCATACACCCCGCAACCATGCTGCGGCCCCACAAAGACCCCATACACCCCGCAGCCATGCCCCGACCCCACAAAGACCCCATAATCCCCTCAGCCATGCCCCGGCCCCACAAAGACCCCATACACCCTGCAACCATGCTGCGGCCCCACAAAGACCCCATACACCCCGCAGCCATGCCCTGACCCCACAAAGACCCCATAATCCCCTCAGCCATCCTCCAGCCCCACAAAGACCCCATACACCCTACAACCACACTCCAGCCCCACAAAGACCCCATACACCCTGCAACCACACTCCAGCCCCACGAAGACCCCATACACCATGCAACCACACTCCAGCCCCACGAAGACCCCATACACCCTGCAACCACACTCCAGACCCACAAACACCCCATACACCCTGCAACCACACTCCAGACCCACAAACACCCCATACACCCTGCAAACACGCTGCGGCTCCACAAAGAACCCATAGACCCAGCAGTAATGCTCTAGCCCCACAAAGACTCCATAAACTCTGCAGCCATGCTCCGGCCCCACAGAGACCCCATAAACCCCGCAGCCACGCTCCGGCCCCACAAAGACCCCATACACCCTGCAACCATGCTGCAGCTCCAAAACACCCCGCAGTCACACTCCAGCCCCAGTCACCAGCATTCAATGACAGTAACTCTCTCACTCCTGTATAGATACAGAATTACTGATTCCAAGAAAAAGGAAATAAAGAAAATCAGTGAATTTAAATATAAAAGACTTCAGCCCACAAGAAAACATTAGTATGAAGAAATGAGCAGTGTATAAGAATATAGGGGGGAACCGGCTTAATAGGGATGACAACAATAATAATAATATTCATTTATATAGTGCTATTAATTCCATGGCATTTTACAAATATCAGATATACTAGTGTCCCATTGAGGCTCACAATCTAAACATCCTATCAGTATGTCTTTGGAGTGTGCGAGGAAACCACAGAACCCAGAGGAAACCCACGCAAACACAGGAGAACATATAAACTCCTTGCAGATGTTGTCCTTGGTGGGAATTGAACCCAGGACCCCCAGTGCTGCAAGGCTGTAATGCTAACCACTGAGCCACCGTGCGTGACCCCACGTGCTGCTAACCACTGAGCCACCGTGCAGTGCTAACCACTGAGCCACCGTGCAGTGCTAACCACTGAGCCACCGTTGCAGTGCTAACCACTGAGCCACCATACAGTGCTAACCACTGAGCCACCGTACAGTGCTAACCACTGAGCCACCGTGCAGTGCTAACCACTGAGCCACCATATACAGTGCTAACCACTGAGCCACCATATACAGTGCTAACCACTGAGCCACCATATACAGTGCTAACCACTGAGCCACCATATACAGTGCTAACCACTGAGCCACCATATACAGTGCTAACCACTGAGCCACCATGTACAGTGCTAACCACTGAGCCACCATGTACAGTGCTAACCACTGAGCCACCATGTACAGTGCTAACCACTGAGCCACCATGTACAGTGCTAACCACTGAGCCACCGTACAGTGCTAACCACTGAGCCACCGTACAGTGCTAACCACTGAGCCACCGTACAGTGCTAACCACTGAGCCACCGTGCAGTGCTAACCACTGAGCCACCGTGCAGTGCTAACCACTGAGCCACCGTGCAGTGCTAACCACTGAGCCACCGTGCAGTGCTAACCACTGAGCCACCGTGCAGTGCTAACCACTGAGCCACCGTGCAGTGCTAACCACTGAGCCACCATATACAGTGCTAACCACTGAGCCACCGTACAGTGCTAACCACTGAGCCACCGTGCAGTGCTAACCACTGAGCCACCATATACAGTGCTAACCACTGAGCCACCATATACAGTGCTAACCACTGAGCCACCATATACAGTGCTAACCACTGAGCCACCATATACAGTGCTAACCACTGAGCCACCATATACAGTGCTAACCACTGAGCCACCATATACAGTGCTAACCACTGAGCCACCATGTACAGTGCTAACCACTGAGCCACCATGTACAGTGCTAACCACTGAGCCACCATGTACAGTGCTAACCACTGAGCCACCGTACAGTGCTAACCACTGAGCCACCGTACAGTGCTAACCACTGAGCCACCGTACAGTGCTAACCACTGAGCCACCGTACAGTGCTAACCACTGAGCCACCGTACAGTGCTAACCACTGAGCCACCGTACAGTGCTAACCACTGAGCCACCGTACAGTGCTAACCACTGAGCCACCGTACAGTGCTAACCACTGAGCAACAAAACAAATGAGGAACGAATGGGAGGAAACTGGAGTCAATGTCTGTGACCGAACTGTAAGAAACCGCCTAAAGGAAATGGGATTTACATACAGAAAAGCTAAACATAAGCCATCATTAACACCTGAACAGAAAAAAACAAGGTTACAATGGGCTAAGGAAAAGCAATCATGGACTGTGCATGACTGGATAAAAGTCATATTCAGTGATGAATTGCAAATCTGCATTGGGCAAGGTGATAATACTGGAACTTTTGTTAGTTGTCGTTCCAATGAGATTTATAAAGATGACTGCCTGAAGAGAACATGCAAATTTCCACAGTCATTGATGATATGGGGCTGCATGTCAGGTAAAGTAACTGGGGAGATGGCTGTCATTACATCTTCAATAAATGCCCAAGTTTACATTGATATTTTTGACACTTTTCTTATCCCATCAATTGAAAGGATGTTTGGTGATGATGAAATAATTTATTAAGATGATAATGCATCCTGCCATAGAGCAAAAACTGTGAAAATATTCCTTGAAAGAAGACACATAAGGTCAATGTCATGGCCTGCAAATAGTCCAGATCTCAATCCAATTGAAAATCTTTGATGGAAGTTTAAGAAAATGGTCCATGACAAGGCTCCAACCTCCAAAGCTGATCTGGCAACAGCAATCAGAGAAAGTTGGAGCCAGATTGATGAAGAGTACTGTTTGTCACTCATTAAGCCCATGCCTCAGAGACTGCAAGTTGTTATCAAAGCCAGAGGTGGTGCAACAAAATACTAGTGATGTATTGGAGTGTTCTTTTATGTGTCTGTTTTTCATGATTCCATAATTTTTTCCTCAGAATTGAGTGATTCCATAATTTTTTCCCTCTGCTTGGTCTAAAACTTAATTACCCTTACTAACCACCACATTTTTATCTTGATTTCTTTTAGTGTTTCTTAAAGCCATAAAGTTTCCATTTGAAATGACTTTAGTTTTGTGCCAGGTCTGTGATCTGCTTTTTCTCTACAACATTAAACATCTGAATGGACATCCTCCGAGCCAGGTGATTCCAAAATTTTTGCCAGGGGTTGTAATAATGTTATCTTGTGGGGTTACAGTGAACCTGTCACCACACTTGGGTGTTTTAAACTATAAGCACCACCTTCAGCAGCGCCTATGCTGCATTCTAAGGAGGCGGCTATTATACCCTGACTGCCCCTGGACACAGAATAAATAACCTATAAAAATTTCCCACCCTGTATTATAATTACCTGTTACCAGTCCAGTGGGTTCTATTTTACCTCGGTTCATCCCATCTCTCCTCGCCGTCCCTCCAGCCTCTGTGAGCAGAGCCTAAAATACTTCTGCGCATGCACAAACCGCTAAGGTCTCTGTACAAGCCCAGCATGCACCTACGCGATCCGGAGAAGCCTCTGTATATCAATCAAAAAAAGAGGCGCGAAGGTCGGTGAAGGGGTGTGACGGACGGCAAGCGGGAGAGGCGGGAAGGACATCATAGGACCTATGCACCCGGACTCGCGGCACAACCGGACGGGACCACCGGACTCGCGGCACAACCGGACGGGGCCCACCGGACTCGCGGCACAACCGGACGGGGCCCACCGGACGGGGCCCACCGGACACTTCTGCCCTAATTTGCATTGAACGCTGAGTTTTTCAAGCTCCTGTATGTCAGGTCACAGTGTGCGGATCCACTGGAAACCAACAACTACACAAAGGCAAATGGGGAAGAGAGAAGCGATCATAAAGGAAGACCGGAGGATGATAACAGGGTGAACATGTCCCAGGTACAGGAGGAGACTGGTGAAATGTGTGCGGGATAAAGACATTAATCTGCTAATTAAATGGCCGGACACAAAGTAATCCTAATAATAATAATAATAATAATAATAATAATAATAATAGTTATAGATCTTAGGAGCCAAGAAGGAAAAAATGCAAAAGTGATTGTGGCCCCTGAGACTGTGCGGATCTCTGTAGTGTGTTCCCCAGTTCCTATACTCCGGCACACAGTGATCACAGGCAGCTGTATACTGCGCACCGTGACGTCACCCGGCACTGACACTTCCTGTATCAGGTCACATGTCCGCGCTGTCGCACCGCCGTACACAGTGTACACAGCACGTCTGCCCTTACCGTGTGTGACTGCAGACTCTGGCTGGCCTCTATGGCGGCGGTGAGCGGCACCGTGTCGTCCAGCAGCAGCTTGTTGGCCGCCGGTTTCTCCATGAACGCCATCCCGGCGGCTGCAGGCGGATCACTGAGCGCAGGCCCGGCACAGCCGCGGGGCGGAGCCTGGAGCGAGGGGCGGAGCGACGGTGACAAAGTGGGCGGGGAAATGTGGGTCTGACACACGGGAGGGGTGTGGCTCATACGGAGGGGGCGTGGCGTAGAGGGAAACATGACAGGAGGAGGTGCCTGTGCCATCCTCCATCCCTGTATAATACATCCTCCATCCCTGTATAATGCACATCCTCCATCCCTGTATAATGTACATCCTCCATCCCTGTATAATGCACATCCTCCATCCCTGTATAATGCACATCCTCCATCCCTGTATAATGTACATCCTCCATCCCTGTATAATGCACATCCTCCATCCCTGTATAATGCACATCCTCCATCCCTGTATAATGCACATCCTCCATCCCTGTATAATACATCCTCCATCCCTGTATAATACATCCTCCATCCCTGTATAATACATCCTCCATCCCTGTATAACACATCCTCCATCCCTGTATAACACATCCTCCATCCCTGTATAATACACATCCTCCATCCCTGTATAATGCACATCCTCCATCCCTGTATAATGTACATCCTCCATCCCTGTATAACACATCCTCCATCCCTGTATAATGCACATCCTCCATCCCTGTATAATGTACATCCTCCATCCTGTATAACACATCTCATCCCTGTATAATGCACATCCTCCATCCCTGTATAATACATCCTCCATCCTGTATAATGTACATCCTCCATCCCTGTATAATGTACATCCTCCATCCCTGTATAATACATCCTCCATCCTGTATAATGCACATCCTCCATCTCTGTATAATGCACATCCTCCATCCCTGTATAATACATCCTCCATCCCTGTATAATGCACATCCTCCATCCCTGTATAACACATCCTCCATCCCTGTATAATGCACATCCTCCATCCCTGTATAATACATCCTCCATCCTGTATAATGCACATCCTCCATCCCTGTATAATGCACATCCTCCATCCCTGTATAATGCACATCCTCCATCCTGTATAATACATCCTCCATCCCTGTATAATGCATCCTCCATCCCTGTATAACGCATCCTCCATCCCTGTATAATGCATCCTCCATCCCTGTATAATACATCCTCCACCCCTGTATAATGTACATCCTCATCCCTGTATAATACATCCTCCATCCCTGTATAATGCACATCCTCCATCCCTGTATAATGCACATCCTCCATCCCTGTATAATACATCCTCCATCCCTGTATAATGCATCTCCATCCCTGTATAATACATCCTCCATCCCTGTATAATGCACATCCTCCATCCCTGTATAATACATCCTCCATCCCTGTATAATGCACATCCTCCATCCCTGTATAATACACATCCTCCATCCCTGTATAATGCACATCCTCCATCCCTGTATAATGCACGTCCTCCATCCTGTATAATGTACATCCTCCATCCTGTATAATACATCCTCCATCCCTGTATAATGCACATCCTCCATCCCTGTATAATGCACATCCTCCATCCCTGTATAATGCACATCCTCCATCCCTGTATAATGCACATCCTCCATCCTGTATAATACATCCTCCATCCCTGTATAATGCACATCCTCCATCCCTGTATAATGCACATCCTCATCCCTGTATAATGCACATCCTCCATCCTGTATAATACACCCTCCATCCCTGTATATACATCCTCCATCCCTGTATAATACATCCTCCATCCTGTATAATGCACATCCTCCATCCCTGTATAATGTACATCCTCCATCCTGTATAACACACTCCTCATCCTGTATAATGCACATCCTCCATCCCTGTATAATGTACATCCTCCATCCCTGTATAATGCACATCCTCCATCCCTGTATAATACATCCTCCATCCCTGTATAATGTACATCCTCCATCCCTGTATAATACATCCTCCATCCCTGTATAATGCACATCCTCCATCCCTGTATAATGCATCCTCCATCCCTGTATATACATCCTCCATCCCTGTATAATGCACATCCTCCATCCCTGTATAATACATCCTCCATCCCTGTATAATGCACATCCTCCATCCCTGTATAATACATCCTCCATCCTGTATAATGCACATCCTCCATCCTGTATAATGCACATCCTCCATCCCTGTATAATGTACATCCTCCATCCCTGTATAATGTACATCCTCCATCCCTGTATAATACACATCCTCCATCCCTGTATAATACATCCTCCTCATCCCTGTATAATACATCCTCCATCCTGTATAATACACATCCTCCATCCCTGTATAATGTACATCCTCCATCCCTGTATAATGTACATCCTCCATCCCTGTATAATACATCCTCCATCCCTGTATAATGCACATCTCCATCCCTGTATAATGACATCCTCCATCCCTGTATAATGCACATCCTCCATCCCTGTATAATACATCCTCCATCCCTGTATAATGTACATCCTCCATCCCTGTATAATGACATCCTCCATCCCTGTATAATACATCCTCCATCCTGTATAATACATCCTCCATCCCTGTATAATGCACATCCTCCATCCCTGTATAATGCATCCTCCATCCTGTATAATACATCCTCCATCCTGTATAATACATCCTCCATCCCTGTATAATACATCCTCCATCCCTGTATAATGCACATCCTCCATCCCTGTATAATACATCCTCCATCCCTGTATAATGCACATCCTCCATCCCTGTATAATACACATCCTCCATCCCTGTATAATACATCCTCCTCTCCTGTATAATGCACATCCTCCATCCCTGTATAATACATCCTCCATCCCTGTATAATACATCCTCCATCCCTGTATAATGCACATCCTCCATCCCTGTATAACACATCCTCCATCCCTGTATAATGCACATCCTCCATCCCTGTATAATACATCCTCCATCCCTGTATAATGTACATCCTCCATCCCTGTATAATGTACATCCTCCATCCCTGTATAATGCACATCCTCCATCCCTGTATAATACATCCTCCATCCCTGTATAATGCATCCTCCATCCCTGTATAATACATCCTCCATCCCTGTATAATGCACATCCTCCATCCCTGTATAATGCACATCCTCCATCCCTGTATAATGCACATCCTCCATCCCTGTATAATACACATCCTCCATCCCTGTATAATGTACATCCTCCATCCTGTATAATGTACATCCTCCATCCCTGTATAATACATCCTCCATCCCTGTATAATGCACATCCTCCATCCCTGTATAACACATCCTCCATCCCTGTATAATGCACATCCTCCATCCCTGTATAATGCACATCCTCCATCCCTGTATAATGCACATCCTCCATCCCTGTATAATACATCCTCCATCCCTGTATAATACATCCTCCATCCCTGTATAATGTACGTCCTCCATCCCTGTATAATGCACATCCTCCATCCCTGTATAACACATCCTCCATCCCTGTATAATGCACATCCTCCATCCCTGTATAATACATCCTCCATCCCTGTATAATGTACATCCTCCATCCCTGTATAATGTACATCCTCCATCCCTGTATAATGCACATCCTCCATCCCTGTATAATACATCCTCCATCCCTGTATAATGCATCCTCCATCCCTGTATAATACATCCTCCATCCCTGTATAATGCACATCCTCCATCCCTGTATAATGCACATCCTCCATCCCTGTATAATGCACATCCTCCATCCCTGTATAATACACATCCTCCATCCCTGTATAATGTACATCCTCCATCCCTGTATAATGTACATCCTCCATCCCTGTATAATACATCCTCCATCCCTGTATAATGCACATCCTCCATCCCTGTATAACACATCCTCCATCCCTGTATAATGCACATCCTCCATCCCTGTATAATGCACATCCTCCATCCCTGTATAATGCACATCCTCCATCCCTGTATAATACATCCTCCATCCCTGTATAATACATCCTCCATCCCTGTATAATGTACGTCCTCCATCCCTGTATAATGCACATCCTCCATCTGTGGCGCCCCGCAACGAGTGCGTCACAAGAGGGTATTGCAGCCATAAAAGCAGCCGCAATATTCTCTGACTCAGCAATGATCCGGTTAACATAGAAATCCAACCCTACATGCAACACCTAGAACAGAGGGCCAATCATAGGTCCTGGGGGGTGGAGTGTTAGGGAAGTGGAGTAGCACACAATAATCTTGACAGAAAGAGAATAGTCTAGAACTCGGAGAAGAAGGGTCTAAGACTAGAACTTGGAGAGGAGCGGGGGCTCCGCACCCCGTGCGGGCCCCTGGGCCGTCACCGGTCGGGTGTCAGCACCTGAGGCCTTAACCACCGGGATTGGGCATTATCTACACGGGTTCCCAAAAGACTCCTGTGCCCACAACTCACAGCCGGTTCACTGGTACCGAAGCTGGCAGCAGTTCACCTCTGCTACGCGAACCAGAAGAGTGGAGGATCAGCTTCACAGGAGCACCCCACCACCAGCCACATTCCAGTCGTCTAACCAGTGGTGTACCCACCGAGGGATCCAAGGCTCCCCAGAACATCCAGAACGTACATCATGGATAGGGCATTGAAGCAGCCTCCCCGTACCCGATCTGGTATTCCTGGGCGACAATGGCAACCAAATAGGTAGAATGGAGGAACACTGCGGATCTCTGAGGGACACTATCACTGCTGAGTCCACCTGGTCTACTACTCATCCACTGTAAGCCATGTATTGCCTGCTGGTTACAGTAAAGACCCGTTGCAGAGACTATCTGTGTCCGTGCTTCCTTATGAACTGTCCGTCCGCACTACAAGGTAACCGCAGCTGCCGCACAACATCTTGAGCAGCTCCAGCCTCCGGGGATCACCGCTCAGCCTGTGGGGAGCGTAACATCTTGCTGCTGTCCATCCCCCGGAGGTTCCGCAGCGTCGGTAGTCCTTACCGAACTACTCATAGGTGGCGTCACGAATAAATTAAAACCCCTTTAATCTGTTCCACCAAGACGTCTTCAACACTTTGATCTGCACTACACCGGGCCCCACTACCGGCAGGCGCGGTCCACCCGTGACAAGGAGGAAGGAAGCATCGCCTGTCTAAACCGGAGTCCCGGCCACGGTGAGTCACATCCCTGTATAATGCACATCCTCCATCCCTGCATAATGTACATCCTCCATCCCTGTATAATGCATCCTCCATCCCTGTATATTGCACATCCTCCATCCCTGTATAATGCACATCCTCCATCCCTGTATAATGCACATCCTCCATCCCTGTATAATGCACATCCTCCATCCCTGTATAATGCACATCCTCCATCCCTGTATAATGCACATCCTCCATCCCTGTATAATGCACATCCTCCATCCCTGTATAATGCACCCTTCATCACTGTATAATGCACATCCTCCATCCCTGTATAATGCACATCCTCCATCCCTGTATAATGCACCCTTCATCACTGTATAATGCACATCCTCCATCCCTGTATAATGTACGTCCTCTGTTTCTCACTGTGCTTAGCTCATTCACACTTTTAGATCTGTTTGGCTTTTTGTTTTTGGACATTTTGGAGAGGTGACAGGGTAAAAAATAATGTGATTTTAATTCTTTTTATGTGTATAAACACAGTGGTGGTCAATGCTATCAAAGTTTATTTTTCTGTTTTTAACTTGCAAAAGCAATATGATTCAAACATTCCACAGCACTTTTCATGGACAGTCATACGTATCTACTATATAATCTTCTAAGGTTCCCTGTCTTTCACAGAAATCGCGCGCCAGCGCTCATGGGTCGCCGGCAGACGCGGCAGCCAATGACTGCAGCGTATGCAACAGAGCTGCGCGGCACACAAATTCAAAATTTGTGCGCAGCTCTCCTTGAAGCACCCCTGCTCCTCCTGCTCACGCTACCTGTGGCCCCCCGATCCCCCTGCCCTCCACTCCTCCACAGTAAAAGTAAAAATAAAAAAATCCTCAGTGAGGATACTCACCCGTCCGCTGGCTCGCTCCAACTCCATCTTCTAGCCCCTACAGGGTTTCAGGACCTGTCGTTGCCTGGGAAACCGTGGTAGCAACAAAACACATCGGAGGTGGAGTGAGCCGGCGGATGGGCGAGTATCCTCACTGAGGATTTTTTTTTATTCTTACTTTTACTGTGGAGGAGCGGAGGGGCAGGAGGAGCGGAGGGAGGCAGCAGGAGTGCGGGGCAGGAGGTTGCAGGGAGGAGCGAGGAGGAGACCGAGGAGCGGGGACAGGAGGAGAGACGAGGAGCGGGCGGGGACGAAGGAGGAGAGACCGAGGAGCGGGGACAGGAGGGAGAGACCGAGGAGCGGGGACAGGAGGAGAGACGAGGAGCGGGACAGGAGGAGAGACCGAGGAGCGGGGACAGGAGGAGAGACCGAGGAGCGGGGACAGAGGAGAGACGAGGAGCGGGGACAGGAGGAGAGACCGAGGAGCGGGACAGGAGGAGAGACCGAGGAGCGGGGACAGGAGGAGAGACCGAGGAGCGGGGACAGGAGGAGAGACCGAGGAGCGGGGACAGGAGGAGAGACCGAGGAGCGGGGACAGGAGGAGAGACCGAGGAGCGGGGACAGAGGAGAGACCGAGGAGCGGGGACAGGAGGAGAGACCGAGGAGCGGGACAGGAGGAGAGACCGAGGAGCGGGGACAGGAGGAGAGACCGAGGAGCGGAGACAGGAGGAGAGACCGAGGAGCGGGGACAGGAGGAGAGACCGAGGAGCGGGGACAGGAGGAGAGACCGAGGAGCGGGGGACAGGAGGAGAGACCGAGGAGCGGGGACAGGAGGAGAGACCGAGGAGCGGGGACAGGAGGAGAGACCGAGGAGCGGGGACAGAGGAGGAGACCGGGAGGAGAGCGGGGACAGGAGGAGAGACCGAGGAGCGGGGACAGGAGGAGAGACCGAGGAGCGGGGACAGGAGGAGAGACCGAGGAGCGGGGACAGGAGGAGAGACCGAGGAGCGGAGACAGGAGGAGAGACCGAGGCGCGGGGACAGGAGGAGAGACCGAGGCGCGGGGACAGGAGGAGAGACCGAGGGCGGGGACAGGAGGAGAGACCGAGGAGCGGGGACAGGAGGAGAGACCGAGGAGCGGGGACAGGAGGAGAGACCGAGGAGCGGGGACAGGAGGAGAGACCGAGGGAGCGGGGACAGGAGAAGAGACCGAATAGCGGGGACAGGAAGAGCGGTGACAGGAGGAGAGACAGAGGAGCGGTGACAGGAAGAGTGGGGACAGGATGAGAGATGGAGGAGCGGTGGCAGGAGGAGTGGGGACAGGAGGAGAGACGGAGGAGCGGTGGCAGGGGGAGAGGTGTAGTTCACTCATGTTGACTGAACAAGTTCTGTCAGTCACAGTATGTCACCTACATACATGTTCTAGAATACCCGATGCGTTAGAATCGGGCCACCATCTAGTATCTATATAATTCCTTGATCCCATCTGTCATGAACTTCCGTCCAGTTTCCTCCTATCATGCGCCAGCAGCAGCCATATTTGCACACCAAAGTGACGGGTGTGCAAATATGGCGCCTGCTGGAGGTAATAGTCCCTCACACAATGCCACCAGCAGAGCCGCCCATCACCCATACTCGACAACACCTGACACACACATTGAACCCAAAGCGCATAGCCCGGCAGACCTAACTGCAGTACACGCAGGCGCAGATAGTCATTCAGCCGTCAGTGACACCTAGGTATACAAAGATGGAGGTGGTGTAACCAGGCGCACTCACACCACCAACAACTTTGTATACCACAGGGGGAAGGGGGGAGTAATGACAGCACACAGGAGGAAGGGAAAGCACATGGGGGAGAGACAGCACAATGGGGTAGACAACACACAGGGGGAAAAGAGAGCACACAAGTTAGAGAGATGGCACAAGGGGACAGACAGCACATGTGGAAGAAAGAGCGAATGGGGGGAGAGACGGCACAAGGGGATGGACAGCACACAAGGGGTAGAGATAGCACAAGGGGGACAGACACTGCCTGCAAGGGGGCAGAGACAGCACAAGGGAAAAGAGAGCACATAGAGGGGAGAGAGACAGCACATAACGAGAGAACGCACAAGGAGGAGAGAGCCAAAGCATGGGGACAGAGACAGTGCATAGTGGGGAGAGAGCATGCATGGAAAAGAGACATCACAAGTGGAGAGAGAGCACACAGGAGGAAGAGACAGCCCCCAAAGTGGGGGGGGAAAGAGATAGCCCAAGGTGGGAGTAGGGCACAAGAGGAGAGACAGCCCACATGGGGAAGAGACAGCACAGGCGGAAGAAAGCGCGCACAGGTGGAAGAGAGGATACAGGGGGAGGAAGGACGCACACCGCGGGGAAGAAGAGAGCACACACAGGGGGGGGGGGGGAGAAGAAGAGAGCGCACACGGGGGGGGGGGGGGAGAAGAGAGCGCACACGGGGGGGGGGGGAGAAGAGAGCGCACACGGGGGGGGGGGGGGAGAAGAGAGCGCACACAGGGGGGGGGGGGAAGAAGAGAGCGCACACAGGGGGGGGGGGGAAGAGAGAAGGCGACACAGGGGGGGGGGGAGAAGAGGAGAACGCACACAGGGGGGGGAGAAGAAGAGAGCGCACACAGGGGGGGGAGGAAGAAGAGAGCGCACACGGGGGGGGGAAGAAGAGAGCGCACACGGGGGGGGGGGGAAGAAGAGAGCGCACACGGGGGGGGGGGGAAAAAGAGAGCGCACACGGGGGGGAAGAAAAAGAGAGCGCACAGAGGGGGGGGAGAAGAAGTGAGCACACACGGGGAGAAGAAGAAGAGAGCGCACACAGGGGGGGGGGAGAAGAGAGCGCACACGGGGGGGAAGAAGAGAGCGCACACGGGGAGGGGGGAAGAAGAGAGCGCACATGGGGAGGGGGGAAGAAGAGAGCGCACACAGCAGGAAGAAGAGAGCACACAGGGAGGGCACACAGGGAGGGCACAGACAGTTTAAAGGCGAGAGTATAAAGGGAGAAGAGCACAGGAGGGGAGACTGGACGGGGGGGGAGACAGGTCAAAGGAGAGAAGCACTGAGGTGAGAAGACATCACAGGGGGGAGAGAGAGCGGACAGGGGGAGAGCACCACACGGAGGTGAAGGGGAATGGCCTCCACCCTCAGTGCCAGAGAGCCCCACCCATCGTGACATCACCACCCTCCCAATGAGATAGCATCAAGCCTCCATCTAGTACATGTATATACAGACATTATTTATTTTTTACAATACTTTTTTTTGCTCCATAGGGAACTTGAAACTTACAAATGATCACTAGATCTATACAGGGTAACACAATATAACAGTATAATGTACAAATCACAGCCGCTATAAAGCCTATGTAAGTCACAGTGTGGAGCGGCTGCACTATGCAAAGAAAAAAACACTACAAGGACATAAACTCAGAGAACTCACCATAGACAGCCAAGGTTTGATATCCATTGCACTTAGCAGGACACAGCAGGCCCCAATGATAAAGGCAACACAGGTGCATAATACTGATGCAACAATCACACTCAACCTGCCATGACCTGGGGGAGGTGATCGGTGGTATTTTATATGCACACACATGAGGTTTCCAATCTGATTGTTGTATCAGTATTATGCACCTGTGTTGCCTTTATCACTGGGGCCTGCTGTGTCCTGCTAAGTACATTTGTGTCAGACGTTTTGGCAGCACTATGCAACCAGCTGAGGGGAGAGTATTTGGTCTCTGGCCTCATCAACTACATGTAACAAACCTACAAGTGAATATCGACCCTCTATGAGCCTTGTCCGGGGACACTATATACACAGGTGCATCTCAAGGGATTAGAATATCATCAAAAAGTTTATTTCAGTATTTCAATACATAAAGTGAAAAAATTATATTATATAGAGTCATTACACACAGAGGGATCTACTGTATTTCAAGTGTTTATTTCTGTTAATGTTAATGATTATGGCTTACAGCTAATGAATTCCCAAAGGTTCTCAAAAATTAAAGTAGTGAGGATGAAGGTTCTGAGAGATAAAAATATGACCTAAATAGATATCAGAGGCTTCACCTTGTGTGGTTGTGAGAGTCACAACCACTATAAAAGCAGATCACGGCTGCTGCAGTCCCCAGCGTGGTCCATATAGAGTAGGGAGGATGAAGGGTTAAAAACTGTGCTGCTGTATTCCACGAGACATCAAAGGGTGAATATATTGATTATAGAATGCGTTTCAAGGCCACCCATTCCTCAGGACAAATCAATATGTTTCAGGATTGTTCATGGAGCCCTGAAATGCCTTGACTAATATCAATATTATATTCACACTTTGATGTCTCATGGAATACGGCAAAGCAGTTTTTATCCCTTCATCTTCCTTATTTTTTCCTCCTGCTGTATACTGGGTGCTGTCTGCAGCCACCTTCTGTATGCTGGAGGTGGCTAAGTGTGAGCACCTGCTTTATACTGGGGGCTGTATGCGGCCTCCTGCTTTATACTGGGGGCTGTGTGCGGCCTCCTGCTGTATACTGGGGGCTGTGTGCGGGCCTCCTTCTGTATACTGGGGGCTGTGTGCGGCCTCCTTCTGTATACTGGGGGTTGTGTGCGGTAGGTTGTTATAAGAATAGCAAAGAGGTGTCTTAGTTGATTTGGGCTTTGTGTGGCTGCTGCTTCACTGAGAGTCATATCCAAGTGTGCACCATTTTTAAGAAGTCCTTGTCTTTGACAAGTTTCCCTGATTGTTTCATAGACATGCCTAAGCTGTGTTATTCTATGGATGTCCTTTGTTGCCTATAGCACCACCTGATAAATATCTAGGCTGTCAAAACAGGCAAGGCAGTGTCTATTAGCTCCCATAAAGCTCCGGAAAAAATTAAGAGATCACTGCAAAATTTCAGTTTCTCTGATTTTTCTCTTTATAGGTATATCAATTATTATTATTATTATTATTATATGCATTAGCAAAGAAAACAAGTTCTTATTCATTTAGAAACAACAATACTCATGTTTTAACTCAGGAAGAGTTCAGAAATCAGTATTTGGTGGAATAACCATGATTTTTAATCACAGCTTTCATGCGTTTGGCATGCTTTCCACCAGTCTTTCACACTGCTTTTGGGAGACCTTATGCCATTCCTGGCACAAAAATGTAAGCAGTTCTTCATTGTTTGATGTGTTGTGACTGTCTCAAGTCATGTAAAGCTAGAAAAAAAGCCTTTCATCAATGAGAAGCAAAGGAGAGCCCGGTTGAAGTTTGCCAAAGACCATAAGGATTGGACCATAGAAGACTGGAGTAAAGCCTGGGTTACACGCGACAAGTGAACGATAACTTGCGGTCGTTTGGTCGCCTACGTCCTTCAGATCTGAATAGGCGAGGTCGTTAACGACATCGTTATCAAGGTGTCACACACCCATGCTGCAGGCTGGACGGACGATCATTGGTTGGTTTAAGGTCCTGATCACAAACCTCCGATGAACGATCAGCGACTTTGTTGATCGTTTCTACTTGTCACACCCTACGACGTCGTTGCTCCACCCAAAAAGCTGTGTCGTAGAAACTAAATCGTTAACGATATTGTAGCATGTAACGGGCCCTTAAGGTAATCTTCTCTGATGAGTCTATTTTTCAGCTTTGCCCAACACCTGGTCATCTAATGGTTAGACAGAGACCTGTAGAGGTGTAAAAGTCACAGTGTCGTACACCCACTGTGAAATTGGGGGAAGATCGGTGATGATCTGGGATGCTTCAGCAAGGCTGGAATTGGACAGGTTAATCTTTGCGAAGGATTTATGAATGAAGCCACATACAAGGTTATCCTTGAAAAATACTTGCTTCTTTCTGTTCAGGCAATGTTCTGCAACTCTGAGGACTGGTTTTTTCCAGCAGGACAATGAATGCCCCATGCCCACACAGCTAGGTCAGTCACCACATCAAGACCCTGTCATGACCAGCCCAATCTCAGACCTGAACCTCATTGAAAACCTCTGAAATGTAATCAAGAGGAAGATGGATAGTCACAAGCATTAAAGAAGAACTGCTTACATTTTTGTGCCAGGAGTGGCATAAGGTCACCCAAAAGCAGTGTGAAAGACTAGTGGAAAGCGCCAAGACGCATGACAGCTGTGATTAAAAATCATGGGTATTCCACCAAATATTGATTTCTGAACTCTTCCTGAGTTAAAACTTTAGTATTGTTGTTTGTATATCAATATGAACTTGTTTTCTTTGCATTATTTGAGGTCTGATGTTTCTTTTTTATTATTTTGATAATTTCTCATTTGCTGCAAATAAATACAAAATGCTTGAATTTCGGAGACATGTTATCAGTAGTTTATAGAATAAAAGAACAATGTACATTTTACTCAAAAATATACCTATAAAGAAAAAATCAGAGAAACTGTATATTTTGCAGTGGTCTCTTAATTTTTTCCAGAGCTGCATACAAGCAGTAAATACGCTTTTGTTTTCAAGAAATTACTGTAAAGCGCGCAGGGTTAAATTTCCCCTCTAATAAGAGAGGGACCTTAGGGGTTTCTTGGATTAGGCGTACACAACACTTAGGGAGTGATTGCAGAAATTTATTTACGAATTTGATGAAAAGTATGGGGCCCCGCATGCTAGACGCTTACATCCTAGGATCACTGCACCATTTATTCTTTCGGTCCGGGATCCGGCGCAGGGGTTGGTCCATCACCCCGGTCTAATAGCAAAGGCATTTAAAGACTAGTATGCAGCCTTGTACAATATGAAGGAGGGGGGATGGAGCCGGCCCGCGGTCCGAGATTGCAGACCCAAATTCAGGACTACATCACTAGAGCTGCCTTGCCGACTACTTTGTCAGCGACAGCTACCAGGAGCTAGAGACACCCTTTTCACAGGAGGAGGTCTCGCAGGCTATCACCTCATCACCTGCCAATAAGAGTCCTGGTCCTGATGGTTTCATGGCAAAGTTTTAGCATACGTTCTCTTCTCATTTACTCCCGTTCATGACCAGGGTGTTCAACGCGGTTTTGGGATCGTGCCCCTTCCCTAGGCAGTCTGTAGAGGCAACAGTGACGGTACTGCCTAAGACTGGGAAAAATCCTGAGGTCTACTCGAGCTACTGCCCGATTTCTTTGATAAATATTGATATCAAACGTTTTGCTAAGCTTTTGGCGACTAGACTCTCACCTTTTCTGCCTCGACTGATAGGTAATGATCAGGTGGGTTTTATTCCTCGGAGGGAAGCGCGAGATAATACTCTTTAAGCAATTTGGATGATTTCCCTCATTCATAAACAGAAGGAACCGGCCCTGTATCCTCTTTAAGTCGAAGCGGAAAAGGCATTTGACCAAGTCAGTTGGCCCTTTCTCCGGCAGATGCTTGGGCAGATCAGTCTAGGGTCCTTATACGTTGATAAAATGATAGCAATGTATTCCGACCCTTCGGCCTGAGTACGGTGTAATGGACTGCTGTCAGACACCTTTGGTATTAAAAATGGCACTAGAGAGTCCCAGCTGTTGTATGCTCTGGTCATGGAACACTTGGCAGTGCCTTTGCGGGAAAATCCAGGATATAAGGGGGTTTGGGGACAGGGGAGGCAATACAAATTAGCGTTGTACGCTGACGATCTTTTACTGTATGTCTCGAAACCAGAGACCTCCCTTCCCTCGATCCTCAAGGAATTTGAGATCTATGACAGAGATAGCAATTTTAAAGTGAACTTGTCAAAATCAGAGGTCCTCGATGTCAGTATCCCACAGGACAGGGTGTTAAGGTTGTAGACATCTTTCTCATTCAAATGGTGTGCTTCCTCGCTGAAATATATGGGAATAAGAATATCAGCGGACCTCTCCCAATTATTCACTCTGAATTATGCACCAGTGTTGCAGCATCTTAGTGAAGATTTGGGAATCTATAGGCCCCGGACCTATCATGGTTTAGGAGGATAAATGTCCTGAAGATGGACATACTCCCGAAATTGTGCTCTTCTTTGTGCACCTGAAGAGAGCATGCCGGAAGTTTGTTTGGGGCTCTTCCTGTCCACGCTTAGCCTATGAACTGCTGACCAAGCCAAAGGCACTTGGAGGCGTAGGTCTACCTAATTTCCAGTTGTATCATGTGGCCTCCACACTGGTGGGAATGGTGGACTGGTTTCACGGGGCAGGGTCTCGGCTGTGGGTTGTCTTGGAAAAACATCTGATAGGGTGGTCCTTGACCTCCCTGCTGTGGATTGAGAGGAGTAATCGGCCGACAGGGGTAGCTGCCTCGGTATTGACGGGAGATGTCTTGCGGCTGTGGGATGATGCGGGCTGCAGGTCCGCACTGTCAGATCGGTGGGGACCCTTAACTCCGTTGTTAGACAATCCCGACTTCCCGCCGGCGGTGGACACTCCCTGCTTCCTAGTTTGGACCCACGACTCTTGGACGCGACTTGCTCAGACTTTGATGGGCAATCCCTCCCTCCCGTCATTAATGGAATTTCGTGCGATGTCTTCAACCTCCGCAACCCCTTGGTTTCAATATCTACACCTCAAGTCCTTCATCGCGTTCGCCACGTCCCCCTCTGCTCTTACTAGACAGACAACTGACTGAGTTGATTCTTCTTCAAGACTCGGCACCAGAGCATGTTATATCCCAAATCTACACCATTCTAGTGTCACAAGGTGATGTGCGTCCTTTGTGGTTTGTCAGAGAATGGGAGAGGGACCTAAACTCCACGCTCTATCCTCGGGATTGGAGGAAGACAGCTACCATTGGCCTGCAAGAGTCAAGAAACAAATTTTAAAATCGTTTCTCGGTGGTACCGATGGCCCCGAAATTTGCATAGGGTTTTCCCTAATGTGCCTGACCAATGTTGGAGATGTAATTCGGATTTTGGCTCCTTCTTACATACCTGGTGGGAATGCCCTTCAGTCCACCGGCTATGGCAGGGGTATTCAACATTTACAATCAAGTCTCGGGAGTGGCAGCACTGTGCACCCCTCAAATTGGCTTTAGGTCAATGATCCCGGGCGCATTTAAGACACTTAAAACGGACTTGCTCAGGCACTGCGTTATAGCAGCTAGAGCCATTATTCCCAGAAAATGGAAGTCTCCGTCCTTTCTACCTTTGATGGACTGGGTCCAGGAAATGGATCACTTATGCAGAATGGAGAGGCTCTCAGTTTATCCTGATAGACAGATGACCAAATACTCGCAGACGTGGACAATGTGGATTATGTTCAGGGAAACTCCTGAATATTCCAGACTTATATTGGAATAACAGACATAAAGTGGTTCGGGACGCTTCTCTTTATCTGAACCTGATACTGACATGGTCGTCACCCTTCTATATGTATTCCTTCCCTCCGTTCCCTACTACTCTCCTTCTTTCCTCTTTCCTTAGTACTGATGCTGCTTCCTCTGTGCCATTTTCTTACTTCCATCTGTGCCTCTATATGTCTTATGATACTGGCCCTGATAGACGGGTCCATTAAGGCTTACTACACATCTGGTGTTGGGGCGGCATAGGGAAGCATTATAGATAATTACCTTATTTTATGTAGTTGATTTTTCATTTCAGTAATAGCGATTGAGTAATGCATATGGTATTTTACATGGAACTGAACCAATGTGTGATTTTTTTTCTATTTGGTTTATCAATATTTTTGAATGATGTGATTTATCGCTCTTTGTTTGATACTTCTGTTTATTGGCTAATGAACACATTTTCGAAAGAAAAAAAATAGAAAAAAAAAGTAAAAACTCCCCTCAAAACATAGCGATAGAGTCAAATGGGGTGTGCGCGCAATATTTAGTGATTGTAAATGTGATAGTGCGGATTCCTTTAGTGGACATACATACACTCAACTTTATCTAGATTCCCCTGAGGAGCATGGCCTATAAGCCTCCTTACACTGACATGTTACTCCTTAGATCCCAGTCTGAAGCCTCCTATACGAACAAATGAGATCTCCCGCTTTGCACTGGAGGGGCAACACCCAGCAATACGTGTCCGGAAATGGTGTCTATGGTTTCTGGCTTTTTATACTTCAGGTGAATTGAGACATTACATAAATCGGACCGGGGCACGGGTCTCCTGACCCAAGTGTGACCGCTTCTTATATTTCTATTTTTGCACGCTAAGTCACGTGGCAAGCCTTGGTTCAATCTATTGGATGTAACAATCCTACAATCAAACCGTCTTCATTCTGCACATTTAATTTAGCAAAGGAGCATTGTATGGCATGTAAGCCTCCTCACACGGGCATGTCACATGTCACTCTACACAAGGAGAAACGTTCTCCCATAGACCCCAGAAATGCATTTAAGGGTGCAGCTGAGGACACATATGTAGCCATGGCACCAGTATTAGGACTGGGATATAATGACCAGGAGTCATGTTTAAAAAATTGCATAATTTGAGGCTCAGAAATTCAACTCCAAGTATCCAAATATCCATGCGCCGTCCAAGCTTAGTTCAACCAAACTTGCATCATATGTTAACAGGAGCAGAGGGGTGGGGACGGCTGTTGGCAGCTTAGTGCTTTGATAAAACAAATGATCAGTCCTGTTGACAGTCCATATGCCCAATCCTTTTTTTTTTCTCTTTCTTCCTTGATGTCAAACTTGTCATGCACATTAATTTGAAATTCTCATTGAAAGCAACATCGGCAGCTCCTCTTATGATTATCTGACCTGACACACCATCATTGTTGCGTTGTGACAATGCTAAACCTGCCCGTAGGTAGGAGACTGTTTACAGGGCTCCCATTTGGCGGCCACGAAATACTGGAGCAGGGTCCGGCTGATTTATCTGGTCATCTGTAACACTCACCATAGTGATGTCCCACTGCCCAGTCCAGTACTCTAAGTTCAGAGCCAGGGAAAGTGACCGCCGCAGCCAATCACTGGTCACAATGTGCATGGCTGCAGCACTGGTCACTCTAGACCGAACCAAAACAGCTGCGACGATATGGGAGATGAGGGGTGGGGCTGGCAGTGTTGGGACACAAGCGGCAGAATGTATTCTGATATGGGCAAAATAAGAACAGAGGAGCTGGGACCAACCTCTTTAGGCAGATCTGCCAAATACCATGAGACAATCAAGGGGAAAAAGAAGCGTTAGCTCTAGTGCTGTGAGCCGGGCAAGTGATCTGATGACTTCTGGGATCCTGCTGTATAGTTCATTCGATCCCAGTCACTTAACCCATTAGATGTTGCACAGTCAATAGTGACCAAGGCATCTAAGTGGAATTAGATAAAAGCCTATTGACAGCCCCACTATACAGGACCATAAGAGAATCCAGTAAAGCAGGAAAGAGGGAACACTCACTAATATGAAGACAAATACCTTATTGACTTAACAGCAGTAACATCAACCTGGATCAGTTCAAGTGCATCAGAGCACGAAACAGCCGTCGTCAGGAGGTTCCTCGTGTCCTTCCTGTTGCCTGCGGCTCGGTCCTGGCCAGCTTGATGTCAAACTGTAGTGTCAATAAAGGATTTGTCTTATTGGCGAGTTCCCCCTCTTTCCTGCTTTTACTGGGTGCCATTGGGTGTTGGACAAACTCCAGTGACCTTTTTCAAGGTGTTTTACAGCTGAACTGGACACACTTATGTGTTGGGCAAGCCTTGTGTTTGTTACCTTGGAGTTTAACCCATCAGTTTTTAACTCTGGTACCATCACATCAAATCCCTGTTTGCTTTCACAATTTACATGCTGCCTGGCTCAGATCTGAAGCTAGACCATCAGTCTCAGATCTGAAGTTAACCCATCATCGCTGTTAGCAATACCCATCTCTTCTCTAGAGACTGTTCACACTACTATCACTCCAGGATCAGTGCATCGGCTCCATAGAACAAGTTTGCCTTCTCATCTCTGCTGCCGGTGGCTATTCATTGCTTGCTTATTCACCCTTCGCCTGCTGAAAGCATTACAAACTTACCTTTGACAGACACTGCCTCCACCCCTGGACTGTATACACATCTTCAGTTCCTATGCTCGTGTACTTGGCCATTCAATGTATCATACGGCAAGCCCAGCCTATTACGCTATCTTTGCATATAAAGTTTAGCTTTCAAAAAACAATTTTTATTTTTAATAAAAATATGTTTAACCAGGAAACATTAAACAAAAGCCTAAAATAATCTTAAACGTAAAGACGATCACACAGTCTTATACCGTTGGGAAACCAGGAATTAGCACTTTCACTGTCCCTTCCATGACGATCCGGTCACCATCGGTGGCTACACACGATACACTGATGAGCGCCAATGATTTCTTTAGCGCTTTCACTTGTGCCCTTGCTACGACCTCTTCGCCAGCATGGAGTGGAGCCGGGAAGCGAATGTCCTGGGAGAGAAGAACACAGCCGTCCCCCGGCAGCTTCGTGCCCAACACTGCGGACACCAGGCCATTGAGGAGAACCCCATGAACCACAGGTTTTCCAAATCTTGTGTTCTTAGTAAAGTTCTCATCCAGGTGCAGGGGATTAGTGTCACCCGTCAGCTCCGAGAAGAGTTTAACATCGTTTTGGGTGAAGGTCTTGGAGATCTCGGCACTGTCTCCCACCTGCAGGTGCGACAGTCTTCGTATAGGATCATTGCAGGAGCTTAATATGGAAAGTTTGGAGGACACAGCGAAGAGTCTTCCACTGGTGATCAAGTGACAGAGCATCATGAAGAACGTCTACTCCAGTGCTAGTTCTCTGCTGTTACCGGCCAACGCCAACAGGAATGGGGATGTCTGACGGAGAAGGGACAGATGAGGTTAATCTATAGCGGTGTGTCTCCAGCAAGGAAACATCATTTGTGTGCAGCATATTGAGCAGGATCTGGGGTGGACCGGGTCTGCCCTCCGGTTTACACATTACATATGTGTCGTCAGAGTTTCACATGTTCTCTCTGTTTTTGGCAACGAATAGAACAAGTGCCCATTTTATTCCACAAGCCTTTTCAATTTCAATAAAGGCATTTGAAATCGCGGCAGATGCGGTGAAAAAAACGCATCTGCCGCGATTACCGCATACCGGCTGCACTTGCGGCACAGTTGCGGCAAACCCCATACAATGTATATGCCGGCTTGTGGCAGTGTGCGGCAAGTGCGGTTTTGGCACTTGCGGCAGGTGCAGCCGCGAAAAAACTGCGACTGACCGCGTTTTTTTCCGCGGCCGCACTTGCCGCACCTGCCACAAGCCGGCATATACATTGTATGGGGTTTGCCGCAACTGTGCCGCAAGTGCAGCCGGTATGCGGTAATCACAGCAGATGCGTTTTTTTCACCGCATCAGCGCGATTTCAAATAAACGCTAACGTGAAAGTACCCTAACAAAATCAAAATCTGACTAGTGATATCGGCCTTAAAGGGAATCTGTCAGAGGAAACAAGCCTCCTAAGATGTCCATATGGACATGTAGGCCATAGGAAGCGGAATAAAATGATACTGCATATGTGTGATCCGATGTCTTATTCAAGAGAAATCCACATTTTCCTTATATGTAAATGAGCTGTAAAGATCTCTGGGCCGGACATAGATCTCCCGGACAATCTGCCTCTAGAGCTTACCGTAAATGAAGTGTGGTGTTGCCAGAGTGAGACATGTAGGTCAGGAGAGCTGACTGTCGGTCGTTACATGTCTCACACTGGCAACTCAGCCTTTCATTTACAAGAAGCTCTGGAGATTCTCAGATCTGTGTCCCGCCCATAGATCTTACAGCTCATTTACAATAGAACGGCTCTCATTCAGAATATGGTGCGAATGTCCGGTGAACATGATCTTTGTGCTTTTGTGTCGTGTACGTGTGCGGATACTAAGATACATTGCACAAAGAGTGACATTTCTGCTTGCTAATGTTACATCCACGTAATGTGATTGGTAGAAAGTATATATGTGTGGAGCGAGGACCATCCAGCTTGCTGTAGTTACACCTGCACAGGACAAAATCCACAGAGATTTAAACAGATTGCATTTACGACTAGATACAGCAGTGACAATGTACAGAGTCATAGAAAAGGAGGAAACTATATTTAATGCAAATATGTTAGCACAGCTGTCCTAGCACAGGGTGAGGAAAACACAGTAAACTTCCTTGTATGATGAATGTGGCTGCGGCAGGTCTTCAATGTCACCGAGCTTCCTATCAGCTATGCAGAGAGAAACAAACAAGTCGGCGGTGTACGGCGTGGGTCACGCGTCGCTGATGTGAATTTCCTGCACCACGGATGCAGCCTCTGGCCTGGTATTTCCAGCAGGGTCAGAGAGGTCCACAGCTCACCAGGCCACTGTAGAGAGAGCGACCAATACAACACATAGGTCAATACTGAGACAGAAATGCAGCACTATCTTATACTACAGATTGTTACGGGTTCATACAGCATGATGCGTTATTACACTGAGAAGATACAAAACCACAGTGTGAACAGCTCCACCGAAAACATTAAAGACATGAAACATGATTTCCACATGTAATATTTACCTTTAAATTATAAAAAATGCATTAAGCTTCAGGCTGCAGTCTTCATTCCTTCTCTAACCCCTGATGTGCACTTTGTGCCCAATACAAACTGCAGAATTTTCCCTGTGAAGGAGCTCTCCCAGTAATATAGGCTGGATGTGAGGTTTTGTGCTCCCCAGTAATATAGCTGGATGCGAGCTTGTCTCCAGTAATATAGGACGGATGTGAGCTCTGTGCGTTCTACCAGTATATAGGTGGATGTGAGGTTTGTGCACACTCTCCTAGTAATATAGCTGATGTGAGGTCTGTGTGTCTCTCCAGTAATATAGGCGGATGTGAGCTCTCGTGTCTCTCCCAGTATATAGGATGGATGTGAGGTCTGTGTGTCTCTCTCAGTAATATAGGCTGGATGTGAGGTTCGTGTGTCTCTCCATAATATAGCTGGATGTGAGGTTTGGTGTCTCTCTCAGTAATATAGGCTGGACGTCGAGGTTTGTGTGTCTCTCCCAGTAATATTAGGCTGATGTGAGTTCTGTGTGTCTCCAGTAATATAGGCTGGATGTGAGGTCTGTGTGTCTTTCCCAGTAATATAGGCTGGATGTGAGGTCTGTGTGCCTCTCCCAGTAATATAGGCTGGATGTGAGCTCTGTGTGTCTCCTAGAATATAGGTGGATGTGAGCAATGTGTGTCTCTCCCAGTAATATAGGCTGTATGTGAGCTGTGTGTGTCTCCCAGTAATATAGGATAGATGTGAGGTCTGTGTGTCCTCTCCCAGTTAATATAGGCTGGATGTGAGATCTGTGTGTGTCTCTCTGTAATATAGGCTGGATGTGAGGTTTGCGTGTCTCTCTCAGTAATATAGGCTGGATGTGAGCTCTGTGTGTCTATCCCAGTAATATTGGCTGGATGTGAGGTCTGTGTGTCTTTCCCAGTAATATGGATTGGATTAAGGTCTGTGTGTCTTTTCCCAGTAATGTAGGCTGGATGTGAGCTTTGTGTGTCTCTCTCCAGTAATTAGGCAGGATGTGAGCTCTGTGTGTCTCTCCAGTAATATAGGCTGGATGTGAGATCTGTGGGTCTCTTCACAGTAATATAGGCAGGATGTGGGGTCTGTGTGTCTCTCACAGTAATATAGGCTGGATGTGGGCTGTGTGTATGCAAGGTGTTGCTGTTTTCACTGTTCATATATCAGCACAGCTATTATTTTGTGTACTAATGTTCTCATTGTTTATAGCCTGTTTTTTCCACCCTCTCTTACTTTGTCCCCTCTCCATGCTTATTTTGCATGTTGGAAGCGAATAAACAAATTTATGTTCTATGACATCTTTATAAACATAATTAATGTCTTCAAATTACGGACAGTAAATAAATTAAGGCTTTAGTTGTACCTGTTACATTTTATCTATTGACCTTTTCTACTCACCTGCTCTTCACCCTCAGTATGGCGCACAAGGTCTTTTCATCATATTTTAACAGGTCTAATGGGATGGCAGCTCCAACCTGAGAACAAAGGACACAAGGTGAGGGTGGAGGCACACTGTCATGCATCAAACACGGAGCCTGCTTGATGCATTACAGTGATGTGAGTGTTGTGCGTGTTTGCTGTGAATGTGGTGCGTGTGCATGGCTGTATGCATGTGTGTGTGCTTCATGAGTGAATGCGTGGTGCTGTCAGTGTGATGCTGTCTGCGGTCGTGAAGCAAACTTCAGGACAGCGGAAAGCATTTACTGGCGAATTTAAACTCCGCTGCTGTCAAAGCGCAGAGTTTGAATTTGCCGGGTTGCCGGTACAGTATCCAATCATTTTCATCGCTGTGACAGCAATGGTGAAAGATGATTTTTAAGAACACAGCTGCTGTGCGCTGTAAATAGCCAGATTGCCGGCAAATTAACCATTCACCTACCACTGCTGTGTAAGCAGCGATGACAGCTGAAGGGTTAATTCATCGCCGCTGCCCTGACAATGTAATTGCTGGGTTGCCGGCAAATTAACCATTCACCTGTCACCGCTGTGAAAGCAGCAGTGACAGCTGAAGGGTTAAATTATTTGTTAAAAGCTGTCCATGGTGCTGATGTATTAACATCAGCACCATGGATAGCGTGTACATTCAAACTCCGCCAACGTCATGGGCCAGTAAGGGGGCTTTGATGTCAGCTCTGGCGCGGAGCTCACATCAAACACCCGACATCTGAGCTGATCTCATCAGCTGAGATGTCGGGCTAACAGCTACGATGGATCCGGGATCCGATCGGTGCTGTTAACCCTTTGGATCCCGCTGTCAATCACGGATAGCGGGATCCAAAGAACGCGCTGTTCCCCGCTAGCACCAGAGATCCCACGATAGTATTGCGGGATCTCTGGCGCTCACGTGACAGCCCGGGGTCCTGGCTTGATGCCCAAAGCTGTCACGGAGCACTTCCAGGTTGTGGTTGGCAGGCGCTGCCAACCGACACACAGTCGGCGATTCTGAGAGATACAGATGAGATGCAGCTCATCTGTATCTCCCAGAAGCGATCGGACGGTGCAGCAGGGTGCCTCTCTATAGGGCAGTATAAAAATAAGGATCAATTAAAAAATAAAGTTTTTAAAAACCATGTAAAAAAAAAACAAAAAACAAAAATTCTAATCATTCCCCTTTTCCCCCATTCACAATAAAAGTATTAAAAAAAAAAAATAAATACACGTTTGGTATCGCCGTGTTCAGAATCGCCCAATCTATCAATATGTAAAATAAATTAATGAGAGCTGTAAACTGCGTAACAGAAAAAAAGGTCCAAACGCCAAAATTAAGTTTTTTTGGTCGCCGCAACATTGCTATAAAATGCAATAACGGACAGATCAAAACAGCGCATCCACCCAAAAATGGTATCATTGGAAACGTCAGCTCAAGACGCAAAAAATAAGCCATTACACAGCTCCAAAAATGAGGGCGCTACGAGTCACAGAACATGGTGCAAAAAGTGTGATTTCTTTTTTTCCAAACTTCTGAATTTTTCTGTCACTTAGATACCAGTAAGAGTATACATCTTGGGAGTGTCTACGAACTTGTACTGACCCGAGGCATCGCACCGTCACGTCGGTTTTACCATATAGTGAACATGGCGACTAAAAAACCCAAAAAACAAACATGTAATTGCAGTTTTTTTGCAATTTCATTGCACTTGGAATTTTTTTCCCATTTGCCTGTACACTATATGGTAAAATAAATGATTGCATCTGACAGTACAACTCATTCAGCAAAAAACAAGCTGTCATATGTCTATATTGATGGAAAAATAAAAAAAGTTATGGCTCTTGGAAGCAGGGGAGCGAAAAACACTAAAATGAAAAACGAAAAATTCCAAGGTCATGAAGGGGTTAAAACCACTTAAAAAAAAAAAGCATGGAAAATTCTTAATATTCATATATTTGGGAAATCCACCCTGATGATCATATGAGGAGTTTTTTTTTTAGCATTTTATATTTCTTAAAAAGAATTTTGGAAAATCACCTGGTGTAAAAAAAATACAAATTACAAGTCACTTGTCTAAAGTGGATCTTGGTGGAATCGGCTCTAAGCAAGGTGCTGTCCAATCAAAAGAATGCAAAAAATGCTTAAGAAACAAAAAAAATAAAAAATAAAACTCTTCCAAAACATCTTCCATTAAGAGGCATTTTTTTTGGAGTGGTCTTAGCTTGAAAAACTCAAGTTTTAAGCACTTAATAAAACTCACTGTGAACATTGCCTGAAGCTGCGTGTGTTCTGAATGGAGACAGAGAGGACTAAGCTGCGGGCAGATCCCTCTGAGAACTTAGGATCAGGCATGAGGACATTCAGCATGCCCAATCCTTTTTACCTTGTAGTTCATCCTAACATAACATCACGAGGTTGACCTATCTTACCCTGTTCAGCTAGTTTTGTTCTAAGGCCAGAGACTCACTGAAGGAGCTGTGTGCAAGATACTCACACGAGTCTCACATGACTCACCTGACACGGCCGTTGGCTCTCTGGACAAGAGCCTGTCAGCTGCACAGAATCACATGTAGCTGACACACTACTGTCCAGACCGCTGGTGGCCGTGTCAGGTGAGTCATGAGAGACTCGTGTGAGTATCTTGCACACAGCTCCCTCAGTGAGTCTCAGGCCTAATATATATAGTCACCCTTACATGCATCCAGGATGGTGAAAAGTCACATAGAATGAATTCCCAGAGGTGTCAACTGACCCATCTGCTGTATATTCTCCAATGTAAAATAATAGATCTTGATATATTACCTCTCCATGCAAATCCTGTAATGCTGAGAGAACCAATGACTTGAACTGCGCAGCAGAAATATTGGGGGTGTTGTCTTCGAACACTCTGTAGATGACACACACTCCGTTATATGCGGCGGTCCGGTACATCCTACTTAGTGTACCAAGAGGCGTTACCTCTACTTACATCTGAGTCTTCAGGTAATGATACTCGGAGAAGTTCTTAAACACGACCCTCTGGTAACTGGAGGCTTCTGCCGGTCCAGGCTCTCCACCATCATTACACAATCAGCTTAAAGAAGAGAAGAAGCATTAAGATGTCACAAACATACATATAAACCTCACTGTATATCCTGGATGTGAGCACTAATGATGGCGCTCACTGAATTGGCTGGTTATTCCTTGTGCAAGGAGTATTTTATTAAAAGTAACAAAAAAATGCATATATAATTCAAATACAATATTAAACAAAATTTTATATATGAGAAAAAAAAACTGCACAGCACTCACAGACATAATGTGAACTGTGCCAGCAGGGACGCTGGGTCAAACAACTAGAAAAATTCTCTGCAGCACTCAGCTACTACCAATGATGCACACATGCTAACAAGCGGTATGTATATGAGAAAAAAGTTTAAAAACTTACGTTTTTTTAAAAAACTCAAAATTTTTTTTTTTTATTTCTGAAGTTCTTAGTACATACATTGGCCAATGTCTGTTTGCTCATCAACTGTGACAAAGTGACTTCAGGTCTGATGAGTCCTAAGCTGATATCCCTGTCCTCCTTGTCCACCCCCCATTCAACCCTAGATCACCTGTAGGTGATGAGGGTGCAAATTGCAGACATGGAGCCAGCAACTCCCCACGATCCCTGCTGGCGCCAGTTCACATTATGTCTGTGAGTGCTGTGCAGTTTTTTTCTCTTTTGTATCGTGTGGCGTTGCTGGCTCCATGTCTGCTAATTTGCACCACCATCACCTACAGGTGGTCTAAGGTTGAGATGGTGTCCGCCCACTTAGTAGTGGGATAGGGAGGAAAAGAAGGACAGGGATGTCATCGCTAGGACTCATCAGACCTGGGGTCACTTTGTCGCAGTTGATGAGCAAACAGACATTGGCCAATGTGTGTACTAAGAACTTCAGAAATAAAAAAATAAGAATTTTTAGTTTTTTGAAAAAAACGTAAGTTTTTAAACTTTTTTCTCATATATTATACAGTTGTTAGCATAGTACATCACTGTAGTAACTGAGTGCTGCAGAGATTTATATTTCTTACTTTAATTTTTTTTAATAATGTATATGCATAATTTATATACCACTAGATGGGTGCCCGATGCAATGCATCGGATTCTAGGAGGAGTCTTGACTCGCAATGCGCTTCCGCAATGCTTCGCGTGCTAAGCGACTCGCCATTGCCCGCTGGCGGGCTAGCGAGTCGCCTTAGAGCGACTCGCAATGGCGCTTCGCGGCAATGCTTCGACTGCCATGCCGCTCGCGGGCATAGCGACTCGCCGGCTCGCAATGGCCGCTGCGCGGCCAATGCTTCGTTCGTATCCACATGACGACAAAGGGCACTCGCAGCATTCGCAATTATATAATAGATATCATGTACTGCAGATGAGATCAACAGAAAGATATCGGCGACATCTAGTGGTCAAGCATAGTTATTACATGCATATACAAAGTACAGGACAGAGCAGTGTATAAAACAGCATTAGGGTGGAGGCACACTCATGCATCAAAAATGAGCTTTTTTGATGCATGGCAGTCATGCGAGTGCTGGGTGTTTTTTCTTTGATGTGGGCGATGTGGTGTGGTGCATGAGAGTGTGGTGTGAGTCAGTGTGCTGCTGTCCGCGGTGCTGAAGTCAGCGCTGAGTTCACAGTCAGTGCTGACCGCGGTGCTTAAGTTCACTCGCCGGGATTTCTCAGCATGATGTTATTCAAATTGGATCCAGGAGGAAACAATCCGATATTTCACAGGATCTGGCGCACCACAACATGGGAGTCTACAGGCGCCGGAGCCAGTGAAATATCGGATCGTTTCCCGGATCCAATTTGATTAACATCATGCTGAGAAATACCGGCGAGTAAACTTCAGCACCGCGGACACCAGCACAGAACATAGCAGGCTACAAGCCTACTCGGTCCTGTCAGGTTGATCCTGCAAAAAACAGGATACACCCTGACAGGTTAAAAGCCTGTGCACCCAACCACAATCGGCAAATTAGCCAATGCGGCTGCATTGGCTAATCTGCCGGTACCCCGGGAACTTTAAACACCGCTGCTGTCACAGCGTCCAATTAGCTGTCACTAAGTGGGGCAAACCTTACCATAATTGCAAGATATCCCCACTATACGTGCAAAATAAAGCCACAAAGGGTATTAGCCCCCGGACCCATGCACACATGACTTCCAATAAGCTCAACTTCAGCTCCAAACCCAAGCACTCCCTCTTTATGAGCATAAATGTGGTCAATAACCAACAAAATATTAAGTATAAAGTTAAGTGTGTGACAACGCACTAACGATGTCGGAACGATCACTGTCATTTGATCGTTTTAAGGATATCGATAACGATATCGCAGCGTGTAACAGCACCTTAAGGCTGGCTTCACACTGCAGTTTTTTCACTGATCAGTGTCCATCAGTGTTTGTGCGCCAAAACCAAAAGTGTCTCCAAAACTCAGAACAGAGGTCAATCTTTCAATTATAGTTTTTCTCTTCAAGTTCCTCTCCTGGTTTTGACACACAAACCTGATTAGGGAAAAATCGTGGTGTGAAACCAGCCTAAAGGCCGTTAGGGTGCGTGCACACGATCAGTATACACAGCATCTTTCCACTGCGTAGTACAGTACAAGCATAATGGATGGGATTTTAAGAAAACCCATCCTCACTATGCTTAACCCAACCACAGCATGTTTGGAGCTGCGGTGCGGGTTGCCGCTATTCCGCAGCATGTTTATTTCATGCTGTGAAGTCAGAAGCGGCTGCTATGGGTGACAGCAGGGAGAAGCCGTCCCACACCCACTGCACACGGTGAGTACAGGGCAGCTGCGGTCTCCCTGCGGCCACCCGCGGCTTCACTCAGGTCGTGTTGGACGCAGCTCCTCCGGACCGTGAGCACATACCCTAAGGGTGCATCCTCACGATCAGGATATGTAGCGTTTGGACGCAGAGTCTTTGCGCTGCGTCCAAAACACTGCGTAGTACAGTAGTAGCATAGTGGATGGGATTTCAAGAAATCCCATCCTCACTATGCGTGACCCGCCCGCAGCGTCTTTGGAGCTGCGGTGCGGGTTGCCGGGAGTCCGCTCCTCCGCAGCATGTTTATTTCATGCTGCGGAGTCGGAAGCGGCTGCCATCGGGTGACTGCAGGGAGAAGCCGCCCTGCACCCGCCGCACACGGTGAGTACAGGGCAGCTGCGGTCTCCCGCGGCTTCACTCAGGTCCAGAGGAGCTGTGTCCAACACACAGCTCCTCCGGACCGTGAGGACATACCCTAACACACACAGATAATTGTACAGAGATTGTTCGCAGATCTCTGGTTGCAGTGAAATCATGGACAAATTGTTCCATTTTCTGGCCGTGTACAAATGTAACACTGTGTCCATGATTTCGCTGCAACCAGAGATCTGCAAACAATCTGTGCACCTGTGTGTGTAAGGCTGCTTTCACACTGCGTTTTTCTGTGATCCGTGGCTGTCCGTTGTATCGGATTTGGCCCCCATGTTATCCTATGGGCACGGATCGGATCAGACTTGCCCTTAATGGCATCCGATTTTTGTAGAATCTGATTCTGTCCGATTTTTAGCTGTGCCCAAATTGCAAAGTGCTGCAATTTTGGGCACAGCGGATCAAATCGGACCAAATTGGATCCGATCTGATCCGCGTCAAATAACATGGGACCTATGGAGCGCGGGTCCGAGGAAACGCTGATCGTTCCTCAGACCCGATTTTAGTGTACTGAGCATGCTCAGTACTAAAATCGCTCTGTGCCATCTAATTTCACTTCTGCAATGTATATTCATACATTGCAGAAGTGACATCTAGTGAAAAGGGTTAAAAATAAAAAAAAACTTTTCTCACCTGTCCCGCGATCCACCGATGCCTCCAGCGCTCGATGCTTCTAGGACCTGGCCTGACGTCACAGTGCAGTCACATGACCGCTTACCGCGGTAATCGGTCATGTGACTATGACATCATGCCAGGTCCTGTGGATCAGGAGAAGATAGCTGGAAACGCCGGGGGACTCGTGGATAGGTGAGAATGAAGATTTTTTTGTATTTTTTAAGGTCTGGAAAAGGGGGACAAAGAGGGAGCAGAGAGAGGAGGGGAGAAAGGTGACAAAGAGGGGACAAAGAGGGGGAGAAAGCGGGGACAAAGGGGACAAAGAGGGGGTCAAAGAGGGGGAAAAGAGGGGGAGAAAGAGGAGGGAGAAAGAGGAAAAAGAGGAGAAAAAGAGGGGACAAAGAGGAGCAGAGAGAGGAGGGGAGAAGGTGACAAGAGGAGAGAGAAGCGAGGTGACAGGAGGGAGAGGGAGGGGGAGCGAGTGAAGGAGGAGCGGGAAGAGGGAGAGGATCCAAACTGATCCTGCAAAATATCAGAATCGGATGCCTATTTGGCATCCGATAGCAGGCATCAGTTTGGATCCGTTGCTGTCCGAGGGGTCCTAACATCAGATCCTGGGTGATTTCAAGCATTGCTGCTCCACACACATTGGTTTTTGTTTGGTGCAGAAAGTGGAAACACCACAGATTCTGCTGCGTTTTTGAAAAATGAGCGTCAATTCTTTTCTGTCATTTTTCCTATAGTTTCTATTGTAAAATCCACAGTCAAAACGCAGCACACCTCCTGCCAAGAAAAACGCAACTCCCCTCCCCCCCCCCCTAGGATTTGCTGCTTTTTTGCAAAACAAAAAACCAACATGAACGTCCTATAGCCTTATACTTTTCCTATTATTGTTCTACTCCTGGTTTGGCTACAAATTCGAAGGTAAAAGCCTCACCAATACTCAGTGTGTGCACATGGGCTTACAGTAATTTTATGTGGGTAAATTTTTCATTTTCTACATTGTTTCAGCCGATTCTTATATTTCTTAGCTTTTGCTGTTCTCAAGTATCCCCCTTCCCGGAGTGATTTTATGTCTCAAACTTTTGAGAAAACTTAGCGACATTTTAGCATAAGAGGGGATTTTCTTTGCACATTTTTAAGTAGGTTAAAGACAAAAACGAAACAAAGTGACTTTAAAAGGAGCAGAAGTGATGAGCGAGGCCCGGTGTGATCGTCCAGCCGTCACAGCTGATCTGTAGAGGGGTCCATCACAATGATGTTAAAGGAATTGTGGTATTAAAGGGGCTGTTCATAGGATGGGTCATCTGTACCCGGTCAGTGGGGTCTGACACCTGCCAGGAACCATTCTGGGCATCTGAAGGGGGGAAAAAAAAAGTGTCCGCCATGGCGCCCATTCACATGAGGCACACATACCTGAGCCGCTGTCTGCTGGCCACATAATGGGGGGCACAGAGCAGGCGACCCCATCTGTGTGACTTCAGTATGCATTGGTAGAACATAAGGACCAGGTGGAGGACGACCCCTTTAATTAGGAGCAGTAATGGAGCCCCTGACCACCCAGTTATAAAGTCTCCATTAAATAAGACATAGTGATAGGGAATTCAGATTGTGAGCCCCAATGGGGACATGTTACAAATGTATGTAAAGTGCTATGGAATTAATAAATGAATACATATTGTTTATTGCTATTATTATATAACACTCATCGGCATATTACCCGAGCACACAAACTCACCAACCTCATGTAATGTCATGTAACGTCATGTATACTTTTCCTAGACACGATACAGCAAGTTTTCTGCAATAGTTTAGGTCGGCGGCCATATTTATGAAGACCAAAATGCATAAACGAGTAAGGATTTGGCTCAGCAAAGATGGCGTCTAGTGTGGAGACACCATGGTAAGGTCTGCGCTTCCTCTATGGTCTGTGCGCTCTGTAACGTTCCCCCGGAAACTTTGCTTTGTTATTAACGTTCCTAAACGCAGCTGCCAAACACTGTAGTATACTGCAACTGCACTCTGGTGGATGAATGAGGAAGTGCAGGTAGTGGTAACACTTCGTGACAGCAGTTTCTTTTTCTCATTCTCTCTTTTCTCCAAGAGACTTTCAGTGTCCAACATATATACACAGCATAAAGATATGTTACACATCTGTATCACAACACAACACTTCACAGAGAATTCCTAATTTTTACCAATTCATTATTTTCATAAATATTGGCATCCTGAAGTTACTACACAGCAAAAAAACCCAATAAGCAATAAAAAAGTAGTTTTTGTTCTTTTTGAGCAGAATCATAGCTTATAACACAGTACAAGCCTCCAAGGTGTGGGGGACACATAATGCTGCGCACGTAGTACGCCATGGCAACTTTCAGTTTGCGATAAGTGACCTCCCGACCGACGCTGGGTCATTGATCGACATCCCGGCATTTCCAGAACATAAAGAGAAGCAAACTATACCATGCCGAGAGATGTACTCCCAAATCTGGACCGTCCCGCTGGATTCAGAGCGGTCGGGACCTGTGGAATTATTGTTTAGTTCATTCATGCATTCATTCATCATAGAAGAAAGAACCTTCTCATTTTTATGTAACATTCAATGTACGACATCCGGCTTTTTTAAACCCTTTTTTCTATGTACCGTATTTGGTGTGTCGTGCTTAACCCCTTAATGACCAATGTGACCAGTGACAATAGCTCTGCAATGTTTAATAATACTTTTATTTAGATAGCGCCGACAGCAGTTTACAATTCAATGTTCCATCATAACCCAGTGATTTTTGAGATCGGTTCCTCGTGGCACGTTATGTTTTATGATAATGGTGAATTTAGGGCGATGTGGTTTGTGTTCATAAAAAAAAAAAATCAAAAAATTGTTACATTTGTAAATTAATGAGCAATATCGGGTACAGCGAAAACGAGAACAGACAGTTCTCGGAAGAATAGAACTTTATACTGTAGGCAGTAGTGTAGCCACCGGAAGATGAGGGCAGAGGGTCCGGTCGCCCCAGGCTTTTAACTACATCAGTGTCCATAGCGCGCCCATACAGGTTCAGACCTGCAGGTCCAGAGTAAAGAGACGAGATTATGTCACAGGATGAGAGTACTGGTGTGATGACATCATTGCCTTCATCTGCCCAGGACCTGCCGCTGTCTGCTGGACTCGCCTGGCTAAGGCAGGCTTCACATCATGGTTTTTGAGCTGTCGGGCTGTCAGGTGTTTTGCAGGAAACACCGGACACAGCCTGACAGCTCTGGACAAACAGAACGGAGGGTTAATATGCCCTCCAATCCGTTTTCTGCTGGATTAGGCAGATTGCGGCTGCTGCCACTGTCCAGTGCTGAAATTTCAGATTTGTGGCTAGCAGGGAGCTCTCCAGGTGCTGAAGTTCTGAGCCAGCCGCCGCTGTACTTCAGTACCCGGCTCCGGGAACTAGAATGATTTTATGTCGTATCCAATGACATCCAGCGCCCATAGACTCCCATTTAGGGGCGCCAGATTGCTCCGGATCCGGGAGGATCTAATTTGGTCAGATTTTTGCCCCAGACACAAAAATGCTGGGCACCTGGGGGTTCAAAGTGCTAACTATGCATCTAGATACGTTCCTTGGGGGGTCTAGTTTCCAAAATGCGGTCACTTGTGGGGGAGCTCCAATGTTCAGGCACATAGGGGCTCTTCATATGTTACATGGTGTCCACTAACAATTGGAGCTAATTTTCCATTTAAATTGTTAGCGGACACCATGTCGCGTATGGAGAGCCCATGTGTGCCTAAACATTGGAGTTCCTCCACAAGTGACCCATTTTGGAAACTAGACCCCTCAAGGAACTTATCTAAATCCATAGTGAGCACTTTGAACCCCAGGTGCTTCACAAATTCATCCATAAAAAGGAAAAAGTACTTTTATTTCACAAAAATATTCTTTTGGCATCAATATTTTCATTTTCACATGGGCAACAGGATAAAATGGATCCTAGAATTTGTTGGGCAATTTCTCCTGAGTACACGATACCTCATATGTGGTCCATAAACCACTGTTTGGGGGCACACGGCAGGGCTCAGAAGGGAAGGAGCACAATTTCACTTTTTGAATGGAAATTAGCTCCAAAGGTCAAATGGCGCTCCTCCCTTCTGAGCCCTGCCGTGTGCCTAAACAGTGGTTTATGATCACATATGAGGTATCATGTACTCGGGAGAATTTGCACAACACATTTTAGGATCCATTTTATCCTGTGAAAATGAAAGAATTGAGGCTAAAAGAACATTTGTGTTGGAAAGTTAAAATGTCCATTTACTCCTTCCACTTTGCTTTAGTTCCTTGAAGCACCTGAAGGGTTAATAATCTTCTTGAATGCAGTTTTCAGTAGCCTGAGGGGTGCAGTTTTTGGAATGGTGTCACTTTTGGGTGTTTTTTTACTGCTTTGTTTTTTGGGTCAGAAAACACATCCAGAAAAAGAATGAGCATCGATTTGTGGATTTTTTCTGGTCTGTTTTTTCCCTTGAAACCATTGTGTTAATAGAAAAAAAAAAACGGATCCAGTTTTGTTGCTGTAAATTCATCAAAAACAACAGCCCGAAAAAGCAAAGCATGAATGCACAGTCTGAACTTAACCTTAGATTGTGCCCTCCTTAGACATCCAAAATGAGTAAAAATGTGACTATAGCAATAATTCTACTAAAAAAGTATATTTTTATTAGGGGAGTTAAGAATAAAATGAATGTTTAGCTCTCAGTTGTACATCGTGTATCACAAAAATTAACAAACTTCAATCTATTTGGCTTCGTCTTCTTACAGATCTTCAAATATTTTTCTGTTTTACAGTTAGGTTTTGGTTTTATCTGCAAAATAAAATGATAATACGACATATAAAGAATAATAAAATGAATTGATAATAAAACATCTCCTGGAATAGGGCCAGCCATTTAATTATATATAACCTAAAGAGTGAGAGCAGGCTGAGCACAGAGTGACAGCGGGAAGAGTAGGGTGACAGCAGGTTGAGTAGGGTGACAGCGGGCCGAGCAGGGTGACAGCCGGTTGAGTAGGGTGAAAGTAGGGTGACAGCTGGGTAGCAGGGTGACAGCGGGTTGAGTAGGGTGACAGAGGGCTGAGCAGGGTGACAGCAGGAAGAGTAGGGTGATAATGAGCTGAGCGGGGTGACAGTGGGCTGAGCAGGGTGACAGCGGGTTGAGTAGGGTGACAGCGGGCCGAGCAGGGTGACAGCAGGTTGAGCACGGGGTGACAGTGGGCTGAGTACGGTGACAGCTGGGTAGCGGGGTGACAGCGGGCTGAGCGGGGTGACAGCAGGTTGAGTAGGGTGACAGTGGGCTGAGCGGGGTGACAGCAGGTTGAGTAGGGTGACAGTGGGCTGAGCGGGGTGACAGCAGGTTGAGTAGGGTGACAGTGGGCTGAGCGGGGTGACAGCGGGTTGCGTAGGGTGACAGTGGGCTGAGCGGGGTGACAGCTGGGTAGTGAAATGACAGCGGGTTGAGTAGAGTGACAGTGGACTGAGCGGGGGTGACAGTGGGCTGAGCATGGGGTGACAGTGGGATGAGCATGGGGTGACAGTGGGATGAGCGGGATGACATTGGGCTGAGTCTGTGCATTAGAGGACCTGTTGCGATCATGTAATTGTGGCGTCCCGCAACGAGTGCGTCACAGGAGAGTATTGCAGCCATAAATGCAGCAGCAATATTCTCTGACCCAGCAGTTATGTGGTTAACTCAGAGATCTATACTCTGCATGCCTCACTTAGCATAGAGGGCCAATCAAGGTCCTGGTGAGCGGAGTACAAGGGTAGTGTGTAGTGGAAAGTTTAGTCCAGCTTAGAGAGTTCAAGTCTCGGGTCTGGAGAAGTAACAGCAACTTAGAAGACCCCTGCAGACTCCCAGCTCTGCAACCTAGGAGAGGGGGTTGCACAGTCGGTGCAGCCCCCTGGCCACCTTCTGCCGGCCATCTCCTCACTCTTACTACGGTTGAGCACCATTACTCTCGGTGCATTACTAACCGAACTTGGGCATCAACATGCGGGTCCAAAACTACCCCGCGCCCTTATACAGCCGGTTTGCTGGTACAGAAGCTAGCAGCAGTTCAGCTCTGCTATGCGAACCAGAGGCGTGGAGGAGCAGCTTTACAGGAGCCCCCCACCACCGCCAAATCCAGTCGTCTAACCAGCGGTGTACCCACCAAGGGACCCCAGGCTCCCCAAAACATTCATCACGTATACTTTGGATAGGGCATTCAAGCAGCCTCCCTGTACCTGACCTGCTATTCCTGGGCGACAACGGCAACTTACCTAGCTAGAATGGAGGAACACCGCGGATCGCTGAGGGACACCTATCACTGCTGAGTCCACCCGGTCTGCTACCTACAACTGTATACCATGTACTGCTTGCTGGTTACAGTAAAAGACCCGTTATAGAGACTTCCAGTGTCCGTGCTTCCTTATGATTACGTCCGTCTGTACACAAGGTAACCGCAGCTGCCGCACAACATCTCAAGCAGCTCCAGCCTCCAGGGATCACCGCTCAGCCTGTGGGGAGCGTTCCATCTTGCTGCTATCCATCCCCCGGAGACCCCGCAGCATCGGTAAGACTTACCGAAACACTCATAGGTGGCGTCACGACAAATTAACCCCTTAATCTGTTCCCGTAAGACGTCTTCAATCCTTTTGATCTGCACTCAACCGGGCCCCACTACCGGCAGGCACGGTCCACCCGTGACAAGGAGGAAGGATCTACTGCCTGTCTAAACCGGAGTCCCGGCCACGGTGAGTCATAATCATTCACATGACTGTGACATCACTACAGGTCCTGTCAGATCAGAGCGTGGATACCTATTGGCGTGTGCGAAGGGGGGTGCCCAGGGTTTTGAATGAGTGCGTTGTATGTGGCATTAGTTGTGGGTTTTGACGTAGTCATTTCAGCGTTATGCCGCTAATGGTATTGCACAAGGGGTCAATACCGCTAGCGGGCGCCATATTTCCACACTCATCACTTGGGTGTGGAAATACGGCTGTTGCACCAGAAGTCTAATGTGCATGATAGGAGGACATCGGGATGGAAGTCGGCGACAGATAGGACAGCGCAATTATGTAAGTAGATCCTCACCATTCTCAATAAAAGAGGGTATTCTACAGTTTCATGCTTGCTGTCTAAGTTACCAGTCACCACTGTCATCTTCCAGCGGTTGCCCGTCTGTTGCGCAAGGAAAGGCAGCAATTGCAAACCTTTTGATATAGAGCTTGTAAGTGCTGTTGTAAAGCTGTTTCGGATCACTTCAGTACCAGATACAATAGTAAAGTAACAAAAATGCTCATTTTTATTTATTTTCTTTGATTTTGTTGCATTTAGGCCAGTGTGAACATGCACCTACGTACTGCATGGTGATACTACTTTCCTGTTCAGTTTTTTTCTTGTTTATTTTAGATACAATAGAGTAGCTTTAAATTAATCCCCATGTGGCGCCCCACTACGTAGGTGCCACAAAAGGGTTACTGCACCCAGAAAAGCGGTGTAGTCACCCCACTGCAATTGGGACTATGGTCGCTAGATGGAACCCTAGAGCAGCACTCACACACTAGAAAAGTGGGTGGGAGGGACCCCGGGAGGGAATATAGTGACCTCCAGGGGGAACCAGAGAGTCAGTCAGCGCAGTGAGTCGGAGGAGAGATGGAGTAAGAGCTGGAGCAAGAAGGGTCTCCTCGGCTGAGGGGCCCAGAAAGCAAAGATCCCAGAGAGAAGGAAGCTCAGAGGCTGAGTTCACTCTAAGTAGGGGGTTGAGTAACTAAGAGTTTGCCCCATAGGAAGGAAACCGGGTACCGGAGCCCGAACCTGTGAGGTCGTATACGGCTCACAGAAAATCCGTTAAACAGGGATATTACAGATACCGCCCCGACTCCCAAAGAGCCCACAAGAGGGGAATCAGTCCTGCAGTTGGATCCTGCGAAGGACAAGCAAAAGGTTCACCCGACGGGTACAAGGGAAGGAGACAGAACAAGAAGCAGCAGGAGGTCAGACCATCTTTAAGAAGTCAGACTTCACAGCCACTGGGAGGCAAAGGAAAGAAAGGAAAAGAAAGGAAAATAAGGAGGGATCCATCTAGGAGCCAGAAATCCCAATTGCAGCATTCGGAGCATTTGCCATTATATCTGTTGAGCTACTGAACTGTATAACTCTTGCAAAGTTTGTCAGTAAAGTTACCCGGTGAAGTAAAGTCCCGACTCTGCTGCATCTTTTCAATACAAACTGTTTGCTTTACAGCATCACTGCCCCGGTGGTTCAGTCCCGCCTGCGGGGACTAATCCATCTAAGCTGCAATACCACCAACCACCGGAGGACTGTGGCGGCGCTGGTGAACATCACCAGACTCAGCAGGTGGTGTCACGAAGACAAAAACTTTGTATATAATCCCTGTAAATAGCTCCCCTTTACACTGACCCCCAGGGCCACAGCCTTGGGCAGCCACCCGTGACATCCCGGACCGTAACCGAGCCCGAGCCCTGTGTACCCTGCCCTGGGCGAGTCACCCAAAATACCCATTTCCTTGTGGTAGACGATAATTGCTAATCGCTGAATCCTCAGATTAGGAGGCTGCAAACCCAAAAAAGGGCTGTGACTGGGGCGGTGTTGTGCATGCCTGGGCTCCCCTCCATTTATTGTAAGGCTCCATTCACACTGTGCGTTTTTGGTCCGTTTTTGCTGGTCAGTTTTTGTAGCCAAAACCAGGAGTGGGTGATAAATACAGAAGTGGTGCAGGTGTTTCTATTAGACTTTTCCTCTGATTGTCCCACTCCTGGTTATGTCTACAAAAACTGATGAGCAAAAACAGCAAAAACGCACAGTGTGAATGGAGCCTCAATGGGAGCTAAAGTACAGAACTCAGCTTTCACCTCCATCCTGCTAAACAAATGGGCATGGTCTTTAATTCTTTCCCTGGACTTCTTCCTAAGGGTTCCGCCCACTGGGCTAACAAGTTTAGGATTATATAAAACAGAAGAGTATCCATTGGTCTGGAATGGAAAGGTGCAGGGACTAAAGTAAAACTACGCCAGAGTTGGGGGTAAAAGCAGAATTTAGACCTGATAAAGCTACTACATAATTATGGTGACTTCTAAGGGCGGCTTCACACCATGGTTTGATCAGGTCTGGGGCTGTCCGGTGGGAACCTGACAGCCCTGGACCCTATTTTGACACAATGTAGCCCTATGGTGCTGGATAGGGCCAGACGGAAGTGATTTGCCATCTGCTTTTGTCCCTGTCCGGCAACATCAGACTGCATTCGTTTTTCGCTCCGGACACAAAACCAGCATTTGTGTCCGGGGTTAAAAATTAAACCAAACCAAGATTATCCCGGATCCGGCGCGATCTGGCGCCCCCTAACATGGGAGTCTATGGGGCGCCGTATTGTGCCGGACCCGACAAAGAATCTGTCAGTTTACTGGACGGTGGGTGCTGAAGCTCAGTGCCAGCCGTGCTTAACTTCAGCACCTGGAGCTGTGCCCTGCTGAGACTTCAGGACCGCGGATAGCTCCCCACTAGCCACAATTCTGTCATTTCAGCAGGGACAGCTCCTGCAGCTTGCTCTGCCGAATCCGGCTGTAAACAGGACTAAAGGGCATATTAACCCTCCGGTTCTGTTTGTCCGGAGCTGTCAGGCTCTGTCCGGTGCCGCCTGCAAAGGACCGGACACAGCCTGACAGCTGAAAAAGCGTGGTGTGAAGCCGGCCTAAAAGGAATTTCATCTAAAACACAGGTGTGACTACGTGATCATCTTTCTTACCATCGATCCTACTGTTGGAATGTGTAAGAAAAAGAAGAAGAACAAGATATCGTTACTACAAGTACAGGAAGGTAGAGGGGCTGCAATGAAATCATTGTAAGTCCTATAGAATGAATGGAGCAATGTTCATATACAAGTGAAGCACAATGAGGCCCTATTCTGGATATAGATGCACCTGGAGGACCTTCCTCTATAGGGACATATCCAATGTTATAAATGTGCAAGTTGTTCATGGCCGTTAAGGCTTGGTGCACATAGGTGTTTTCCTTTACATGTGTCAAGTTTGGAATGGGCAGGACAATGCCTTTAACTGCGCAATATACCGTACTATTTTATCCTTGGGGCTATGGAGGACACAAGCTGTAGCTCTATAGTGGAAGCCAGTACAACCTTGTGTCATAGTAACATATTGGGATGTGACCACAGTCTATGTCTGGTGTGCAGATTTCAGATTTTTCTTCATTTTTTTTTTGTTTCGTTCTTTTCTTTTTATTTTTCATCTTCTTAAAATTTCCTTTTTCCATTTCCTTCACTTTCCTCTATTATTTACATTTTTTCTTGTCTTTTTTTCATTCCTTTACGTGTTTCCTCTTTTTACATAGGTTTTATTTCACTTTTTTCTTTCTTATTTTCTGCCTCTAGCTGAACCTCTTGTTTTCTATACTTCATTCTCTCTCCATCTAGAATTCTTTAGATCCCTCAAGGGCATATTTACGATTGCCAGTTTTTTGCATTATTATATTTTGACTATTATAATTAATAATTTTATGTAATTTGTTGCTGGTATTGATTATTCTACAGTGGTGATCAAAATTAGAGCACAATGTGTGATCACTTGATCTTTTCAGACAGAATGTAATCTACATTGATGACATTTGGTGGTTTCTGTGTAAGGGGTGCACCATGCCACTAGCGCAGGGTTTTCCAAAATAACCAAAGTTCATCAACTTAAAACCTTTATTTTACACAAAACTTGATCATAATTAGAGAACAGCAATGACTTTAGACAGGGAAAGATTACAACTAAATGTAGTGAAGGTTACAACAGTCACCATTCAGTAGTAAGTGTACAGGCCTTTGCTTTGTGCAGGCCTTTGCTTTGAATGACTTCAGCACACCTGTGGCAACAGGACATCACTAGTCTCTCTTTGCTCTGGGGGGATTTTGGTCCACTCTCCTTCCAGTCTCTTCCACAGTTCTGTGACTATTGTGTTTTTTTTTTTAACATAACTTTTTTAGCAAGGATTTTGCAGAGGTTTTCTATTGGGTTTAGATCAGGACTCTGGCGGACATTTCATTGTTTCAGTGTTTTGTGTTTCAAGGAACTGTTTTACCTGTTTTGCTGCATGACGGGAGGGAATGTTCTGTATGAAAATGGCTGTTTGATTGAGTGCTGAATGCAAGTGAGGAACCACGTGTTGTTGAAGAAGGTTCTGATACACACTTGCATTCTCTCTTCCATGTAGCTGTATGAGAGGTCCAACTCCTGCAGCAGAAAACATTCCCCAAACCATAAGGGTATGTGCACACTTGTGGGCGGGTTGGTCGGCGGCGGCTGGGCGGACCCACCAGGAAGCTCCGGAGCCGTCCACCGGCATCCTGGCGGGTATGTGCGGCGGGTGCCGGGCGGGTGCCGGGCGGGTGGCCAGCGGGTTAGCGCCGGCGGTGTTGCGGCGGCTGGAAGCAGTACATGATTCTGCTTGCAGCCGCTGCAGAACCGGCCGGTTTATAGAACATGCTCATTCTTTGCTAACCCGCTGGGAACCCAGCGGGTTAGCAACGGATGAGCATGTGTAAACCGCCGGTGTGTGGACACCGGGTGTCGGTTTACATAGGTTTTAATGTTAATCCAAACGCCGGTTTGGATTAACATAAATTTACATGAAATTTATGTAAACCGACCGGCGGTTTACACACCTAATCCGACCCTAACCCGGCCAGTGTGCACATACCCTAACACTTCCTCCACCACCTTTCACTGACTTCTTTACACACTTTGGGTTCAGTCTTTCCCCAGTTTGTTGACGAACATCATGTTTCCCATCAGACCTAAATAAATTAAACTTGCTTTCATCACTAACATGAACTGTGGCCTACTTCTCCTCTATGCACGCACCATGCTCATCACCAAAGGTGAGTCTACCCTTTTGATTCTTTCTGCTAATGAGAGGTTTGGTCACTGTATAGTGGGTTTTCAGCCCAAATACTCTTAAAGGTTTTGACACTGTATGATGAGACAGATCCTTACCCTGTTCAGTGCTGAACTGGCTATTCCAGCTGCAGTGTTAAAACGATTACCCATGGAGATTCTCCGCATTATCCTGTCCTCACTTGCATTTGTTTTCAAGGGCAACCAGCCTTTTTGGGGGATTTGCAAGAGTTTGTGATGTTGTAAAGATGCAATATTCTAGAAATCACAGACTTGGAACGACCAACTTCTGTTTGGCGGATAGGGTGACCCCTTTGGTCTTCATCTGGATAACCTGCAACCGGAGGGTTTCAGTCACTTTGGAATGGCGCACCATTTTTGCAAAGTGAGTGCAAACTGGAAAGTTAGGCTGCCAGTTACATAGGATTTGTCCGATAATTAAGGAAATTAGCACCAAGTGCCAGAAGAACACCAACAACTTGCAGGTATCTGAAAGTGTTCTCTAATTTCAATCAGAGTTCTTTTTCATTTATCTCATTTTCATTTTTATTTTGTGCTTTAGAATACAATCAATTTACGAAATAAGATGAAAATACAGCTATTCTACTCATGTTAGGACAAAACAATGACCTTAACATTAAGGAAATTGTGTGTGGTTCTCTAATATTGATCTCCAATGTATGTATACAGTGACTATATTTCATTTATGTACATTCTTGAAGGCCATGAACCAGCGATGCGACCGAAACATTGGCCAGATTTCTGTCTTTATACAGTGCCTTGTGAAAGAATTTCGGCCTCCTAGAACTTTTCAACCTTTTGCCACATTTCAGGCTTCAAACACAAAGATATCAATTCTAATTTTTTAGTGAATCAACAACAAGTGGGACACAATCGTGAAGTGGAACGAAATTTATTGCATATTTTAAACTTCTTTAACAAATAAAAAACTGAAAAGTGTGGCGTGCAATATTATTCGTCCCATTTAATTTCAGTGCAGCAAACTCACTCCAGACGTTCAGTGAGGATCTCTGAATGATCCAATGTTGTCCTAAATGACTGGTAATGATAAATAGAATCCACCTGTGTGTAATCAAGTCTCCGTATAAATGCACCTGCTCTGTGATAGTCTCAGGGTTCTGTTTCAAGTGCAGAGAGCATCATGAAGACCAAGGAACACACCAGGCAGGTCCGAGATACTGTTGTGGCGAAGTTTAAAGCCGGATTTGGATACAAAATGATTTCCCAAGTTTTAAACATCTCAAGGAGCACTGTGCAAGTGATCATATTGAAATGGAAGGACTATCAGACCACTGCAAATCTACCAAGACCTGGCCGTCCCTCTAAACTTTCATCTCGAACAAGGAGAAGACTGATCAGAGATGCAGCCAAAGGGCCCATGATCACTCTGGATGAACTGCAGAGATCTACAGCTGAGGTGGGAGAGTCTGTCCATAGGACAACAATCAGTCGTACCCTGCACAAATCTGGCCTCTATGGAAGAGTGGCAAGAAGAAAGACATTTCTCAAAGATATCCATAAAAAGGCTTGTTTGACGTTTGCCACAAGCCACCTGGGAGACACCAAACATGTGGAATAAGGGGTTCTGGTCAGATGAAACCAAAATAGAACTTTTTGGCCACAATGCAAAACAATATGTTTGGCGTAAAAGCAACACAGCTCAGCACCCTCAAAACACCATCCCCACAGTCACACATGGTGGTGGCAGCATCATGGTTTGGGCCTGCTTTTATTCAGCAGGGACAGGGAAGATGGCTAAAATTGATGGGAAGATGGACGGAGCCAAATACAGGACCATTCTGGAAGAAAACATGCTGGAGTCTGCAAAAGACCTGAGACTGGGACGGAGATTTATCTTCCAACAAGACAATGATCCCAAACATAAACGTATCCAGGTGTTAGAACGGCCAAGTCACAGTCCAGACCTGAATCCAATGGAGAATCTGTGGAAAGAGCTGAAAACTGCTGTTCACAAACTCTCTCCATCTAACCTCACTGAGCTCCAGATGTTTTGCAAGGAAGGAGGGGCAAGAATTTCAGTCTCTCAATGTGCAAAACTGATAGAGACAAACCCCAAGAGACTGCAGCTGTAATCACAGCAAAAGGTGGCGCTACAAAGTATTAACTCAAGGGGCCGAATAATATTGCACGCCCCACTTTTCAGTTTTTTATTTCTTAAAAAAGTTTAAAATATTCAATAAATTTGGTTCCACTTCGTGATTGTGTCCCACTTGTTGTTGATTCTTCACAAAAATATTAGAATTGATATCTTTATGTTCGAAACCTGAAATGTGGCAAAAGGTTGAAAAGTTCAAAGGGGGCCAAATACTTTCACAAGGCACTGTATATAGGGGGCTGAATACTTTCACAAGGCACTGTATTTTTGCAGCTGCACAATTAGTCTTTTCTTTGCCTGAAAGTTTGTGTCATGGTATCCTCTATTATGTTTTGGGACTTCTATATTAGACAGGTGTTACCGGTGACTCTGTCCGCAACACAAGTCATGTGGCCAAAGATTGATGGAAGCCGTTCACACATCGTAACATAATACAAGTGAAATGGGTCATAAGTACCACCAAAAGCAAGTTGCAAAAAAGTCCTAACTAGATGAACACTTTGCGGCTTGCTTCTCGCGGTCACTGGACACAACGCGACCCATTTACTAGCACTATGGTGAGATCTAGCCGAGGTATGCTGAAATGTTGGGCAGCACATCCTTGGTCATGGACAATGTCTCTTTGAGCTTTAGCCTATCAAGAAGTCACATATTAAGGGATACCTGGGTAATTCCTTTAATCTGGCATCTAATACTTCAGAAATAAGATGCAGTACAATATGAATAGACATTATGCAAGACTAGGACCATAGGATACAATCCCGACCCCAGTCTTACCTATTTACCTCCTCCTGCATGTCGTCATCCCCTGCAGGTTCATGGGATACATGAGTGGTCTGAGTTGGAGGCCTGGATAATTTTCAGAAAGACAAAAAGCCAAATAATCTCACCTCAAATGGCAAGATATTGTGTAAATGCAAAAAAAGATTCACACCTTTGAGACATTTGTTTCTCTTTACTTGTATGCATTTATGGTACTTTTTTTTTGCAAATCAGTTTCATTCAAAAATTTTGCACCATTACAGGTTCTTTGTTACCTGCAGAATCAAGGGGTTTTGCAGGACATTTATATTAATGACGTATCCTATAAGTTATCAGTATGTGATTGATCAAGGTCTATAACTCAGCTGCTGCCAGTGCTATTGATTGGAATATGGGGCTGATGTACAGCACCGGGCTGCAGTCATTATACAGATGATGGACAGGGCTGTGCAGCTCCGCAACCAAGTCCTTCCTACCAATTTCTAGTCTAGAGTAAGGTCTGTGTTCATAAATCAGCTGAGAAAATGTTGCACAGAGGATTTTGGGTTTCCTCAGTTGCTAAAGACCTCTGCACCTCCTATTACCTAATGTAAAGATATCTAAAAAAAATCCTTTTTCGGAGAACTTTATGTTAAATGTTGTTGCACAAAACACTTTGGGTTCTTGTCTTTCATTATTGCATGGGTGGCTTTCTTAGAAGGCTTCCATAGATGCGCTTAAGGGTAAAGTCTCTCTTTAGAGCGACAGTTTATTTAATTTTTCATTAAATTTTTTTATACATTCATATGTTTTCAGTTAAATATTTTTCTAATTGGGCTTCATTAAAAAATCTTGCTCCATTTAGTTTTTATAGGCTTTTGATTCCCGGCATATTCATCTTGTAGTCAAAAATTGGTTGAGAAGAGCTCAGAGAAAGTTATACTCTCCCATAGGTACAGTGATCATTTTAGGACATGGTCATTTATCATAGTCAGACATCAGAAATACTGTGCAATACCTGTGTGTGTCATGCTTCAAGCTACATTAAAGTGATATTTTAAAGTCGATACTTAATTTTTTACTTCTGACACGTCAGAAATGAAGTATCAGTTGTCAGATGTCAGATATGTTAGTTATCAATTATAAATTATGATTTATGAATTATGATTAATCATTTATCAATTATCAATGATCATTTATCATTTAGCATTTATCAATTATCATTTATCATATATAATTTATCAAATCTCAGTTGTCAGGTCTCACATTGATATATGACCATTCTCATACTCATTCCTCAGGTATCACACAGCATTTCTGATGTCTGACTTTGATAAATGACCATGTCCTAAAATGAACACTGTACGTAGGACCCACACAACAAGCTCACTGATGGCTTCTCAATAAACCCATTCATCAGCCATCTATAGACTGCAACACAGAGGATATAGAAGGCAAAATGGTGCAGACCATTTTAATGAAACCCAATTGAAAAATAATATATTTTGAGCCAAAAATGTCAGCTGGGTCTCACTGAAGTGAATGGTGCTGACTGCAGTGAATGGCGGGGTCACCACTACAGGAGAAGGGAAATGACCAGCAGGGACCCAGAGCAGCAGGAATAAAAGGTGAAGTCAGGTTACTAATGTAAATGACAGCATATTACTAGGATTCTTGCCTTTTAACAATGGTGGCGAGTATTGATGAGTGAGCACCACAATGCTTGGGTCCTTGATACTTGTAACCAGCAGCTGGATGCTCGGCTGGACACATCTCGAGTATAATGGAAGTCAGTGGGGAACTTGAGCATTTTTCAAGGAGAATTCCCAGAAAAATAGTAAGTTGCCCATTGACTTCCATTATACTTGAGTACTGGAGTCATGTCCACCTGCCCATTACGAGTACCAAGCATCTGAGCAGACTAGTGATGAGCTGACGGCAGGAACCTCCACCGATCCACACACTGAAGGTGCAGAAGCACTGTGCCCCCCTTTTTGGTTTCCCTCTGAACTGTGCCCCTCCTTTGGTTTCCCTCTGCACTGTGGCCCCTTCTTTTGTTTCCCTCTACACAGTAGCCCCTTTTTTGGTTTCTCTTTGCACCGTGGCCCCTTTGTTGGTTTCCCTCTGCACAGTGGCCCCTTTGTTGGTTTCCCTCTGCACGGTGGCCTCCTTTTTGGTTTCCCTCTGCACCGTGGACCCTTTGTTGGTTTCCCTCTGCACGGTGGCCTCCTTTTTGGTTTCCCTCTGCACCGTGGACCCTTTGTTGGTTTTACTCTGCACCATGGCCTCCTTTTTGCTTTCCCTCTGCACTGTGCTTCCTTGTTTGGCTTCCCTCTGCATTGTGGCCCCTTTTTTTGTTTCCCTCTGCTCTGTGGATCCATTTATGGTTTCTCTCTGCACTGTGACCCCTTTTTTGGTTTCCCTCTGCACCGTGGCCCCTATTTTGGTTTCCCTCTACACAGTATCCTCTTTTTGGGTTTCCCTCTGCACCGTGGCCCCTTTGTTGGTTTCCCTCTGCACGGTTGCCCCTTTTTGGTTTCCCTCTACACCGTGGACCCTTTTTTAGTTTCCCTCTGCACCGTGGACCCTTTGTTGGTCTCCCACTGTGGCCCCCTGGCCAACCTCAGTACAGAGACTTACAGCATTACCATCACCTAATAAATTGAGAATAACCCCAAATATTATGGCACATTACTCTGAGTAGAGGATGAATAACGGTTCATACCTGCCCTCACTGTCATTCCTAAATATAAACAAAATAAAAAGAAATATTGTCATAATGTCACAGTAACGACAGAACAATATATCAATGCTATGGTGCAGACACACTGGCTTCAAACTCAAGTGAAAAACTTGCATTGCACTCAGACCAATGTTAAACAATATGTCAGGTCAGATTGTTGCATTTTTCCTCTGCTTAACTTGCATTGTGAGTCAAATGCGAGTCCAATCACTGCATGCTGCAATTGTATGCAAGTTTAGCGTGCAAGAGGCCAATGAAAGTCTATTGGTGCGAGAAAAAAACGCACACAGACAGCACACTGCGAGTTTGTAGCATGGGCTTTCTCATCCTGGTAAAAGAATAGATAGATTTATCGGGCTCCAGCTGTTACTTCCTGGGCCGCCTATTAAGCTAATTGCATATTCACTACACTGTCAGACAAACAGCCAATCACAGAAGCTCACACTCTGGGAGAGCCTCTGTGATTGGCTGTTGTAGTCAGACTGGATTTCCTCACTCTGGATGGTGATTCTGCTCGGTTGCCATACATATTAGTGTATGGCAACCAACCTGCCATTATAGGATGTTAAATAAACAATTAAAAAAACACGCATGGGGCTTCGCAGCATTTTTAATTAATAAGGGGTAAGTAATAAATGAGTAATAAGGGGTTAATACCAGCTTTGTTTTACCAGCTGGTATTAAGCCCAAGATTCTTAATGTCCGGCCAAGTTAGACCCAGCCATTAAGAATCTCCAATAAAGTGTTAAAAAAAAAAAGCCACTACACAAAGAAAAAAATACTTTATTAGAAATAAATCCACAGACGCTTATGTTACCTTCACACGCAATAACGGCTGGCAATCTGAGGCGATCTAACATGCGCGTGCACATTTTTCATGCTCGCCTCCGATCGCCGATGGCGGCATTACACGCCGCAATCTCACCGTGAAAGAAAGTTGATGTGTCACTCCGTAAATCTCCTCACCTACAGCGGAACCAATCTTGCCTCATTCCATCGCCGCTTCACACACCGCAAGCCTAAAGGCAATGTGGTCGTACATGTTCAGCGCCGCGAGGACATAGGCATGCCGCAGTGGTCAACACCGCGCCCCATACATGCTCATTGGACAACACAACTGCGTTACGATTGGGCAGCCTGCTCTGGAAGGCTGGCTAATACATGACGCAATTGTCTATCGGAGTTTGGCACCAATACACGCTCAAATATGGCGCGGTGTCAACTGACAGCCAATGGGAACACACTAGCCAACACCAGTCAGGCCAGACGGGGCGCGGTGTCCAGCACGCTGAGAGACGCCTATGGGAGATCCTAGGCAATGCTGCTTCCATCACAATCGCCCTATCACGCGCCACAACACGCAAATATCGCCTCCAGGATTGCGGCTGATTTCTGTGCAGTGCTCAGGAATCAGGCGACAGTTGAGAGGCGATTTATCGCCGTGAAATTCCCCAATCACACGCCGCAACTGTGAGGCAATTTCACGCCGATAGCTCCGGGGCGACATATTGCCTTTAGGATTCCCAGCCGTTATTGCGGCGTGTGAAGGTACCATTAGGGACACCATCTTTATTACCCCCTCACAGCTCTTCACGATCCTAGTCTTCTGTCTTCTTCAAATGTTGTAGCTCTGCTACATCACAGAGCATGGGGAGGTAGTCCGCTCCCCGTGCTCTGTGATCACTGAATAAGACTGCGGGTGGTAAGCGGTGATGTCACGCTGATACCGGTGCCATAGTAACCAAATGAATGGTTACTATAGCAATGATGACTGGCTCCCATATCACAGCGGCTCCTGAATGTGCGGCTCATAGAGGAGCCACGGTGACAGCAGCCCCGGAAAGCAAGGAGTTAACTCCTGTGGCTCCTCTATGAGCTTCTGTATGAGCCACATATTCAGGAGCCACGGTGACAGCAGCCCTGGTAAGCAACAAGTTAACTCCTGCAGCTCCTATGTGAGCCGCGCAATTCATGAGCCGCATGATATGGGTGCCAGTCATCGTTGCTATAGTAGCCACTCTTTAGTTACTATGCCAACGGTGTCAGCGGTGACATCACCACTTACCATCTGCAGTCTCATTCACTGATCACAGAGCACGGGGAGCGGACTTCCTCCCCGTGTTCTGTGATGTAGCAGAGCTGCATCATTTGAAGAAGACAGAAGACCAGGATCGTGTAGGGCTGTGAGGGGGTAATAAAGATGGTGTCCCTAATTGTGTGTGTATTTATTGCTAATAAAGTATTTTTTCTTTGTATAAAGTCTTTTTTTTTTAACCCTTTATTGGAGATTCATAATGTCCGAGTCTAACTTGGGCTGACATTAAGAATCTCAGACTTAATACCAGCTGGTAAAACAAAGCTGGTATTAAACCCTTATTACCCAGCATGCCACCCACCACCAGGGCTGCTGGAAGAGTCTGGAAGTGGTGCTTCTTATAAATGCACCATTTTCAGTGGCGGCTGTGGGCTGCTAGTCTTTAGCATGGGGGGCCTAAAACAATGGGCCCTCACCCCACTCAGAGCCCTCAGCTGCCTAGTTTTATCTTGGATGGCAATTAAAAATAGTGTGGAGCCCATGCATTTTTTTTTGCCAGCCAAGGGAACATTAGGCAGCTGAGGGTGGCAGCTCGCAGTTGTCTGCTTTCATCGGGCTACACTTAAAAATGCTGCGAAGTCCCATGCGTTTTATTTAATTATTTATTCGTTTAACAACCTATAGCGTAATGTGTATGGCTACCAAGCAGTATCACTGTCCAGATTGAGGAAATCCAGTCTAGGTACCGTCACACGCGGCAATATTGCTTGCAATTTCACTGGCAATTTGCTGGTTGCAATGAAATCATGGACACATTGTTCTATTTGTACATGGCAACAAAATAGAACAATGTGTCCATGATTTCACAGCACCCAGCAAATTGCCAGTGAAATTGCCTAGCAATATTGCCGCGTGTGACGGTACCTTCTGACTACAATAGCCAATCACAGAGGCTCTCACAGAGTGTGAGCTTCTGTGATTGGCTGTTTGTGTAGTGAATATGCAAGTTGCTTATTAGGCAGCCCTGGAAGTAGCAGCTGGAGACTGGTAAGCCCGATCTAGCTATTCTATCTAGCTACTCTTTTACCACTTTATACACCATGAGAAAGACCATGTTAAAAACGCATTGCACACTGACCACACTCGAAGCACAGTCACACCACACTCATTGCTCTCCCACGACACTCACACGACCATACAGAAAGCACTCGCATGACTGTCGTACATCAAAAACGCACCAAAATTTTCACGCATGCTAGTGTGCCTTCACCCTCACATTAATTATCTCCATATGGCGGCCGTCACACGGTGAGATATCTTTAGCGATATTGTAAGCGATCACGTGCACGCGCGATCGCTTACAATATCGCTCACATCGCTGGTGAGATGTCACACAGACAGACTCACCAGCGATGCGGAGCCGCGATCTCGCTCGTTACTATGGTACACATCGGGTAACTAGGCGCGCGCGTCGCTTAGTTACCCGACGTGTACCATAGTTACCATCTCCCAGCATAGGCGCGGTCGCTGGGAGATGGATCATCGTGGTGTCATACACCACGATGATGCAGATCGTTGCATCGTTCATCGCTAGATCTGAGAACCGAACCTCAGATCAGCGATGTCACGATCAAGCGATTTAACATCGTAAATCGCTTGATTACATGCAACGATATCTTGCCCGATATCGCTTAAGCGATCAAAAAGGAGATCGCTTAAATGATATCGGGCAAGATATCGTTCCGTGTGACGGCTGCCTATCGTATATTCACACAACCGTTTTGGCCACAAGCATTTTTTGGAAGGGTTCCTCCTTGTTTTTGTGAACTTTTATTTTTTTTTTAAATGTTTCTCCATTGAATAATGAAGAAACCGCTAACTAATTTTTAAAGCCAAAAAGCTATGGCAAAACTTTCCCAAAAAAAAAAAAACATCTTCCAGGCGTCTTTTGAGATTTCTTATTGACTTGTATTATAAAGTACAGGGCGTCTTATTAGCCAAAAACACCAAAAGAATGCACAGATCACTCCCTTTAAGGAGGTGCACAAAAAGACAGACTTTGAAAGATAAAAGGATGCAAATTAACCCCCTTCTCAACACCTGAAGTACTGTTATATCATATGTTGTGTCCCTGACTTTGGTGTGGGCTTGCACACTGAATTTTCATCATTACTGGCAGATGATGGCTGAATTATTCAGCAATCATCTGACTTTAGCCGCCCACATTTGTTAACATGTTAAATACTGCTGTCAATCTCTGACAGCAACATTTAATATGCACCAGCAGGGAAGAGTGCACTGTTGGGTTGCCATAACAGCCGAGGGTTTGTTGAAATCCCGCATACTTGTCATGAGGAATCATAGAATGGTAAAGTTGGAAGGGACCTCCTGTGTCATCTGGTCATGCTCAAAGCAGGATTCACTAAATCATCCCAAATAGATGTCTGTCCATCCTCTGTATGAAGACTACCATTGAAGGAGAGGTCACCATGTCTTGTGGCCACCTGTTCCACTCATTGATCACCCTCACTTTTTTCCAAGTTTCCTTTGAAAGCTAGTGTGGCGCCCCTGTGACCAGGAGGCCACAGGGTGAACTGCAGCTGGGATAGGTAAGACGGTCAGCTCACAAAAGCACCCACATATCCACACTCCGACCCTGAGCCTAAGTCGCTTCATGCCAGGCGAGGGGTGGTGGGAGTAGCTATGTGTGGGTGGGAAGTAGAGAGAACCCGGACAAAGGGTGGAGGAACTAGACTCCAGAAAGGACCTAGGAACACTAAGGTGTGTGAGACTATCGATAGCTTCCCATGGGAGAGGAGTAGTCGGAGAGATCTCCTGGCATGAGCGTACCCAGGATCAAAACTAGGGGGGGGGCAAGCCATGGTCCTTCGAAACATCATATCCGTCCCGGTGCATTGTGGGGCTGATCACGTGTTCGGCCGCGGCTCCAGCACATGATCAACCCCCACAATGCACCGGGTCGGATATGACATTTCGGCCAGCGCGTCAGAGTACCACAGGAGGCGGGAATTTCAAAAAGAGCCGACACTGCCCACTGTTTATACTGTTCTATCTCATCAAACTCCCCATCCTCAACATACTGTCCCTGCATGCTGCCCCCTCTCTATACAACCCCACACTACTCACACTCTATTCTCTGCCGCAGCCATCCCCCTCACTCCACATACTGTGTCCACACTGATCCCCCTCATTCAACATGCTGTGCCACAGCCATCCCCCCTCACTCATACTGTATCCACACCCATAACCCCCCCCTAACTCCTTATACTGTGTCCACACCTATCCCTCCTCACTCCACATACTGTGCCACAACCATACCCCTCACTCCGCATACTGTCTCTACACCCATATAATCCCCCCTCACTCCACATACTGTGCCGCAGCCATCTTTCCTTTACTCCTTATACTGGATCCTTAAATTTACCCTCTTGCTTCCCATACTGTCCTCCACATACTGTGTCTATACCCATCTCCCCTTGCTCCATATTGTATCCTCAAATCCCTCATTTTCTCTTCATGCTGTCTCCACACACACCACTCCCCCACCCTCCACCCTCTCCCTCTCGTTTGCTCCTTTTATACGCCCGCCATCCTCTCCCCCTGTTTGGTTCACATATTCTCCCCCCACCCTCTCCCCCAGTTTTCTCCTCATACCCCCCATATCCACTCCCCCCACCCTGCTCCCGTTTGCTTCTCATACTCCCACCATCCACTCCCCCCCACCCTGTCCTCTCAGTTTGCTTTTCATACTCACTCAGCTTGTGCCTCATACTCTCTCCCCACCTTGTTCCCCCAGTTTGCTCCTCATACTCCCCCCACTCTGCTCCTCATACAGCCCCTATCCTCTCCCCCCAGTTTGCTCCTCATACTCCTCCCACTCTTTTCCTCATACACCCCCTATCCTCTCCCCCCAGTTTGCTCCTCATACTCCTCCCACTCTGCTCCTCATACACCCCCACAACCCTGTCCCCCTTCCCCTAATTACTTTAATGCCCCCTGTCTTCCTCAGCTCCAGTGTGGAAAGCTGCCCTCCATCCTTCTGTCGCCTCTGTCGGGTGACTTCATCAGTGTAATCAGGTGACCTGATGACGTGGCCCTGACCCGGAATTGCCGGGAATCAGGGCTTCTATTGTACATACATATCGTCTAATAGACGCTTTTGTGTACAATGGACTGCAGGATTCTCTGCCCCCGCTGTCAGCTGATAGTGGGGGCAGAGAGAAGCCGCTCACACTGCGAAGGGGAAGGGGGGTGTTGGGGTTCACGGAAGATGTAGCCGGAGGGGAGAGACCTCGGGCACTGCAGCAGGAGGCCAGGTGCTGTGCCTCCCCCCTTGTTGCGCCCGGGAAAAATGCACGGCCAGGTTCCTGTAGATATTGCACTGGTCAAAGGGGGTGACAGGTTCCCCTCTAAGCTCCCTCCCCTGCCCTACGCTGGGTACGGCCATGTCTCCTGAAGAGTAGAGGAGAAGGGAAAGCATCCACAAGCCGAGACACCCTTCAGCTGAGTACTGGAAGTGTGGGGATTCCAAGTCCTCCAGCCACAAAGCCCAGAGACAGCCGCCTGAAACGTGGGACTAATAAAGGACTTGAGTTGCCTGCCATATCGGCACCTAGCAGGAGAGAGAGGGGCCAGCAGCTCAGCTTATGCAGTAGCAGGGCCCCACCAACACAGTGCAGCAAGGAGTCGTCAGAACCGGTCGGGTGAGGAGTATCCCGAGTTGCTCTCAGGTGCATGGACTCAGAATCCCAACTGCCAGTACTACCATTGCACCAGTAAAAGGACTGAGGAACCACAAAACAGTGAGTCTGTCTGTTGCTTTGCGCCCGCCATCCTGCACCTTACACCCTTACTACATCCACTGCCCTGGGGAATCGTTCCACCCATGGGGAGCCACTACACCCTAGCTGCCCTCCATCATCCCCAGAGGTTCTGCAGCAGTGGTGGCCACCTATAGCCACATATCTCGGGTGGCATCACGAATAACGTCCCCTTTCATCATCCCTTTCCCTACCAAGCCAGAATCCCCTTAACAGCTGCACCCAGGGCCACAGAGCCAGGTCTCGACCCCTGTGACTGTACGATAGCCTGGTTCAGAGTATCCCATACCCTGGGGTGGGTCACTTGTTCCCAGGCTGAAATTTGCCAGCCAGCCCTTGGGTATAATAATAAGGCTATGTGCACATGCTGTGTGGTGCAGAAATCATCTACAGCAAAATTGCATCTTTTGGCAGAAAAACTCACCAAAAACTCGGTGTTTTGCGTTTTTTGCAGCATTTTTGTGTCACCTTTTGTTGCAAACCTGCATATCTATCCCTACCCCGCAAAGTCTATGAGGATTCTGAAGTCATATGCCCACGGTGCTTATTTTCTCCTTGCAGTTTAGGTGCAGATTGTGGTCAAGACAAAAGAATGACCGTGTCAATTATTTGCTGGGTCTTGCAGCCCTCCCAGCCATTGAACAAAAATGCATGACCAAATCTGCACCAAAAAAAGCATGTTTTTTGGAGTGTTTTTCTACCATGGGTGCATTTTTGCAGCGTCTGAACATGCACTAAGAATGGACATGCTGCAGATTATTATTGTGCAAGTAAAAAATAAGCAACATGTGCACAACCCTTCAGAATTCTCATTGACATTGCTGACATAAGGGTGGACAGGCAGATTTATGACAAATCTGCAGTAAAAAACTAAAAAAAAATATACTGTGCTCAAGGCCTAATAATAATAATAATTATAATAATAAAAATTATTAGAAAGAATAATCACATTATATATTGCATTAATAAAAGAAAAGAATATAATGTTATAATATACTGTAATAAAATATCATATCTTACCAGTCTCCAGCTTCCCTTGCAACTGAAGGAAACAAAAATTCCCAGATGTTTGTCATGCTAATATAACCATGTAATAAATAAACACAGATATAATATATTATGCCGACACTTTGCAGATGCGATTACAGGTGATGCATATGGCAGAAGACAATTATTAAATAACCTATTTTTGCACGTAGTTTAAAGACCAAGAAAATTAAAATTCGTGCAAATCTCTATATGTCTGTCTTACCAGCTACAGCTGACGGCCCGCAGCCCATGTCTGCACCGTGTCACTGGATCCCAGAAGGACTTCTCTATTTCTGAGGCCGTTTCATTCCTGAGCCGGGATTTAACAGATTATTTTAATCACTGATCTTAAAGAAAATTAATATCTGGGTTTATGATAAAGAGACACAAAAGGGGACTCCAAGGCTGTAAACACATGATCCGAGTTACTCGCACGCTTCTCGCATGACTCACCTGGCCCAGCCCCTGCCTCTCTGGACAGGAGCGTGGAGCTGCATAGAAGCACATACAGCTGACACCATCCCGTCATTTGAATTTGGCTTGAACCTTATGCAACCGTATGTGGTTTCTCCCCTATTGACTTTCAATGGGGACGCAGGCTCATGTGGTTTCATACGGTTCCAGCCGTATCCGGCTGAGAACAGTTTTTAACAGAAACTAAGCACAAAGTTTGTAACGTTATTTGTGTTTTCGTAAAAACCGTAAACAATCAGATCTGGGGCCATGTAGCCTAAAATAAAATGGTGCTCTATGGAACCCAGATCGGGTGGAAGCTTAATCCGGATAACGGATCCAGGTTTTTTGACTGAGCATGCCCAGAAGCCAGTTTGATATGACACACCCACTAGGGGGCGTTAACCAAAAATGGCATTTTCATTGAATCCGTCAAAAAAAACGTACACCACCTGATGCAGCTGAATGTTACCGCATCGGTATTACGCCGGATCCATCAACCGGATCAGTAATACTTGTGCCAGAGCATCCAGTGGCATCAGGTTTTACAATTGTGGGGGTGGACGAGGTTTTCTCTGTATCCCCGCCGGATTTAAAAAATGGTAGCGTGAAACCGTGGACTCTGGCTGGTAACTACCTGTAAGGCTGTGTGCACACATTGCATTTTTAGGCTGGTTTCATACTGGCGTTTCATCAGTGCACCCACATTCATTTTCGGCCACATTGACTTTCAATGGGGCCACAAGCACGTGCGGGTGCATCCAGTTCTTCCAGTTTGCCCCAGATGTGGGTGTCACCGGTTTTTGCACGGAGACCAAAAACGCATCTTGTTTTGCGATTTTGGTGTCTGTGACAAAAAAACGGTGACACCCAGATCCGGGGCACCACAGGTTGAATTAAAGTGTGTCCCTATGTAACCTGGATCCGGTAGACTCCAGATCCTGTTGGATCTGGGTTTTTGGTCTGTGCATGAGTAGTACGCAGTTGTAAATGACACTCCCTCTAGGAGGCGTATCATTTGTCCCCAGATCCGGCGGAAATAGGTATGAAGCTGGAAGCAACTGTATGCTCCTGCACCGGTATTATCACTGATCGTGAGACTGATCAGGGAAAATACTGGAGCGCGGGCATCAGTTTTTAGAATTCTGGGGAGGAGGAGGGGGGGGGGCGGGGAAATCCAGGGGATGCAAATAAAGCCTGCATCTCCCCATATTAAAAAAATGCCAATGTGAAACCAGCCTTAATGTATGTTTGATATTTCTCATCTATATTATTATTATTATTTATTTATTTAGCGCCATTATATTCCATGAAGCTTTACATGCTAAAAGGGGCAGACTAGGACAAGTAACATAGTAACAATACAAGTAACAATAAATGTTGACAATTCGGTCGTACAGATACAAGAGGGGAGAAATCCTGTCCGCGAGGGCTCACAGTCTACGAGGGGCGGGTGGGGATACAGTGGGAGGGGGAAGTTCCAGTCGTGAGGCGGTGTGGTGGACCGGGTCTTATTGCAGGTGGTAGGCTTGGCGGAACAGATGGGTCTTCAGGCTTCTTTTGAAGGTTCCCAGGGTAGGAGAATGTCTGATGTGTTGGGGCAGTGAGTTCCAGAGTCTGGGTGAAGCACGGGAGAAATCCTGTATGCGGTTGTGCGGATATGAGGGGAAAGTAGAGGAGGAGTTCTTGGGAGGATCGCAGGTTGCGTGAGGGTAGGTATCAGGAGGCCATGCCAGAGATGTATGGAGGGGACAGGTTGTGAATGGCTTTGTATGTCATGGTTAATGTTTTAAACTGGGATCTCTGGGAAGTAGGGAGCCAATGAAGGGCTTGGCAGAGGGGGGAGACAGGGGAGTAGCGGGGGGACAGATGGATTAGGTGGGCAGCGGAGTTGAGGATAGATTGGAGAGGTGCAAGGGAGGTATTAGGGAGGCCGGTGAGCAGGAGGTTGCAGTAGTCGAGGCGGGAGATGATGAGAGCGTGAATAAGGGTTTTAGCGGTGTCGTGGTCAAGGAAAGTGCGGATCCTATAGATGTTTTTGAGCTGGAGTCGGCAGGAGGTGGTGAGGGCCTGGATGTGGGGCTTGAAGGAGAGGGAAGAGTCAAGTCAAGAATCTATAGTGTATGGTCACCCATATGCGATTGTCCTGATGGTGTGTCCAGCCCAAAACTCGTTGAAATAAAATGACATCTTAGATGCAACATTCATCTTTATTAAATGGCTGCGCGGTTTTAACCCTTTCCATTCCGTTGTCCACATTGGTGAGGCTGCTGTAGCCGTTCTTTGATGCTTATCAGTGGTTGTGTCGCACACAGGAGAGCAAACCAGAGCCTGAAGGTCATATCACCTCCACAGCCAAGACCTCATGGTGCTTGTCTTTCTGTATCTAGTTGCGTGAATGCATCATATGTGTGGTTGACCTGTATCGTAAACAGGACTACTGATCGGCCAACATGCAGCCAACCGGCGGTCATTTACCGCTGCAGGCCGTCTCATATAAACGATCCGCAAGTCATGTAGAAAATCTGTATTGAGTTTTTATGGTTCTGATCTGTGAATGTTTTAATAGCAAAATCAACCACTACAGATAAGACACTGGGACAAAGTGCAGATACAGCAATCTGGGCCATGGGTCAGTAATGCTGCGGAGTGAGCCGAGTTTACCACTATCGCACTAGGGCAGGGATTATGAAATCTATACAACCAGCACAATGCCCAGTCATCTCTGGACACTTTTCTTTTCTCCCCCATTTCTATGAAAGTATAACTGGATTTTGCTGACTTTGGATAGTTTTATATTGCTGCGCAGCTAATACACACCAGTGCCCGACTAATACACGCCAGTGCCCAACTCATACATGTCAGTGAATAACTAATACACAGCAGTGCACCACTAATACACAGCAGTGCACCACTAATACACAGCAGTGCACCACTAATACACAGCAGTGCACAACTAATACACAGCAGCACGGAACTAATACACAGCAGTGCGCAACTAATACACAGCAGTGCGCAACTAATACACAGCAGTGCACAACTAATACACAACAGTGCACAACTAATACACAGCAGTGCACAACTAATACACAACAGCACGGAACTAATACACAGCAATGTGCAACTAATACACAGCAGTGTGCAACTAATACACAGCAGTGCACAACTAATACACAGCAGCATGGAACTAATACACAGCAGTGCGCAACTAATACACAACAGCACGGAACTAATACACAGCAGTGCACAACTAATACACAGCAGTGCGCAACTAATACACAGCAGTGCGCAACTAATACACAGCAGTGCGCAACTAATACACAGCAGTGCACAACTAATACACAACAGCACGGAACTAATACACAGCAGTGTACAACTAATACACAGAAGTGCGCAACTAATACACAGCAGTGCGCAACTAATACACAGCAGTGCGCAACTAATACACAGCAGTGCACAACTAATACACAGCAGTGCACAACTAATACACAACAGCACGGAACTAATACACAGCAATGTGCAACTAATACACAGCAGTGCACAACTAATACACAGCAGTGCGCAACTAATACACAACAGCACAGAACTAATACACAGCAGTGTGCAAGTAATACACAAGTGTACAGCGTCAAAGCCATCATTTAGCAAGGGATGACATGAATAGCACACCCTGCCTTCACAATAACACAATATTCTTCTCGCACAGCATTGAGAAGGTTTTTACTTTTAAGTATAGTAGGTGTTCCAATATAAACAAATTAGAAAAAAATATTCTAATTTGCAAAAAAATAATTTTTTTCTTTTTTCCAATTTGTAAAAAAAGAGATTTTATATATATTTTTTCATGTTTTACCGTGCATCTTTTCCCACAGTTCCATTAAAAAACAAATACTACAAGTAATAACAATATGAATATTTATTAACACAAATAAGAATTGCATACTGTTCCCTGGATAAAGAAATACAGAAATGAATTAGAAATCCTTGAAACACTACCCCCTATGGCCAAATTGCCATGGAAAATAACCCTATGGCCAGAAGTAAAGAAGCATGGCTGATCCCCCCACAAAAAAGACAAACAAACAAAACAGCACAACCCCTGACTATAGGTTATTTCCATTAAATTACATAGTGCAGAGCTGTAATACCACACACAACCTGTAAACAGGGTGGCGCTGTCTTAGGAAGAGGAGGGAGAAAAAAAAGGCAGCCATGTTTTTCTGATTATGGACCTTTGATATAATGGTCATTGCCAATGTGCTATAACCAATAGGAACAGAAAAACCAGAGCTCATGCAAATTAAGCACTAAAAGGAAAGGCCTAATTTTGCAGTTTTGCTACGTACAGTAGTATGCACCTATTAACCCCCGATCTCGGTCTCTTTCTTCTTTGGCATTTTTACAATTGGGGTGGTAGTAGTAGTAGTGGTAGTGGTAGTAGTAGTATGACAGGGCAAAGAGTCAGCAAATAGTTTTGGGTGAAATCTCCGAATCTAGCCATGCAATGCTCATACTGTAGCAGCAAAATCGTCCATCGTGTGTACAGTGTCAGAGCTGATCTGTATATAATGTGATCTGCATTATACTGCTGGGAGGGCACCATGCCAACACATTAGTGCAATCACGGGTTGCAAGATTTTGCACCTTCCGGCCATAGAAAGCAGTTCAAAGTGAAATTGTCCTTGCTGCCTATCACGTTAAGTAGGGTTACCGGACTTGCTTGCTATATTGTTTGACTTGCTTGCTATATTGCATGACTTGCTTGCTATATTATTAATTCATCTAGCATTTCATGGTATGGTTTCGGGTCAGTGCATCAGGATTATTGTGAGTGTCAGTCTGAATGAGGGCTTTAACTGTTACAATGCCTCTGGGTACCATTTACAACAATAGTGCCACCGCTGCAGTACCCATTATGTGCAATGCGTTGTTCTAAAGACTCCGCCGCACCGGAAGTAATCTGTATTCAGACAGTCTTCTGTTCACAAGGAACTAAACTACTTTCCTAGAAGGTCTACAGATCCCCTGAGAAGCTCAGAGAAATACAGTAATAGAGCGGACCATAGAGTCCGGAGCATTCCTGATTGGTTAATCATGCTTCTTATTGTTCTCTGTGGTTTGCAATGATGATAAAAAGTCCACTATGAGTTTGGCCGATTTTCGTGGTCGCTCCATCACTACTGAATGTCCGCAGTTCTCCAGGATTTCTACTTGGCTTCCAGCGATTGCATTAGCCAAGACGTCAGCTCCAGAAACATCAAGTACCTAAAGTAAGGGAATAAACATAAATATTAATGCCTGATACTTCAGTAAACACGGAAAAAACTGCGGCACTGCATCATGCAACGTATATATGTGCAACACAGAACACGACACATTGTAACAAGAAGACAGCAGCACTCAACATTATTACATTATCTGGAATATGGAACAAAATTATAGCGAAGGAAATGAGACTAACACGGTACCAAAGCTTCTAGCGAAGGAAATGAAACTTAGCTTATAAATATCGCCATATCGATAACCGCCCAGTAGCCACGTCAAGGCACGCCTTTTACTAGGTTCTATTCTATTTTTTAACCTACACTTTCAGTCAATGCTTCTCTCTGGATTAAAAACCTCTTTATGAATGTGCGAATAGAAACCTATTAACAGAGACCATAACACCTATGGCTAGCGGGGAAAGGGTGCACGGCAGCGGACGTGGCCCCATAATCTAATCAAGAAAAGACTGCGGCTCTCCATCATGTAATGTGTATAGGTGCAAAGCTGAACATGAGTCACTGTAACAAAAAGACAGCGGCACTCAAACACTAATGGCCACTTTAAACGTCCCAACATCGTTTCGATATTGGATACAACGGCACCGGAGCGCGCACTTTTTTGCAAGATCGCATAGGAGATGTTACACAGGATGATAGCGGCAGGCAACACAAGTGCGATGTCTACGCCCCCTTGTACGGGCGACCCAGGGAACGACCATTTAACATGGGAGTGAATAGGGGAAGTTGTTCTCCAAGTCGGTGTTGAGCTGTCACACAGAACGATCCTGCCACATCGTCCATCCAATATCGGGCAGTTGGAGAGCCTGCTCATTTCTTCCCCGATATCATTTTGGCATTGTTCTTGCATCGAATTGCACATTTACACCACAAAACGCACGAACGATATTGGGGCCAACGCACGAACCACGTGACTTTTTATTGAAGTTGGACGACGATATCGCGCCGTGTAAAGTGGCCATTAGACATGCTTTCTTTAATACAGAACAGAATTATAGCTAAGAACATATGAAAAAGAACGAGACACTTAGCTTATAAATATGGCCATATATCCTTCCTTAGCTATAATTCCATTCTATATTTTTTTGGTAAATACATCTTTATTAAAGTTTTCAAAAAGTATTAACAAGACAAACATCGGAATATCCGGAGAAAATGTCACATTACATTGACAAGGAGAAGTAATATGGAGCAAAAAAAAGCACCACGGCACAATAGGTTCCTATGATAAACTATAGGCTAAATATATCTCTCCATGTCCATCCTACAAACACTAGGCAGTGACCCCATCCTTGGCTGTCAGCAAAAGAGGAGTTCATCCTTTTCCAATTCGGCACCGAGTGCTGTAGGGTATAAACATCTATTGACTTAGATAATAAATAAAACCATAATCGTCCAGGAAGGGGGAATGTAGAGGTAAGAAAGCTAGGAGAAGAGAGAGGGAGGTGAGGAAGAAACTAGAGCGGGAAAGAGGGTATGGCAAAGAAAGAGAAAGAAAAAGAGGTGCGAGGCGTAGCGGAACAAGATGCATATCCAGAGGAGGAGGGAGCACGAATCCTCAATGCTCTCAGGTAAATAGGTCCCTATAGTTAGGAACGTCACCAAACAAAATCCACTCAGTCCAGGTAACCACATATACTCGTTGGGTCTGAGAAAAGTCAGCCGGCAATTCCTCACACCTACGAAGCGTCTCCATTTCCAAATACCATTCTAAAATGGAGGGGGGTTCCCGCTCCTTCCAATGTCGGGGGATCACGTTACAGGCTGCGGCAAGGCAAAAACGAAGGATATCCTTCTTCTGGGTCTACCAAGAACCAGGGAGCAGAGAGAGCAAGGCCATTGCAGGAGTGCCTACCAGGCTTTTCCCCATGACTAAGTTGTAATTACGGAACACTTTCAACCAGAACTCCTGGATCAAGGGGCAGCTCCACCATATATGCAGCATAGTGCCTGTCTCGATGCCGCATCTCCAACAATAATTCCATTCTATATTCAAGATAGCATGTTTCAGTGTTTGAGTGCTGCTGTCTTTTTGTTACAATATGTCATTTTCAGCATTGCACCTATATACATTGCATGATGAGAGTGCCAGTCTTTTATTGTTTAGATCATCTGGTGCCGTGCACCCTACCCCCCCTAGCCTTAAGCTGCATACTCACGATAAGTATACACGGCGTTTTAGACGCAGCGTCTTGCCACTGCATCCAAAACGCTGCATAGTATAGTATCAGCATAGTGGATGGGATTTGTAGAAATCCCATGCCCACTATGCTTTACCCAACCGCAGCATTCTTTTAACTGCCGTGCGGGTTGCCGCTATTCCGCTCCACCTCAGCATGTTCATTTCATGCTGCAGAGTCGGAAGCGGCTCCCATCGGGTGACTGCAGGGAGAAGCTGCCCTGCACCCGCTGCACATAGTGAGTACAGGGCAGCTGTGGGTTCACTCAGGTACGGAGGAGCTGCTTCCATTATGTAGCTCCTCAGGACCATGAGCACATACCCTTAGGTGTTATGGTCTCTGTTAGCAGGTGTCTACTCACCCATTTAAAGAGACGCTGTGACTGAAAGTGTAGGTACAAAAGTAGATTAGAACCCAGTAAAAGACACGCCTCGACGTAGCTACTGGGCGGATATCGATATGGCCATATTTAAAAGCGAAGTGTCTAATCTTTTTCATATTGTATTCCATAATGTATTACTTATATATATAAATTAAATGGAATATGTAGTAGGTATACATTATATTATATTCTTAGACATACAGGCTATAGATAGGAATCAAATTGTTTAAAATTGAAATGTGTGCAAAATACAAATATCTGTCCGTTTTGTTACACTTGGATAAGCACAAGAAATATATATACATATATACACACACTTTTGTATTTGATTATTTTTTTATATAGATAAAAAGTTACATTTTAGGCCGTATAAATTTTGGTTTTCACTTTTTGGTTGCTTGTAAAGATACAGTGAAGGAAATAAGTATTTGATCCCTTGCTGATTTTGTAATTTTGCCCACTGACAGAGACATGAACAGTCTATAATTTTAAGGGTCGGTTAATTTTAACAACGAGAGATAGAATATCAAAATTAAAATCCAGAAAATCACATTGTCTAAATTATATAAATGTATTTGCATTATGAAGAGAGAAATAAGTATTTGATCCTCTACCAACCATTAGGAGTTCTGATTCCTACAGACCAGTTAGATGCTCCATACAAATTGTTACCTGCATTACAGACAGATGTCTTACATTGTCACCTGTATAAAAGACTCCTGTCCACACACTCAATGAATCAGTCAGACTCCAAACTTTACAACATGGGCAAGACAAAAGAGTTTTCTAAGGATGGCCAGGGTCACATTTGCGTTATGACCCTAGCCTGCCGTATTCCGGTTTTATCTTAGAACTTTTTCCAGCGCCGCATAGCGTTACCGCTATGCGGTGCTGGAAAACGCTGCCCTTAGTTACCTGCTGTTTACCTTAACGACCTGTCACATAGGCAGAGGCTCGGAGTGCGCTTTACAGCGCCGCACAGGAAACCGTTGCAGACAGCGTTTCCTGTGCGCCGCTGTAAAGCGCACTCCGAGCCGCTGCCTGTGTGACAGGTCGTTAAGGTAAACAGCGGGTAACTAAGGGCAGCGTTTTCCAGTACCGCATAGCGGTAACGCTATGCGGCGCTGGAAAAAGTTCTAAGATAAAACCGGAATACGGCAGGCTAGGGTCATAACGCAAATGTGACCCTGGCCAATATCAGGGAAAAGATCCTAGACCTGCACAAGGCTGGAATGGGCTACAAAACCATAAGTAAGACGCTGGGTGAGAAGGAGACAACTGTGGGTGCAACAGTAAGAAAATGGAATAAATACAAAAATAATGTCAATTGACATTGATCTGGGGCTCGATGCAAAATCTCAGCTCGTGGGGTATCCAGGATCATGAGGAAGGTGAGAGATCAGCCTAAAACTACACAAGGGGAACTTGTTAATGATCTCAAGGCAGCTGGGACCACTGTAACCATGAAAACCTTTGGTAACACATTACACCGTAAGGCTATGTGTTCACGGTCCGGAAGTGCTGCGTGGTGGACACAGCTCCTCCGGACCTGAGTGAATCCGTGGGTGCCCGCAGGGAGACCGCAGTCGCCCTGTACTCAACGTGTGTGAAGGGTGCCGGGCAGCTTCTCCTTCCGTGCACCCGATGACAGCCGCTTCTGACTCCGCAGCATGAAATGAACATGCGGAGGTGGAGCGGAATGCCGGCAACCCGCACCGCAGCTAAAAGAACGCTACGGTCGGGTTAAGCATAGTGGGCATGGGATTTCTTGAAATCCCATCCGCTATGCTTATACTGAACTACGCAGCGTTTTGAACGCAGCGGCAAGATGCTGCATTTATAACGCTGCGTACACTGATCATGTGCATGCAGGATTAAAATCCTGCAGTGCCTGCAATGTCCCACTGCTCAAGTAGGCACGTGTGCTGCCCGTCAGAAGGTTACCAATGAACACCTTGTTGATTCTGAGAGTGATTGGGAGAAGGTGCTCAGGTGAGACAAACATTGTGCTCTTTGGCATTACCTCAACTTGCCGTGTTTGGAGGAATAGAAATGCTGCCTATGACCCAAAGAACCCCATCCCCACAGTCAAGCATGGCGGTGGAAACGTTATGTTTTGGGGGTGTTTCTCTGATAAGGGCACCAGACTACTTCACCGCATCAACGGGACAATGAATAAAATCCTGAGTGGCAACCTCCTTCCCTCCACCAGGACATTTAAAATGGATCGTGGCTGGATCATCCATGACCCAAAACATACATCCAAGGCAACAAAGGAGTGGCTCAAAAAGAAGCCCATTAAGGTCATAGAGCGGCCTAGACAGTCTCTAGACGTTAATCCCATAGAAAACTTTTGGAGGGAGCTGAAGCTCCGAGTTGCCAAGCGACAGCCTCAAAATCTTAATGATTTAGAGATGATCTGCAAAGAGGAGTGGACCAAAATTCCTCCTGACATGTGCACAAACCTCATCATCATCTACAACAAACGTATGACTGCTGTGCTGCCAACAAGGGTTTTGCCACCAATTATTAAGTCTTGTTTGCCAGAGGTATCAAATACTTATTTCTCTCTGCAAATTGCAAATACATGTACCGTATATACTCGTGTATAAGCCGAGTTTTTCAGCCCAAAAATTGGGCTTAAAAGTCACCCCCTCGGCTTATACACGAGTCAATACGGTAATCCTATGGTGTCCGGGAGCTGGGGAGGCTGGAGGAGGCGGGGGGAGGCTGCTGACAGAGCGGCCCGTCACATGGAGCCGCTCATTAGATATGCACGGCTACCCCCGCCCATCACAGCGGAAGGGGAGCCGTGCAATACTATGCAGCCCTCAGATGTATACAGGCCCCCAGCGGGGTACATAGCAGGCCCCCAGCGGGGTATATAGCAGGCCCCCAGCGGGGTATATAGCAGGCCCCCAGCGGGGTATATAGCAGGCCCCCAGCGGGGTATATAGCAGGCCCCCAGCGGGGTATATAGCAGGCCCCCAGCGGGGTATATAGCAGGCTCCCAGCGGGGTATATTGCAGGCCCCCAGCGGGGTATATAGCAGGCCCCCAGCGGGGTATATAGCAGGCCCCCAGTGCAGAGCCCCCCCCTCCCGCTGCATTATCTTACCATCGAGCGTCTTCATCACCGCCGGTCCTCCCGTCCATCCTCTCGCGCTGTGTTTGGGTCTCATGTGACCCGGCGCGATGACGTCATCCGACTGCGACCGCCGGGTCACATGAGACCGGGAACGCAGCTCGCGAGGATGGACGAGAGGACCGGGGTGATGAAGACGCTGGATGGTAAGATAATGCAGCGGGAGGGGGGGGCTCTGCACTGGGGGCCTGCTATATACCCCGCTGGGGGCCTGCAATATACCCCGCTGGGGGCCTGCTATATACCCCGCTGGGGGCCTGCTATATACCCCGCTGGGGGCCTGCTATATACCCCGCTGGGGGCCTGCTATATACCCCGCTGGGGGCCTGCTATATACCCCGCTGGGGGCCTGCAATATACCCCGCTGGGGGCCTGCTATATACCCTGCTGGGGGCCTGCTATATACCCCGCTGGGGGCCTGCTATATACCCCGCTGGGGGCCTGCTATATACCCCGCTGGGGGCCTGCTATATACCCCGCTGGAGGCCTGCTATATACCCCACTGGGGGCCTGCTATATACCCCGCTGGGGGCCTGTATATATCTGGGGGCTGCACAGTGTGGGGGGGCTCTGCACTGGGGGCCTGCTATATACCCCACTGGGGGCCTGTATACATCTGGGGGCTGCACAGTGTGGGGGGCTTGTATACCTCTGGGGGCCTCCTGTATACCTCTGGGGGCCTCCTGTATACCTCTGGGGGCCGCCTGTATACCTGCTGTATACCATACTGCTGGGGCCTGTATACCACTGGGGGGGCCTGTATACTTCACTCCTGGGGGCTGTATACCACTGGGGGACCTGTATACCTTACTGCTGGTGGCTGTATACCTGTCCTGGTGGCTGTATACCATACTCCTGGTGGCTGTATACCTCACTGCTGGGGGTTGTATACCTGTGCTGGGGTCCACCCTCGGCTTATATGCGAGTCAATAAGTTTTCCCAGTTTTTGGGGGCAAAAGTAGGGGGGTCGGCTTATACACGGGTCGGCTTATACACGAGTATATACGGTATATAATTTAGACAATGTGATTTTCTAGATGTTATTTTTGATATTCTATCTCTCACTGTTAAAATTAACCTACCCTTAAAATTATAAACTGTTCATATCTTTGTCAGTGGGCAAACTTACAAAATCAGCAAGGGATCAAATACTTCTTTCCTTCACTGTTAATTTCCTGTAGCAAATAAGACTGTGTTTTATCTAATCTATAGCATGAAGTTCGGTAACAAACACCGCTGGAATCATGGGCTCTGTCTATTTTATCCTGCCTTACAATGGGGCAGCAAAACACTGGTGACAGATTCTCTTTAATAGTACATTTCTGCCACTGCAGGTGAAACATAGATTGACCTAACAATATTAAATATTATCATACATTATATTTAAATTAATACAACTAGGAGCTACATATTGGTGCATGCATAAAGAAATATAGAATTATGAGCCACAAGTCCAAAAACTCCTGATTGTAAATTCTGGTCGGCCACATGGGCAAGAACAGGAAAATGGTAAATACATAAAATACTGTACATTGAGAACAATTGATAGAAGCTAGTGTGAGTGCGACGCCCCTCCGGTCTGGTCGCCACAGAGGTACTGCACCCAAGTCATAGGTGTGGTATCCCACTCCCAGGTAAGGAGGGGACACAAACCCGAGACACGAACACCTGCACCCAACACCCATACTAACCACTGGTCAGGGAATCTTGGGCAGATCCCTTTGAGGAAGGGCTCCATCTTCTGGTTGGGGAGGGTATAGGCAGAGGGGGTGGGAGGCGAAGGTAGGGAAAGCAGAGGAAGAAGAGGAGGAGTTAAGTGAGGTGGAGGATCCATCCGTGGGGCGCTGAATCCGGACCCGACTTGAGTCGGGCGGAGGGAATGGTTGCAAGAGGGAACCGGCCCCGAACAGGTGGGAACGCTTCATTGTTCTACCAGGAAACCGGAGGTTGGTGCACCTGTACGGGCAGTGGCTTTTAGCCGTGCATATTCGCCTAAACGGTAGCTAGACGTACATTCAGGGGACGGGTCACCCGTTGCCCGATAAGGCCCACTGGCACCTGCTTGGGACACTGTGCACGAAGACGCAGGGCAGGAGAGGTGAGTAGTCAGCGTGGGAAAGTCAACCAGGAGAGGCTTACGACAGGGTGTCTCGGAGGAGTGGACCCAAGCTGCCTGGGAGTTGGCTGGATCGCAGACCCGGAGGACACGGTGCCCCTGCAGGGCTCGACTGCTAAACCGAACTGTGAGTAAATACTTGAGAACTGCAACCCCGGTGTCCTAGAGTTATTCCCCGCACCCTTCTGCACCATAGCACAGTTAACATCACCGTCCCAATAGACTGTTACACAGTACCCTGGGTCCCTGATCCACCTGTGGGGGGTGATACCAACCCAGCTGCCATTTCATCCACCCCAGAGGCCCACAACAGCAGCACTGGTCACCTATGACCAGATTCCACAGGTGGCGTCACAAACATCCCCTGTAAATACCCCCCCTTTACTGCACGGTTAGGGCCACGGAGCCAGGTCACAGCCACAGTGACCTCCCAAAGACAGTCGACCGGCCCGGGCTACCGAGCACCCCTGGTCCTTACGGACCGTAGCACGATCCCTCTACAATCTGTGTCAGATGATAAAGCAGTTGGGTATGCATCAAAAGAACAATATAAGCCCAGGATTAAGTATTTAAATGTAGCCAACCATCATATTTCCAATGGTAGAGAATGTGGATGAGATTTCCCTACTCGTTTCGCCATCCCAGCTGCTTCTTCAGGGGTAAAAGCGCTATGATTGACTGTTATCGCACACTTGTATAACTGTAAGCAAAGCAGTGAAAAATACGTCTGAAACCATGAACAAACATCTACCCCAATCCTCCAACTCCCAACTCATATTTGATATCTTTTCTGGGATGAGATTGCACTGCTTATGCCCAATGGTTTCATCTTTCATGTGATGGATCATAGATCCCGTTTTCCTTTCTTTGAGAAGATACACAGTACTTCATTTTAGAACCATCATTATCATACGCACCTGGTCTTGTCTGCCCCATATTATTTGGGTAGGGGCAGTGATTTTGTGCATGCTCTCATGTAAAGTGTGACGTGACTTCTCTTCTACCATATCTAAAAATACTGAACAAAGAAGAATTCATTATTATCTGCCAAATAAAACAAGATTTTTAGGGGGATCTGTTACAAAAATCTTGTTTAAGAAAAAAAAAAGATCTGATCGTTTGGCTACTTTCAAGGAAAACATATTTTAGGGTTAAAAACAGGTATTCACCAGATTGCTGTGGATTTGGCTACAGGTGCTCGAAATGACAACAGTGGCCACTACAGGTTAAATATAGTATTACATGTCAACTTCCAATATTAGTAATACATGTCAGATTCCAATATTTTTCTGTATTGCATGTCAGACAAACAAACATGGAACGGTCATGTGCTATTGTATTTAGAAAGGATAATCCCTTAGAAAGGAATAAAGATAGCCCTGCATATGAAGAAGTTTTATCATTGAAGGATTAGCCATTTTTGTTTCTAATCCCTACCCTATTCGCATGACCCTTCAGCCAATTAACACCCCTCCCCCCAAACCTCCCTTGCACAATTGCAATTCCTAAATCAGGGGTAGGGAACTCCAGTTCTCGAGGGCCGACAGCAGGTCATGTTTTCAGAATTTCCTTAGTATTGCACAGGTGATAATATAATCACCTGCACTGGTGATGATACCAACCCTGTGCAATGCTAAGGAAATCCTGAAAACATGACCTATTGGCGGCCCTCAAGAACTGGAGTTCCCCACCCCTGCTCTAACAGAGTCTTGGAAAGATTCTCATCCCCCAGTAATGCAAAAAAGTCCAACCTAGGCTGTATCCCCTCTTAAACAGGACCCTCTAGTATCAGCATGGCTGACATCTATGGTATGCAAACCATTATGTAATGCAAGGATGGGACAGCTCTCTCCTCTAGAGGCCTCGTTACACGGCAAGATATCCTGAACGATATCGCTTAAACGTCATGGGTTTGGAATCGTTCAAGCGACATCGTTAGGACGTCGTTGCGTGAGACTCTGCAAAGTTGTAACGATAAATCGCTGTATCGCTGAACATGTTCTCAAACCACACGATCAACGATCAGCCAACCTGGTATATCGTTGTGTGTGACACCGCAATAACGATGTCGTGGACGACTTCGCCCATTCACAGCAATGAGCAGGGATCATTCGCTGGGTTGTGCGAACGATAGCTGCTCACAACATTGTTGGTGCGTCGTCCACAATATCTACATGTGTGACAGCTCACCAATGATGTCACAACGATGTCTGAAACGACCGCACGCCCACGAGATCATTGCTGATATAGTTCCAACGTCGTGCCGTGTAACGGTACCTTTAGATTGGCCCAGTCACTAAAAAAGGCTTTACGGCATCTATGCAAGTAAAAACAAAAAAAGAATCTAAATCTAAAATAGACAAAAAAAATTAAGGGGCAAATTTCACCAATAAAAATGAATAAACTTCACTCCATAGCCATTAAGATAATAGAGTAATTGCAGGGAGGCAGCTCATATTGACGCGTTTCGACCAGACAATCTTAATCGTAACATAATGTCATCTTGTTATTGTGGCGTCACTGCAATTTAGCTGCCACAGATGCTATTTTGTTAACATTGATTTTAATACCATTTCTGGGGAGAATTGGAGTGCCCTCTGCTGTAAGTGACGCACCCCAGGGCCGTGGGGTACTCGGGGACAGGGCTGACGGTTCTGCTGGGGAAGAGTCACGGGTAGTCGAGGGTCCAGCCCTGTTGTCCTGGGTGTTGAGTTAAAGGTTTTTGGTGGATGGTGAATTGGGGATGGTTGTCGTGATGCCACCCATGGTATGCGGCTATTAATGGCCTATGTTGCTGTGCGGGACCTCTGGGGATGATGGGAGTGTAGCTGTTGTGGTTTCACTCCCCACAGGTGATGCAGATCCCCAAGGCAACCGGGATGGTCTATGGTGGTGGTAGGCCGTTGGGGGTGCAAGACTGAGGGCGCGGAATAACTGACAAAGAGGTTGAAGTCTCCGTTACCTTTACTGGTGGTAGTCGCAGGGTTAGTCCATGGTACCGTCCACAAAAGCTGTCAGGAATCCGGGTGGCCTGGAAGCAAGTTGGGGATCTCCTTACCCGGCGTTCTGTCTCTCACCCGTATGGCAGGCAGCTCGAGCCCTTCCCAGGTACCACTCCTCTGGCTCCCGTCCCTGAGCTCTCTGGTGCTGATTTGCCTCCAGGGCTTTGGTGTGGACAGGAGATTTGGAATCTCCTGCCCTGTGGCTTTGGCTGCTGGGCCTGGAATCCCCTTACAACCTCGGACTCCAGTGTCCGCTTCTGGCGCTATGCACTGGGGTGAGTCCGGCAACCGCCTCCACTGCCCAAGTCTGCTTCTCCACTTCTTCAGACTCTCGCCTAGGGGGCCCCTCACGCTTGCTAGTCTCTGTTATGGGACGAGCCTTACTCTGTTCCAGTCCACAGGACCTCTTCACAGTCCTCCCAGGAACGGAATTGCTTAACCCCGCCTCCAGGCCAAAATTTATAGCGTACCTCCCCTGAACTCGGGTTTCAGAGCCCCCTCTTCTGGTCTGGAGACGGGAAGGTGTTGTGGGCTTACCTGGTACGGATAACTTCCCTTGCTTCCAAGCACAGCATCAGTCCCCGAGGGAGACAATGGCATTGTGACAACCGGACTCTGGGGTGCCACAGAAGCCTGAAATATCCAACGCAATCCAAACTTCAACCAGGAAGCTGAAACCTGAAAAGGCCCCAACTGGCATGTCCCAGTTTTGGTTGAAGGGAGGTGTTAGGATAGTAGGGTGGAGGTAGGCAAGAGGAGAGGGTCAGTCAGAAGAGGGCCAGGAAGCCGCTCTTATGGACCAGCTGCAGTACATGGGTCCAGGCCCTTGGATGCTGGGTTTTCATGGCCCAGTAACAGAAACTAGAGGTTGCTGGGTTTTATGGTCAGTAGCCACACTTTAGTAGGACTTTCCTAGGCACAGCAACAGAGGATCAGGGACTTGCACTGTAAAGATAGTAAGGTTATCCATAGGATTTGCACCACCTGCCTAATTGGAAGTTACCCAGAGCAACAGAAGGAAGTAAAGGGAGAGCCTGCAAGCACCTAGAAACCGTAACTACAAGACGTCAGCGGGTAATCCACTACATCTCACCAAGCAGAGTGGACAACAGTTCTCCCAAGACTGGCTGGACCACGAACCTGGTGGTGCATGTAACCTGGACCTTTTGCAAAAATTACAGTCAAAAGGTAGAATAGCAAAGTGACTGCCCAGTAGGGCTGGGCGATTTTGGAAAAAAATCAAAATCTCGATTTTATTTAAACCTATGGATGATTTTCGATTAAAATCTCGATTTTTTTTTCAATTTTTTTTGCTTTTCTTTGATGAATAAAGAGAAAAAACTAAGAGGTACCGTATATACTCGTGTATAAGCCGACCCCCCTACTTTTGCCCCCAAAACCTGGGAAAACCTATTGACTCGTGTATAAGCCGAGGGTGGACCCCAGCACAGGTATACAGCCCCCAGCAGTGTGGTATACAGCAGCCTCCCCAGTGGTATATACAGGCCCCAGCAGTGTTACAGCAGCAGCCCCAGTGGTGTATACAGCAGCAGCCCCCAGTGGTATATACAGCAGCAGCCCCCTGTGGTGTATACAGCAGCAGCCCCAGTGGTGTATACAGCAGCAGCCCCCAGTGGTATATACAGCAGCAGCCCCCAGTGGTATATACAGCAGCAGCCCCCAGTGGTGTACACAGCAGCAGCCCCAGTGGTGTATACAGCAGCAGCCCCAGTGGTGTACACAGCAGCAGCCCCAGTGGTATATACAGCAGCAGCCCCAGTGGTGTATACAGCAGCAGCCCCAGTAGTGTATACAGCAGCAGCCCCAGTGGTGTATACAGCAGCAGCCCCAGTGGTATATACAGCAGCAGCCCCAGTGGTGTATACAGCAGCAGCCCCCAGTGGTGTATACAGCAGCAGCCCCCAGTGGTATATACACAGCAGCAGCCCCAGTGGTGTATACAGCAGCAGCCCCAGTGGTGTATACAGCAGCAGCCCCAGTGGTGTATACAGCAGCAGCCCCAGTGGTGTATACAGCAGCAGCCCCCAGTGGTGTATACAGCAGCAGCCCCCAGAGGTGTATACAGCAGCAGCCCCCAGTAGTGTATACAGCAGCAGCCCCCAGTGGTGTATACAGCAGCAGCTCCCAGTGGTGTATACAGCAGCAGCCCCCAGTGGTGTATACAGCAGCAGCCCCCCCATGGGTATACAGGGCCCCCCCCCCTTTGCTGGCTTAAACCTGTAAAGTAAGAGATCATTATACTTATCCCCGACGACGACGCCATCGCGCTCCTCTGGCTTCATCCGGCTTCCTCCTCTGGTCGGCGCAGGCAATGACGTCATTGTCTGTGCGCCAGAGGAGGAAGCTGGAAGAAGCCTGATGAAGCCGGAGGAGCGCGATGGCGTCGGCGTCGGGGGTAAGTATAATGATCTCTTACTTTACATGTTTAAGCCAGCAAGGGGCCCTGTATACCCATGGGGGGGAGGGGGCGCGGGCGCCGCCGTTTTAAATCGAATTAGACGATTTTGGTCAAAACCAAAATCGTGGCCACAGCAGGGGGCGAATTAATCGAATTAATTAGATTAATCGCCCAGCCCTACTGCCCAGAATGCCTCCTTTCCTCCTGCAGCATCACTCCCACTACAACTCCCATCTTCCTCACCCGTGGGAGCTGGCCCCAGTTGGGAAGGGCCTAACATCTTCACTGCTAAACCACATATCACCTAGGGAGAATCTTCAGTGCTGGCCCATTACTGGCTAGAAATCCCAACTCGGCCTCATGAACTTATTTTTTTGTTTATTTTTTCCCATTTTTATTATTTTGTTTTTCAATGTGAGCCAGGGCTACAGCACTGGGTGCAGCCACCGTGATCCTGACCACTGGCCCAGCTGCTGGGTACCCCAGCCCTATGTGCTCCACATTACACTTAAGACCATTTGGTAGAAACGTGTCAACATGTGCTGCCTCCCTGCAACTACTATTTTATCTTAATGGCTATGGAATAAGGGTAATTAATTTTTATTGGGGAAAGCAGGAACTTTCTTTTTTTCATATTTTGTATTTTGTTGGCATGTATATGTATATATATACATGAATGGGCTGGCTCCACAAGATCAGCGATATGCTATATCTAATAGAGATGGGCCTCAAATAGGCTCTCTTCATGGTGTCCATATTTTATAAAGGGATTCTCTATAGGAGACAACACCTTTAAGAGAGAAATTAGGATGGATGAAAGTTAATACTCATAAATAATTATTATTTATAAGTCAGAGACTACTTTTATTCTCTGCCAAACAGTCATCTATTATTAATGATTAAAAGATCGTTCTAACAATCTGTAATAAAATGCCCATTCATTTCTAGCTGTGTTAATACATTAGTAATAAGCAGAACGTTTATATCGTATACATTTATTATAACTTACATTTTCTATAAAAATCATTGTGAGGAATGCGAACGTCAACAAGTCCTTGTAAGACCTAAAAATAAACAAAGACATTATTGGGATTAGATATAATATATATATTTAGGTAATTGTTTACATATGTTAGTAATTACTAAGTTAATGGCTCTACATTTCAGACTTTATTTCTTCATTTTGTGATCCCTTAATATGTAGAATTAAAGAAGTTTGATTTTTCTTTTGTGAATGACTGTAATATAGTAATATAGGCTGGATGTGAGCTCTGTGTGTCTCTCCCAGTAATATAGGCTGGATGTGAGGTTTGTGTGTCTCTCCCAGTAATATAGGCTGGATGTGAGGTCTGTGTGTCTCCCAGTAATATAGGATGGATGTGAGCTCTGTGTGTCTCTCCCAGTAATATAGGCTGGATGTGAGGTCTGTGTGTCTCTCCCAGTAATATAGGATGGATGTGAGGTCTGCGTGTCTGTCCCAGTAATATAGGATGGATGTGAGGTCTGTGTGTCTCTCCCAGTAATATAGGCTGGATGTGAGGTCTGTGTGTCTCTCCCAGTAATATAGGCTGGATGTGAGCTCTGTGTGTCTCTCCCAGTAATATAGGCTGGATGTGAGGTTTGTGTGTCTCTCCCAGTAATATAGGCTGGATGTGAGGTCTGTGTGTCTCCCAGTAATATAGGATGGATGTGAGCTCTGTGTGTCTCTCCCAGTAATATAGGCTGGATGTAAGGTCTGTGTGTCTCTCCCAGTAATATAGGATGGATGTGAGGTCTGCGTGTCTGTCCCAGTAATATAGGATGGATGTGAGGTCTGTGTGTCTCTCCCAGTAATATAGGCTGGATGTGAGGTCTGTGTGTCTCTCCCAGTAATATAGGATGGATGTGAGGTCTGTGTGTCTCTCCAGTAATATAGGCTGGATGTGAGCTCTGTGTGTCTCTCCAGTAATATAGGCTGGATGTGAGCTCTGTGTGTCTCTCCAGTAATATAGGCTGGATGTGAGGTTTGTGCACCTCTCCTAGTAATATAGGCTGGATGTGAGGTTTGTGTGTCTCTCCCAGTAATATAGGCTGGATGTGAGGTTTGTGCACCTCTCCTAGTAATATAGGCTGGATGTGAGGTTTGTGTGTCTCTCCTAGTAATATAGGCTGGATGTGAGCTCTGTGTGGCCCCCAGTAATATAGACTGGATGTGAGCTCTGTGTGTCTCTCCTAGTAATATAGGCTGGATGTGAGGTTTGTGCACCTCTCCTAGTAATATAGGCTGGATGTGAGGTCTGTGTGTCTCTCCCAGTAATATAGACTGGATGTAGGTTTGTGCACTTCCTAGTAATATAGGCTGGATGTGTGCTTTGTGCACCTCTCCTAGTAATATAGGCTGGCTGTGAGGTTGTGTGTCCTCTCCTAGTAATATAGGCTGGATGTGAGGTTTGTGCACCTCTCCTAGTAATATAGGCTGGATGTGAGGTTTGTGTGTCTCTCCCAGTAATATAGGCTGGATGTGAGGTTTGTGCACCTCTCCTAGTAATATAGGCTGGATGTGAGCTTTGTGCCCTCCTAGTAATATAGACTGGATGTGAGGTTTGTGTGTCTCTCCAGTAATATAGGCTGGATGTGAGGTTTGTGCACCTCTCCTAGTAATATAGGCTGGATGTGAGCTCTGTGTGGCCTCCCAGTAATATAGACTGGATGTGAGCTCTGTGTGTCTCTCCTAGTAATATAGGCTGGATGTGAGGTTTGTGCACCTCTCAGTAATAGCTGGATGGAGGTCTGTGTGTCTCCCAGTAAATAGACTGGATGTGAGTTCTGTGTGTCTTCCCTAGTAATATAGGCTGGATGTAGTGCTTGTGCACCTCTCCTAGTAATATAGGCTGGTGTGAGGTTTGTGTGTCTCTCCCAGTAATATAGGCTGGATGTGAGGTTTGTGCACCTCTCCTAGTAATATAGGCTGGATGTGAGGTTGTGTGTCTCTCCCAGTAATATAGGCTGGATGTGAGGTTTGTGCACCTCTCCTAGTAATATAGGCTGGATGTGAGCTCTGTGTGCCCTCCAGTAATATAGGCTGTGATGTGAGTCTGTGTGTCCCCAGTAATATAGGCTGGATGTGAGGTCTTGTGTCACTCTCCTATATAATTTTAGGCCAGTAATAGCTGGATGTGAGTCTGTGTGTCTCTCCAGTAATATAATCTGGATGTGAGTTTGTGTGTCTTCCCGGTAATATAGGCTGGATGTGAGGTTTGTGTGTCTTTCCCGGTAATATAGGCTGGATGTGAGGTTTGTGTGTCTCTCCCAGTAATATAGGCTGGATGTGAGGTTCGTGCACCTCTCCTAGTAATATAGGCTGGATGTGAGATCTGTGTGTCTCTCCTGCTGGAAGCTGAACCCCCCACCCGGATGAGTCTGGATGTGAAGGAGGGAGTTTGGCTTACAGCAGAAAGACAAGCCCACATGGGAGGAATTAAAGAAAAGAACAAATAGTGATGTCATGCTGAACACGTCATTCACCCGCTGCACTGATTTACAGGTGGTTACATCCTGGCGAGTGGTTCCCATTAAAAAATAAATGTTAAAAAAAAAATACATTTCCATCTCTTCATCCAAAAATAAAAAAAAAACATCAGAAATGCATATTCAGCATCATCGTGACCATAAAAGTCCAATTTCTGAAAGCATAACATTATTTAATACATATGGTAAACTCCATCAAATAAAACAGCCAAAATTGCCATTCTGCACTGCTAAACCTCTTTCAAAAATGCAATAAAAAGTGAACAACTTTCTGTATTTACCCAATAATGGTATAAATAAATACTATATATTTTTAAAAAAAAATTAAAATAAAATATATATAATTGCCAGGTCATGAAAGGATTTAATCAAAATAATTATTATGACATACTGTAGCAAGAAACATATTTTTTTAGGATGTCCACAGTGACAGATGGAAGGAGGTTCTACAATGGAACATGTGCTTTAAATAATATTCATCAGTGTAATGTCATGGATGTATGGATTTTTCCTGCACAAGGGCCAGTAACACTGTATTTCACATAATCGTGACGTCAGGTTACACAAGGGAGCCGGTTAGTAGGGCAGAGGAGTCACAGCCACAGAGAATCCTGTGCCAAACCTACAATTAAGCGCCATCTGTGCCCTGGTCTGTAGAGAGCTGTGCTTGTACTGCGACATATACATAAGCAGATAAAACAGTCACACGTGGAGGCTACGCTCACATCTCTAACATAGCAATGCAGCTGGTGCATATGTGCAAGACGCGGCCCAATAACACACAACAAACAGGAACCTGTAGATACAACCAATATGGACGAGGTTTCCCTTTGTTACATTGTACCCTCGCCCAGTGCTGTAACTTGAGGCTCATGGGCCCCGATGTAAAAGCCCCAAGTATTGTAAATCTTTAATAGCATTAGTGTTTTTTAGGCCAATGGAATTTTTGGGGCCCCCTAAGCTCCAGGGCCCGGGTATGATTTCAACCCTTGCACCTATTATAGTTACCCACCCACCTCAACTAGGCAGAACAGCCAATCAGGATTGTACAAAAGCTGTTTGGTTACCATGGCAGCTGGAATGGGTTGCCATGTCTGATGTGATACAATAGACCTTAAGGTCCCGTCACACGCAGCAATGCGATGAGCGATTTTGTTAGTGATCACATGCACGCGCGATCGCTAACAATATCGTTCAGATCGCTGGTGAGCTGTCACACAGGCAGACTCACCAGCGATCAATGGACCAGAGACATCGTGGAAACGATTTAAATATCGTTTCCACGATGTCTTGCTCCCGCTGCCAGGCTGCGGTAAGCGGGAGCAGGCTGGTCTCCAAGGTAAACTGCAGGTATCTAGGCAGCGCGCGCTGCCTAAGATACCCGCAGTTTACCTTGGATACCAGCCTTCTCCGCTCACCGGCTGGTATCCAAGGTACACAGTGGATAACTAGGGACCCCAGTTACCCGCTGTGTACCTTGGATACCAGCCGGTGAGCGGAGAAGGCTGGTAACCAAGGTATACATCGGGTATCTAGGCAGCGCGCGCTGCCTAGTTACCTGCAGTTTACCTTGGATACTAGCTCCCAGCGCTTGCAGAGAGGCGCTGGGAGCTGGCTTATTGGTCGTCTCCCAGTGTCATACGCAGAGATGCTGCGTGCCCACCGGGCGATCAACGATTGATTTGAGGACGGGACCTCAAATCAAACGATGAACGATCAGCCGACTGATCGTTCATCATTTGTAGTGTCACACGCAACGATGTCGTTTCAACATCGTTCAAGCGTCACAGAACACGTGACTTTTGAATGATATCGGTAACGATATCGTTACGTGTGACGGTGCCTTTAGTTATGGGGATTTAAGTCCCTGTTCCCCAAAGCAACCAATCAAAGATCATCTTTTATTTCATAAACTGCCCTAGAAAAATGAAAACTGCACAGTGATTGGTTGCTACGAGGAACAAGACAAGTTTATCTATTAGGCCCGATAGCAGCAGCTCCAAGGTAAGGTTGCGAGTGGCAACCAATGAAATCAGTGCTTTCTGATTGGCTGGTATTTCTATTACTTCTTGCCAGTGCAGGTCAAAATGAATATACCGGTATATAGATATGATATAAACGATCCTGACATCATTTCCCCCCTATATATGCTTTAATTCTGACCTGCTGTGGGATCTTGAATCGGACATATGAACAAAGCTTCAGCATTTGCTCCATTTCTTCTGCTGTTGATGGAATAAGGGGGATTTTTTCGTCATTGCCAGATTCCTTTATAACTTTCAGCTGTTTTAGAAATTTGCTGTCTGTAGGATACTGCAAACCTAGTGATGGAGAATAAAGGAAAAAATCAGGACAAATCTAACTGATTTCACACAATATAAATGCAAGTCAGAATTACACATGGGCGTATCTCTACATTCACTCTATAGGAGATAGGAAAAAATAAATAAATAATGCACCGCCTACTTTCAGATGTGGCGACTTGAGTCAGGACTTTGCCAACTTCTGATCTCTACTAAAGGACCGTTGTGAAGACACAGCCTTTCTCAATGCAAGTCGTGGGTTAGTGTTCTTAATTTGGCCAGACGTATTGATCTTTTGTTTGATAAATCATTGTTTCTTGCCAGACTCCTCGGAGCCCCATTGTATGAGTTTGTTGATTCCTAATTGATTGTAAATGACCTCACCCCCTCTGTCTACATCACTCAGAGGAGAATTATGCAGATATTAGACTGAACTGCCCACCAATAAGAGCACAGCCTTATTCCACCAATCCTGTAAACCGACTAAAGCCTGAAATAAGTGCTTGGGATTTATAAAAAGAGCCTGCTTCAGTCACCGGGAATCCATATGCTACATGGCTTCAACCTAGGGGCTCCAGTCCCGGTTTGAAGACCATAACTTAAGCCTAGGAATTTCAGTTCCGGCTGCCAGGATAACACCGTGTCATGCCCTGGTTCATGCAGTCTTTGTAAAGGCGACCGGGCCAGTGGACAAGAGCACCCACTGACCCCAGTGTCTCCACAATAGTGTTCCTTAAATTCATGGTATATCCACAAATGATGCCAAAAATGTTTGGCCTCTATATTCAATGATTCCCAGGCTACACAAGCACGAGGTTTGCGAAGAATTGGTGAATTTAGTCAATACACCTTGAAGCAGCAGTGGCGGGTTTAAGAATGTAAACCTGCCATATGGTGTATTCATACAGGGGATGCTGGATAACTGTCCTTTGGGAGCCACAATAACACGTGCGTGGATCACGGTCCACAATAACAAACGCCTTGGAATGAGTATGTCCCATAATAGTACGCGTTACGCCATGTGCTTGTGGCCTGCAACAAATCGAGCCATGGCATTAACCTTTTGTGAGCAAAGTCTAAAACAGGCTGGTCAGTATGGGTTTACAACATATATTCATTGCATTTACCTGCAGGGCAAATGAGACTCAAGCTGGAGATGTCAGAGGGATATTGGGAGGCATAAACCCCGGCGACACATCCCCCCATCGATGTCCCAACCAGATGGAAAGGCTTTTTATTCAAATTTATGCTTTCAACAAACTGTTAAAATAAAGAAACACAAAGTTGAAGTTTCAGACCTTTATTTATATACCGGAACCATTAATGCATTGACAGGCTCATACAAACAATTTTATGCAATACCTTTATTACAGTAAACATAATAAAAAGGAATGCAAATACCATTACCATTTTATACATATAGCAACCAAATGTGTCTGATTACAGACCAATTCTGCTACCATTTTTTTACTCTCACATGTTACTATACTCTTAGGGCCCCGTCACACCAGGCGATGGGGCTGGGGATGTTGGCGGCGACTGGCGGGAGCGCGTACGTTTTTGGCGCCCTGCCAGCATCGCAGTCCCCCATTTACACGGGGCGACATCTCCAGCACCGCGTCGGCGAGCTGACAGGTGGCATCGCCGCTGGGGTGTCTGAAAACCCCAGCGGCGATGCAGGACAATGGAGCCTATGGCTCCCATCACCTGACAGGCGGCTGGTTACATGGGGCGATGTGTGCACATCGCCCCAGATCGGCCGCCTGGTTTCACAGCGCTGCTGTGAAACCAGGCGACCTCCCGGCAGCGCCGACATCGCCCCTTTACATGAGGCGACAAAGAGGCGATGTCGCCGCCGACAGGCGACGTAGGGGCGTGGCCTATGTAATTGGCGGCGATGTTGCCCCGTGTGACATGCCCTTTACACTACCCTCTTTTTGCTAACATAAAGGCATTATTAGTGGACGAGTAAGCAGGGCTGTGAAGGGCTGTGAAGTCGGATTCAGCAAAATTGAGGAGTCCAAGTCAGAAGTTTGACTTACTGACTTCACACCAGGGCTGAGCAGTCAGAGTGATGGAGTCGGTGTCTATTTTGGTGGGGTTGGAGTCGTAATCGGATTTAGGGAAATTGAGGAGTCGGAGGTTTGGCTTACCACTTCTACAGCCCTGTGAGTAAGACCTGATTTAAGGACCCATACACAGCGTAACATGGGATAAACCCCCCAATAGTACAATGTGTATGAGGGTTTCTGCAACTCTTCCCCAACAAATAATGTCAGTGTAGAAAAGGGTCCATCAAGTCTGATTTTTGACAGCCGATCCTTTTGTTTTCTGGGAGTTAAACTGTTGTCAGAGGGCTCTGCCCATGGTTGTCTTATAAATTAAAAGAGAAAGGAAGCGCACATAGAGTAGTATTGCTGTTAAACAGGTCCCTCAGACCCCAAATGGTTAAACTCACCTGATATAGTTGTGAGTGTCACAACTACAATAAAAGCACACAGGAGGTCGCTGCAGGCTCCCAGCTGAGAACTGAAGAATCCAGAAAAGAGTGATAAAGGGCTGGAATCAAATGCCGCACTGTCCACAAGGATAAACACAGAGTAAATCCCACACTCTGTTTATTTTGCCTACATGTGTTTCGTGGCTCATAGCCACTTCTTCAGGGCAGTGTAGGCAAAATAAACAGAGTGTGGGATTTACACTGTGTTTATCTTTGTGGTCAGCGCGGCATTTGATTCCAGCTCTTTATCACTCTTTTCTGGATTCTTCATGTTTGTCTTAGGCTGCTTTCACATGAGCGGTTTTCGCTGATCGCGGCAGATGCGGTGAAAAAAAACGCATCTGCCGCAATTAACGCATAACCGCTGCACTTGCGGCACAGTTGCGGCAAGCCCCATACAATGTCTATGGGGGCTTGCGGCAGGTGCGGCAAGTGCGGTAAGTGCGGTATCGGCACTTGTGGCAGATGCGGCCGCAAAAAAAACGTGGCTGACCGCGGTTTTTTTCACGGCCGCACCTGCCGCAAGTGCCGAAACCGCATTTGCCGCACACTTACCGCAAACCCCATAGACATTGCATGGGGCTAGCCGCAACTGTGCCGCAAGTGCAGCGGTTATGCGTTAATCGCGGCAGATGCGTTTTTTTCACTGCATCTGCCGCGAACGGCAAAAACCGCTGATGTGAAAGTACTCTAAGGCTGCTTTCACATCAGCGGTAAACGCTGATCGCGGCAGTTGCGGTGAAAAAAAACGCAACTGCCGCGATTACCGCATAACGGCCGCGATCGTGGCACACTTGCGGCAAGCCCCTACAATGTCTATGGGGCTTGCGGTAAGTGTGCGGCAGGTGCAGCCAGTGCGGTTTTGGCACCTGCCGCAAGTGCCAAAACCGCACATGCAGCACACTTAACGCAAGCCCCATAAACATAGTATGGGGCTTGCCGCAAGTGTGCCATGCGGTAATCGCGGCAGTTGCGGCTTTTTCACCGCAACTGCCGCGATCAGCGTTTACCGCTGATGTGAAAGGGGCCTAGAGAACATGCTAGCACTCTGCCAAGAGATTTTGTTTATGGGGGACTCAAGAGAGATGACTTTCTGCCAATCAGTTACTTAGCGGAGAGGGGGGATCTTTAAGTACCTGACTGCTAAGATCTCCATACACACTGGATTAAAATTGAATGAACTCCCCAATTTCAGCCTCTACTGTATATGGGAGGCCTCACTGACTCTCCCATCAGATGATGTTGGGAGAAAACAAAGATCTGGTAGTTTGCAATGAAATGCCCAATTCTTTTCTATGTCCAGGAAAAATGCTGTTATGAGAGATGTCTGACAAATACAAATTCCACTCTCCCCACTGAAAACACATGACTATAGTGAAGATGGAAGAGAAAGGTGTCAGCTGAACTAGCAGTGGGTGACTGCTATCTAAGGTTTATGGCGGCTGAGGTTTTTGAGATACTCTCCTTCAGGTTTCGCAATGGTGTGTAAAGCTGACCTAGAGTGCAGTCTCCTGTCCACAGCGTGTGAATTTCTTGTGCGGAGCCGCTTGAGTCTCCTGTGCAATAAAATGCAACAAAAACACACTGCATCCAGAACGTTCTCCAATCCAGATGTGTGCACGTACCCTTAGCAGCCCAGAAAATATACATTAAATCGTTTCGGACAATTAAGATCATGGGAATTCAAGCATAAAGTGTAAGTATCCATTGAGCCTCCTTGAGAGAAAGACTTAACCCAATCCCCACCTCTCTGTGGTTTATCAACTCTTTCTATGCCTATGATGGCTAAAGATGCCCTGGTGATGGTCTAATGGCCACTTTACACGTCCCGATATCGGCGTCCAACTCCGATAAAAAGTCACGTGGTTCGTGCGTTGACCCCGATATCGTTCGTGCGTTGTATTTGAATGTCCAATGCGACGCTAAGAACGATGCGAAACCGATATCAGGGAAAAAATGAGCCGGCTCTCCAACGGCCCGATATTGGATGGACGATCTGGACCAGATCGTGCTGTGTGAAAACCCAACCCCGACTTGGAGACCAACTTCCCCTATTCTCTCCCATGTTAAATAGTGTTCCTGGGTCGGCCGCACAAGGGGGCGTAACATCGCAGTTGCGTTGCCTGCTGATATTGTGCTGTGTAACATCTCCTCTGGGATCTTGGATTAGTGCCAAAAACGTGCGCGCTCCCGCGCCGTTGTATACAATATCGGAACGATCTTGCAACGTGAAAGTGGCCATAAGACATGCTTGAAAAGACCAGATGTAGGTATTATTAAATAGTAGAGACACACCTAAAAAAGTCATAACTGGGCTTACAATGCTCCATTACACACCGGATGGTCTGTCTTGCAGCAGTTGGGCAGGGCACAGCGGCCTCACCCTTATAAAGTTGCCAAGCGCCTCCTATTCAACTTTACGACTGCAAGTCAAAAACATTGGTTTATGCCCAATTTG